>JAUIMM010000092.1:34537500-35137500 GCA_031769625.1 Taudactylus pleione
GGAGATTCCTAGATGGTTAAGGTCCCTACCTCTACTTACTCTGGCATGACAATCGGTACAGATGGCTTGACAACTGTTGTCCGGATTTGGGTACAAATGATTCCACACATAAGAAGTGGATTTTTTTGTTTTATGCCCAGGCATAACAATGGGCTTTTCCTTATCATGGGCAACAACTGTCTCCACTGGGGCCTGATTTACACAAACAATATCCTCATCAACAACATCCTCATCATCAGCATCTTCATCAACAACATCCTTATTAGTGTCAGCTACACAAATATCCTCCTTATACAGCAATATGTATTGTGTTTCTGATCTCACTATATGTGAAGATTTGAGGTTAATGTGAGGTCCATACCATTTCCACTCTGTATTTTATGTATATAGCAATTTAGTTCTAATTTTAAACTTAATTTTAACCAAATGTAATTTTCTTATTAAATGTTTAAGAATTCTATTTGAGCTCCCATCTCTTGTATTTTTCTTCTTCCAATCAGGGGTTAGCCACCCCTTTTGGTGAGCTGTAATTAGACTTAAACATTTACACCACAGCGCCCTTTGTTTTTGTATTATATCCAAATATCCTCCTTATCCTGGTGCACTTCCACAGAACCTCTCTCGATTTCTATGTCAGCATGTTGACTTGTGCTGCTCATCCCCACTTTTGCAGAAGAGGCATAAGTGGTCGAAGGAGGCTCCTCTTTGAGTACAGTTTGGAAAGGTCAGGCTCACACATGGCACCCGCCGACACACTTAGAATCTCTTCAGGGATTTGTGACATTTCTGAGCACACAGTTGGTTCCTGTGCCTTAACGATTTTCATTATTTTGAAATGTCTAAAGGGAGAAGGGCTTACATCATCATTATGACCAGCAGTCATAAATAAAGGCCAAGGCCTTAGCCTTTCCGTGCCACTTCATGTGGTGAAAGGCATATTGCCAATTTTATGTCTTTCTGCAGCTAACTTTCCTTTTGATTTATTTTCTTTACCAATGTAAAAGATTGATTCTTTAATTTTTAATGCCCTGACACACTAGTATCTTCATGACTGGTGGCACTGGCAGCAGCTCCAGCACTAGTATGTGGTTCCTGCTTTCCTCTCAACTGATAATTCTCCATATCAACAAACATGAATGAAGTGGGGTACAGCACACATGTCAATTTGTACCAATTTTAAATATTACACTGCGGTATCAATGACCTACAGCATTACAATATATTTTATGTATAATACACTGCATTTTCACTTACAGTGTCACAATACATGTTGAATATTACACTGTGCTTCCTTTTACAGTGTCACAATATTTTTTTATGTATATTACACTGCGTTTCCACTTAGTGTCAAAATACGTGTATGAATATTACACTGCACTACCACTTGCAGTGTCACAATATGTGTATAAATATTACACTGTGTTTCCATTTACAGTGTCACAATATTTTTTTATGTATATTACACTACATTTCCACTTACAATGTAACAATATGTGTATGAATATTACACTGTACTACCACTTACAGTGTCACAATATGTGTTGAATATTATATTGTGCTACCACTTACAGTGTCACAATACATGTTGAATATTACACTGCTTTACCACTTACAGTGTCACGATACATATATAAATATTACACTGCAGTCTGACTGGCAGCATCACAGTAAAAACAATAATAATAATATACAGTAGTACACTGGGGTACAGCACAAAAAAATATATATATTTATTTATTATAATATTAGCTTTTTTATATACTGGGCACCCTTGGATAAACAGAGCACCCAGAGCACCCCTAGAACAACACAGCAACCCCTTTATGGATGTACAGAGCACCCCTAGATCAACAGAGCACCCCTGAAGGACACAGCAGCCCCTGGACGGACACAGTATCCCCTGGATGGACACAGCAGCCTCTGGATGGACATCAGAGCACCCCTGGACAGACACAGCAGCCCCTGAATGGGCAACAGAGCATGCCTGGACAGACACAGCAGCCCCTGGACTAAAGAGTACCCCTGGACGGACACAGCAGCCCCTAGATGGACAACACAGCACCCATGGACAGACACAGCACCCCTGGATATCCGTTCACTACACTCTCCACAGCTGGAGTGAAATGGCGCCGATGACCGGGGACCTATATAGATTCCAAAACCCGTGAGAATCCGACAGTGGGAGGATGACATTTTGCCTCGTTTTGGGATCCGAGTCAGGTGGGAAAGCCCGAGCTGGACTCGGATCCCAGCCAGCAGTGCCAGATTAATGTCCACATGGGCCTGGAGCTGAAATTTATGATGGGCCTATTGTATGCCGCTGAAGGGGGTGGGGCAAGTGCCGTAGCAGTGTGACTGGTAATGTGGGGCCATGACCAGTGCGGTGTGGTTGTGGTTTACATAGGGGTGTGGCCAGTGCAGCATTCTCCCAGGACGCTCCGGGCAGTGCTGCATTTTCAGGTGCCGGTGGCCTCAGTACCTCTACGCAACGGCATAACGTTACGCACTTAAGAGGCACGGGGCTGGCACAAGGTGCTCCGGAGTTAGCCCTGCTATGCCGCTGACTGTGCATGTGTAGGCCAGCACTCCTGTGCAAAGTATAGTGCTATAGCGTCTGGTGCCCTCCTAATTACCTCTGGATGTGAAGGGCGGGAACCATGTAGCAGTCGAATGGGCGGCACTCTGGATGACTTGTATAAAACACATTAAAATCCATTTAAGTTAACAACATTTCAGAACTTGTATTCATCCTTTCAGTAATCCTGACGAAAGAATAAATACAAGTTCTGAAGCGTTGATAACTTAAACTGAGTTTTAGTGTGTTTTATAAAAGCCGTCCAGAGTGCCGCCCATTTGACTGCTATATATATATGTGTATGTGGGTGTGTACATACATACACACCCACATACACACCCACATACACGTAAATTGTGTAGGTACAGGGGCTTGAGGCACACTTAAGGGGACTGAAGCAGGTGTGGTGTAGTATGTTGACAGTCATGAAAATGTCGACATTAGGGTTAGGCTACATGGGGGGGTTAGGCACTAGGGGAAGGTTAGAGTTAGGCTACGGGGGGAGGAGGATAGGGTTAGGCACTAGGGGGAGGTTACAGTTAGACTGCGGGGGGAGGAGGTTAGGGAAAGGCATTATAAGGTAAGGGGTAGGCATTAGGGTTAGTGAGGTCATGACCCAATCCAGAAGCCGTGCTGGAGTCACTGCAGCCATTAGGAGCAGGTCAGTGAGCGCTGGGCCAACAGGGATGATATGTCGACATTCCAAGCTATCTACATGAATGTTCGACACGGACAACTTCAACATTATGACCATCTTGACATTCTCCTATTAACATGATGAATGTTTACATATCATTCCACATCCGCTTCAGTCCCCTTAAATGTGTCTGAAGCTCCTGTACATCCCTATTTACCACCATGTGTGTGTATGTATATATACGCACACACGTACGTGCATATATATACACGTGTGTGTATATATATACATATACACACACATACATATATTCACACAAGTACGTACATATATGTATATATATACATACACACACATACATATACACACACACAGACACAAGTACGTGCATATATACACGTGTGTGTGTGTGTGTGTATATACACATACATATCCACAAACATACATTTACACACATACATATACACACACTCAAGTACGTACATATATGTATATATATATATATATATATATATATACACACGCATATATATATATATACACACATACACACAGACACAAGTACGTGCATATATACACGTGTGTGTATATAAACATACATATACACAAACATACATTTACACACATACATACATATATATACACACACAAACAAGTATGTGCATATATATACACATATACAGTACATGTGTGTGTATGTATATATATATATATATATATATACATATATACACACACACACACATATACGTGTGGGTGTATATATATATATATGTGTGTAGATACACAAGCTCTTATACCCACCTAATATTATAGATAGATAATAGATAATTACATACATATATAGAGTAGACAGAGGCCAGACATTACACTTACCTGAGTAAAGCTAATCCTGACATGCTTGGCTGAGCTGCCTTCCCTCTTCAACTAGGCGCTTGACACCGCTTTGGAGTAGGATGGTTCAGGAGGCGGAGCCTCGGTATAATGGAGGTGGAGCTTCGGCGGGGCTTCCGAGGTGGGCGGGGCTTCAGCGGCCCGCGGGTGGGCGGGGCTTTGTCCTGGCCTGTCGATCCTCCAAGAGGAGGGGAACGGGTGGGGACCGGGGAGGTCAGAATGGGCTAAGCTCTATTTATGACAGCCATTAGGTGAGAGAGCTGGCTGAGCTGTTCCTTAGTGTTGACAGGAAAGAAAAAACTTTTTTTTCCTGCCTGCACTGCAGTCGGTGTGGGCCTATTTTCAATGGGAGGCCTGGAGCTGTAGCTCCACCCGCCCCATTGTTAATCCGGCCCTGCCAGCCAGTATCACAAAGTTCGGGCGGGGGTGGTCCTCTGAGAATAGGAGAACTGGACTCGCACAACTCTAATTCTTATATCTTACATTAGGCCACATTCTAACTTAGGCCAAGTACAAAATTGGCATGTTTGCCTAATTGAAAGCAAATGCAGATCAAAACAGAGATACATATAGACCTGTTTAAGCCATATCATTTCCGGGCACCTCAGAGCACGTGCAAATAAACACTGTGGATGATGAAGGCTGTCAGCAGTACCTAACATGCATGCTATGACCAGTGTAAACAGGGCGCATATACTGCCGGTGCTACTGGTGTAGACATGTACACTACTTGCATAAACCTCAAAATAAGGGCATAAATTCCCACTTAAAGCCCTATGTTGTCAGAGCCACTAGCAATGAACAACAGTTGGACTCTGCATGGAAAAGAGTAAATGCTTAAGCAGAGGGTGTCCTGCTTAAAAAAAAAAACACCCCCACCGCAAAGGGTATTATGATGAATTAGTGTTTAATCTGCACTAGGGAAAAACACAGCACAAACCTTTACAGTCTACAGTCTACAGCCTTCTGCCAGCTGGCTTCAAAATATATAACTGTATTCAATCAAATCAAATTTAAGAGATACTATGTATAATTCATGGCATATAATAGACTAGCATACTGTATATACTAAAGCCAAGCAAACTATTTTATGTGATTTATGCCAACAAATAAATATCACAACTATCCATCTGGATCCTAATCAATATAATTAAACCATACACTAAAAGTATATAAATGAACTGCTATAGATAATATAAGCTGACAAGTTGTCTGTAGTTCAGTCTGGCTTTATTTTTATGTTTCTGGCCAAAACTATCTCAGGCATTCTTAAAGGTCTCCTTTATTAATACTTTCAGCCATTATAACCGCTATGTCTTATTATTGAGCTTGCATATAACTGCATTTCTTTGTACTATTCATCGAATAAGATCCACAGAGCGGTTTTGTCCAGACTGGGATATTATAACAAAGAGGGCCACAAGATAGGGTGCACAGACACATCATAGTGGGGCATGCTGCATCCACATGGAATGTGCTTAAGAAGTGTATTATAATGTCGGCATTTTAACCATGCCGACATCATAACTGACAAAATTCTCACAGAAGGGCCTTAAACCCTAGTAGCAGCTACTCACTAAGCTCAGGGGGTCTCCAATGTGCTGTTTGGGCTAAGAGCAACTTGTTGCTTTTGGGATGTAGTCATCATCCCAGCATGCGGGATGCGATGGTAAATATATGGCACCAAAATCCCGTCAGCATTGGGATCCCGGCACCAGAATCCCGACCGCCGGCATCCCGAAGGTAAGTATCGGATGTTAGGGGAAGGGTTAGGGTGCGGGGTTAGGGTTGGGGACAAGGGGGAGGGTTAGGTAGGTACTAAGGGGGGAGGGTTAGGTTTAGGGTGCGGGGAGGGAGAAGTTAGGTTTAGGCACTAGGTGGGGTTAGGTTTAGCCACCGAGGAGGGACTGTTAGATTTAGGGTGCAGGGAGGGGGAGGTTAGGGTTAGGCACCGGGGAGGAAGGGTTAGGGTTAGCAGTAGGGGTAAGGGTTAGACTTACCGTCTTTCCTTAAGGGTGTCGGGATTCTGACTGTCGGGATGCAGCTATCAGTATTCTGACCAGCTGAATCCCGACCTCCAGAATCTCATACCCAACCCGTTTCTTTTTCCTGATTTTTGTTTATCTCTGTTGTACAAATGAATTACTGTAGATCATAGTTAAAATACACTAAAATTTGTTCAAATATATCATATCGAAAAATGGGCAGAAAAAAAATACTGTTAAAACACTAGTAATTGTTGATATTAATTACTGCATTAGTATATAACATGGCAAAGTGGTTACAAACAGCTTCAGTATCTCCAGGGCTGTATAGAATTTTTTTCTTGTTGCCTACCTGTTTCCATATCTTTGTGACACTCTGCTACTGGAATTCAGTTTGTTCAATATAGGTAAACTCTAGTATCCACGTGACACTACCCAAACTGGCATAAAGTAATCTCCATAATCTCTAATTTTGCTTGGGTCAGTCACAAATTCCACATTGAAAAGGGAAGCAGAGCTAATGCTTCATGGACAGAGGGCCTGATTTAGCAAGGAACGCAGTTGCTAATACGTACGCAATCGGCTGATTGTTGCGTACTGCACATGCGTGTGCTTCGCAAACTGATCACTGAGATGGGGATTGCGATCGCAGCGACTACGCAGACCCATCGCAGAGTGATTGACAGGAAGCGCCATTTGTGGGTGGTGAAGGTGAGGTGGACGGCGATATGCAGGCGTGCCAGTGCATTTGAACGCCGTTGCATGGGTGTGCATAAATTATCCACTGCGTTGCACTACGCAGCCTGAAGCCTCATAGCGTGCATGGAAGTTAGCAATTTCTGTGTAAGGTCAGACCTTGCGCAAGTGTACGTAAGGCTGCGATGGTACTCAATTGTACCGATGTTTTCTCAGTCTTGCTTAACATTATGGATGTGTGTAAGGTAAAGTGGGCATCCTTACGTAGTGCTGCGGTGATATTGAGATCGCAATTAATTATTATACTATAGCAGTTGAACTGCGTGCGTAATAGCTATTGCATTTGCAGTTGCGATCTGTAATGAAACAGGCCCAGAGCTACAACTGATGAAAATCGTGTTGTCAAAGCATGGATTGGGCAGATCAGGAGTTTGGCCTAAAGTGTCCAAAGTTGTTTAGGTTTTTTAAGTGTAAAGGTGCCTATCCACTAAGTGACCTGAAAGACTGAACGCCTAGCGTCGCAGAGGTTGCCAAGGTGCGGTGCCCGCACTGAATGGCGTTCACTGAACATCATTCAGTGAAGGAGCCTGACCTCCTATCTTTGAACATGCCAAACCTGAGCATCGTCAGGTTCATGGGCATGTTCAGGAGACAGTCGGGGATGGCAAGGACCCAGTGTGCACGTGCATCGCTGGTCCTTGCCAGCTATCCATTACCCGACTTTGTGAACAACTGTACAATGCGACCAAAACCTCCTGGCAAAACCTCCTGGCAACAAAGTCGGGTAATGGATAGGCCCCTTAAATGTTTTGCACTGGGTGATAATGTGTGTGACAAATCAGATGTGGCCACACAATAGGACGATATCGTTCCAACCAGCCAACTAGTTGGCTGATTGGAATGCTAATTGTCTAGTGTGTGGGAGCAAACGATAATCAGTCATTTGCTTCCACACGCTGAAAAAGGCAGGAAATGGTTGTTCCATTTAGTTGGTGAAAGTCAAGCATGTTTGATATTCACCAACTAATTGTTCTAGTGTAGGGGGAACTTTCCCACCAACTGAACGATAAGTAGGCAGACACTGGCCACTAGAGTCCACCTACTTCACCACCATCTGCCGGCTGTGCAGCGCCTGTCAGCCCAGGATGAGGAATCCCTGTCACTGGCAGCAGATGAGTGGGGAGGGCCCCCCACCACGATCACAGGAGCACCTCTCAGTATGGACCGCCGGCATCCCGAAGGTAGGTAGCGTAGTTAGGGATTATGTTTAGGCACTATGGGGAGGGTTCGGTAGTGGGGAGGGAGGGTTAGGATATCCCAACCGACAGGTGTTGGTAACCTAACCCTATTGGGATGCCGTCATCGGGATTTTGGCCGCCGGGATCCTGTGCGCCAGCCTTCCGTACATATCCCATATATATATATATATATATATATATATATATATATATATATAAACAAATATATACAGTATATATAACACACACACACAAACACATATAAATATATATACAGATATATATATATATATATATATATATATATGTGTATATACAGTCAGGTGCATAAATATTGGGACATTGACAGAATTTTCATATTTTGGCCTCTATTCACCACCACAATGGCTTTGAAATGAAATAAACAAGATGTGCTTTAACTGCAGACTTTCAGATTTAATTTGATGGTAATTACATCCAAATCAGGTGAACGGTGTAGAAATAACAACGGTTTCTATATGTGCCCCCCACTTTTTAAGGAGCCAAAAGTAATGGGACTATCAACTCAAAAGCTATTTTATGGACAGGTGTGGGCTATTCCCTCGTTATTTCATTATCAATTAAGCAGGTAAAAGGTCTGGAGTTGATTATAGGTGTGAAATTTGCATTTGGAATCAGTTGCTGTTGACTCTCAATATGAGATCCAAAGAGCTGTCACTATCAGTGAAGCAAGCCATCATTAGGCTGAAAAATCAAAACAAACCCATCAGAGAGATAGCAAAAACATTAGGTGTGGCCGAATCAACTGTTTGGAACATTCTTAAAAAGAAAGAACGCAGTGGAGAGCTCAGCAACACCAAAAGACCTGGAAGACCACGGAAAACAACTGTGGTGGATGACAGAAGAATTATTTCCCTGGTGAAAAAAAACCCCTTCACAACAGTAGGTCAAATCAAGAACACTCTCCAGGAGCTAGGTATATATGTGTCAAAGTCAACAATCAAGAGAAGACTTCACAAGAGTGAATATAGAGGGTTCACCACAAGATGTAAACCATTGGTGAGCCATAAAAACAGGAAGACCAGATTAGTTTGCCAAACAACATCTAAAAAAGCCATTACAGTTCTGGAACAACATCCTATGGACAGATGAGACAAAGATCAACTTGTACCAGAGTGATGGGAAGAGAGAGTATGGAGAAGGAAAGGAACTGCTCATGATCCAAAACATACCACCTCATCAGTGAAGCATGGTGGTGGCAGTGTCATGGCGTGGGCATGTATGGCTGCCAATGGAACTGATTCCCTTGTATTTATTGATGATGTGACTGCTGACAAAAGCAGCAGAATGAATTCTGAAATGTTTTGGGCAATATTATATGCTCATATTCAGTCAAATGCTTCAGAACTCATTGGACGGCGTTTCACAGTGCAGATGGACAATGACCTGAAGCATACTGCAAAAGCAACTAAAGAGTTTTTTAAGGCCAAAAAGTGGAATGTTATGCAATGGCCAAGTCAATACCCTGCCCTGAATCCGATTGAGCATGCATTTCACTTGATGAAGACAAAACTGAAGGGAAAATGCCCCAAGAACAAGCAGGAACTGAAGACATTTGCAGTAGAGGCCTGACAGAGCATCACCAGGGATGAAACCCAGAGTCTGGTGATGTCTATGCGTTCCAGACTTCAGGCTATAATTGCTTGCAAAGGATTTGCAACAAAGTACTAAAAACTGAAAGTTAGATTGAGGATTGTTTAGTTTGTCCCATTACTTTTGGCCCCTCAAAAAGTTTGAGGCACATATAGAAACCGTTGTAATTCCTACACCGTTCACCTGATTTGGATGTAATTACCCTCAAATTAAATCTGAAAGTCTGCAGTTAAAGCACATCTTGTTTGTTTCATGTCAAAGCCATGGTGGTGGTGGTGAATAAAGGCCAAAATATGAAAATTCTGTCAATGTCCCAATATTTATGCACCTGACTGTATGTGTGTGTGTGTGTAATATATATATTTTATTCAGAACATGCAGAAATAGGCAGACACTGCCCACCTACTTCTGTGACATCACAAGTTGAACAGATGTTGACTGGTCTGTTAAAAAAAAGTTGTCAGGTTGGCTGGTTGGATGAAGAGTTGGTTAGATGTGTGGGGCACTGTTTTAGTTGGACAGACAAGTTGGATGGTTGGTCAGTTGGATGGTTGAAGGAAAGTTGGTCTTATATGTGGCATGCTGCCTCTCAAGCAGTTTTCTCTAAAGAGTGGGTCAGCTACAGGTACAGAATAGAGCTATATAAAAAAATCTAAGCTAATAGTGTCAAATGTGAACCCCATGATGCTCAGTGTAATAACAAGTGCAATGTGGCAGACCCTTCCTCTTAAGCTACGTCATGGGGAAACCATACCTGACCATAGGACCTCCAAACATATAAATGCTTAGTACAATATAGTGCAAGGTCCGAGGTTTGGGTGAGGGGCTTCAGAGACCTTGACTATGAAGCAAGTTCAGCCTGAAACCTAATGGCAGTCTGTAACTAATTCCCACTTTTCACCTTTATTTACATTGATTGACTTTTACCATGCTTTTCCACAAATCTATGCTTCTTCCATGGTCTTATATATATTTAATAGGCTGCCTATGTTTTAATTATATAGATCAAAAGCTTAAATCAATGTATCATTTACCTTGTAATTGTTTGTATGTATTAGGGTTGTGCGCCGGACCATTTTTGCAGGATTTGGATTTGGTTCTAATTCGTCGTCCGGCTTTAGATTTGGATTTGCCAAACTGCCGTGACTGGCTTTGGATTTGGATTTGGATTTTTTACAAAAATGTACAAAAAAAAGTTAAAATCACATAAATTGGGCTTTTTTTTACCCTAGAGTATTATTAACCTCAATAACATTAATTTCCAGTTATTTACAGTCAATTTAGACCACCTCACAGCTTATAATATTGTTTTCACCATTATTGGCCAAAGGTTGCTGACTGGTTACTAAGCGACAGAGAAGTGGCGCAGCGGCACAGACACCACAGTATAAAGCACATCTATGAAACATTGCCACACAACAGTAGCAGAAATGAATGGTAGTGCAAGATGGAATGGTCCTTGGACCCTCCCACCCACCCACTGGGGTACTGCCAGCAAAGTCACAGTACTTGTTTACAAAGTGGGCTACGGCCCAAGGAGTCACAGTGCACAATCTTATTCACATTACACCGAACATAGTGCCCTGATTCACATTACACCATAAAGTAGTGTCTCTTATTTATTTATTTACGACACACAGTAATGCCCCTTTTACACAATGCCCACAGTAGTGACCCTTTTACACAATGTCCACATTAGTGACCCTTATACACAAAGCCCACAGTAGTAATGTCACTTATGCAATGCCCACATAGTAGTGCCAACTTATACAATGCCTACAGCATTTGTGTCCCTTACACAATGCTCTCAGCTGTGGTGTCCCTTACACAATGACCTCAGTAGTAGTGCCAACTATGCAGTGCCCTCAGTAGTATGCCCCCATTAGTAGTGCACCTATTAGTATGCCCCCAGTAGTAGTGTCCATAGTAGTATTCCCCCAGTTGTATGCCTCCAGTAGTAGTGTCCTTAGTAGTATGCCCCCAGTAGTAGTGTCCCTAGTAGTATGCCCCCAGTAGTAGTGTTCCTAGTAGTATGCCCCCAGTAGTAGTGCCCCTAGTAGTATGCCCCAGTAGTAGTGTCCCTAGTAGTATGCCCCCAGTAGTAGTGTCCCTAGTAGTATGCCCCCAGTAGTAGTGCCCCTAGTATGTCCCTAGTAGTATGCCCTCATTAGCAGTGCCCCAGTAGAAGTGCCCCTAGTGGTTGTGCACCCAGTAGAAGTGCCCCTAGTAGTTGTGCCCCCTGTAGAATGCCCCCACTAGTAGTCTGCCCCTAGTAGTATGCCCCCAGTAGTATGCCCCCAGTAGTAGTGCCCCTAGTAGTATGCCCCCAGTAGTATGCCCCCAGTAGTATGCCCCCAGTAGTAGTGTCCCTAGTACAAGGCTCGACAAATCCCGGGGGCCAGGTCGCCATGGCTACCAGATTTTGCTGCCTGGCTACTAGTGAGGGAGTAAGCAGATCCTCATCAGCTCTGGCAGAGATTTGTGCCTATAGTATTGCTGTGTTCATATCATGCACAGGCGTGCATGTGCTTAGTGTCGCCTGCGATGACTGCTGTGCCTCTGTCCAACCCGGGCCTGCACTGATGACTCCTCTCCATCCTGGCCTGCTCTGATTCCTGCTGTCTGTCCCAGTCTATGCTGATCCTCCTGTACATCCCAGCTGTCTACTGTCTCCTATCTCTGGCTGCATAGAGCTCTCCGGTAGTAGTGTCTATGCATGGCCAGGGATTGCAGAGCGGCTTCAGAGGGATAGTCGTGTGACCACGAGGGGAGGAGGATTTGTTGTACTTTCTGGCACCATTATTTTATGTGAAATGTGGTCCGTTATTACTTGAGGGTGGGGTTGGAGCAGGGGAGCTGTGCAGAGCAGGAAGGGGCCTCCATTTTACTGTATCCATTTTGTGGACTAGTATAGTGTGTATAGCAGTTGCATAAAACACAGAGCTGTGCTCCTCACTCGCTCCTGTAACTTTTTTGGGGGGACGGTGGTCTGGCTCCTACACTTTCATCCTGGCTCCTAGATTTTAGAAAAAATTGTCAAGCCCTGCCCTAGTAGTATGCCCCAGTAGTATGCCCCCAGTAGTAGTGTCCCTAGTAGTATTCCCCCAGTAGTATGCCTCCAGTAGTAGTGTCCCTAGTAGTGCCCCCAGTAGTATGCCCCTAGTAGTATGCCCCCAGTAGAAGTGCCCCTAGTAGTTGTGCCCCCATTAGTAGTGCCCCTAGTAGTATAACCCCACTAGTAGTGCCCCCAGTAGTATGCCCCCACTAGTAGTGCCCCCAGTAGTATGCCCCCACTAGTAGTGCCCTATGTAGTATGCCCCCCAGTAGTAGTGCCCCTAGTATGCCCCCGGTAGTATGCCCCCATTACAAGTGCCCCCATTACAAGTGCCCCTAGTAGTATGCCACCATTAGTAGTGCCCCCAGTAGCGCCGACTTACACATAAACAAAAAAAAACATACCTGAATGCCCACTCCTGCTGTGACCGCAGCCATCTGCTCCTCTCTGCACCTTGAGAGAGACATCATGACGTCTCCCCCATCACTCGCAGCGGAGGGAGCTGGAAGGCAGAGCTCATGAGTGAGCTCCAGCCGGCTCCCTCCGGGGACGCAGCAGCCAATGAGAGTCTGTCTGACTCTCATTGGCTGCTATAACAAACACACAGCCACCGCTGGCAGCTGTGTGTTTGTTTCTGTGAAGGGCAGACAGCTATCACTGCGTTCTGCCCTACACTAATGGGGCCCTGAAGTTGGATTCTCTCACGAGGATCCGACGTCAGGAGGCCGCTGTTCGGCCTCGAAGTGGGATCCGAGTCAGGCGGGGATGTTCAGAGCGGTTCGGATTCCACAGAATCCCAACCGCTTATCTCTAGTATGTATGACACCAATTCTACCATTCCAGGTATTACAAAGTGCTATAATACTCGTACTATGAACATACATACTGTGAACATACTCAATAGATAAGGATTGTGGAGTCAGTGGGCCTCAGCAGCTTCACATACTGTAGTGCAGGGAAACTACTTACATGTAGTAAAATCACCATTAGTTATTTTAAATGCTGCAATTATCCACCTATAATGTGCCTATTAGTGATTTAGTATTGATAAAAGGAAGCACGGTTCCCTAACCACACGAAAGATCTTTATCACTTAAAATGCTGCAGCATTCTAATTACCTACCTGAGTTACCACTTGAGCTACAGAAAACTATTTTTTAGGTGGAAAAACATCACATTTATAATTGCTCATATGACATCACCTAATATGTCACAATGAATCAGTAAAGTGTGATACCAATCTCCAAACATGCCACCCTAATAACCACCCAATGTGGTGGTCTCCAGTGTGTTCCTACCTTGGCTACCCATCCCTGTTTCCCTTCCGTTGTTCCGTATATCTGATCTAATTTATCATACCTCTTTTACATCATAAAGTCTCTTTCACTGGTGTATCATCTTGTTCTTCCCTAACTGCCAGTTGTAGCCCCTATGATTGCTCTGCCCAAATTGTAGGCCTGAGACAGACTCATTTGCAAGTATAAGGGAACCGCTGCAGCCATGCCTTCCTAAATGAACTCTCACCGCATGCTCCACTCTGCTTTGCTCCATCTGCATTGATGTTTCCCTGACTTCTACCAGGCTCTCCTCCGATCTTTGCTCTCTAATTTGTGCACAACAGCTGCTGGATGGATTTCTCCTGTGCTGCCTCTCTGTCTGAGCTGGTCCTGGAAGATCCTCACAGGAGTTGCTCCAAATATGGTGCAAAGCCCAAGGTGTGGGTGAGGGGCTCAAAAGCTCCAGTGGCATTGACTATTATACATTGAACTTTGGCCAAGCTTGACAGGATGCCATCCAGGGTTTCCATTTGAGACCTCTAACAGCAGTCTGTATCTAATCCGCATTCTTTACCGTTATCTTCATGGTTGCCTTTTACATTATAACATTTTTAATTCCCTTATTCCTAACTCAGTCATGTTCCCCTTTCACAAATCTACATGTATTACAGGGTCTTTTATATATTTAAAATATTCAGTGTTTTAGTTATACAGTATACTGTAGATTAAATCTTAAATCCATGAATCAGCCATTGTGTAATTGTTTGATGTATGATACAAATACTCTTGTTGTAAGTGCAAAGTGTAACTTTTTGAATTTATAAAATTTGTGGAGATTAAGATTAAGAATATAGAATTTTACAAAGTGGGCCTCAGGCAGCACATAGTTTAGTGACACTACTCACATACAGTAAAACCACCAAAAGGCTGGTAGGAGATTAGTTATTTTAAATGGTGCATTTGTACTTCTAGAATAGTAACTTATTATACTACGTTCCTTATCACAGAAAAGCTCTTTAACACTGAAGTGCTACAAGCATTTATTACTTACCCTAAGTGACCACTTAAGCTACAGAGAACCTTTCTTAGGTGGAAAGGCACATCACATTTAAAAGTGCTCCTATGACCTTATATGTTACAATGAATTAAGTTAAGAGCAATACAACTCTCCAAACATGTCACCATAATAAACATCAACATGCTTCTTGCCATTACTGTTTGTGGTGGCCCCATTTGCCTCCCAGTGGTGTTTATTGTGTTCCCATCTCTGCTACACATACTTGTTTCTGTATCCACTCTCCTCAAGTGCATCTTATTAACTCTGCACACACCATTGCATCAATATGAGTACTGTGCAATTACTGCAAACGCAATGGTACAAATGGCATCTATGCTAGATTACATAATTTGTTGGAAAGTAATGTGCTTCATTAGCACCGCCTTCATCTCTCTATGGGCCTGATTCTGAGTCAGATGCTGCAGCGACTGTGTGTGCATATTTATCTGGTGTTGTTTCAGCCCATTTCTGGTGTAGAAGTGTGCGTCTGACTGTGCAAGGACTGAGAGGCCCACTTTGACCATCTTCAGGTGCTCAAATACCACTTGATCTGACAATAGAAACTTATACCAGTCCTATGGCAGGTGCAGACTATATGTCTGAATATGGCCTCTATATGAATGATTTATGTGCGCAACAACTATCAGGAACTCGCCCACGACACTCCAATAATATGCACATATGATGGACCATCTCCCTGTGTCACCTCCCTATAACTGCCCAGGAATGCCAAATACATTATCAAAACATTTCTGAGTCTGTGCATCTGCCATATGCCTCAACTGGAACTCCAGGTCTGTGTATATGGTATAAGGAAACTTGCACTGTGCGACATTGTTGTTACACTCAACTCAGTATCAAAACCTATGCGGCTTCCCTCAGCTGCCTAGTAGGTCTTTATTGTCTCAATATCACTCCCATTTAACTGCCTTGTCACTAGCAACATGTTTGCTCTTTGCTTCCTCCATGTCTCTTCTGCCTCCTGTATCTTCTTTGTGACTCTGTTGTCATCTGTGCACACTTGCTTGATGTCATCCCAGTGCCCTTCATCCTCCCTGGCTTCTGCTTGCACCCTTACTCGGGTTATGTCTCTTACTCCCTTTGCCTCATGTTTGCTCACTGCCCTTGTCTGTGTCTCTTCCTTCCATTCCCTTTTCTGAGTCCCTTGTCCTTTCTATTACTTTTCTTTCCTAGTCTTATCAAGTCTGCATAATCTTTATCTTCTCTGCTTGCTTCATAATGGGCAGGATGCATCAACACTAAAAATACTGTAAAATCTCTGAAAATGCCATATGTTGAGGTTGGACCGCAATCACCTTATGCACCAAGCACCATAAAGTGTAACTTTCCAGAGCCTATGGGCTTCCTATCTGAGTTTTCCCTGAGAGGGATCCGGTAGGATCCCCCCTAGGGTCCCCCTCGGCTTGGTCATGCATTGGCCAACGACCACGCATGCACAGAAGGACCCACCGGGTCATGAACCCAGAAGTCCACATATCGCAAAGGACAGCTCTTATCAGGAGAGCTGTCCTTTGGTTAAATTTTCTTGCATATGACGTTACTAAACGCCAGAATGCATGCGATCAGTTGTGGGATGCATCACCTCCAAATATCTGTTGAAATCTGTTTTGCCACACACCTAAATTATGCACCACTGTCTTCTACGTGTCTCAGCTGTAGCATAATCCCTTCATACCTTCATGGTCTGTTTATGTGGTGCAGGTGTTACAGATGTCTACATATTCTCTCTTCCACTCGGTGCCTTCCTTGATTGCTTCAATGCTTCTGCTGGAAGAGTTTCTCTTTTTTCAAAGCTTACTCCTGCACAGGGACTGGACAATAATGATGTAACGTGTCAGCCAGCCCAGGCAGCACATTTAGAAGGACAGCAAATTCAACTGACTTAATTTTAATACAACAGTATAGGGTTGTTTTCAGGGGCTTATCAAGAGAGGAGGGGGCCCACGTGCAGCTGTCTCCATCTGGGCCCCCTCCTCTCTAGCCAGCAGTGCATTAGTGAGTACTTTGTAGGGTTAGCACTGCTTAAAACTAATAATAATTGCCTCTTAAAGCAGCAATGCGCCAAGTTTAGTATATTTGTTATCATCCATTTGATAGCCATCTTTTTTAGCTGTCCTTCTACAAATCATTATTGCTTTTTTTAAAACTTGCTGAATAGTAGACAGTATGGATGCAGGTCTCACACATACAGACTCAGACCCACAGAATAGAATGTTAAGATGTTACAAGTTTTAAATGAGCATCTGATAGAATTCCGTAACTGTTTTACAATTAAAGAGAGCACACACAGATGAGTAGATGTCTTTCAGAAAATCTGATCTATTCTAGTGATGGCCATTGATCATCAATAGTTAGTAGCCATCAATGGTCTAATACCGACAGCAAATAGTTCTGCCATTGATGGATGTTTAACTAAGGTAAACATCAGTGGCAGTGTGTATGTGCAACTGGGGACCATCAATGGTTTACTCACGATAGTAAAAAATACCATTGACGATTGATGGCTGAACCATTGCTGGACAACCCTAGTTTATTTTATCCCAGAACAATCTTATCTAGAGAGTTGCTACTCGTGCATCAAGGAGTGCCCACTACCAAACACTCCACGAACAACAACTACTGCATTAAATCCCGCATTATGTGATATAATGACATCAATGAAAAAAAAGGAAGGGTTGGCATATACACTAAATTATGTAAGTTTGATTGCTGTCTTTCAAGCCACTACATTCTCCCCCGTTTATTTTACATTTTTTAAACATTTTCACATACTTTACACTTTTTAACAATGTCTTAAAGCTTCCGCGTTGATGAATGACTTATCCACAACTCTAGACTGATCTGAGTGTGGGACTTTCTGGAATAGCCTGAGGCTGGTATTGTAAAACTCTGATTACTGCTGTTGCCCATGCTCTGGTTCTCCAATATAGGTAAAGATTTCTTTAAGTCTTACTATTCGGTGTGATCATCTCATTTCTGTTTTGCTCTGAACTGTGTTATAATTTTGTATTTCCTAAAGAGTAAATGGTCTTCGAGAAGTCCAAACCTGCGCACTGTCAGTTTCTATATCACTTGCATATTCCTCAGAAATTACAGGTAATGAAGTCTCAATGTCTGATGGTTACTGTATTTGTACTCTGTGATTCTTACACTACTGGGTGAAACTGTTCTGCTGTAACAGTTACAATAGTTTTGATGTTGTGATTGTCTATATACATTAAATGGTGCTGATATGGTTTGTGTAAGTATATGGCTCTTTCTTTTTGCGTGAAGAGACTCACTTTTATCTACATTATGTTGGTTCTTCTTCTGTACGAGTCTTACTTTTGAATTTCTTCTTTTTGTTCTCTATGGAACTTTTTGTTATACAGGCAAATCATTTACTGGCAGTATATTATTTAGAATTAGTATTCTTTAGTTGTTTTCCATCCAGTTCAATGGGTCCATCTCTGATACTTTTAATAACGCAATGTACTGTTTGTTCCCAGTAGGCATGTATCTTGCCTATACCTTCTCTTTCAGAAAGGTTCCTGATGGTAACCAAATCTCCAGGCTGAAGAATCTTTATTTCCATGACTTTGTCATAGGGTCTCTTCCGTAAAGAGTTCTTACTGTTTTCTGATGCTATTGTCTATGCTTAATGTAGCTTTATAGCACCTTTCTGGGCAAAGTTCTGATGAGAGGTTTCATTCTATGTGCTACCAAATCAGTTGAAAGGTGTGGTGATCTTCCATGCAGAAGGGAATACTCAGTTGTTTTATTCATGAACAATGTTATATGCATTTCTACTGTTTTTTTTTCTTTTACTGTCTTCACCAACCCATTCAATCCTGCTGTACTTGACACATGTAAGTTATTATCTGTATACACAATGAAGATGGATGCATAGTAGATATAGTACCTGATTCAGAGATGTACGCTAATGCCGCCCCTCCTACGTGTGTGTACCCAGCTGCTATGCAAAAATATGCAAATGTTGCAGCTGCCAGGAGATGTATTGAGACTCCCACCTGCGGCTTTGCAAATCCAAGTGTCTGCGTAAATTGTCACAGCATCTGCGTACAAAGACTCAACATCGGTCGTGGATCATTTGATTGTCGCAGTCCTGAGTAAGCCTAAGGTCTTGCAGAATAGCCATGGGAACTGAGACACAAGGGCCATATTTCTTGTATAAGGGATCGCAGTTTCAGGATGTGACACGCCCCTGAGAAGTTCACAACAAGCCTGCTTTCTTTCCACCATTATCTCCCCTAAATGCTGTCTGACTGTCATTCATACTGCAAGAAAATTGTTTCTGCGAGTAGCCACGGTAATCTATCTTGTCACATGTACTGGACAACTTAGACCAAGGGTGTCAAACTCGTGGTCATCCAGCAGCTGCTGTGGGACTACATATCCCAGCATGCCCTGCCACACTTTTAGCATGCTGTAATAGCAAAACTGTGGCAGTGCATGTTTGGATGTGTAGTTCTACTGCAGCTGGAGGGCTGCTAGTTTGACACCGCTGACTTAGATGCATGTGCGGTTTAATGATAATCGCTGAACTACATAAATATCGGCATTGTATACAACTCTGAATCATAGTCAATAACTTTGTCACAGGTTTAATACTTCAATACCAGAAATTCCAGTTAAGTGATAAATTCTCCCAGCTGGAGACAGAGTACTGGATCCTTAGCCAATTACTTGCAGTTTCCCTGGTGTTGATAGCCCATCATTAGGTGCATTGGTATGAAGCACATATGCTATAGTATGCTGAAATCAGGATATGCTAGCACTGAGGGTTGACTTAACATAACTTCCAATTTAGCAAGCACTGACTTTAGCTCAATTTCTGTTGATCCTTTTATTATTATTATTATTATTATTATTATTATTATTATTATTATTATCCTATATTTATATGATGCCACAAGTGTTTCGCAGCGCCTTAGAATAGTACTGTCAATTAAGGTGTTTTTTAACTTTGCCTATGAGTTTTGAGGGTTTTGCATTTATATCCACTTTACTGGAATCAACCTTGGTCTGAAGGAGTTCACAAAAAGGATTTGGAATAGTTTTGTGTAAAAGAATGGTAATAGTTTAGGAAGGGCTCCAATATACTGTACAGTATGGCTCTTTTTCTTTTAACACAAGCTCAGCTTCTAAGTCCTATTGGTTTCATTGGTATTTCATCACTGGAAACTGAATAACCCACATATTTATTTGGTCTTAACTTTTTGCCGTGCTCACATATTTGACCAAAGACTATTCAAAGGTCTTTCATCTGTTCTTGAAAAGTTTTTGAGTGACATAGCCAGAGTCGGACTGAGACATGAAGGGCCCACCAGGGAATGCAGTGTTAGGGTCCCAAGCTAAAGTGGTGTGGCCAGCCACCACAGAAGGACTTGGCTAACAATTAGAGAAGACATGCAAAAAACAAGGGCCCTTTATACAGAAGTGGACAGGGGTGTATAAGGACCACCCATTTTATTTGGCAGGAGGGCTAATCTTGGTGTAGTTTCCATAGAAACACACCAAGCTCCCAAGTTCCTGACCCCTAGAGGATGAGATGGGGCCCTCAGGTAGTGGGGCCCATCTGGGATTTCTCCTGTACACATGTAGTTCAGTCCAACCCTGGACATAGCACATCATCTAAATAGGGCAAACAGTATTTATATTGTATTCCCCCCAAAACACTGGGCCTGATTCAGAGATGTATGCAAACCCAATGGTTGTGCAGGATCCATTCTGTGAATGTGCAGAATCCATTCTAGCTTGTAGGCCCCCAAAGCTGCAACCTGGTTGATAAGCTGTGGCCTTTTGGGGGCTGGGAGGAGGCAGTCACGTGCTCCATTTTACAAAATGGGGGGGGTTAACTCCCATTTTGTAGGCATGCCAAGGCCAGGATCTACGTCTTTTGACGCAGATTTCCCGGTCCCAGCTGAGCGGTTCTGGCAGCCAGTCTGAGTAAGCTTCAGCTTACTCAGATGGCCGATGGTGTGTCTTTGGATGCAGCACTCGGATCTGCGATACTGACCGGAGGCATCTTTTGTCCTCAGACACCTCTTGCTGCAGTAGCAAATTTTAACATCGCTGCTGCGTCCAAACAGCGATGCTATCTGCATCCATCTTTGTATCACCCACACTGTCCGTACACCTCTGAAAGGCTGGTGGGGCCATTCATCAAACCAAATAGATTGCATACCCATTTGTATAAACTGAATGGCATATTGAATGCAATATCTTGTCTTCTGCAAAAAATCCTTCATGACTTGTACAACCCTGATCAAGGACAGAGTATCAGGAATTGTCTCCTAAGTTACTCAATTAGGCTTCAATTCAAGGAAGTAAATATCTATTTTGAATTGTTTTCCTACTTAACTATCTAAACTCCTCACAACGTCTTTTATTTTAACACACACTACTATAGATAAAAAAAAGAGACTTGGTTTTCCTTATCCATTTTCAATCTAGTAGATTCTGTATGTAATCCTTCACTTATTTATAGAGATGTTTAGTTATGTTACTGTAAGACTTCTGAGTGATTCACCTGTTCAGAGCTTTAAGTTAATTTTTAAACGTAAGGTTGGAATGCAACCTATGTCACCGTTTCCCTAGCAAAGACCTCATATTCTTCATAAAGCATGCATCTAGCTAGCTCTTGTTCTTCTGAAATAAATGTCTGTAAATCTACTAGTAGATTCCCCTTTTTGTTGCAGGAAGAGAAGTATTAAATTCACCCCAGTATGCTTTTTAATTCAATGGTAGGTCAATGGCATTTACACTTCCTACTCTTATTCTAGCAGTTGCTGTTAAGCATAGGAAAGTCCCACTACTTGGTTCAGGTGGTGCAAAACCCTCAGGTGACAAAGGGAGGGGGCACCAGTGGGCAGCCGTAGTTGCCGCTGTAGCAGTTTACCTCACACACAGATAAAATGATAGCCTAACACATGAACAGTGAAACGGGATTTAAATGTATTCTCTCTAAGCTAACTGAATTGAAGTGTTTTCTTTCTTGTTCCATGGATGCAGTATATTGCCAGGCTTTGTTATAGGGGCTCGGGTGAGTACTGTGGGAAGTTCATGGTAGAAAAGCAATTTAAGCCCTTTAAGAGTATATTAAGTTTAGCGAATTAGCCAATGGTACACTTGTACCATTTGAAGGATGGGCGGAAGTCAATGTAGAAATTCAGAGTTTTCACTATGGCTTCGTATCAATGCAGAAACCACTTTTAGTTAGCTGTGAGTGAATGGACTGCCCACTATTGGGGTTCAATTCCATAGAAGAACTCATTAGGAGCCATGGTGAGAAAACTGGTGGTCAGGGGTAAAGCTAGGCTTTTTGTCACCTGGGGCTAATCTCAGCACCCTCCCTCTCCTTCCCCTGTCCCAGTGGATTGTAGTTACCCTCTAAATATATGATCGGCATAAAATACAGACAAAATACAGCTCCCAACTATTATTTTCAAACACAGCCTGTGAGATGACAGTTGGGAGCTGATTGGCTGGCACCTTATCACTTTCTTATCACTTTTCACTCTGTCTTCTAACACTGCTTAGTAAATAGACCCCTTAGTCATTTTTGTCTCAGCTTTAGTAATATGACCAAGGGTTACATCATCAATTGCTGTCAAGTCAGACACATACTGTACAGTAAGGTTTCAAATCTCTTTTGATACTATCGTATTTCTCACTCAACCCTTGGCACAAAGAATGTAGAAATACACCTTGGACTAAATTGTTATCATAGCTAAAGGTTGTACCCCCTTGGAGAGAAGCAACAAGCACCTTTTGTTTCAGTCTCATGATTACATACAGTATACAAATTGCTTTCTTTTCATGTTATCTGGCATTATAAGCTCCAGGAAAAAAGCTCAGTTCTGCTTTCCTCTCAAAGATGAGAATGCCGGGAAGCATTTAAGTCAAGGTCTTTTTTTATTGGTCAACATTTCTGTGATTGCACCGGTCTTAATGACCTTTAGGACAGTGTAATTAATTGTGTCTCAGCAAACGCTTCTTTCAGGCTATCGTCAGTTTGCCTAAAAATATTTCTGAAATTGTATCCAAATCTGTTAATTGGTCACTGTGTATTTTGAACTCCCCATGTGGCATCTGTAAACCTCATTAGACCATCTGCGAGTCTTGGCAGGTTGTGCTGTGTGCTTGGTGGTGCGAGTATTGTCATGCCCATAGTCCCCACATTATTTGCTGTGGTAGTTATTTTACTGCCCTCCAGTGTAACCATGACCTTGTCATATAGATCAAGTCTTGGGGGTAAATTTATTAAAGTGAGAGTTTTCAGAAGTGATGTTGCCCATAGCAACCAATCAGATTCTATCTATTATCTTCTAGAAGGTGCTAGTTAAATGTTAAGTAGAATCTGATTGGTTGCTATGGGCAACATCTCCACTGCCAAAACTCTCACTTTTTCAAATTTACCCCATGGTCTTCTAGGCTACACGAATGTTTATTCATGATGTCATCAAAAAGTTCTACTTCATTGTCACAGTTTCCATTAGGATCCATTAGGATCGCCTCAATTTGTGTCCCATAGTGATACTGCAACGTTGTACAACTTTTCTTTAGTCAATTTGTGGAATTGCTTTTGAATTTCTCACACAGGTTTGATATGGGAGTTTGGTCTAGTTCTTCTGATCTGCTACCTGTGGCCTCAGTCTTGCACTACTACTAGCTGTCACATTCTTTTTTGATGAAGTAGTCTAAGCGATCCAACTAATACCAGCTCAAGTCTCCAAGTTTAATATAGAGATGTGTAGTTATATCTCTGATATCTGCTTTAGTCTAACCCAGAACATTCTGAACTAGAGAGATGTGTCTAACACTATCTGCTACTACTGCATTTTGCAGCGCCCTCAACCAAACACTCCACGAATAACAACTAGTGCATTCAATCCTGCTTTACCACAATCAAATGTAATATAATGGCATCAACAAAACCATACATAAATGTATGGGGTGGCTTATCACTAAATCTTTTTAATGTGATTTGATTACTGTTCTCCAAGTTGCTACAAAGGCAGAGGAAAGAGAATGAACTTATTAACATTTATTTAGCACCACCCCTTGTGTTCAATATCCACACCTTCCACTGCCCAAAGGTCTAGCTGGAAGCTGACAATCAATAATCCACCTCTCAAAATTTTACAGAGGAAACTCAGAAAGTGGGCTGACACTGAATAACACTGATTAGGCTGTCTGCAGTTAGATAACTATCACTGACAGTCTCTATTAACCTTGTCTTACTGAGGTTTGAGGACATGGTCTAACCTGTTGTTTCCAACACCCCTCTTCTTAAGATCTAACAGTCTCCTATTATGGCACCAAGTTACAGTTCGACCAGTAGCTGAAGGTGGTCCACTAAGGGCTATGAGGCAGGCTGACAGTATTCTGCTCTGAAATCCTGACTGTGTTACTTGAAGGAAGACAGTATAGCGGCAATAGGCTCTGACACAAGAGAGCTTTGCCTCTTAAAAAGTACCAGTCTGAGAGATGGTAATGGTATGAATGGAATGCTAACTGCTAAGGGCTTGCAATTGTAGTTTGATCATATGTCATGTTCACTTTTTCCAACTGCCCAATCACCAAGTAACCTACACACAGAATCGCCATTCTCTCACTTCTGTGGCATAATTGAGCTTTTATGATTGGCAGGTACTAACTATCTTCCCTAATCCTGCTGCTATGTGAGGACATCTCTTACAGTTCTGTACTGCAAAAGATATACAATGTGATCTTTCTTCAGTGGTGCTATTATTACAAGATGATCATTTTTGGTCAACCCTCCTTACTGTAACCTAGCCCTCAAGTACAAAATAGAGGAGAGGCTCCCCCTGGAGGCCACCGTTTCATGAAGTATGGATCAGTATCTTGTTTCAAAACCTCTTATTCTCTCTATAGCTCACAATTGAACAGTGATATCCATTGTATCTCTGTCTGTAAAAGTCTGTTGAAAAATAATTTTATGTGCTGTGCCCTTCAGCACTGTGAACTGCAGAGTCATCAAGTTTACAGCTTCAAGAGCCACAGTGGACTCTACCGTTTTTTTGTCTCAGCGCTTTTAAAGATATACTGGCCATACTATTTCTGTCTACTATGTGCTGTAGTCCCCGGATAATTAATAGAGGAAAAGATGCTATGACAGCCAATAGTGGTAGCTGAGGAGATGAAAGGAGTAAAGTGGAGGCTGGGCAGTACAATCAGTAGCTGAGTCTGTAGATGGTCACACATTACCTCTGCAAGGCAACATGTAGTGAGTATCCTGGCACCCAAAATCAATAGATGTTGGCCCATAAAATGTAATATGAGACTGGCCTGGGAGGCATATGCCATTGTGTCTCCTGGCTCATGGCCATTGGCTTGGCAATATAAACTCAATAGACAGATTTAGAATACTTTTACTATATATATCAGCTAACTAATTGTTGGCACTGTTATGCCTAGTGGTCAGTGATGAACCCCACTTCTGTGCATTGCCCAGAGATCATTATAAGTGTGGTGTGTCCCTGCATATGATAGAAGTCACATAATAAATGTA
Source organism: Taudactylus pleione (assembly GCA_031769625.1). Lineage (NCBI taxonomy): Eukaryota > Metazoa > Chordata > Amphibia > Anura > Myobatrachidae > Taudactylus > Taudactylus pleione. The sequence continues at coordinate 34,563,105 of JAUIMM010000092.1, forward strand.
GAGCTATATTTGTGAGGTAGCACTACCGGGTTGGGTATGGGATCCCAAACGGTCAGAGTACCTGACAGATTTCTTTATGCATTATAGCCCTTACTCCAACCCTTTCCCACCTCTCCTGCAGACAAACTCTAACCCTCCCGTCCAGCCCCTCCCTCTCGTGCCCCCTAGTGCCTAACCCTAACCCTCCCCCTAACCCTACCCTTAACCCTAATACTTACCTCTGCAATCTGCCGCAGTCAGTATTGTGACCGATGGCATCCTTGACTATCTGCTGACTACATCCCAGCACTAACAATTTAAAAATAACACTGATTATTTATGTTGCAATATTTTACTATTTCTGATACTTATCACTATATAATCCAATTCAAAATAACAATATATATATAGCCATATTTGTCCTAAAAACAGAAATATAAAATATACTTATGTAGACCAATAAATAAAAGATGTATCAATTGCTAGTCAGTAAAAAAGAAACATTATCAACCATCAGTAACAATAAAGTCAAAGGCCCGTATTCAATTTGAGCCGAGCCGCGATAATTTAATGCGGCCCGGACTTATCGCCTCCTTCGCCTGTTTTGTAGGCGTTAAAGTATCGCGCGCATGCCCGCGTATCCCCGTATTCAATTTGAAAGTAGGCGAAAACGGGACCCGGCGATATTTGGATCGGCGTTAAAAAAACGGGAATTTTCGGGAAATAATCCTAGGACCCCCCTAAAGATGTACAGACATGGGGGATCACTATGGGTACCCCCATTTTTTGGCTGCAAAAGAAAGTCGGGTTTTTAAATAGCGGCGGCAGGTGTTTTTTTTTCCCGACTTTGAAGAAGTGATGCAGAAGAGCATTTAGCTTATTTTTTTCATTTTTAAGAATGGTCCCATCAAATTTGGGGTACATGAAAATGGGTGCTAGCATATTTTAAAACCCAAAACGCATTTTTTAAAATTTCTGCAAAAAAGCACCTGCCACGGCTATTTGAAACCCCGACTTCCTTCAGGAGTTAAAAATGGGGGTACCCATAGTGATCCCCCATGTCTACACAGTTTTAGGGGGTCCCTAGAATATTTCCTGAAAATTCGCATTGTTTTGTACCTGTAAAAAAAAGAAGTAAAAAAAACAGCCAGTGGTGGTTTCTAAAAATATGGGGAACAAAAAGTGTAGGGTTCCACCGTATTTTAGAAACCAACCCAAGGCTGCAGGGACCAGTTCTGGTTTTAAATATAGGGGTAAAAAAAAAGTGGGGATCCCCCTATATTTAAGAGCACCAGACCCAACCGACCGGGGTGTAAGGCCACAACCCGGAGACCCAATCACCGCGGCTTCAGGTCCAAAGCATTAGCACCCCAAATCGGTCAGCGCAAGCCGGTGATTGGTTGGCCCCCCCATTACCTCCATACCCACCAAGCTAGGGGTATGGGGAAGAGCCCCGGGCTTCAGCATAAGCCTGTGGTGCTCTGGAGGAGTGACGACCCTTCTTTGGGGGGTCCCCGACTCCCCCGAGATCACCGGCTTGCCCTGACCAATTTGGGGTGCTAATGCTTTGGACCTGGAGCCCCGGTGATTGGGTCTCCGGGCTGTGGCATTACACCCCAGTTGGTTGGGTCTGGTGCTGGTCTTAAATATAGGGGGATCCCCACTTTTTTTACCCCTATATTTAAAACCAGAACTGGTCCCTGCAGCCTTGGGTTGATTTCTAAAATACGGTGCAACCCTACACTTTTTGTTCCCCATATTTTTAGAAACCACCACTGGCTGGCAAGCCTGGGGCTGGTTTGGCTTTTTGGGGGGGACCTCATGTCATTTTTTTTGTAAATTTTGACCCCGTTTTTTTACAGGTTAAACAAAACGGGAATTTTCAGGTAATATTCTAGGGACCCCCCTAAATAAGTGTAAGACATAGGAGAGGACAAAGGGTACCCCCATTTTTAACTCCTGAAGGAAGTCGGGGTTTCTAATAGCTCCGGCAGGTGTATAAATGCGGCTTGGAATAAGGTGATGCAGAAGAGCATTTAGAAGTTTTTTTAGGGCAAAACAACTATGCCCATCAAATTAGGGGTACTTGAATATGGGGTTCAGCATATTTGAAAGTTGCTAAAGTGACTTAAAAAAATCGTGAAAAACCCACCTGCCACAAACACCTGCAATCAAAAAAACACTTGGGGCATACTTGGGGACCCCCCCAGAGTCAAGTTCGCTATTTTTTAAGTTTGTACCCCAACTTTTTTTTTTCTTCGCCCTCTCTTTCAAAGTCAATTTTTGGGGTGTCCCTAATTTTTTTTTATTTTTTTTTACACAGATTACCTTTGGGGGACTGTCTGAAGGCTGCACGTGGGTTCCCGAAACGTTGCACCCCAAAACCCCAATTCTGCAATTTTTACCGCCTGCCATTCATAGGCGATACTTTACCTCCTATTACATTGCATTGACTTTCCGCCTAGGCGGAAAGTCTTTCAAATTGAATACGGGGTAATACTAAAATAGGTGATAATGACATCATCGGCGGTAAATTACCGCGAATCCGGCCTTAACGCCTCAAATTGAATATGGCCCAAAGTCAGATAAAATTGTCTTCTTCCAGACACTGCAAAAATATACATAGAAATGTACGGTCTCATTCACACAAACTATTTATTGAGCTCTGGGCCTGATTCAGACCCGCTCGTGAGCGCTGAGCGCTCACAAGCAGGTCGATGGTGCCCTAGTGCACATGCACACGACGGAGGGAGCTCCGTCGTGCGATTGTGCGAAACTCGCATAGCGGTCTCGCACCAAAGGGGGCATGCTCTCGATGGTGAGTGACAGCATGCCCCTTTGGTGGGCGTGCCGGGGGCGTTGCTGCCCAGACAGAGGCGTTCCCATGGGAACGCCTACCGTCTGGGGCCGGCCCCACTGACATCACTAGTGATGTCAGTGGGAGTGCTTTTGGCTCTGATAGAGCCAAAAGCACTGCTGGGCTTGCGGCAGCGAGACCCTACCGCAGGGTCTCGTCGCAAGCCCGATGGTCGCGATGGTCTTGACCATCGCGACCATCTTTTTGGCAGCTCGCATAAGCTGTGGGTGGTCACCCACAGCTATGCGAGCGGCCAGGAGGCCGCTCCAATTTTAGGTAGGAGGGCCCTGATTCAGAGCGAGCGCTCTTGTCAGAGCGTCCGGCTCTGAATCAGGCCCTCTGTTCCAAGTAGAACTAAGCTTAAGAAAACTGCTGTAGAAATACATTGGGATAAAGGTCCATCAGTCTCGATGCTGCACAACTTTTATACTGTAGTAGTCAAAGACAGTAGTAATAATAAAATTAAATACTTTCTAGATGAAATACAACTTAAGAAAGCTGCAGAAGAAATATTTCAGCCTAGAGATGCACATACCTAAATTCTGTGCTGCCAATGCTTGCTGTGGGGCAGAACAGAGGGCCTGATTCAGACCCGTACGTGAGCGCTGAGCGCTCACAAACAGGTCGATGGTGCCCTAGTGCACATGCGCACGACGGAGGGAGCTCCGTCGTGCGCATGCACGAGACCCGAATAGCGATGGCCAAGCCGTCGCTATGGGTCTTGCACCAAAGGGGGCGTGCTGTCGATGGTGAGTGACAGCACGTCCCCTTTGGTGGGCGTGCCGGGGGCATTGCTGCCCAGACGGAGGCGTTCCCTTGGGAACGCCTACAGTCTGGGGCCAGCCCCACTAACATCACTAGTGATGTCAGTGGGAGTGCTTTTGGCTCTGATAGAGGCAAAAGCACTCCTGGGCTTGCGGCAGCGAGACCCTACCGCAGGGTGGTTGCGATGGTTGCGATGGTCTTGACCATCGCGACCATCTTTTTGGCCGCTCGCATAAGCTGTGGGTGGTCCAATAACAGGTAGGATGGCCCTGATTCAGAGCGAGCGCTCTTGTCAGAATATCCGGCTCTGAATCAGGCCCAGAGGTCAGAGGATATCTATACTGTGCTATTTCTCCAGCAGTTTTCTGCAGTTGTGCATGGGCAAATCCAGAATTTTTAGAGGAGAGTTTCCATTTTCAAATACTTGATTTTAGAGCATGTGTGGCCAGTCCATGAATGGGGCATAAGTAGCACGTAACAAACTATAGCCTGCCTCATACAAAGTGCAGTTTATGTAATACACCAGACAATTAGGTATTCAATTATTCAATTAGGTACAAGAATAGCAAAAATCCCACACCTGTTTTTCCAGCAGGTGTATTATTTTTGCTATACAATTCGGTGGAGTTTTCATTATTTTTTGTGGCGGGAAGTTTTTTCTCTCACAGCCCCAGAGCACGACCAATTTTTCCTAAAATCCATATTTTTAGGAAAGTGTTTGGGAATTACTCTGGCACACCTGTAGCGCCCTCCCCCCCCTCCCCGCTAATGACTAATCAAGCAATTGGAAGTTTCCAAGTAGCTTAATTAGTCAGTAATTACTCACCTTCCGAAGCGGTGTCTTCTCCCTCCAGCGTCAGAATCCGGCCTTCTGCAGCAGCAGTATGAGTGTGTGTAGTATGTGTGAGTGTGTGACCTCCGGGTGTGTGTAACCCCCCACCCCGAAGGCAACAGCAGGGAGGACTACATCTCCCAGCAGCCCCCTGGCCTCCCATCAGCCCCCTCTCTAGTGCAAAGATGGAGGGGAGATGACCGGCAGCCACAGAGACCACCAGACCGGTAAGTATCTTTTTTTATTTTCTTGTCCCACTGGGCTAAGCAGAAAACCCTGCATGCATTTTTTTTAAATTGGATGCCGCAGGTATCGGGAGTGCGCATACCCACTTTAATCCAAAATTGGGTGCACGGTCCATGAGTCTTTTGCGGTGAAAACCCTGCAACCAAGTGAATACCCCCCATGCAGGTCTAGCGATCACAGTAAGCGGTTAGATATGGCAATTGGGCCAGCCCGTCTGAGCTGAATGGTTTTTTTTTCCCGAGTGTGGGAATGATTCCATAATCCAAGTTCCCTGCGGAGCACTGAAGAAGTCCGGGAGTCTGAGGGAGCAGCAGAAGAATCTAGAACCGGTCCTGCACTCATTGAGCAACACAAACAGCAGACTTGGTAGGAGAAGCTGCTGCCACTGGGTATGCACAGCAGCTTTGTTTCATTCCTTATGCTGCATGCAGGGGCGTAGAGAGGCCGGCTGGACCCGGGCGAAGGGGGCACGGCCTAATCACGGGAGGCGTGGCCACACCTTCTTAGGAATTTTTTCTGCGCAGCTGGGCTGCTGTGATTTAAGAGGGAGGTGGGGCGGCAGCGGACCCGAGCACCCCGCCGGGCCCCTCCAGCAGCCCGGGCCTGGGTAATTAATACCCACTCCCCCCCACCTGTGGGTGTCCCTGGCTGCATGTTGTGGCCACAGTTCTTATAAAATCGTATTATATTCTACTGCTACTGTTGTCACGATTTCAGCAGCAGGCCTGGAAGGAGAGTTGGGTTCCGGGCAACTGGAACCCTCCCCCTTTGTGTTTGCCTATGTCGTGGTCCACTGGCAATTTTTTTATTTGTTAAAAAAAGCTTTTGTATGTGAACCCCAAAAAAACTAAGATTTTGATATTGTACAGTTTGTGGACCCCTTCCTTATAATTATTGCCCCTTCCATCATTGTAGTTACTGGCTCTATTCTGGACAAAGTTCTTTCGTGCTGATATGTCAATAAAATTTTTTAGCTGTGAGTAAATATTTTATCAAATTTACAGCGAAAAGTATCTCTAAAAATTTGCAACCCTGGATGCAATAAATGTGAAAATTAAAAGCTCATAAAATGATGTACTTGTTTGTAAATATTTAGACATATCTAAATACAGTTTCTCAACATATTTTCATACTTTTTCTTTTTTTTTTAGTCGTCGGCATGCTATTTTTCTATAGTCCTAAGAGTCTGCTTCTTATTCGGATGTTTTGTATATTGTATAATTTCGTAGCCCCCAAATATAAATTTGGGGTTCAAAATAGGACCTTGATCCACAGATTAAGTACCTTGAATGCAGTGATGTGCAGTGAGGTCAATGGCTGGTGAGGCACACATGGAGATGAGTCTGAGTGTCTCACCCCCTACTCACTGTAATGGTGCGCACACACTTAGTGATCTGTCAGCGACGCAATATCACTGACAGATAGTTATGCACCCTCCCTGGTATCAATTTTGATCATCCAGCACACCACCAACTTTACCGTTGACTATAGCGAGGGTCCCTAGAGTAACTTGCTCGATATCGAGCAAGTTGACTGGCATGCACGGCCGATGGACGATATCGCTATTGTCCATATGTAGCCGCGCATCGCTGGTCGAAGGTAAGTTGGTAGAGGCCATTTCGATATCGTTAGCATTCAAATCTTCCTTTTAAATCACTACATGTGTATGCACCATAACTCTCCCCTCACTACACTAAACTTCAGATTCTCCTACCTGCATCACTGTGTCTTCTCTTGCTGCTGCTGACTTGAGCTCCAATCTCTAAACACTGCAATGCACGTCCTGGTCGCATGACAAATCCACGGTGTCCATCAGTGCTCAAGGCACGACCCACATATACAGAGGCATGTCTCTATTAGATCACTTGCTAACTGCCCGTGGTGTGGCCCCACCCCCAGCTCTGCAAGCAGTGTCTGACTATACAGAAGTGAGGCTGAGCTGTTGTTGCCTCATCTCACATCTCCCTACAGTCCCAGGTAGCTCAACAGAGCTGGTGAGTTTTAACTATAGTGATTACAATAAATAATGAAGATGTTTATAAGTTATAAATATTTTCTTTGTATTATTCTAAATATTTTTATATGAAATCTCAGTAGTACAACAGGGCAGGCTCTGCCTTCCCTGCCTACCCTGACCAGAGCCGGATTTAGACCTCATGGGGCCCTAGGCAAGATACTAGATTGGGGCCCCTTGTGTGTGTATGTATATATATATATATATATATATATATACATTATAATATGTGTATATATAAATATATATATGTGTGTGTATATATATACATACAGTCAGGTGCATAAATATTGGGACATTGACAGAATTTTCATATTTTGGCCTCTATTCACCACCACAATGGCTTTGAAATGAAACAAACAAGATGTGCTTTAACTGCAGACTTTCAGATTTAATTTGAGGGTAATTACGTCCAAATCAGGTGAACGGTGTAGGAATTACAACGGTTTCTATATGTGCCTCCCACTTTTTGAGGGGCCAAAAGTAATGGGACTATGAACTCAAAAGCTATTTCATGGACAGGTGTGGGCTATTCCCTCATTATTTCATTATCATTTAAGCAGGTAAAAGGTCTGGAGTTGATTCTAGGTGTGACATTTGCATTTGGAATCAGTTGCTGTCGACTCTCAATATGAGATCCAAAGAGCTGTCACTATTAGTGAAGCAAGCCATCATTAGGCTGAAAAATCAAAACAAACCCATCAGAGAGATAGCAAAACCATTAGGTGTGGCCAAATCAACTGTTTGGAACATTCTTAAAAAGAAAGAATGCACCGGAGAGCTCAGCAACACCAAAAGACCCGGAAGACCAAGGAAAACAACTGTGGTTGATGACAGAAGAATTATTTCCCTGGTGAAGAAAAACCCCTTCACAACAGTTGGCCAAATCAAGAACACTCTCCAGGAGGTAGGTGTATAAGGATCAAAGTCAACAATCAAGAGAAGACTTCACAAGAGTGAATATAGAGGGTTCACCACAAGATGTAAACCATTGGTGAGACTCAAAACAGGAACAACATTTAAAAAAGCGTTTACAGTTCTGGAACAACATCCTATGGACAGATGAGACAAAGATCAACTTGTACCAGAGTGATGGGAAGAGAAGAGTATGGAGAAGGAAAGGAACTGCTCATAATCCAAAACATACCACCTTATCAGTGAAGCATGGTGGTTTTAGTGTCATGGCATAGGCATGTATGGCTGCCAATGCAACTGGTTCCCTTGTATTTATTGATGATGTGACTGCTGACAAAAGCAGCAGAATGAATTCTGTAGTGTTTCAGGCAATATTATATGCTCATATTCAGTCAAATGCTTCAGAACTCATTGGATGGCGCTTCACAGTGCAGATGGACAATGATTCGAAGCATACTGCAAAAGCAACCAAAGAGTTTTTTAAGGCTAAAAAGTGGCATGTTATGCAATGGCCAAGTCAATCCCCTGACCTGAATCTGATTGAGCATGCATTTCACTTGATGAAGACAAAACTGAAGGGAAAATGCCCCAAGAACAAGCAGGAACTGAAGACATTTGCAGTAGAAGCCTGGCAGAGCATCACCAGGGATGAAACCCAGCGTCTGGTGATGTCTATGCATTCCAGACCTCAGGCTGTAATTGCCTGCAAAGGATTTGCAACAAAGTATTAAAAAGTGAAAGTTAGATTTAGGATTGTTCAGTTTGTCCCATTACTTTTGGCCCCTTAAAAAGTGGGAGGCACATATAGAAACCGTTGTAATTCCTACACCGTTCACCTGATTGGATGTAATTACCCTCAAATTAAATCTGAAAGTCTGCATTTAAAGCACATCTTGTTTGTTTCATTTCAAAGCCATTGTGGTGGTGAATAGAGGCCAAACTATGAAAATTATGTCAATGTCCCAATATTTATGCACCTGACTGTATATACACAAACAGTATGTATGTATGTATATAAATATATATATATATATATATATATATTTATAGTGTGTATATGACAGGGTAATTAATACAGTTCCCGGACCCTACATGCAGCACTGCTGCTGTTTGCTGCTGATGGGCGGTGGCCACGGAGGGCTTGGAACTTAAGGCTGGCACTGGCAGAATGGCTGCTGGGATGGGTCACGGCGGGGCTAGCTGGCCTGGATGATAGATCAGCTGCCTGGGACTGGGAGGGACAGTGTGGCGGGTCCCTGCCGGTGAGTTACTCGAGTCTGCAGTCACAGTGTGCCACTGCCACGTGCAGGATGGCTGGCGGCTGCATACAACACAACACACAGTCTCTCTGTCTCTCTCAACCACACAGGACTCTCTGGGATTTGGGGTCATGACGTCACGCGGTACTCACGCAGTGCTTCTCTGGGAGCGCTGTGAAGTTAGGAACGGCCTAGGATGCCTAGCGGGAAATCCGGCCCTGACCCTGACTAAACGTCCCTGCTTGAATGTAAACAAATGAGATGTGCGGGAGCTACATGTAGAAGGAGGTCTGTCCACATCTTGATATGGGTGGAAATTCATAATAATGGGAGCATGACTACAACCCAGGGGACGTGCCTAACACTTCTAAAGCACAATGCAGCCCTTACCTACTTCCCAAGCCTCAAAAGACCCATTAATTGCCACAGCCACTGGGTTAGGTGTGTGCGTTAGGTGTGTGCAGCAGCTGTTCACTGCTGCTCTGCTATGTAGAGCAGGATGATGCTGTCCTGATCAGGATGACTGGATAGAACCCTCATATCAGGACAGTTAGAGGGTATGACCGAATATGAAATGTCCATTTTTTTTATACCCCCTTCAAATAAATACTAAGTTCAACTTATCAACATTGCTAATTGCCAAAAACATATTTAATTTAGTAGAAGTGATATTTATGAAAATGCTACTGGTATTTACCATAACTTATGTGTCTGGCGAGGTCCAACAGTGTCCACCTTTTTCATAGTGCAGGGACGTGCAGTCAGGGTAGGCAGAGCCTCCCCTGTCATACTTCAGAGTTTTGATATAAAAACAATTAGAATAATACAAAGAAGATATTTATAACTTATAAACATCTTCTTTGTACGAGAGCTCAGCTGTGCGGCGGTGCCGGACCCCCGGAGTGTGAATGGATGCCACGCGCATTCACTGACGACAGAGGGCTGGGGGAAGCCCAGCAAGTGACGGAGGGCTGAGCTTTAACCCCAGCCTGACATTATTTGGAGGCGTGCTATACGGGCACGCCTCCAGATAACGTCACACAAGGGGGCATGGCCTAGGCCACGCCCCCAATTTTGGTTGCGCCGGCACAGGGTACTCAGACCCCTGGAGCCAGCCCTGCTCGTATCCCTCTTCGCATCCCTCCCATAGGAAAGGCTGGGGCTAAGATAACAAGCGCAATCTGAAAATGGCGTTTGTTCTCACAGGCAAACTCCGATAACTTTAAGTTTCGGAGTTTGCTGAATATCAGATAGTCCTATGATATCGGACCCAGGGGTGTATCTTGGGGTCCGAGCGCCCCTGGCAAAGTAAGGGACTGGCGCCCCCCCTGTTGGCAGTTAGTAAACAGACACCGTGGTGGCTGAATGGGCTTGATCGCCCCTCCTCCCCTCCCTCGTTGTCCGGAGCTGATGCTTCTGACTGAAAGATCAGCAGCAGCACAGACTTTTTACAGACTGAACTGGCCGCTAGTGGTATTGCTGGGCAGCGCCAGCGCGCCCCCACACACCCTTCAACGCCCCTGGCAAGTGCCATCCTGGCCAATAGGAAGATACACCCCTGAGATTCAGACCCCTTATGATGAATGGCCGGGTAACTTAAATATGCGAAAACTAGCGTTTCCGCATGGGTAACGGCCATTTAATTTATGAATAGCCCCCCCCCCCCAGTTATAAATCATGGGACATATTCGATTGGGTTTTTCATCAATTTTTGTGCATGTGCAGTTACAAAAAATGCGCTCAATTAATGTACGTGAACGGTTATCAGCATTGCGCCCAGGTCCTGTAAGTGCTGTTAAAGTCTGTACGGTAAATCTTGTGGGTGAACTAAAATCCCCAAACTTCCTTTGCCATTCAGAAACATGAACGAATGAAGCACAGCAAGTGTGAGAGTATAATGACACATATGCATAGAGCTCACACTAGGCAGGACAGGAGTAATGCATAATAGGAGACTAGAGGAGTCAGCGCTGGTCTCTGCTGGCAGCTTCCTAGAGGCACAGCAGCGCTTCCTCGGTCTGGGGGCGGTGTTTTTGAAGCGGCTTTAACAAGAGCAGCAGAAGCTAACACTAGACTGCTGGCACCTCCTGTCCTGCTTTCACCCCAGGCTCTGCGACTCCCTCATGTCACAAGCAATCAGCAACAGCGACCCAATGCTGGAGGTGACAGAGGCCATGAGTCTGCTCCTGTGACACAGAGACCCCGGACTGCTTTTTGTCTGTGGTCAGGGTGTGGGAAGGACATGCTGCATCTAGTATAATGGAGATAAAGGACTCAGGCAGCGTGGTCCTGACAGGATACCACTCTTACACACCAGCAAGGTCACCAATAGCTGAGGACAGCCCTGTGCCAGGGGGGATGCCCTGCAGCCAGTCTCCACGCATCAGGTAACCCCAATATATAATGCTGTTGACTGGTATTAGTGCATGGTTGGCACTTTGTATGAGCCAGAATCTTGAGAGAGGAACTGGAGTCTATACATAGAGCATATCCCGAGCAACTGGAAGTGATTGATGCTGTCAGTCTGCACACAACATGATAACATTGTGTACCATGAGATTTATCCTAGACACATTTATCTTAAGTTTATTATTTCTGCATAGTGTGGTGACTTATTGAACTCTGTACTAAAGAACAGATAAACTAACATTGCTGTCTGACCTTAAGTTAGTTGTTACTTTATTGCCCTTTAAACGGGGGGCACTAGATGATTTAGGCAGGAGGGGAGGTGAAAAGAAAATTATTATTTAAAAAATTGTTGCTGTTTGAAGTCTTCATAAAATGTATCATAATATGAAATGTGTGCTCATCTGTGTCTCTGTAGTGCAGTTGGAGACATGCCTATATATTTAAACAATACATAAACTCACATCCAGTACATAGATAAAGTGAATAATCCAACTATAAAAAGTACCTATTAAGAACAAAACAGAACTTGTTCCAGACAGACCATTTGCCACAGCTTAAAACAGGAAATATAACACAGTGATTATCTGAGGCACAAAGAGCCCCCCTCTCCTGTTTTCTGCTTAAAGAATGGGTCACGATGTTGTTGTTGTCTGACAAAGTGACTTTCTCATGTTTGGTTTTTTGTGCTTAATATATCAAGTCTTGTATTTAGCTCTGAAAATTTGTGATTCAGAAAATAGGATATTGGTGCTTGGAATGAATCACATATTTCGGAAACCAGTGACATTAGGCAAAAATATGCCTATTGGCCAGTGACCACAATACTGTCTCCAATTTCTAATCTTAATGCATAACAGCTGTCCTGTAGTAATGGCTGGAACTTGCCATATGTGCTATTAAGAGTCAGCATCCATGCTCCACAGAGAGTTTATTAGCTCAGCATGTGGCCTTCTGGAATGTAAAACATATGAATGGAATTACACCATATTTCATCAAATGTTCTTAGAAATACACCAAAGAAAATCTATAGCTTTGATCTACTAGCTCGAGACTTAATGTCGGATGAATATATATTTTTTGGACTCTTATAACCAAATATGAAGGAGGTAAATGTGATAAGGAGAGCAAGGTGATGATGACTTGAAACTAAAAAAAAATTAGTCTTTCATCAAAAATCCCATAGTTCTTAAACAATAACTAAACTGCCACAAATATAAATGACACAGAGGTTGATGTATCAAGCAGTGAAAATAGTGGAGGAGTTGCCCATAGCAACCAATCAGCTTTGAGGAAACATTTGTCAAGTACATTCTATAAAATCATAGGTATATGCTGATTGGTTGCTATGGGTAACTTTTCCACTGGTCTATTTGTTCACTCTTCACTGCTTGATACGTAAACTTCATAGAGCTCAAACTATATACCATAATAAGGTAGTTACTCGCTACAGTATGTTAAATCACAAGTCATATGTGAATCCCTCAATTGACACAATTTAGTAGGCGTTAGGTTACGTGAAATCCCAACTTGCATAGATGTGCAAGGCCAATATGGACTCTATGATACCTACTAGGATATGTCCTTAGGTCAGAGCCCAAATTGTAGCTCAGGCAATCTCTCTCTTTCTTATAAGGGGGTATGGGTTACAATGGGCAAACAGTGGACCCACATATGTAGGTGTGACTAAAGGTCTAATACAGGTGTGACAGGTAAAACATCATTATTTATAAATGGTTTATATCTATGTTTGATAGTATAATCGTCCTCTACCATTCCAACCGTCATTAGATATATTGGATGATAGCAAGTTCACTCGATTAAAAAATAAATGCTCAGTAATGTTGAGACTGTCACTCTCTACTCTCCACCTTCGCCTCTCTCCTTCTCTATACCTTTGGGAAACTGACCACTTCCCCCATAACTGCACTTGCAGAACTCCTCACTGCTGTAATATCTCTTACTATACCAGATGGTCCTGTATATTTGGAGTAACCGGGTTCATCATACTCATCTTACATAGCTTTCACATTACTGTGCACCCACGCACTTGGATTATAATTCTTCACTAAGGATCAGCTACATGTTAAGATCTCTTTTCCTGCTCTGTCACAACACTTACCTTATCTCTATGTACCTCTATCTGAGAGTTGGGCAGGGCCAACCTTACCTTCTGTTTTATGTCATTGTATGGCATTTGTTTGTGTTATGTCACAGTTCTCTCAATAATATGTCAGCACTTTATAAATAAACTAATAATAATAATTACAACAAATGCTTAGGCACACTTATTCTATGGGTAAAATACAATTTCAATTCTTATTCACATTTAAAGTAACAAACATAAATATTAACAAAGGCAAGGGACAGGATCAGGAGTATACTTTCTGTGAGAACATTTTTGCTGTAAAGGACCTTAAGGGGAAATGTAATCAAACCTTCAAGAAAGAGAAAGAGGAGAAGTTGTCCATAGCAACCAATCAGCTTTTAACGCTGATTGTATAGGCTGTGCTAGATAAATAGCAGAAGCTGTTTGGTTGCTATGAGCAATTTCTCCAGTTTATCTCTGGAAGGTTTGACACACCTGAGAAACTAACCTTTAAACCTAACCCTCCCCTTAATCCTAATACTTAACATCGGGATGATAGCGGTCAGGATTCTGGAGCCAGGATTCCAACTGCTGTCCGGATTCCGGCACCAGTATTCTGAGTGTCGGCATCCCGACCGCTGGGATGGTGACTACATACTGCCAAAAGAAAAGGGTTCTCATTGCTTCAGCCTGGGCTTGTCTGATGGGCTTGTGGAGTCCCTTGCAAGTTATTGAGAAGAACAAATGCTCAGCTTCACAGCATGCTGTGGCGCACATATTACTTTTCATTGATTTTTATAGAGAGGGTGTTACTATGTCTCCCAGATTTGGTCACATCCCCTCAGTATCACCCTGGCCCGCCGTATGTCTCAATGGCCCTGGGCACATGATATTACTGCTAGATGGTTATGAGAGGCTGGGAAAGGTAAATGATAGTATAGATGGGAGGTTTGTACCTTAGACCGTACCTGAACACTGTGAACACTGTTATATAATAAATATCTACCTGTACAGGAATCACTACAGTTAGGCACTAGGGGGAGGATTTAAAGTTAGGCCACAGGTGGGGGGAGGGTTAGGGTTAGGCTGCGGGATGGGGTGGGTTAGGCTGCGGGAATGTTGGGTTAGGGTTAGGCTACTTACCTTCAGGCGGCAGGATTCGGACTATCCTGATGCCGCTATTGGTATTCTGACCGCCGGCATCCTGACCACTGGGATCCCATACCCAACCAATTTTGATTACTCTAAACATGACCATTTACTTTTCAGGGATTTTTACTAAATAATAATCCCAAGGCAGATTAGACCCTAGAAATAAGGAATTACTTGTGTCTTGGTATATAATTCAACACAGTTGATAATACTCATTTCAGATAGACACACTTATCTATTTTATTCTTTTCTCCAATGCTATTTTCGGCAACAAAATTGTTTTGAATGTTCACAATTCAGTTTCTCATGTAGCTTTCAATCCTGCTAAAAAATGTGCACTTTATTAAACACTTGTCCATTGTACTACAAAATATGTCAAAATCTGCTTTGAATTTGCTCACATTCAATTGTGTAGCAGAGAAAGCAAAGCCTGGCACATCGGCTGACATTTGAATGACAGTATTTTTGCGTACCCAACATTGTTGTTACTTTTGTGGCCAATATTAGAATTGAAGTATTAGAAAACATACTACATAGTAAGCAAATGAACAAAAGAGAAACTAGTTTACTATTGTTTTGACTTGATCCAATTGGTTCTAGAAATTGTTGCTGTTTAACATACATGTATCTGTATTACTGGTTGCTATGGAGCGCTAATTGATTTCTAGACTTTGTTCTGTAAATATATAGTTTAGTGATAGATTTTGTTTTCCCAATGCAGTTAGCAGCAGGTGGTGCGGTACAGGTTTCTTACCCATAATGCATGCATTGTTTTATATTTTGGTCTACAGGACAGATCTATTTGATAAACCTTGTGAGGGGCTGTACACCGATTTAAAAACACCAGTCTGCACCTAAATACTTTACTGACAGATAAGACTGAATACAGCTAAATGTAGACATATAGGGCCAGATTCAGAGGTTCATCTTTCGCTGCACCTGCTACTTTATGTTAATGCTGCGTACGATGATTTTCCCACTGAGACGCCCATTGGCAGCAGCACTAGCATGTCTTGGTAAGTCTTTAGATGCTGCATCGCTGCACCATTGGTCGCAACATCGAAACTTGCACCAGCCCCATGTAGGTGCAATTTCTCCATCTGAACATGGCATCTTGTGTCAGCGCTACACACCAGTGTCTGCCTAACCACCTCCATGTTACCCCCCCAGGACACGCCCTCTGCAATCCATGGGTCTTGCATTCAAATTCGTCCTGCGTCTCCCGGTGGTAACCATCAGAACGCATGCACTGTGTGACTCAGGAGCATGTACAGACTTTAAACATTGGCCAACTGTGTGCCGCTTTGCCACTGCGATCACCTCTGAATGAGGCCCATAATGTAACAAAGTTTCATAAAGCTGGAGGAAGTGATGTATAATACTACAGGTTGAGTCTCCCATATCCAAAGTGCTTGGGACCAGGGGTATTTTGGATGACGGAATATTCCGTATTTTGGAATAATTGCATACCATAATGAAATGTGTTGGGAATGGGACCCAAATCTAAACACAGAATGCATTTATGTGTTATATACACCTTATACACACAGCCTGCAGGTCATTTCATACTATATTTTAAATAATTTTGTGCATCAAAAAAAGTTTGTGTACATACATGAAATTCATTTATGTTTCATATACACCTTATACACACAGCCTGAAGGTTATTTAATACTGTATTTTAATAATTTTATGCTTTAAACAAAGTTTTTGTACAATGAACCATCAGAAAGCAAAGGTTTCACATTCTCAGTAAAGCTAAAAATATTACGTATTTCAGAATATTCCGTATTTCGGAATATTTGGATATGGGAGACTCAACCTGTATTGGCACAGTCTGTGTACCAAAGATGCAATTAAATAAAGGTATTTTAACACTTAAACACTTAAATTAAAAAGACACATTGCAAAAAAAGTCATCAGTTTTATTTTCTCTTGAAGGATTTATACTGCAGGAAAATCTATATTAAGCTAATTGTCGTGAAGAGACCTTGATGAATCACAAAGCTGATGACTACAAATAATCAGTGTTTACAGCAGAAGCTTTTAATTCTCATAGATCAATACTCTCCATCTCAGAGTGATTCACAGGGTTTGTAAAGATTGGTCTTTTATGTCCTGACAGTACACTATTAGGATTCTTATACTTTTCCTTTGTGAGATGGTATGAATCATTCAGTCTACAGAAGTTATTTTTCTTTTTCAGACATTTAAAACAAAGGTGACATGGTGCCTCAGTGGTTTGAATGGTGCCACAGTGGATTGAATGGTGTCACAGCGGTTAGAATGGTGTCACAGTGGTTAACATGGTGTCACAGTGGTTAGTATGGTGTCACAGTGGTTTATCATGGTGTCATAGTGGTTAGCTCCTGTCAGAGACACAGGGCACTATCTTAGTGGAATTTCTATGTTCTCCCATTGTATGAGTGGGTTTCTTCCAGGTGCTCCAATTTCATCCAATAGTACAAATGGAATGTAGTTATTAACCCAGCTGTCAGAATGCCAGAGCTGGAATCCTGACACCAGTCAGAATCCCGGCACTGGCATCCCAACAGTAAGTATTGGGGTTATGGGGAGGGTTAGGGGTTAGGGTTAAGCGCTAGGGGGAAGGTTAGGGTTAGGCTCTAGGGTGGAGGGTTAGGTTTAGGGTGCGGGGGAGAGAGGTTAGGTTAGGCACTGGAGGGAGGGTTAGGTTTAGGCCCTGGGGGGGAGGGTTAGGTTTAGGCCCTAGGGGGGGAGGGTTAGGTTTAGGGTGCGGGGTGGGAAGGTTAGGATTAGGTGTAGGGGAAGGAGAGTATACTTACCTCCTTCTGTCGGGATTGTGACCCTGTCGGGATGCCAGCGTGAGGAATCTGACCGCCAAGATCCCGAGCTCCGACACTCCATACCCAACTCGTACAAACACATATTGCCTTATGGCTATATTGGCTCTAGTGTTTGTATGTCTTGGATAGGGAAATTAGAATGTAAGCAGGGACTGATGTGCATGAATAAAATGGGATGTAGTCGGCATCCCGGCGTGCGGGATGCTGACGGTCAGAAGAACGACACCGAAATCCCGACAGGTCAGGATCCCGGCACCAGTAACCCGACCGTTGGCATCCGGAAGGTAAGTATTAGGGGGAGGTTAGGGTTAGGTAGCGGGGTTAGGGTTAGGCATTAGGAGAGGGTTAGGGTTAGACACCAGGGAGGTAGTGTTAGGATTATGGTATGGGGAGGGGGAGGTTAGGTTTAGGGGGAAGGTTAGGGTTAGGCACCGGGGAGGGAGGGTTAGTTTTAGGGTAGATATTAGGGAAGGAGCAGGCCCGCCAAGAGCCGCGCCAGGCCCGGGTAAAAGGGGGTGTGACCTAATTGCGAGAGACGTGGCCATGCCCCCTTAGGTAAAAAAAAAGAAAAGTTTTGTGGAGCTGCGTGCTGGAGAGGGGGGCGCAGTGAGCCCTCTCAGCCTGGCGTATAACCAGTGGAGGGCTTGATCGCTCCCCCCACAGGCATAGGAGACTGCTGTGGCTGCTTCTTAGCAGCCGTGAGCAGTCTCCAAGTGCAGCCAAGCACACAGCAGCGTGTGCTAAGCTGCTGTGATGTAAGGGGGGGGCGGTGCCTCACCCGGGCACCCACCGGCCCCTCCAGCAAGCCCAGACCCGGGTAATTAGTACCCACTTCCCCCCCCTTCTCGGCACCCCTGGGTAGGCATTAGAAAAGTGCTTACCATTCCTTCCTATGGGTGTCGGGATGCCGCTGTCGGTATTCTGACCAACGTCATCCCGACAACTGAGATTTCATACCCAACCCGAATAAAATAGCTGATCATGTAGTTCTGCATAAAATGTTGTTGTTAAATAAATAATGATGATGATTATTTATTATACTACTAATAATAATTACAATTTACAATAATATAAAACTACATGTAACATAAAGGGGCTGATTCTGAGTACGATGCAGCAGCAACTTTGGACGCAGCAGAGCAATCTGTTTCGTCTACACATGCAACTGTGCAACATCGCAGAAATGTGAGGGGCGTTCCTGGGCATGACTCAGGTGTGTCATGGAAAGCAGTTCCGTACAAAGACGCTGACATAGGAGGCCATACTCAAATGGAGATAGTTCATCCACCAGAGGGCTGGTTCAAAATTAGATGGTGCTAAAGTCACACCAAGCGGTACGGATGCTGACAGTGGGCGTCCCTTCCTTGCACATTCGTTCGAATGGATCTACCCCAGGGAAGGACTTTATAGCAGTATCAGCATAAAAACGTAGGGGTCAATCCTATTAAGTGCGAAGGGTGCGAGTTGCCGTTGCAGCGGCATTAAAACGTTGGCAACAGACCGGCACCTCGACCCCTTCGCGGCCTGCTCCGAGCCCGAATTTGCAGAATTTTGCTCGGAACTCTACGTGGCTGCGAGCAAAATTCAGCGAATCCAGGCTAGTGTGAAGTGCGACCATTGCAGCAATGACTCACACCGGCGAGATCATCGCAGCTAGTAGGATTGACCCCTATGGCGCGACTGCGTCCAACTCAGAATCACCCCAATATATCTACAATCATATATTCAGTATATCTGACAATGTGTGTAATTATTTCACAAGTCTTAAAGTTTTATTTATATAGTGTTTTTATAAATACTTGTCCTTTACTGGGCCACACAAGCTGTGATGTTATAAAGCAGACCCTCCAACATGACTCCTTCGCCCAAGTACAAAATACTTTGCTTCTGGACTCCCCACGTAATTTATAATTTCTGTTACATGTTCATTAATGAGAAGGGGGTTTCAGCACAGGTGGCTGCAATCATAAATTAATTGGTAAGTCCTGGAGCAGAGCATTTTGTACCTGAAGTTAGGGGTCATGTTGTGTAGGGTATGCCTAAAATTTGGGTAGGTACTTGGAAATGTCACTGTAGCCTTTTGGGCATCCTGCTTTGCTCTTAAAAGAGCAAAGCCAGGGTGATTTACTGGGCATGCACAACCAGGCGCTGGTCAGAAGTTGGAAAAGGGTAGGAGAGACAGGAGCAATGGTCAAAGAGAACCAAGAAGTCAGCAGGAATCTAGACACTACTGTATTTCCACCATGAAGGGCGAGGAATGATGACGTCATCACTGTGTTGCCACCACCTCACCTGCTAGTCTCTTCAGGGAGATCATCACTATTTCATGGAGTCTCCCTGACATTCAAGGCGAGTTGGCAAGTATGTGCTTTGTGCAGGGGCGTATCTTCCTATTGGCCTGGATGGCCTTTGCCAGGGGCGCCGGCCAAGGGGGGGGGCGCTGCTTCAGCCCAACCTCACTAGCACATGATCTCCTGTCTACTCTACTCTTAGCAAAATACTGCAGTGTCCTGCAGTCAGCTGCAGCAAGGATCACTGGTCTCCTTCTGTCTCCTCTGCTCTTACCAGTGTTCTCCATTCATTGTTACTATGTATTCTTATATGTCCCTTTATATCAGAAACATTTAAAATTAGGGAGAGTAAAAAATTTTTATTTTTATCCCTAATATATTTCATCCCCCACAATACCCAACACATACCAATCACCACTCACTAATTCCAATATGTCAACTGTGTAGGAAAAGAGTGCAAGCACCACATCAATCACAAGGCTCTATTCACAAGGTAATTTGCATATATGCAAATTATCTTGCCCACAATGCATCTTGTTTGTTATTGATGCACTCTTTTCCTGTGTTATTGACATATAGAAATTAATAAAAAGTGCTTTTCATGTAGTAAGTGTTATAACTGAAAAAGAAAAAAAATAAAATAAATAAATAAATACATATATATATATATATATATATATATATATATATATATATATATATATATATATATAGTCTCCCTATTTCTACAGGCATGTAAATTGAACAACCCCCAGTGTAAGTGTAATAAATTTATGTTTTCCTCATTTTGGGAAAATATGAAAAGATCTAGCATCCCAGTAAATTAATGGTGGAGTGTAGGTATCAGTTGTTAAAAAGCGTAATGCAGTATTGATACCCCAATTTGAATATATGTAAATTATGTTACCCATAATGCATTTTGTTTGTTTTTGATTCAATGTTTTTAAGCTTTTCCTGTGTTTTTTTGCATAAATAAATATATATATATAGAGGTTTGCAATGGAGTAAGTTCTATAAAAGATATATATATTACAAAGAGAAATAAAAATTATACTCTCCCTATTTCTTCACATGTGTGAATTAAACTACTCCCAGTGTGTGGTTTTTTTTTAGTAGAAGCAGTCATTGGAGGGGGGTGCCAATCCTTTAGTTTGCCAGAGGCGCTCAGACCCCTAGATTACACCCCTGGCTTTGTGCAACAAACATGGTATTTAGGCATTTGTCATCAGGTGTGAATGGCATTGTTAGCAGATTGGATTTTTTTTTTATATAAATATATGTATTCATTTTACATTTTTAAAGGTGACCTTTTTAAGAAGTAGCCCACCCAAAGAGGTCTAGCCTTTTACCTTCAGTTGTCCTAATATGGGAATTGCTAATGTACCTATTGGGGAGGTATGGGATGAACATAAAAATTCCTTACATAAGGATTGCTATGACAATATATCATATATATAGTTATTATTATTATTATTATTATTATTATTATTATTATTATTATTATACTTTATACAATAATTTCTACCTGGAAGCTTTTATATAATGCGTTAGTGTGCATCATACCAGGAGGCAGAATATCACTGTGTTCAGCTATACTCTGTCCAAGACTGCAGGAAAATGAAAGAGGTGACAAGTCTGTTTCCTATATCCCTGAAAATCATATTTTTATTATGTTGGTTTTCCTATTGCTGGTCTGCAAGTAATGACCTAACATGGATCATCTTTCACTCATACTTCATTCTTTAGTCAGTAACACAATTACAAGTACAAACTCTGACGGCATCCAAAGGCTGTTATTTCTGCATATACGACCAATCTGACTGTCATTCATCTGGTACATTCTAGAAAATCTTACATAGAATATCCACTTTTGTAAACCGGAACATACTGTAGGTAAATTTACCCCGGAAACTTTGTTTAGCAACTCTAAAGTGCACACTTAAACAACGGTGCAACCCAGGGATGCAATGTAATGACACAGCTGTACACACTACACAATGCGCCGTATGATGGAGCAATTTATTGTTAAAGGCTGCATGTGACAGCACAGCGTCAGCCGTGGAACCGTCCCATTGGAAATGCAACACATCCGATGGGGCAATTCAATGAGCACAGAATTGGACGTACTCACTGGTATGATGTGTATGATATATCGTTCCAGTACGTATCGAGACATTATATGGGACGATACATCGTACAGTATAGTGGGCCTAATTCAGAGATTTATGGAAAACCGTTATTTTCACAGATCGAGTTATTCTTTGCAAAAATGCATGCGTGAAAGCTGCCCTGCGCACGTGCGGTGATTGCATTGCAAATACACTCATAAAGAGGAACCTGTCGCTAAGTGAGTGACAGACAGTCAGCGTTTGGGGGCTGTAACTGGGGAGTTGTTATAAAAACGCAGGTGTGTCGGGCCATTTAAATGCTGTTTCACAGGCGTGCATATATTAGCCGTTGCGATCTCCTTCGCAGCATGAGAGCACTCTGCGTGTCAGTGTTTGCGGTTGGTCAGACTTGCCTTACATGCTGCGTGACTGCCCAATCTGCAACTATGGTAACGACGTTTATGCTGTTGCAAGTCGTCAGACAGATATGAGAAGGCAGCAGTGGGCCTTCCTATGCACGGCTAAGCTTTGGAAGGCAATAGCGCATTTTAGAAACTGCGATCCATGAGAGAATGCAGTTGTGATTGCATTAGCGTAAATCTCTGAATCAGACCCCATGTGTTCCCAGCTTTAGTCCAACAACGTGAGTTTTTTTGTAACTTCAAAGGCCCATTTCCAACTGTTTACAGGTGGCCCCATATTGTTATGTTGATGGAATAAGCTAAACTAAATGTGAAGTCTTTATATAATACAGCATGTGCAGGATATACTAAGAAAGTATAATAGAAGCCAGACCAGGGAGAATTTCTATTTCAGAAAGTATACAGAAGATCTGAAGCGGAGAAGATTGTAGCTAGACAGTTATGTTTAGAAGGACAAGGACACAATCTCCATGTCAGACTTGATAATTCAAGGCTCGGTTTCCTGTTATGGAGTCAGGAATTGAACTTGCCAATTACAAACAGTTAAGTATTGACCTTTAAAAGAACAGCACTTTTTTAACTTTTAATTATCCACATTGTGAAAATCTATGACCTTGCTAAAATGTATTTATTTTTTTGCATCAGCTCTTAAGTTTATATAAATATTACTTCTGCTAAATTATAATTTTTAGGAGTACATTTTGTAGCCTGAAAGACATACCATAAACATGCCAAAATAAGGAAGGGTTGTACCTCAAGATTGATTAAAAAAGCATGAATTATGACATTGTTTATATTGATATTAGAGGAGAACTGTCAGGCCCCATATTTTATTAAAAAAAAATACTCAACTACTAAATGCAAACATAGGGGTTGATTCAGTTAGCCATGAAGGGGGAGTTGTTGTTGCAATGGCATGGAAACACCGGCAACGACCAGAAGTGTAGCTAGGTCATAGTTGCCTATCTTTAGGTTGCCTCCTCTAGTAGGAGACAGCCAGTTCGGTACAGCGAGGGCAGGGCTCTGCAGAGGTGGGTGGGTCTGGGACCGGCGATTGGTGGGGCTCGCAAGAGGTGGGGTGTGAACACAGTCGCGTCATTATAGCCCTGCCCCCGCTATGCACTGCCGAGATTACCAGCATTGTGTAGTGGGGGCAGAACCACAATGACACGAAAACACGAACTGGGGAAGTGTACGGCCGCCCTTGGGTGGCCCCAGCCCCCAGGAGACTTGTCCACCTTTCTAGGGAGTGCCACCCGATTTTCGGGAGCCTCCTGGCCATTTCAGGAGGGTAGGCAAGTATGAGCTAGGTGCGATGGTGCCATGGTGGAGCAAGTATATGTTTTGGCGACTTCCTCCCCTGTACTGAATTGGGGGCGTGGTCAACACGTGGGGGCATTTTGCATTTGAAAGGGAATTTAAAAAAAAAAAAATCCTAAATTGGCGACAGAGCCTATTCAATTTCACATTATTACACTCATGCACTAACTGTATTATATTAATGTCCTCTGTCACTGATTGCATAATGTTCTGTCTCCTATAATTCCTGTTATTACACTCCTCACCAGAGCCGGCCCTAGCCAAATTAGTGCCATAGGCAAGATTGTGGGTGGTGCCTCCCTCTCCAGTGGGATCCTGGAAAGGGGTGTGGCATCACAGAAGGGGCATGGTCTCACTGTGCTGTGGCCCCTTCCCCCATTGTGCTGTGCTCCCAGCACCCCTCTCCCATCACAGATCACAGCACCTGTCACCCAGCACAACAAACCTCTCCCAGCACAGATCATTGCACCCAGCACCTCTCAAACAGCACCCATCTTCCAGCACAATACAGATCACAGCATTTATCACCCAACACAGCACACCAACCGTCACCCCTCTCACAGCCCAATACAGATCACAGCACCCATCACCCTTCTCCCAGCACAGCACCCATCACCCCAGCCCTCACCAGCACAGCACCCCCCTCTCCCAGCACAGCAAGGTGTCAGCACTCCTCAACTGACCCAGGACCCCTATCCAAGCACAGCACCCCCCTCACGCAGTACAACACCCCTCACCCAACACACCGGCCCTCCCCCAGCACAGCACAATGGCACCCCTCACCTGACCAGCACCCTTATCCCAACACAACACCCCCCTCACCCAGCACAACACCCCTCACATCAGCACCCACCCTCACCCAGCACCCCTATCCCAGCATAGCACCCCTCTCCCAGTAGTGAGCACCACAGCACCCCAGCCCATTCCCAGTTCCAGACTAACTTTACTTGAGCGCAGCCTGCAGAACCGCCCGACTAGAGTTACAGCAAACTGTGGGCAGCGGACATGCTTTTCCCGGCACAGGCTGGCATGCTGCCCCAGAGCTGTCCAGGTGCCTCACCCTGCAAACCGCCACAGGTTGTCGCGCCGCTGCCCGCTCACTGTTTTCTGCTGCCAGGCCCGATCTGAGCTCCAATCATTGACACTGCGCAAAGGCAGTAGCAGCGCTCAGAGTCTCTGTTCAGCCGGCAGCAGGTGCCCCGGCCTTGCTGGCGCCCCAAACCTCCGCCGGACCTTGGCGGACTAGGATGCCCCTAGGCATACCAAATGCCCTAGGCATTTGCTTCGTTTGCCTATGCCTAGGGCTGACTCTGCTCCTCACTCACAGGCTGTATTATAATACTGTCTTCAATCACTGATTGTACCATGTCCCATTACTCTAAGGCCCATTATTATAGCCCTCATTCACTGACTGCATTATATTAATGTGCCCCTTTCATTGATTGTACCATTGCCACAATCCTTTCCAATCCATTATTACACCACCATTCAGTGACTACATATTATTGACCCCCTTAGTTCATTGCAGGCCTCTAATTCCAGTTATTAAACCTCTCACTTACATACTCTATTATATTTCCCCCCCTTCATTGATTGCACCATGTTCCTTTCCCTCTAATTCCCATTATTACACCCTAACTCACTGACTGCATACAGGGCCTGATTCAGAGATGGTAGCTAATGCGATCGGAACTGCGATTTCGCACGGAATGCAGCTGCAAAAATATGCTAATAGTTCCAAAGCTAACCCAGGCATAAGGATGCCTACCGATGCCTTCTCATATGCATATGACGTTACTTACCTGCATAAATATTAGTAACATCGAAGCACATCAAGCGGCCATCTTGCCCTTTGCTGCAGGTATGGTCAGCCGCGGACTCAGCAGCTCTCCTCACACGCAGAGGGCTGTCGTGCTGCGTAGGAAATCGCAAGGGCTAATTTATGCACGCCCAGGTAACAGCGTTTAAACGGTCAGACACACCTGCATTTTATTGACCACCCCCTGTAATCTCCTCCAAATGCTGACTGCTTGTCACTCAGTTTGCGAATGGATCCTCTGTGCATGCAGAATCGCATGACAATCGCAACACGTATGCAGTGCGGCTTATACGCATGTGCAATGCCAAACGATCACTCGATCTGTGTAAAAATCGCATTATCGTTCCTCTCTGAATCAGGCCCACTCTCCCCTCTTCACTGATTGTACCAGGCCCCCATCCCTCCTAATTGGGCCATTCCATGTAATGTGCGGTGAAAACTCAAAAGATACACAGCTACAGATTTTATTTTACAGTGTCACTTATGGGACATTTCATGGAATGGCCCAATTACTATTATTATACTGTACCCCTCACTCACTGACTGTATTACATCACTGTCCACTTCACTAATTGTACCATGTCCAATCCATCTTATTACCGTTATTAGAACCCTTTACTCACTGACTGTATTATATTATTGACCCCTCCTTCACTGAATGCACCTTATCTGCATAACTCTAATTCTCATTATTACACCACTCAGCCAGTTATCAAATTTTAGATCAGTCCCCCCCCCCCACTAATTGTAGCAGGCCCCCATACCCTCTGATATTCATTATTACACCCTTAGTCACTGACTACCTTATGCGTGTGCCCCAGCCTCACTGATTGTAGCAGGCCCCCATCGTCTAAAATATTAATTATTGCATCCCACCCTTACTCACTGACTGCATTATATATCAGTGTACCACATCCTCAATGATTGCACCATATCCCCCCTATCCCCTCTAATACAAATTTTTACACCCCTCACTGACCGCAACATATATCTGTGCTTCACCACACTGATTGTAGCAGGCCCCCATCCCCTATAATACCCAATATTACACCACTTAGTCACTGCATTATATATCAGTGCCTCACGGATTGTAGCAGGCCCCTACAAATTATCTTACCTTTATAAATAAAGTGAACAACAATTATACAGTGTATACTTAATAGCAGCCAGCACGCACCACTTTACTTTTTGATTTTCCTGGGCACGTCCAGGCTGCTCTCTCTGCCCATGTGGCGTCTTATGCCTGTGCATGTGACATCATGATGTCACATGTACGACATGGAAAAAGAAGGAAGCCTGCACCCCTGGAGCTGGCATCCGGCAGGCTGTCAACACTTAGACAGCTGCAAGAGTCGGAATTCAGCCAGCCAGGCAGCGCACCCTCTAACGGTTTCGGCGCCGGGAGATCGCGCTCTCTACACCCCTGGCAACGGCACCTCTACACACTTAACAAACAGTTAAAAGAACTAAGCAGAAACATATAAAAGAACTAAGGTGTCAATCCTATTCCAGGCAAAGGGTGCGAGTTGCCGCTGCAACGGCATTAAAATGACAGCAACGGTCCGGCACCTCGCACACATCGTGGCCCGCTCCAAGCCCAAATTCGTTGAATTTTGCTTGGAGCCCTATTGGGCTGCGAGCAAAATTCAGCGAATCCAGGCTGCCGTAAAGTGCGGCCATGATCATGGCTAATAGGATTGACCCCTTAGGATCACATAAAGGTAAAAAGGGGGTAGATTAGATGAACCAAGTTGTTCTTATCTCTGTCAGATCTTCATATTTTATGCCGTACAGCCTTCTATCCAACTGAATATTTAAGGGGAAGAACATTTTACCATAATATTTTTAACAGAAAACACACATGAATTAATCTAACTGTCTAAAGGTGCATTGTTACTGTAAATATGTTTGCAGATTCGTATCCTAAAGTTAACATTTCACCATTGAATATGTTACCGTATATCTGTAGTTTGTTTGTGGCCTTTCAATTAATTCTTACTTGTGTTTTATACATTTATCTTTTTTTTTCTTTTCCCTGCATTTTGTATGTTAGCATATGTTCCTTAGTACTGTTGTAGTATCGCGTCTCACATTCTCTCCTGACTTCATGGTGCAGACACATTCAGAGCTGATGGAAAACATCAGGGAGTTCTTTGATCATTTTATTTGTTGAATATTTAGCCAGCTGCTCAGTCTATTTTAACTGAGTTATCATTGATTACACAAGGGTTGGAGTTACCCACAAAAATGCACGCGTCTAAAAAAGATGTCTCTGCCCTTCTTCAAGGAATCTCAACAATTTAAAAGATAAATTAAAAGTATGCTGGCTACGGTGGAACCTAATAATGTCAAACAAGGCCTACTGCTTATAAAATGTCTCATAAGTGTGAGACATAGTCAAATTCCTGCCAAATTCATTAGATTATGAAAGCAAGTAGTGTGGTAAGTACAATGTTTTATTATTATTATTATTACTATTTTATTATTATTACTATTGTATTAATTTCTTCTTATTATACAATGTGCTCTGTTGCCCAGCAGCAGCCTAGAGAGGGAAGGGACTGAGTAGGTCAAATCTGAGGCAGACATAGACAGCCTCCTATGAAGCCAAGATTGCCTGATACAGAGAGCTGCAGTCAGGAAGGAGCCAGGGGCGGTGCAGCTTGCACGATAGGTATCTACCGGAACACCATCAAATAATTTCCATTCGATGTTGACAATAATAGGATTACCACCATCAACTAGTAAAAATACTACCATCATTAGAAAAACATTGATAATCATTGGCCATCAATGTCCACCCCTAGTGCTCATTGATCCCAAAATTTCAGTGCCTTTGTTGGTAATGGGGAGGAGATGATGGTATATGAGAGAAAAACACATGAAGGAAGGGGTTCCTGCTTGTGAAATCTATAGGGGAGGGGAAGGCACAGAGGGGTGACTGAGGGGATAGACAGTGTGCAAAGAGCACAGAGAGGTTGGTTTGAAAAAAAGGTTTTTCATAAAGTGGGTTTTGAGAGCCTGTATGAAGATTTGGAGAAGGCTGGAGGGACTGACAGGGATACAAATAACCTTAATAGTACAGACATGTCTAAAACTTTAACCAACATAAACACTATGGCATTTTGTCTCATGCAACTCCCCCTGACAAATTCTCACTCCCCTCGCTATTTCTAATGAACTGTCAGGCAAGGAGCATCTCAGTTGGAAGCCATCTTTAGAAGAAATTAATAGTCCAAAATGCCCCCCATACCCCTTCTATTTACTAAATGAGATGTGGAAGTATAGGGATTTAAGGTGCATATACACTAGACGATTAAAATGAGCGATTGAACGATAACGATATCTATATCGTTCAATTGTTTGATAATCGTTCGAAAATCATTTGCAGATTGTTTAAAAAATTGGTCGTTTAGACATCTATCATCGGGCAAACATGCTGGTCAACCGGACGATAACATCAGGTTCAGCATGTTTGCAGATGATTGATTGTGCCTATACTAAACGACTGCTCGTTCAGTGTAGGCACATCACAGACTGACAAACGACTGCACGATTATAATGTCGTAATCGTGCAGTCTTTTGCATGTCTTCTAGTGGATGGGCACCTTTAGACTTTTGTGATGCAGCATATTCTTTAGACAACTTTTATAATACAGCAGACCAAAATGAAACAGTACTGCAGCTTAGTGTCCCAGTACCTCCAGGCACCTCCATAAAGAAATCTGGGATTTATACACAGCTTTGCAAATATAGGGCCTATTTATTAAATCTTTTCATTCCTTATGTCAAGCTGAAATGGCTGTTCCTGCAGGTTTAAGTTAAACCTATGGAGCTTATAGTCTGTATAGCTAATGCCATCAGAGGATGTCATTAGCAGCTTGAATTTTCTGCCTCAAACTGCACATGGCTGAAGTTTAACTTGTGCGTGTGCAGATAATAAAAGCAGGTAAATCTGGGTAGAACCTATATAATGTATCGTATGATATATCATCCTGACAGGGATTAGAACAATATATTGTACACATCGTATAGTGTGTACACCCGATCCTTTGTTCACGTCGGTCATATATCGCATCTTCCCATCTGCTGTTCTGCACAGCAATTGAAGCAATGAATGACGCACTGTTACATGCAGCACGTAACAATATATTGTGCAGTTGTACACCGGATCGTGAAATCTGAACGGTGCGTGTGATGTATTGTTACATCACATCGCTGGGTCGCACCAATGTACTATGGTGACTACCCAGCTTGAGGTTCCTCAAGGCAGCCTTTATTGGAGGTGCTGCACCAGCTAAACCTTCGTGAGAAATTATAATGAACAGGCAAAAAATGTGGATAATCATAAATAGGGCCCTATGTGTTTTTTACAGCTTGAAGAGAGATAAAGTACTAATCAATGAGCTTCTAACTGTAATTTTACAGGCTGTGTTTGAAAAATGACAGGTGCTGATTGGTTAGTACTCATTCCACTATGGGCCGTATTCAATTAGCATCGAAAAGCCATTTTTTGCTGAAAAGTTTCGCCAGTGACGTCATTTTGCCAGCGGAAGCTTATCCTCGTATTCAATTGCTGCGACTTTTCGCCGATGCAAAAACTCAATGCAATGTACCCGGCGGGAAAATTTCGCCTATGAATAGATGGAGGAAAAAAGTGCAGAATTGCGGTTTTGGGGTGCAAATGAGGGGAAACCACCCCGCACTCTTAGGACAGGTCCCCAAAGGTAAACTGCAAAAAAAAAATCCAAAAAAGAATTAAAGAACACTCCCAAAAATTTCTTTGAAAAAGGGGGCAAAAAAGTTCAAAGTTGGGGTACAAACTTAAAAACTAGCAAAATAGACTTTGGGGGACTCTGCAAGTATGGGGGAGGTGTATTTTTGATTGCAGGTGCTTGCTGAAGGTGTGTTTTTTATGCTTTTTAAGACCTCACTTTAGCAATTTTTAACCATGCTTGCACCCATTTTTACCCCAAATTTGCTGGGACTACTAATTTTTGCTCCAAAAAAATGCAAAATGCTATTCTTCATCGCTTGTGCAAAGATGCATAATAGCACCAATTGAGAGCATTTAAGCACCCCAAATATCTCCAGCAGGGCTATTCTGGGGTATCCATAGTGATCCCCCATGTCAATGCATCTTTTGGGGGGTAGCAGGCTAATTTGCCCATATCTGCCAGCACTTTTCACCTGTTTGAGTTTCACCGGGACGAGAGCGATACTTTTTCGTATGCAAAACCAGCGATGTCTGCGAAAAGTCCGGCATGCGAAAAGTACGGGACCTTACGCTTCTAATTGAATATGCCCCTATATCTCTCTCCAAGACTTGATACATAGGGCCTGATTCAGACCCGGTCGCACTGACCGATAGTTGCCATCTGCACATGCGTATAATTCGCAGTGCGCGTGTGCAAACCAGTCTCTGCAATGGGGAATCGTGCGCTCCTAGTACACAGACTGGCCACTACTTTGAGTGACAGAATGTGCCATTTGTGAGTGGTAACAGGGGAAGGTGCTTGTGAACAGGGGAGTGGATATGCGAACGGAGGCGTGTCTGAGTGTCAAAACTGAGTTTTATGGGTGTGCATAATTAGCAAAGATGCGTCAAAGTACACGTCACTTGGTTGTATTTTACACTGAAGGGCTCACAGTGCTTGCGGGAGGGTAGAGTCTACCACAAACGCTGCGATCACTTCCGATGGACCTCGATGTACCACTATTTACAGATTCTACCTGGAGATGATGTGCGCTAGTGGGCGTCTCACGACACGCTAATGGGCGTCTACATACACAATATGATCGCTCGCCAAGACATAATAGGCGTGCTTATGCCTTACCGTGCGATCGCCTGTCATGCCGTTACTAAGCGAAATTTGCATATGCTAGAAGCGAGCGTCCGCATCTAGTGACTGGGTCTGAATCAGGCCCATACTGTATACCCCATAATTGGACGTAGGCAATGACCTCAGTCCAGGAGAAGCACTGTTTTTACGGTTGTCTATGTAATAGATAAAATGTTTTTAGTTTATAACTTGATGTTATTTTATGATCAGTTTACAGGTATTTTATGGATTGTGACTGTTGATATGCATCACCCCAGGAACTAGTACTTCTTATAGTGCCAGAACATAGAATTAAACTTTGTTTTTTTAGCTACAATGTGGAATTAGTTTTCTAATCAGTGTTTGAGCAAGTATTGCTGATGGTATTACATAGTCTGAGAGCATGGTAACAATCTAACCTCAATTTATGTTTCATGTATTATTCAACTTGATACATACAGTAGTGTCGCTATATCAAATTCTTTGTTTAGATATAGACTGCTTTGCAGTTTATCTTCAGCCCAAATATAAAGACAGTAAGGGTGCCTGTCGCAGACTTTATCTATAATTTTAGTAAAACAAAAATATACAGATTTACCAAAAAAGTACCCACCAATCAGCTCCTAACTGTCATTTTTCAAACCCTTTATCTCTCTCCACCTAATCTCTCCCCAAGGCTTTATACATCTCCTCCTAGTGTCATTTTAAATGTAAAAATATTTGTTACCTGTGCACTTTATTGTTACTTTTGTGAATTCCTCTTAGATATAGGTCTGTTTAGCACAAAATTTCTTCTTTCATTTTCCTACATTGCTTCTGGGAGAAGTGATATAAAAGACGTTGGTGTGATGCCGTTCGCGTCATTAAGTGGGCAGGACAAATTATATGATAACACTGATTGTGCCATCACGCCCCTGCCCACCTAGCAGGCAGGTAATCACTTTAGTCAGAGTTTTACTGCACCAGCTTGATAGAACTTCACATCACTACTGTTATTGCTAGTATTGTGCACTCATTTCAGTATAATTCAGTCTGTCATTTCCTGCTTGCTTCTATTCTTCTTCTCACATAAGTGACGCTAGTTTCCAGGAGTGTTTTTTTAAAAGGAGGGGTCCCGTGTGCAGCCTCTGTACAGACCCACCCTTTCTCACTGGCGCAATTGCAGAGTAAACTCTAGCACTGTGATTTCTCTTTTGCACCTGCGCAAATCTTCAGGAAATGGCGGTTCCACTATTTTCCCAGTGATTTCTTCAGTGCCGGACTCCGGAGAGGTAATTATAATTTATGGGTGCAGGGTGTGCACTGTGGGCCCCCTAAACCCAGGTACCCTGGTACATTGCATCCCAGCATGGCGGCCAGGAAAATGGCCAATACCCGGTACTATAGGAGGTGTTAGCCAAAGCTGGGGGCATGGCCTTATCCTGTCAAGTGACCTCTGTAGAGGTGCTTGCTGTACCATCTTTGGTGTTTCGTTACACCATCCTGGCACACCCAGGCACCCAGTGAAGTCCAGGCCTGGGTACCTGCCTCTCATCATCTAGTTACCCCAGTATCCCAGACAGGCAGGAGTTGGTGAGTTAATAAGGTAGGATACTCAATCTTTAGTTAATAAATGCATTTTTTTTCCCAAATAGTGTAATAAAATAGTTGCTCCCCAATGCTTTCTGTATACCTATTAATGCCTGAGCTTAGTCATCTTTGGAAAGTATTTTAGCAAAGTCTCTGATTTATCCCAAGACTTACAATGGAATCTATAATCAAAATCCATATTGTATAATAGATAATGCTAAACAAGAAGAATGCACTGTCTGATGGTTTAGATTTAGAACATAGCTTAGATTTTTCTAATGGTTTACATTTTTTTATATAGACAATGTAGAAAAATGATTCATTTAAAAATACCTACATAGTTTCTGCTCTTCATGTATACATAACTGATTAAGATTGCAGGAAAGTTCTGCAAATCAGAATGATGTAAAAAACAATGACGTGCATGGAAAACTATTCTGTTAGATGCCAAAGTGTTTTCCTCATAGGTTGATTATAAGGGTTCCATACAAAAGGTTGACAATGAAGAGGTCGACAATTATTTGGTCGACACCAAAAGGTCAACATGGAAGATCAACAGTACAGAAGGTCGCAGGTAAGAAAGGTCGACAGGTTCAGAAGGTCCACACGGAAATGGTCAACTCAGAAATGGTTGCTTTTATTTAGGATTAGGTTTTGGGTTAGGTTTAGAGGTAGGCACTTACCGGTAGGGTTAGAGTTAGGCACTTACCGGAGGGTTAGAGTTAGACACTAGGAGGGACAGTTAGGGTTAGGCACCAAGGGGAGGGTTGGTTAGGGTGAAGATTAGGGTTAGACAAAAAAAACAAACATATCGACCATTTTTGTGTCTACCATTTCCATGTCCACGTTTTAAACCTGTCAACCTCTGTACTGACTAACTTTTTTCATGTCAACTTTTTAGTGTCGACCAAATTAGTGTCAACCTTTTTATTGTCAACCTTTTGTATCATACCCAATTATAACGATCATATTATTTTTAAGTTTTACCATTATATCTAAGTTTTTCCAGAAGTTATTGTCAACATAATTACCATGCATGCTTTAAAGATCTTATTATATAGGGGAATTGAATTGTTTGGGACGCATGTAGCTCCTGTCTAAAATGACCGGGAGCTAGCTAATTGTTTTGGGCACTTATCACTTATTTCTGCTTGCACCCTCCTGTTCACTGTCGGCATGCTGCATGTCAACAGTGCTACCGTATCAACATTCTCATGCTGACATGAATGTCGACATGATAACTGTCGACTAATTGCACCCAACCCTGAGAGTAGCAGGTCTTGGCAGAGCAGAGGGGTTGAAATTAGGAGTCAGGGCCAGATTATAGGCGGGGCGGTCATCCACACATTGGGGCCCCCACACTGCCAGAAACATTCCTGTCCACTGTGGACCCTCCGTGGCCGACTCCCGATCTCAGCCGGCAGCATAAAAACTGCACTGCAGTGACAGCACACTCCATCACACAGCGTGACAGCAGCAGAGGGTGGAAGCCCCGCCCCCACACTGACATAATGCCGTGAATCGCGGATGTATTGGCATGGGGCGAGGCCTATTGCAGTGAAGTGCCTGCCCCCATTAGAAGACTACCCTGCTGCTGCTGCCTGTTACTGTAAATGGAGGTAGGGAAATATGTATGTGCTCCTGACTGTCAATTCCTCCCTCCCCCCCTCTCTCTCTAACTCGCTCATGACTTCTCTCACTAGCTTCATCCCTATCCCTCTATCTATCTATCTATCTATCTATCTATCTCATATCTATCTATCTATCTTTCTATCTCCTATCTATCTATCTATCTTTCTATCTATCTATCTATCTATCTATCTCATATCTATCTATCTATCTATCTATCTATCTATCTATCTATCTATCTATCTATCTATCTCCTACCTACCTATCTATCTCATATCTATCTATCTATCTTCTATCTATCTATCTATCTATCTCATATCTATCTATCTATCTATCTATCTATCTCATATCTATCTATCTATCTATCTATCTCATATCTATCTATCTATCTATCCATCTATCTATCTATCTATCTCATATCTATCTATCTATCTATCTCCTATCTATCCATCTATCTATCTATCTCATATCTATCTATCTATCTATCTATCTCCTACCTACCTATCTATCTCATATCTATCTATCTATCTATCTATCTATCTATCTATCTTCTATCTATCTATCTATCTCATATCTATCTATCTATCTCATATCTATCTATCTATCTATCTATCTATCTCATATCTATCTATCTATCTATCTATCTATCTATCTATCTATCTATCTATCTATCTATCTCCTACCTACCTATCTATCTCATATCTATCTATCTATCTTCTATCTATCTATCTATCTATCTCATATCTATCTATCTATCTATCTATCTATCTCATATCTATCTATCTATCTATCTATCTATCTATCTCATATCTATCTATCTATCTATCCATCTATCTATCTATCTATCTCATATCTATCTATCTATCTATCTCCTATCTATCCATCTATCTATCTATCTCATATCTATCTATCTATCTATCTCCTACCTACCTATCTATCTCATATCTATCTATCTATCTATCTATCTTCTATCTATCTATCTATCTCATATCTATCTATCTATCTCATATCTATCTATCTATCTATCTATCTATCCATCTATCTATCTATCTCATATCTATCTATCTATCTATCTCCTATCTATCTATCTATCTCTCTATCTATCTCATATCTATCTATCTATCTATATATCTCATATCTATCTATCTATCTATCGCATATATATCTATCTATCTATCTATCTCACAGGTCCTCAAACTCTGTCCTCAGGACCCCACACAGTGCATGTTTTCCAGGTCTCTTCACAGAATCAAAAGTGAAATAATTATAACCACATGTGGATATTTTAAAATGTGTCAGTGAGTACTGAATAAACCTGTGCACCTGCTGGGTGACCTGAAAAACGTGACCTGAGGACCGAGTTTGAGAACCACTGATCTATCTCATATCTATCTATCTCATATCTATCTATCTCACATCTATCTGTCTATCTATCTATCTATCTATCTCATATCTATCTATCTATCTATCTATCTATCTATCTATTTATCGCATATCTATCTATCTCATATCTATCTATCTATCTATCTATCTATCTCATATCTATCTATCTATCTATCTATCTATCTATCTATCTATTTATCTATCTATCTATCTATTTCATATCTATCTATCGCATATCTATCTATCTCATATCTATCTATCTATCTATCTATCTCATATCTATCTATCTTTCTCATATCTATCTCATATCTTCAATTTGTCTATCTAGCTCAATCTCACTCTCTCTCCCCTCTCCCTCTCTATGAGTGGCATGTACTAAAGGGGAAAATTAGGTAAAACCCCCGAAAATGCAGTTTTCGGGGGTTTGACCGCATACCCCATATGTACAAAGCACCGGAATGCTTCGTTCTAATGGGTAACGCCATATTCAGGTGGCGTTACCCCATAGAAGCTTATGGACTTCTTATCGGAATGCTCCCATCACCCCCTGCGGCCATCTGCGTTTGCGCAGAAGGATCCCAGAGGGACTTCTGGGTGTTAAACCCAGAAGATCCTCTGTCCGGAGCCATCGCAATCAACTGCGGTATGTACCCAAAGTCACTCAAAATCCTGCGTTTGCCCGTAGCAGTGTACTAGATCATGTCTGCTATGCTGCTGGGAGTCAGTTCCCAGCAGTGTTGCGGACATGATGTAGTATACTGCAATCCTTGCCGGCCAGTGGAGAGTCTGGAGACAATGGGCATAGTAGTCGTTGTGTGGGGCCGTAGCAATTTTATCGATGGGGGCCCCCACAACTTAGTTGCACCGGGGCCCCCACAAACCTTAATCCGGCCCTGTTAGGAGTTATGTTGAACAAGAACTGGGTATTTGTAAGAAAACATTTACATTCTCAAAATGATGTAAAACCGTTCATTTAAGGTTTGTGTAAATTAATGCTTAGAGAATAATGTTGAGAGACAAGATGAAATATTCATTTACATTTGGCTTTTCTGGTCTACATGCCTCCTTTACACACCAGCGACTCTCGTATTAGCGTATTAGCTAATAGTAGCAAATCCAATTAGGTCAGTGCCAGATGAAACCCTTTGGAGGCCCCTAGGTTGTCGAAATCTCTGATTCCCCCGCGCAAATTATTTCCTAATACGTTTCCAATTTTACCAACCAACAGCTTTAATAAACCGTACGTAGGTTACACCAAAATTTTTTACAATCTGATAGCTGAAGATGATTTCAGAGATAAACTGTAATGTGAATCTGTCTGTTGTATTTGGTTTATGTGCTTTAAGTTGTTAATGGGTACATTGAATTAATATTGTATTTTCTCTATAGAGTCTTTAATGTAAAGTTTTCCTTTTGAGTTGTTTAATTTTTCTATCTTTTGGAAATAATTTAAGAAAGCTTGATTGTAATTTTCTTTCAAGATAAATCAATATTATTTTGATCTGTTATCACAGGGCCCCTAATAAACGCAGGGCCCATAGGCCGGTGCCTACTGTGCCTATTTGGTAATCCGGGCACTGAATTAGATTTTTGTGCTAAAAATTACCATGACTATCGCAACCATTTTTTCATTACCGCAGATATGCACGCTCCTGATACCCATGATGTCCAATTGAAAAAAATTTGTCAATGTAATTCTTACGGGCAAAATATGTGGGAATTGTAAAAAACAATTGGGAGCAGCCTGTACCTTAAAATTCAAAAGTAAATTGATCTTTAAAAATGCATTAAATTGGTGATTTCTGCATTATTAATTTATATTAAGTAATTACTCATACAAATGAATAAAATGGAGCAGTAAAAAATATTGAAAAAAGCTAATTTTGTGTTACTTTGAGGCCACTTTTAATTCTCTTACAAAATTCAAACAAATGAAAAAAATCTATTATTTTTTGTTTAAATAAATACTGTAATTAAATTTGGGGTGCATAAACTAACATAAAAATATTTTGGGGTAATTAGAAGCCTTTTTTCAAACCAATAATGACATTGGTCTAATTAAGTTAACTGGAAACTTCAAATTGCCTAATTAGTCATTAGGGGGTGTTCTGGGCTTCTGAACCTAGTGCCAACATTTTTACCTTAAAGTTAAGATTTCCCCTGACTTTGAACCTGGGATCTGGGGCTGTGAGAAAAAAAGCTGCGGTAATTCCTTTAGAAATTACTGCACCTGTTTTTTCCCAGCAATTGAATAGGAAAAACCATGCAGCAGTGGGAAAAACCCTACACCGCGGGGTTTTTGAAAACTGTGCTCACAATTGGAAAAGCCCCATAGACTATGAGAATCATTGATCCATATGACACCCCTGAAAGCATCTGTGTGCAACAGTCTTCAACATTTCAGTAACATGATTAGCTGATAAACACCTGTGATCATTAATTTACAGCTCAGTCACAAAGTAACAAATGGATGTAAACTTTTCCTGTGAACATTGTGCTACTCGGAATCTAACACTGCACAACAATGAAAATGTTTCCAATGTGAAAATAGTTACTTATAATTGATTTCAGCATGCAAAGAATGAATATGCCATTTAAAACTCTCAGTTAGCTCTGAGTTCCGAGATATAACCCATTTATGATGATGTAGGGGTATTCCTAGTGAAGTGGGCAGAATGGAGAGAATCTTACCAGCAATCTGCGTTCCGGCCTAATGACCCAATTAAATTAATCAGTTATTTGTGCCCTCCCATATTCAAATATATGCGATTCACAGGATTACCCACACAATATAACTGTGGTGCACTGAGTGACAAGCATAGTGAGCGATTCCACCAAGACATTTCAGCAATGGAACAAAGATATCAGGGTAGGTGAATCACTACTGTTGGACAGTGACAAGAGATGCCCCAGAAGAGGAGTACAAGTGACAAGCAAAGAGAAAGCACCCCCATGAATAGGACACTATATTAGATAGTACTTTGGTATGCTGTATGTTTGTTTCGTATGCTGTGTTTGTTTAGTATGCTGTATGTTTGTTTCATGTTGTGTTCTTATTTGTGATTGATTGAATTAAAACAACTGTTATTTATGTTCTTGATTTATATCAAGAAAATATCAGATTATTTTAAAATAGCTTTTCACTATGACTATATTACTAATGTACATACAGTATAGTGCAAGTAGTTTAGCTAAAAAAAAATAGAGCTAGTAAAAACATTCTGAAATCATTTTAGTTTTTCTTGACCTCAAATTAGTAATGTATGACTATTTTTAGAAAGGAAACAAATTAATTTGTTGTACAGTGAATCAGATTCTTAATATAGAGTAACACAGTCACATTAATTGTGCTTCCTGTGTATCTATTATACATGAATTATGCGTATACTACATATGCCACATGCTTAACTTTTCTTATTATTATATCTTAGACTTTTGCCAATATGTGCTCACTTAACTCGTTATGATATAAAGACATTCTGTTATAATATGCATATCAATACTAGATTAGAACAATCTTATGTAATTGGAAGTACTGAAGATTGTGTGAGTCATTGTAAAACAATATGTACAGATGTGATTTAAAGTATGTAATCTATGTAAATATCAGATATCTTCTCTTCTTGTTTGCACAGATAAAATGCACAACTGGAACAAAAACAAGATCAGTGACATAGGTCTAACCCTCCCAAAACAGCTGGCAGCCATCCAGCTTTGTTCTCCTTTGCACGGTTACACATCAGTAGCAAGGGAGAAAGAGTTGGCCCAATACTTTTAATATGGATCAAATTAAAGTCTTATGCTGCCAGCAAGAAGAATGATTACAAGACAGGCAATTTGATCACAGATCTGTTTTGTGGGACAGAGTTCTATCACTGAATGTTTTCATTTAATTCGTTTTTCTTAGAGATGCAGCCATCAGTGTTTGAGTAACCATATATCATACTGTATAAACACATTTTGCAGTTTGTAAGTTGTCCCACATTTGTATGCAGTAAATTAGTGTGATGTAGTAACATGTGATACTTGCAGTTTTGTGTTATACAAGGGAGCCCAAGGGAGCTTGTGGCAATACTGTTAACATTATGAGATGAATTTTACTAACCTCCTCCCCATATGCCTTTTATGAGTTCAATAGGCCTGTAAGCAAAATAATTACTCGGACCCCTTGTACTTAAAAAACGTAAATACTGCTTTGCACCCCACATTCTACATCCTCATCAGTCAGTGTCCCTCATGCCCCCTCTAATGACACTCGCAACATTCACTTCCCTCTTCAATATTATAGGCCCTGGGGTGCCGGCACACTGCCGAGTGTGTATTTGGGGGGGGGGGATAACACAGTATGGTGGCATCCATACACCCTGCAATTCCACACTGCAGCAGCCACAACATTCTATGGTCTCCTTCATACCAGGATCTGGCATCTTGTGTGGCAACCTTGTGCACTGTACAACCTGCACCCATGTTAGATGTGCCAGTCCTCCTCCTTATGTTTTGTTTGGTGATAAGATTGCCCTTTTCAGAATTTTTGTAGTATATTCAATAAGAAGACCTAAATTACCTTTTTCATTTAGAAGGTTTACAACAATCCATTTTTAATTGCAAGTTCCTATGAAGCCAATATAATATAATTAGATACAAATACAATTAAATCAGTTTAAAAAACATATCTTGTTTCCCCCTTTAAAATTAATACAATGTAATAGAATCTTCTTTCTTATAGTAGTCCAAATGGAAATGGAAAGTAATGCGACTAAATGGCTGCGGATCAGTGATGATGAGGCTGGTGAGGCAGGTGAGGCAGGTGAGGCAGAGCTTTTCCTGTCATACTTACGTATACTCCACAGTTTTTACTATAACAATTATAAGAAACATTTTAAGAAAATATTATAAATATCTTCTTTGTATTATTCTAATCATTTTTATAGTCAAACCTCTGGAGTAAAAAGTGTGTGGCAGGTGAGGCACTGCCTCCCCTGTCTACATTTTCTGCACATCCCTGATCAAAACTCCAGCACTATATACCGCTGCACCTTTGTATAATTCCCACATGAACCCTCGGGTTCATATATGTATCTGTAAATCTGGCTCTGACACTAGACAGTGCCTCCCCAGCCTTTTACCTCACCACACGTCACTGCTGCAGATTCATACAATATAGCCACAACATCCTAAGTACTGTAAGCTGGAGGAATCTATACGCAATCAGCCCGGGTTTGGAGGGGCCCGGGTTCACTGCCGCCACCCCCCCATTCCTCCCACCCTCTTATCTGCCAGTAGCCTCTATCCCCAACCCAGCACACGCTGCTGTGTGGTGAACTGCAGTGGGGCTAAGAAGGCTGGTGCCACTGATCATGCCCCCTCCCCCTGGATTTGTCCCTGGCTTACAGCACCCCTCATTTCCAGCTCAATTATGTGGCCACACCTTCTGCTATTAGGCCACGCCCTCAAAAATGACCACAGACCCGGACCGGCTCTCTATGGGCCCTGTCCATTCTACCCCTCTGGGCATATAGAGCTGCAAGTGCACAAATATCCAAAGTGCATTTACTGATATATGCCTACGCATTTGTAGTGCACGTGCGCAGTATGGCAATTTTTATTATATGCAAAGAAACAGAAGTACATACAACTCTGACTGAGCTTCTAGTTTTATATTTAGTTTTTAACCCTGTATCGGTCTATTAATTGTCTCCTGGAAATGAATTGTTGTTGCTATACAGATCCCTGTCTTTCAGTTACATAAGCAGATAGAAAGACTTGGAGAGGGCAGTTTCTTCATATCCCATCTGTTCACACATGCAATGAAAACACACGTTTTAATTATATAAAAGTTTAAACAGCATTCTAACATGCCAACAATGTGATGGTTTTAGACACATTCTCATTAATGTAGGATATACAAATATACAATTCCAGATTTAAAAAAATCTTCACTAGATAAGACACTGCTATCTTCTGATCTTAAGCAATGGCTTCATCACTATCCGGATCTTGTTATGGTCATGCTCTTGAAGACTCTTCACCAAGTCGGTCTCCCCCTACATCTATAGGAGATGTTCCAAAGCATCTTCCAGTGAAGATTAACTATCTCCCCTTATCAGCAATCTCATAGGTCTCTCTCAACATTCAAACTGTCTAAAGTGTGGTGACCCCCAGATAGATCTCTTCCATTGTTTGTGGGAATATGGAGGTTTGCTACAGAGGAAATGGTTCATTTTCTGACTTTTACCCCGGAAAGCTGTATTGAGCATTTTGCCAAAGGACATGAGTATTCAAAGAATGAGGGGAGTATTAGCTATGGTATCCCTCATATGTGGTTCCAACCGACCCCTCCCTTTGTTCTATTTATTCAAGGATAAATATTTTTTACTATGCAGAAACCTTAGTTGGAAGTTTCACTCCAGAAAATAAAAGTAGCCTACACCGAACAATCATTTGAAGTTTTGAAAGCTTTATTGATGTGGAACCAACCGCTGTAAAGGAACATCTCTCAAGCATCTGGTATGAGATGTAAAGGTGCCCATCCACTTGTAGATGCGGGAACGAGGGTACGAGTATGACGTTGTAATTGTGCCATCTTCTCCCTAGGGGTGAAGTGCATTCACTGAACGTTCAGACGTACAGTGTATGCACATTAATCATTCCCGAACATGGGCAACCTGATGACGGTCAGGTTGACCGTCATGTTCGGGCGATGATAGATGTCGGTAACAACCAGCGGGCGCGCACCTCGCTGGTCATTTTAGACATTCAAATGCCCGATTTGCAGCCGATAACTGAGCAATTGCATGATTACAATGTCATAATTGTGCAATCGCTCAGTGTTATAGGCAAGTGGAAGGGCACCTTTAGTTTATTCCCAAGACAACATGGCCAGCTGGTTTTGTCTACTCCAAATATCAGTATTTTCCTGTTTTTTCAGCACATGTATTTACATAGGTCATTTAACATTATCCAGACCATCTTGTCATGAATAAAACCAGAAAAGGAATAAGAGCACTGTACCGATAATTAATAATAAACTCTGGGATTTCATTTCTGCATTTTCAAATTTCATTATTGTTTTGGAATTCATAGTACATTTCTCAATGTTGGTGCACTAGGCTAATGTTGCTGAGTGGTTGTGTGGTGTAGAGTTCCCATAGGGGAAGATATGTACATGCCCAGTGTAGAGAGAGGATGCTGTGCTTCTAGGTGGGTTGTCTGAGCTTTTCGTGAAGCATTTAGCCATGCCCTGTGATCATAACTCACAGGTAATATGAATACAGTAACTCAGCTCATGTGTCTACAACTGGCCATAGAACTCTAGTATATTGAACCTTATAAAATATTGTGTTACCATCTCATATGGGAAAAAGGTTTTAGCTTCACTGTTATATGTATCTAGTGTGTATTTATATCATTGCTGTGACTAATATGCATTCTTAGTTCTTGTTTTATTTTACATCTGGCATTGTTTCATTTATTGCCATTTTTTACAGTGCAACAATACTTTAACATAATCTTTTTGGAGGGTAAACACTGTCTTCTTTTCATTTCCATCAGTCTTTTATGTTATACTATCGGTATCTAGTATTTCAGCTTTTGTTCCATTCCATATTGTTAAGAAAAGTATTGGTTATTTATTTTAGAATACTTTTTTTACAGAAGCATTTTATCAATGTAAAACAAATAAACCGACCAGTATAACAGGATTTCTGTTTTACTTGTGCCGGTATTTAGTGATGTTTTCTACTAAATGGTAATGCACTGCAGATTATGCTGGTGCTATGGAAATAAATGTCAACAATAGTAATTGCCTCACTCTCCTTATCTGTTACTAGCCCACAGCCCAGTGCTGTCAGACTGCATAAAATATGAGATCAATACAATTAGGTGCGAGTTTGCATGTGCGAGTTTGTTTCATGAAACTCACACACTTCGCATGAATGCTCGCTCCTGAGAAACGCTCAACACAATTAGAAATGCCGACTTGCGCTACTCGCATGCAATTTGGGAGAAGGGCATGAAAAGTGGGCAAACCATCCTGAACCCCAAAAAAGTGACATATTTGTTAGCAAAATCGTATAGAAGGTCGTTAGTGGACATAAAGAAAGTACTGGAGGTTTATAAATGGTGTCAATTGGCTGATTTGTGCATTTAAAAAAAAAATAGAAAAAATTATAAAAAAGCAAAGTTTTTTTAATTTATTCTCTAACTAATTAAATGAAAAATGTAAAAAAAATAGAAAAAAAGGTTATTTTGTGCTAATTTGCGGCCTCTTTAATATTTTAAAAATATGGTAAAAAGCAATTATTTTTCATTTAGAAAAAAAATTGTATTACATTTGGGGTGCCTAAATTAACAAAAAAGTTGATTTGGGGGTAATTTGAGGCTTTTTTTTTTTAAACACCAAAAAATTATATGCAATTATTGAGGCAATTAAAATAATTGAAAACTTCTAAATGCCTAATTAGTCATTATGGGGGCTGCCCAAGCGGTTCTGCACTGTGTGCCGACATTTTTCTGTACTTTAAAATAAAGATTTTCCCTACCATCTCACATCCTCTGTGTGGTGCGCACAAAAAAAAACAAGATTTTCTTGTAGAAATAAAGGGGGAATTGGAATTGGATTGCAACTGCACTTTGCAGTGCGAGTTTGCCGTGACCTCACACCTAATTAGATTGGCCCCTATGTCTTGCATGGCAAACTAGAATTGTCATTCACATCGATTAGATGGGCAGGATATTCCTGTCAATCAGAGCACTAAGCAGGGAATGGTTCTTTATTGGGTATCATTTCAGCCATGTTGTTGTCATTCACATAGGCAAACGCAGGGGGGTTTCTGTCTGCCTGGAAACGGGGGGTTTAGTGTGAATTACCATTACCACACCATTACCACAATAGAAATAGTAATATAATAGAATTTTACTAGTGCTGCATGTTCTTGGAATGGTGCCCACATCTAAAATAAAAATATTCAGCTCAGGCAGGATGGACCTACTGCCGCACCTAATGGCTTACTGTGATCGCTGGTCCTGTATCTGCTGGAATTATGACACACAATA
Organism: Taudactylus pleione; assembly: GCA_031769625.1. Classification (NCBI taxonomy): domain Eukaryota; kingdom Metazoa; phylum Chordata; class Amphibia; order Anura; family Myobatrachidae; genus Taudactylus; species Taudactylus pleione. Next base: position 34,607,861 of record JAUIMM010000092.1, read on the forward strand.
CACTATGTATGACACATATAATGGCTTACTGTGATCGCTGGTCCTCTATATGCTGGAATTATGATACACAATACACTTTGTATGATGCATATTAAAGCTGGTTAACTGCTAATTATGCCCTCTTCATGGACTGTCCACACTCACTCTAAAATTGAGCATTTGGAAACCCCCCTCTAGAAATCCTGCATTTGCCACTGCTTCACTGAACTCTCTGTGTGTGGGTGGTCTCTGGGGGTCATTCAGACCCGCTCGTGAGTGGCAGTACGCTTGCAAGCGGGTCGATGTTCCCCCACTGCGCATGCGCACGACGGAGGAAGCTCCGTCGTGCGCATGCGCGAGACCTGGCGAGCGACGGGCTCTCCATCGCTCCGGGTCTCGCACCAAAGGGGGCGTGCTGTCGATGTTGATTGACAGCACGCCCCCTTTGGTGGGCATGCCTGCCAGACAGAGGCGTACCCATGGGAACGCCTACCGTCTGAAGCCGGCCCCACTGACATCACTAGTGATGTCAGTGGGAGTGATTTTGGCTCTGATAGAGCCAAAATCACTCCAGGGCTTGCGGCAGCGAGACCCTACCACAGAGTCTCCGTCGCAAGCCCGTTGGTCGCGATGGTCAAGACCATCGTGACCATCATCATGGACGCTCGCTATAGCTTTGGGTGGTAACCCACAGCTATGCGAGCGTCCATGAGGACGCTCCAAAAAAAGGTAGGAGGGCCCTGATTCAGAGCGAGCGCTCTGGTCAGAGCGTTCAGCTCTGAATCAGGCCCTCTGTTCACAGTACAGCCGTTCTGAGTGGAGAAAAGTATGTATGCGATGGTTTGAAGGAGCGTCACACCAGCGGAAAACCATCGACATAGCTGAGCTCCTTTACACATGTGCAAACTATATCTGCCCATTTCTAATATGCACTAGCATACCATTGATGGTTAAACCATTTAATGGTTTATATGCAATTGTTGCATTTTATTGCAAGTATATTGTTACATGTTATTGCAAGTGTAGTAATGATGATGGCACAATATATATAAAGGATGCTGCTCTTCTGATGGCCATCCCTAAGATTGAGTGAACTGATTTTTCAGTAAATGATGGAATGTGAGCTGGACATTTAGCTGCTATTTATAAGCAAGGCACCAGTAGGCTCAGTGAGCACTCTGCTAATGCTGTTGGCCTTGCCAGGACCATTGAATGCAAGTGGACAATATCTTTCTTGCATTCCCACGTGCAGCACATTGTACAGTGAGTGATGCACAGTGTTATCTCATCCCATATTCCTTTCTGTGGAGATAGAGACTATTAAATAGACATGAATGAATACTTGCTCATATGTTTTTTTCCAAAAATGTTTTGCTTTATTGAAGCATGGCAAATACAAATTAAAAATAAAAGTACATTCAGTATGAGTACAATACATCATATATCAAGAACACATCTCCAGTATACAAGGCTAAAAGAACTGTATGTTCCAGAATGTTGTCAGAAAAATAAATAAAATTAAAAAACCGGAAACAAAAATTAGACTAGTAAATATGGTGTGTACCATAAGCATGTAATCTACATTCCTCCATCCGTATTAATAGCTCATATTTTAAGCATCCAGGAAGAAGCGGTTCCTGTGGTAGGTGATGGAGGTGTCGTCAAGACCCCAGACTGCCCATTTCACTAGGGAAGCAGGTGGGGGACGGAGGGATGTTTTTATCTCTCCCAGGAATCTGGGAGAGTGCCACGAAATTTGTCAGCCTCCCGAATATTCTAGGAGTGTAGATAAGTGTGCATGAATGAGTTTATCTATATGAATGATAATTGGTAAATATGCCTGCCAAGTTGTTTATTGCTTTTTTACAAAATCAATGACTAGTCTGTGGTTAGGGCTAGGGTTGGGTAAGACTGCGGTTAGGATTAGGATTCTGGTTAGGGTTAGGGACACTTGCCACATCAATGGAAACCACATGGTCAACATTCCAACTGTCGACATTCACAGTGTCGACATTCTGGTAATGTTAACATTATAGCAAGGACAACATTTGACATATTGACCTCTCGTCCATGTTGGCATTACAACACATTAACATTCTGGTGTCGACATTCTGAATGTCAACACTTGGTATACCCCTCCCCCATGAAATTTAGCATTTCCCTTGAAGTACAATAGATAACCTGCAATAATTTCACAACTTTTTTACACTGATTTTTATATCAGTGAAATTGCACCAGGATCAAAGTGATCTTGCTTAAGAACAACTTTTTCATTTTGCACTATTTAAACCATGTCAGAGGTGGTTCCGGTGAAGTTGGTGTTATTCACCAATTCTTCATGACTGTTCTCTACTGACTATTGTCACTTCATAGTTTCTCTTTTAGAGGGAACCAATGTACCCCAGGTACAGCGGGAGCTTCCCATTATCGGATCATATATAAAGAGAAGTGCTTTTTAGGATAATTGTTATAAGCAGAATTTTAATTTGATCTGGACACGTGCTATTTAAATTAAAGGAACCTGGATTATTTAGGCATTTGGCTGATTTCCTATAAAGCATGCACAATTACACCACACCGCACACCCTGCACCTATTACAGATATGCCACTCTGAGTGACAATTCCGAAACATGGTTTGAAATTTGCTTATTATTTATAAAATATGTTTAAAAAATAAATAACATTTGCCAATCTGTTATGAAAATGAACACTAATGCTGGGCATACACGGCCAGATAAAATGTCTGTCAGACCAACAGACATTTTATCTGGCAGCCTGCCAGCCGCAGATGTCGCCGGCATACACTGTGTGATTTCTCTCACAGTGTATCAGCCCGACATCCGCGCTCCGCCCCCGGGGGAGGAGACATTTCCCTGTTCCTTCCGTAGGAAGGAACACAGGAAATGTCTGTCTGTCGGCCGCGGCTGGGCATCGACTGCCCGACAGTTTACCGATAAATATCGCTACGGACGGGCATGCTGGACAATCCGGCATGCCCGACCGAGCAATATTTAACCCTCGGTCGCCCCCCCCCCCACACGCTACAATTATCGGGGCGATCCGCCGATATCAGGCGGATCGCCCTGATAATTGTAGCGTGTATGGCCAGCTTAAGGGGCCTATTCATTATCACTTAAGGGCCAGTAACACATATGGAAACATTATTAGGGCCCCTATACGGCTGCCTAGTATTCAGCAAACTCCGAAAATTGAAAGTTTTCAGAGCTTGCTTGCGAGAACTAGTGCAATCTACAGATGGAGCTGGTTCTTGGAGCTCCACTCCTTCCTATTGGATGGAGGTCCAGGGTTGCAAAGAGGGATCCGAGTGGATCCTTCCACCATTGAACAGTGCGACCTTATGGCTGTATGCATGCGTAACCTCAGGTCACACATGAGCAGTCGTCCAGGCGGATAGAAATTATCACTAATACTTCTGTAGCAGTGATACTGATCCTGAAGACAGTTGCTTTTCGTAGCAGCTGTCCCCGCACTGGAGCAATAGTGAATTGTTCCATTACTTAAGTATCTGCTGCTGCTAATCACGGAGAGTTGAATACTTTGAACAGGCCCCAAATTATGCTTAAAAAGCAATAAAATATAATCACAGATCATTGAATATACAAATCACACACTCGGGTTCAACTCATACTTGCCGACTCTATAGAACTCCACCCCGGGAGCAGCCCAGAGAGGAGATTCTGCAAACATCGGGGGCGGATCGCCTATCCACAGGATGAGACAGTGAATCACAAGTCCACCGTGGGTGGGGTGGGACTAAATGGCGCAATTCGCATTATTTTAGCCCCGCCCCCTCTCGATGGACCTGAAAATTCCAAGTAAAATCTCACCATCCTGCCCACTTCACTAGGAAGGGGGAGGGATACAGGAGTACGGCTTACACTTTCAGGGGTGCGGGGGAATTATCGCGACTTCCGGGAGTGTAGGCAAGTATGGTCCAACTTCATGTCATACATAAAAAAATTATTAAAAGAAGCTAAATAAATTAGCTACAATAATAAACAACAGTTCATAGGACAACATTAAATGTTCCCATTAGTACCATCTATAAGAGAGAGAATATTTTAGTCAGTTGTTTGCACCATTGCAATGAAATTGGTAAAATATCTCTGGAATGTCCACTGACCAGTGCATCAGGCATAAGTAAATAACAGCTATTGGATACTCAGTTACCAGCTAGACAGAGTTAGAAGTAATGTGGGTGCACAATTTGAAAAGAATCAAGCTTTGAAAAATAGCGTATTTTGATTGTATGCAGAGCATACCCTTCTGCATTAGCAGCATATGTGCCTGGTTAGCTACAAGTTATCATCAGTGTGTACGTGCACCTGCCCTACACTAGATACAAAGGATACACCTCCTAACAGGTGTATATAAACTTATGTGCTGGTCTGCATTCCTTGTGATTAAACATACCCTCAGTGAACTTCAGCTACATGAGGTCGCATTCTTCACAGCCCTGTTTGAGATATGACACAGTGATGCAGAGTACAGGTCGGACCATGGAGGGGGCCCCATCTACCTTGTCAAAGTTACATGTGTCATATACATTTTTCACCATTGGGTGATGCATAGTGGACATTACAAACTTTTGCTATGGAGCCTTCAAATACCTAGTTACGCCCCTGGGTAGGACAGTGTTTCAAGGTAGTTTAAAAAGTCTACATTCACAAGAATAATGGTTCATTCTACAAAATGGCTGCCCCCTCTGTGAGTAGAATATTAGCACACTTTGGGCCTGATTCAGCAGCGATCACAATTGCGATTGCAACTGCGAATTTGCACAAAATATAGCTGCGAAAATATGCAAATGCTTGCCAAAGCTCAGCCGGCTTGAAGACGCCCACTACTGCTTTATCATATCTGCCCTATGTCGCTTTTCTTGCGTAAACATCGGTACCATCAACACACATCGAGCAGTCATGTAGCATTTACAACAGGTCTGACCAGCCACAGACAATGTAAGTCTCCTCACACCCAGAGCTTTCATGCTGCGTATGCAATTGCAGTGGCTAATTAATGAACGCCCATGAAACGGATTTCAAACATGCAGACATGCCTGCATTTTAATGACCACCCCCCATCACCACCTGCAAACACTGATATTCTGTCACTCACTTTGCGATGGTGTGCTCTGTGCATCCGTAATTGCAATGCGATCTATTCTCACGTGCAGTGCATCATATAAGCAGGCGCAATGCCAAACTATCGCTCAATGTGTGTCCATAATCGCAATTGTGTTCACTACTGAATCAAGCCCTTTGAGAACTGCTAACTTATCAGATTTTAGGAATATCGGTGTTTGCATACAAATCTATATAATAAAATCAACTGATGATAGAAAATTATATCATCGCATTGGAATGCAATGACAGTTGGCCTGACCTCTGACCCCTCTCAACTGTGTCAGATGCACAGTAGAGAGTCTGGGGACAGTGATACAGACAGAGGGGGAGGAGGGAGAAGGAGAGGGGAGAGAAAGTTATGGGATGGCAAAGAGAGAAAAGGGAGAGGAGAGAGTGAGGTGAGGAGAAAGTGTCAGGGGGAAAGAGAAGATGAAAAATGGAGAGAAAGAAAAGGGGCGGAGGTGACAGAGACAGAAAGAAAAAATTAAATAATAGTCTGGCAATGCCAGGCATTACAGCTAATAAGTAATAACCCTGCTCAAACAGAAATTTTGTTCAGCTCACATTCTGTCCATTGATTACGTTTAATTTTCTGGTGTCTAAAGTTCATTGAGATAAATATAAAAGTAAATGTTTTAGCCCTGGTAGTGTTTGTCTCTGCCGCAGCAGCCTTAGTATAAGCAAGAAGAAAAACAAGGAAGAGAGCGATAAGGAAGCATCTGTATTCTGCTTTATAAATAACCTAAGGACGATCCCTGAGCACGGCTTTCCTTATTCCTCTTCCTTTTCTAACCCAGTGTGGTTTACTTTACAAAATACAAAATTATGTGCATCCAATTAGAGATTATTGATTGAGGAAGCATTTAGTATCCCTAAGGAAATGTGTGCATTATACTGTGTTTGTTCTGTCTGCATGATCTAATTTGTGCTATGCTGTTTGCTGCTCCATGGGGGAAAATACTTAACAGCATTAATGGAATTGTCTATATTGTGTAGGCCTGCCTACAATCCAATAACCTGGCTGAGATAATCCAATAACATATAGTGGGCAACAAACAGTGCTGCACAGAATGATGTCATGACACATATATGATTGATAGGTTTCCACCAAATTAAAAAAAATACAGTACTAGGTGCCCCAAATATTGAAAATGACCCAGCCTCAGTGGCCTTTTGCATGGAGGTTAGGGGTAGCGGTCTGGTGGTTCCAATAAGTATTCTTGTACTGTATTTTCTCACCCATTGCTACAGTGGTAAGTATGGTACAGTATTCATTTACCTGTGCTATTGAAGTGTAAAATGGTTTCCTGAATATTGTATAATATACAGTACACTGGCACTTAACCCATTATTAGTAATAAATGGAACATATTCTATAAATCATGCGGTTTTATTATTTTCAATGTATCCTTGCATAACTCTATTGCTGGGCATACACGGCCAGATAAAATGTCTGTCAGACCGATTGTTTTCGGCAGACATCCGTGCTCCGCCCCGGGGGAGGAGACATTTCCCTGTTCCTTCCGTAGGAAGGAACACAGGAAATGTCTGTCTGTCGACCGCGGCTGGGCATACACTGCCCGATGCGGCCGACAGTTTACCGGGAAATATCGCATCGGACTGGCATGCTGGTCAATCCGGCATGCCCGACCGAGCAATATTTAACCCTCGGTCGCCCCCCCCCCCCACACGCTACAATTATCGGGACGATCCGCCAATATCAGGCAGATCGCCCCGATAATTGTAGCGTGTATAGCCAGCATAACAGACATAGGAAATGGTTTTATGACATGAACAACAGCAGTTTATTTTAGAGGTAAAGGATTAAGGTCATTTTTAGTATTGTTTAAAAGTGCAATCATATAACTATTCAAATCATAATTATAGCAAAGAGATTTGCAGCACTAATAAGACAATCTTTACTCAAAGTTTAAGCATCATTCATGAGCTATTATAAGGTCATTGCTATAACACCCAGAAATCTGATTTCTATTCTATCTAAAAAATCTAACAATTAACACAAGATTAGTAACCAGCATTTATCATTGCAACATTGTTACTGTTGCATTTGTACTTTTTCTACAATCACTGGATACAGTACAATGTAAATTTGTGGGAATCTTTTTGGTGTTGTGGTTCCTGTTTTTGCCCAGCACATACTTGTTGCTCCTTTCCCCCATTTGACTTTATGCACACTTTGTACATATGTGACTATTTTATTAGTTTTAATTTAATAGGAGCATAGCTTATATAAAGACTGTCATATTATCATACTTGCCTACTGTCCTGATTCGGCTGGGAGCCTCCCAAAAATCAGTTGCTGCTCCCGCCCCCCGGAAGGCAGTCCAGCCCCCCTCGTGGTTACCATAAAACCCTCGCAGCAGAGGTGGGTGGGGGGGTGATTCATGGCCCCAAGCCCTGCTTCACAAGGCTGAAAATCTCGGCATCGTGTAGCAGGGACGGGGCCAAAATGACATGATTTTGTGTCCACTCCCCCCTCTCCACCCCCTTTGTCGGGTATTATCTCCGGCCGCGCCCCCCTGCTTGTCTGACCTGGCTGTCCATTCCCGGAGGAGGCAGCCAGAATGTCAGCAAGCCTGCATATTATTGGTTATATTGCAATATATGTCAGTTGTAAAATATAATAGATGTATCATTGGCAAATCTGTGTATTGTTTCTGCTTATCTATGTATTTAATGCATCTTCTGCACACATTGGGCATGCTGCAGAGTGGCACAAAAGTTGGGCATAATTACTTCCTCATTGTGTGCTTGGAACTAAATGAATGTAGTGAACACAAAGCATTAGTGTTTTCTATGTTGCACTGTTCTGTCATAAATTAAATTAACCCCATTATGTTTTTATAGGTGTTTGCTGAGTTCCATCAATAGAATATATACTTTCGGGGATATCCTATTAGCCACAGTCAGCTGCTTTTTCACAAAAAAATTGCCTATCGCGCACCTAAATACTTACTGCGCAATTCTATTAGCCTCAAAATTCGTGGAATGAATTCTACGCAAATTAGTCTTCACCACCTCCTGACCAGGTGAATAGTTGGGAAAAGTCCCTATTTAAAGGTAAAAATGTCAGACCACTGGGACACCCTCCTTAATGACTATTTAGGCAAAAAAAATTAATTAGCTTCATTTGGGCAATAACGGCATTGCCATTTGTGGGGTGAAATAGTGCAAAATGCAGGAAAATGGGTTCATTTATGTTGGACAGGTACTGTATATGGGGGTGCTGTATGAATGGGACAGGTGTTTTTAAATGACACAAATATATACTTATTTTACTTTATTTTGCCATAAAACTCTGCTTTCTAACATTATTTAACTATTTTAGAAAATTTAATTACCCCAAATACTTTTATTATAGATTTCTATACTGTTAATCTCTATCAGTTTGCCTTTTTGGGGGGTACCTGCAGATTTCCCCATATTCACCTATACTTATCATGGGTAAAACCAGCAAGAATTATCATGTGAATGCCGCACTGCGACTTTTTGCAATTAGATAGATGTTATAACATGCGGCAAGTTATCGCTTTGTCGCGGCTAATAGGATATCCTACTTAATGTATCTATTTGCTGAGAGAATTGTTATGGTGTTGTAATAATTTAATTGTAATTTAAGGTGTTGGATACATTCCATATATTCAATTTGATGGGGTTTTTCACTAGTCTATACATCATTGGTTGAGGAGGGTTTAGGTGTATGAACCATTTATCTGTGACAAAGGAGAGATGAGCTGTGACCATTTTAGTGAAGGAAGTCACAGAAAAAAATTCTTGCACCAAGCTTCTGTATAGAAGCTGGCCAGGGTGCTGAAACAGCAAGGGATCATCTGAAACTGAGGCTTGGAATGAAGCAAGTCACAGAAAAGACATAGCTATAAGGAATTTAAAAAAATAAACCTTTGGAACACAATCAAATGATTTCCATTCGATTGTAGAAAACATCGGACTGCCACCATCAAATGGTAAATCACTGCCATCGGAACTCGGATGTCCATCCCTACGATGAACCTGTAGGCGGACCCTGGCTACCACTCCTCCAATGTGAAGTGCTCCCTTTCCAGTCTGTTGTTCCTGCTCACCACAAGCCCTCAGTGAATAGAAGACACCTCCCATGGAAGTCAGTGCTGTTCTTGGACAGGGGCACCATGCCAAGTAAGCTTAACAGGAAGCCCAGGAATACAGGGTACATTGTGCAAAGAGGACATTGCTCATCGCCATGTTCAGGCTGCTGGGGAAGTGTGGGCGATGGAGGCTGCGGGAATATGCACAGGTGCCCCAGCCCCGGGGACATGTTGCTGATAATGCTTAATGTACAGTAGCTGCAATACATATATCTCATCCATGATCCTCCTGCCCTTCCCAGCACATCCCAGTGGCTGGGACTCAGCCAGCTGCAGAGCAGCAGCAGTGGGGGGTTTTGTTACACGGGTGAGATGCAGGGGGGCAGGAGTGAAAAGCAGGGGGTTGTGATGAGATGCAGCGGACTGTGGTGACATGACGTAGGATCTTATGAGATGCAAGGGGCTTTGGCGAGATGAAATTGCTCCCGCACAAAGTCGGTACGGGTCACTAGTATATATATATATATATATATATGCATATATATATATATATATATATACTTTATAGCAATATATAGAACAGACAAACAAGATGCATCAATTAATGTAAGTGCATAAGAGTTATATTCTAGTCTTTGAAAATCTAATTAATTGCTTGCCCAGAGATTTTTTTTCCCAACTATTCTATAAATGGGACACAAATGAACAGATGCTAAAGAAACAAGAGGGTTGATTATGGGATTGACTATTAACTATTGACCTAATTTAAGTAACTAGTTTATTTAATAAAGCCCGAATGCAAGAGATATCAGAGAGCCTTAAGCAAGCTATAACTCAGTACTGTGATCTGACCAAATTTATGAAGCTCCGGTAGACTTAGCTAACATCAGATGATGTTGGCCATTGTATTGATGGAGAGGTATCTTACAGATCCCTATCTGGTAGTTGTGGGCATCTAGGAAGTGTAGTCTTTCACTGGAAGACTTTACAGGTTAAAGTGTTGTGCCCTGTGCCTGGCCCAGCAAAGCAGTCCAGGACCGTAACTAGGGGTGTGCAAGTGGTGCTTTTGCCCAGGGCACAGGGCCATGGGGGTGGCCCCTTCACTGCCCCACGGCACCTGCATTTGGTTTGCAGGGTGCCTGGAGTGGTACTCTGCAGCCAGTAGCACCGATGCAAAGCCATCTGAAGCAGTGCTCTCCTTCCTAATGCCAGCAACCCTACCTCCTGGGCATGACATCATGACAACAGGCATTTGAGGGCAGGGCCGGCACTGGCTTTATACCATCCTACTCTGGCCCTAAAGCAGTCAGTTAACTCTTAGTTATAGCAATAGGTGGTTTTCAAAACTAGCCCTATCGCCAGATCAGAATAAATAGGCCAGTAAGAAAAATTTCACTGCACAATGGAAGCAAATAAAATCTGTCTACAGTGTCTGGCATTTCATATGAATAACAGGGTGTCGTGTGTGAAACTTCCTTTTGTCCACTCATGTAATGTTCCATGTTTGGATAATTAATCTGTCCTCCATTTCTTTAGAATGAAGTGAATATGTAAATGGACAGCTAGAGGACAGGTTTATACACACCACATAAAATTATTATGGGCTTTTTGTTTTCTCAGAGACACAAAACAATCTCTCATTTCTTTACAAAGACAGAGAATATCCTCTATATTATATTTTTGTTGCTTGTGGATCAACAAACACCATCATGCCCTTTCAGTAATTGGCCACCAGTGCCAGGATCTGGGACTGTCAACCAAGGTTGCACCATTCAGGCATACACCAGACCCAGTTATTCATGCGTATATACCCAGGATTTAGGCTTAAGGGTGAGGAATCCCAGGCCTCTGTGTGCCACTTCTTGGTGGTGTCCCTTGGTTGCGCATGCAGTCTTTACAAATCCTATTGGTCCACACAGTTATTCTAGCTCAGATGGTACTGTGATGTGGCTGGAATCCTCACTGCGCCATCATCATATTAGACACCACTGGACACCCAAGGAAGGCCAGAGTCCCCCGAAACCTTGTACAGCAACAACATGGACACCCTTGTTCTAGCAACATTAGTATGGTTGAGAAAATATTTAAAATTAAGCTTATTAGAACAGTAGTAATCATGTAGTTAAATTAACATAGTGGGTAGTGCATAATTAAGTAAATACTGTATAGGTTTTTAGTAATGTTTGCATTGTCTGTGGAAATGTTTTTCTTGTAGTTTTCATGCTATATGTACTTTTTGTTATGTATAGTCTGGCAATTTCAGATAAACAATTTTCCATTCTTAGGTGAAATTTGGAGATTTACTGTTGACAAATTAATTTTCTCAACAAACATAAAAATTAGTATTTGCCAACACTAACTCAAGCTGCCATCTTTGGAAGTGATTTTCATTGTCTGGCTGGTGAAGTGTAGCATTAAGGACTCCTGAATATAATCATTTCTCATTGGTCAGCAGTAGGGTGCAAAGGATTAATTTTTATGGCCATTTTTCTGGCATGTGCAAAACACTGGAAAAATGGCCACCGCGCCATAATGCCGGTGATTGCTCACAGCTGCTACTGCCGACATGGGACTCTGGAGAGGTAAGTATTGAATAAATGGGTGCAGGGTGTGTAGTGTGGGCCGCCTTGGACCGTGGTGCCTGTGTGCACTGCCAGGGCCAGATTAAGGTCTGTGGGGGCCCCTGGGCAACAAACTTGTGGGGGTCCCTATTAAATGTGACAAACTGGGGGTATGCGCAATGGGGACCTTATGCAGATCCCCCAGTAGTGTCAGTTCCCACAGTAGTAGTGCCCCTTATGCAGTGCCCCCTATGCAATACTCCCATTAGTAGTGCCCACTGTAGTAATGCCCTCTGTATAAATGCCCCCAGTAGTAATACCCCTGTAGTTGTGCCCCAAATAGTAATGCCCCCCAGTAGTAATTGGGCGTGTGCCCAATAGTAATGCCCTAGTAATAATGCCCCCTGTATAAATTCCCCAGTAGTAATACACATGTAGTTGTGCCCCCAATAGTAATGCCCACAGTAGCCATTCCCCCTTTAGTAGAGCCCTCTGTAGAAATGCCCCCAGTAGTAATGCCCCTCTATTAGTGCCCCCAATACTAATGGTCCCTCTCTAGTAGAGCCCCCAATAGTAATGCCCCCTGATTAATGCCCCCAGTAGTAATGCCTCCCCCTCCGAGTAATGCCTCCCCCCCCGAGTAATGCCCCTAGTAGTAATTCCCCCCTCAGTAATACCCCCAGTAGTAATGCCCCCCAGTAATGCCCCCAGTAGTAATGCCTCCAAACTCCCCAATTAATGTCCCAGTAGTAATGCTCCCCCCTGAGTAATGCCCCCAGTAGTAATGCCCCCCCCACCAGTAATGCCCCCAGTAGTAATGCGTCCCCCCTCCCTGAGTAAAGCCCCAGTAGTAATGCTCCCCCCTGAGTAATGCTCCAGTAGTAATGCTCCCCCCCGAGTAATGTCCCCTGTAGTAATACCCCCCGCCAGTAATGCCCCCAGTAGCAGGGCTGCCATCAGAAATTATGGGGCCCGGGACTGACAAAATAGACAGGCCCCCCTTCTGTGTTTCCCAGCCAGCCCGCCTTCTGTGTCTCCCCTGTCACCCCCCTCCTCTCAGCATAGTGGCGCGGTGTGAAGTCATACAAACCAGGCTGAGTCTCGGAGGTGGATTGAGAGCCAGTGGAGACCTAGATAAAGGACTTCCATGGACTCCCCTCCTCTATGTGTGTATATGTATATATAAGCTATATGTGTGTATATGTATATATAAGCTATGTGTGGCTATATGTATATATAATCTATGTGTGTGTGTATATGTATATACAGTCAGGTGCATAAATATTGGGACATTGACAGAATTTTCATATCTTGGCCTCTATTCACCACCACAATGGCTTTGAAATTAAACAAACAAGATGTGCTTTAACTGCAGACTTTCAGATTTAATTTGAGGGTAATTACATCCAAATGAGGTGAACGATGTAGGAATTACAACGGTTTCTATATGTGCCTCCCACTTTTTAAGGGGCCAAAAGTAATGGGACAAACTAAACAATCCTAAATCTAACTTTCACTTTTTAATACTTTGTTGCAAATCCTTTGCAGGCAATTACAGCCTGAAGTCTGGAACGCATACACCTCACCAGACGCTGGTTTCATCCCTGGTGATGCTCTGCCACATCTCTACTGCAAATGTCTTCAGTTCCTGCTTGTTCTTAGGGCATTTTCCCTTCAGTTTTGTCTTCATCAAGTGAAATGCATGCTCAATCGGATTCAGGTCAGGGGATTGACTTGGCCACTGCATAACATTCCACTTTTTAGCTTAAAAACTCTTTGGTTGCTTTTGCAGTATGCTTCGGGTCATTGTCCATCTGCACTGTGAAGTGCCGTCCAATGAGCTCTGAAGCATTTGACTGAATATGAGCATATAATATTGCCCAAAACACTTCAGAATTCATTCTGCTGCTTTTGTCAGCAGTCACATCATCAATAAATACAAGGGAACCAGTTCCATTGGCAGCCACACATGCCCACGCCATGACACTAAAACCACCATGCTTCACTGATGAGGTGGTATGTTTTGAATCATGAGCAATTCCTTTCCTTCTCCATACTCTTCTCTTCCCATCACTCTAGTACAAGTTGATCTTTGTCTCATCTGTCCATAGGATGTTGTTCCAGAACTGTAATGTTGTTTGGCAAACTCTAATCTGGTCTTCCTGTTTTTGTGGCTCACCAATGGTTTACATCTTGTAGTGAACCCTCTATATTCACTCTTGTGAAGTCTTCTCTTGATTGTTGACTTTGACACATATACACCTACCCGCCTTCTGTGTCTCCCCTGTCACCCCCCTCCTCTCAGCATAGTGGCGCGGCATGAAGTCATACAAGCCGGGCTGAGTCTCGGAGGTGGATTGAGACCCAGTGGAGACCTAGATAAAGGACTTCCATGGACTCCCCTCCTCTATGTGTGTATATGTATATATAAGCTATGTGTGTGTATATGTATATATAAGCTATGTGTGTGTATATGTATATATAAGCTATGTGTGTATATGTATATATAATATATGTGTGTGTATATGTAATGTATATATAAGCTATGTATGTGTGTATATGTATTTATAAGCTATGTGTGTGTGTATATGTATATATAAGCTATGTGTGTGTGTATATGTATATATAAGCTGTGTGTGTATATGTATATATAAGCTGTGTGTGTATATGTATATATAAGCTATGTGTGTGTATATGTATATATAAGCTATGTGTGTGTATATGTATATATAAGCTATGTGTGTGTATATGTATATATAAGCTATGTGTGTGTGTATATGTATATATAAGCTATGTGTGTGTATATGTAATGTATATATAAGCTATGTATGTGTGTATATGTATATATAAGCTATGTGTGTGTGTATATGTATATATAAGCTATGTGTGTGTATATGTATATATAAGCTATGTGTGTGTGTATATATATATGAGCTATGTGTGTGTGTATATGTATATATAAGCTATGTGTGTGTATGTATATATAAGCTATGTATGTGTGGGCCTATACTACAACCACTTACTGCTTGCCTTTCAAAACACTGATCTCCTCTTTTTCTTGACAACTACATTCGCCTCACCACCCCCTGATACATTGCAATACCCCACCCAACCCACCTCACTCCCCAGGATAATGCTTACACTTCTGTTACACATCCCTCCCCCCTCCCATTAATACAAGTATAGACCCCCACCTCACCCACATAGCATGAATAAGTATGGTGCTCCATAATTATGGGGTCACCTCTTTCTTGGCTATGGGCACCCCCTTTGCCTAGTGGCTTAGTCCTGTCCCCAGGGATATTGTAAATGATATGCTGCTCTTGTATAAATATAGGAGACACCCCACAGTTTTCTAGGTGTCCCCTTGATCCCCTAATCGTCACCACTGTTTTTTTTTTTTATCAGGGAGCTAATATACAGTATAGGAGTGCCTTATGGACATGTTTAAAAGCCCCTGTATTTTTGTAATGTGGTGCCCCACCCCCTCTATTAGGGACAATTCCTTTGAGTAATGGCTCCACCCTGTCCCCAGGGATATTGAAAATTATATGCTGTATAAGTACAAGGGGACAACTGGAAAAAATGATACTTATACAAGGGCAGCACATACTTTACAATATCCCTGGGGACAGGGCTGAGCCACTAGGCAATTTGGTTTCCCTAACTAACAGAGGTTAGTCAGGGACACCATAACTATGGGGCACCACATAAGTACAGAGCCCCCCTAAGGTACTTACCTCTGATAGCAGCATCGCAGGAGGCTCTGTGTCCCTCTCACAACGGCTGCAGACACATCATGCAGGCCTGGAAGAGCATGAGAGGGCGGGGACTCGGGGAGAGGGTGGGGACTCTGGAAAGGGGCAGGGAGGGACCTCACACTCTATCTGAAGGGGAGGACATGTAATAAAGAGCAGGGGAAAATGAGGGTCTGGGACTCGGGTAGGGGGCGGGGAAAGTGGGCTTTACACATCCGTCGGCATGGGGGATAACTCGTGCAGAGGGAGAGACACAAATAATTTAAGTGAGGCAGTGCTAAAAGCAAAGCCTCTGTTCTGCCCTCCTATGAGAAGGGGCCCTGCAGCTGCTGATAGTCACTTAGTGACTGACACTGACAGGGGGCCCCGCAGAGCACCGATCCTGCAGTAAACTGCTTTGTACTCACAGACAGTCATCAGCCTGTGACTAAGACTGAATCATCTGCACTCTGCGGGCCCCCTCTGAGCCCGGGCCCGGTACAATAGTACCGGCTGTACCCCCCTGATGGCGGCCCTGCCCAGTAGTAATGCCCCCCCACCAGTAACACCCCCAGTAGTAATGCTTCCCCCTCCCTGAGTAATGCCCCAGTAGTAATGCTCCCCCCCGAATAATGCCACCCGACAGTAATGCCCCCAGTAGGCTGCTTGCACTAAAAAAAAAAAAAAAAGCTTATACTTACCTTAAGCTAAGCCCCGTGTCCACTGCAGTCCACTCGGCTGCTCCTCTGCACCATGGCAGAGACGTCATCACGTCTCTGCCATGGTGCACTGCGTGAGCCAGAAGCTGGAGCTAACGTGAGCTCAAGCCTCCGACTCCAGCTGCCGCTGCGGGGAGGGAGCTTGGCGCCTGCCGGTTACAGCGGGCGCCTGGTAAATGGAGCCTCCCTGCGGCGGCGGGGTTAGGTTGGCCGGAGGAGGCGGAACTGGTTCCGTCTACTCCGGTCCTCTTTAACCCTGATGGGTGTGTGGGCTATTAACGTGTGGGGGCCCAGGGACAATCGCCCCTGTCTCTCCCCCCGTTAATCCGGCCCTATGCACCACAAAATCTGCACACATTATAGAAACACCCCTGATGTGTGCAGATTTACAAATAGGACCCTTCCTTATTTGAATAGACAAATATGTTTATAGTTGAGCATCATGGAACGTTCAGTAGAGCCATCATCTCTACTTGAATAGGCCACAGAGCATATGACGTTTCCCAAAGTGTAGTATTGTATGAAGTGCATGTTTGGAATAACTTTCACGTCATAGGGATATTGTTAATTGTCCTGTGCATCTCTGTGGGTGACTAGCAATTGAATTGTCCCCTATAAGTACAGTTTATAAGTTTTATTTTACCACTCAGACAGTGTGAAGTCAGCAATGCCTTCTGGAGCCAAGTTGTAATTCTAGATGGGACTAGGATCTTTAATGCTAGTTATTCACACAGTAAATTTTCACTGCTATAACACCCTTCACATTCCATGGCTAATGCCTTTATATATTTATTCTAAAAATATATTGTCTAGTTAAAGAGGAATAGACACGCTCAGAGACCCTTCTTATGTATGTAAATAAGCAGTAGAAAAAACAAAGATGTAATAAATAACTACTTTACTAATCAATATGTAAAGATAAAAACTCAAATGTGTACAATATAAATTGGGAATTTGACAGAGAAATCAACTGATTCTAAATATGCATGAGATATTACACAAAAATGTCCATATATTAGATTTGACCGTAAACAATATATATCTTGTGCACGTTGTTGGGTCAGATAACACAGTATATGCACCTAGAGTGAAAGTTATGCAAGTTAAGTGGGCAAACTAGGTTGCAGAATAAAGGAGATAAAAAGGAAATATATTCCCTATATTCCCCTCACTACAGGGGTAAAAATAAATGAGCAAGTCTTGATGAAACGACCAACTAAACAGCAACTAATTAGTAGAATGTGGAGACCATAATTGTAGGATATAGGGGATATCCAGGATGAGGTTAATGGCCCTAGACTGCGGCTTCCCACTAGTCTATGGGCTGGGTGGTATCGCTAGTGCTGTTGCCCGGGGTGCTTTTCACGGGGAAAGGAGTACGGCACTGGAGTATCTGGGAGGTGTTCTCTTGACTGAGCGTCCTCTGTCGGGTAAAGGTGCATACACACTAGGCGATCAGGAAAGACAGTACGATTACGACATCATAATCGTACCGTCGTTCCTGATCCCCTGTAGTGTCTGCACTGAACGATTAGTTGTTCAGTGCAGGCACTGTCCATCATTCCTGAACAATCTGTCGTTATCGGCAGATTGTGCTGCATGTTCAGGCGATGGACAATGTCGGAAACGACCAGCGGGAGTACGCATCGCTGGTCTTTTCTGACATAAAAGTGCACGATTTGTGCACGATTACTGAGCGATTGCATGATTACAATGTCGTAATCGTGCAGTCGCTCAGTAATATCGCCCAGTGTGTACGCACCATAAGTGTGCCGACGAATGCCCGACCTAAAGGACAATCACCAGCACTCTGTGCCAAAAAGGATCGCTGCTGTCTAGGGGGGGATGTAGCAGTTATGGCTACAGGGAACCAGTCACTGCTCTCCCCCTCCAAATAGAGATTTACCTCCCTGGGTCTCGACAGTAGTCCGTTCTCACCCCTTGCCGGCTTGTGTTCATCATGCGCCTCTCTCATCCTGATGGGCACTTCCGGGTTGCGTCTCGTGTTTGCGGCTCGTGTACTGCGGCCGATGTATAGATGTTAGTGAACGTCTTTTAAACCTCTTATCATCTTGGGTACAGTGCTGTATCTCCAATGTGTTTCAAACCTCTTGGGGTCTTCTTCTGGGTAATGTGGTAACTAATGGCAAAAATTACACAAATAACATATATTGTCTGAATTTAATACAGTTGTTATATTTAACAAAATTAAATACTGGATGTAACAGTTACTGTACATCAGGTTCAGCTCTAGAAAAATATGGATATGTCATTGCGTTTTCCGTAAAAAACAACATTTTCCTCATTGTACCACATCAAAGACTTAAGAGCTGTGATTCAGAACTGTCATAGTATGCAGATTTGTGATTGCTATAGACGTGTTGTATGTAGTATTTAAGGCGTCTGTAGAAGTGCTGAGGCAAACAATGTAAATTGCCCATCACTGGGCGGCAGCTGGTAAATGACAGCT
Source organism: Taudactylus pleione (assembly GCA_031769625.1). Taxonomy (NCBI): domain Eukaryota; kingdom Metazoa; phylum Chordata; class Amphibia; order Anura; family Myobatrachidae; genus Taudactylus; species Taudactylus pleione. The sequence goes on from JAUIMM010000092.1 coordinate 34,626,557, forward strand.
GACAAGTTTCTGAGTATACATTGAACTTGTCAACATTAGTGGACAGGTCAAAAATTAGTATAATGTAGAAAATCCATACCATTTACAGACTTAAATTGACTGTTTTAATTTCCATTGATTGCTTCTGCAGCTGGCTGAGATGGTAATAACAGAGGAAGGATTGCTTCACTTGTAAAGCCTCTATCCTTGTTAAATAGATTCCCCCTTGCAAAGGGAATGGGGAAGCTTCAACCTGCGAGAATCAGCAAATCTTATATTTGGTGGTTTGATAGAGATGCACATGATGTAATAAGAACACAAAAATCTACACATGTAACATGAAATATAGACTTTGACCTACTGTACCTTTTACCTCATTACTTATTAAAGACAAAAATGAGAGGAGAGGAAAAAGTTGTAATTAAGAGTTTGCAAAAAGGGTAATAGGCTGTACTGAGAAATCTACATTTATTTAGTGATCATTAATAATATAGTAGAGATGTGCGCAGACCTTAGTGCTTTGGTTTTGGCAAAACCACCGTCAAGTGTTTTGGTTTTCTTCGGTTATGGTTTTGGATTTCTTTAAAATGTATTTAAAAAAACAGTTAAAATCTTGTAATTTGGGCCTGTTTACTTGCAATCCGAAACTGAGATTCGGTTTTTCGATCCGAGTTACAAACTTACAGCAAATCCGAGCCAGGTCTCGGTTCTACTTGAAACCCCAAAAGTGATTTTTCTTGTTTTTAAAACATTGTATAGTTTTTGATCACTGATAATTAGTCTTACATATAATTAATGATGCTATAAATGACTCTGCCTAGTCAATAAAACAAGGATTCCATAACCAAATTGATTGTTTGGCAAATCCAAGAAAGAAAATATTTTTAATTTGTTAAAGGCACATTAACCCTATTTTTGTATTTTCTATTTGTAGAATTTAAATATTGATAGATGACTTTACAATTATATTCATGTTGAAGTCATTTTCATAAAAGTTAATAATTCTCATTGCATAAAATTGCCATAAAAATTACCTAAAATTGATCTAGTGCATGTTAAGCTGCCCATGCAAGCAGCAATTTTAGTAGACAGTTTGGTTGTTATATACCAGATCATCCTGTGCGGGTCCAAAATGACCTTTGCTTGTTGTTCAAATCTGAATAATGATGATGATTGGGTGGAAAAGATGGTTTAGCAACGACTCTGACAGAGTGACAGCATTAATTGTCCCCAGATCCAAATGTTCATCACAAAGTCTGGTATAGTAAATCCACTGTTATCTATTTAGCCTTGTATCCACATATGTTAATAAAATATTAAGCAAATACATGTATGATTAATAAATGCAAGCATGCAAAGAACAGCCATATCTGAGAATAATGTCTTATAACACAGTTCTACTGATTATTCATGAAAAGCAAAAGGTATCAAATACTATGAAATAGGATATGCTTCCATTTGAAGAGTTTTTAGTTCTGTAAAGTATAAAAATAAATGTAATGCATTACTATACTACATTTTATAGAGTAATATAAATGCATTGAAGCCTGCAGGCTGTAACATAGGAGCCTAATTTTTATCACCAGTTAATTGCTTTTCAGCACAATTTATTAATATTTTATCACCAAGGCAGCTCAGCAATACTCAGCTACCTGCCGATACTGGCCCAGAGTTCTAAACATTACTTGTTGGTTTGAACACGTGCAGTGGAATTGATATAAGATCAAAAAATAACACAGGTCTGCGATGAAAAAACGTATTTAACAAATGTATGTGATACTTATAGATTTTTGGCTTCTGAACAAGAAAATGACTCCCGATTTTGCATATCACATCACGTTTTTCTGGCAAAACATGTATTTATGAATAAATAATTTTTTTCAGATTCTTTAAAGTAATAAATGTATTCTTCCTACATTTATTATAAAACATTGGACCTGATTCAGACCCGCTCGAAAGATGCAGCTGCTCGCTCCTAGCATATGGAAATTCAGCTACGTGACGTCAAGCCAGGCACTCGCTCGCCAAGGCATAAGCACGCCCGCTATGTCTTGGAGAGCGATCACTTTGTGTTTACAGATGCCCACCAGCCTGTCTTTAGCTGCCCACTAGCGTACGTCATCTCCAGGAAGTATATACAACCATCGGATCAGACCGCAGCGCTTGAGGTTGACTTTACCCTACTGCAAGCACTTTGAGCAGTTCAGTGTAAAAATCAACCAGGTGACGTGTACTATGACACTGCCTGTTAATTATGCATGCCTCTGAAACAGCGTTGAAAGACTCTGGCATGCCTGCATCCACAACTCCACTCCCCCGTTACTACTGCCCTGCCCCTGTTACCACCCACAAATGGCCTCTCCTGTCACTCATTCTATGGGGCTGTCTTGGCAGGGTGAGTGAGCACATTCCGATCGCTCGTACTAGTTTGCGCATGCGCACTGCGAACTACACGCATGTGCACATTAGCAAACATCATCTGCAACGAGCGGCCGATTGCTAGCGAGGGGGTCTGAATCAGGCCCACTGTCTTAAATTAATTCAGTCAGTAGTATAGAACTTTGCAATTCAGTTCTCGTCATAAACTTCCCCCCGCCCAGTGCCAGATTAAGGTGGTCCACATGGGCCTGGAGCTGAATTTACAAAGGCCCTAAACCCCATACTGTCTAAAGGAACATTGCACACACACAACAACTACAAGGTGAGCTGGTGAAGGTGGAACCAAATACAACAGATGCAACATAGTTTTGCCCTGTGCCAGCTCATTTTAACCCCTGCCTACCACCATATTTCCCATACTGAGCATTTCCCGAATAATCTCGGAGACTAGAGTGAAGAACAGGGTGAACGGTTCCACCAAGACATTAAAGATGTAGAAAGAAGATACCAGGGTTGATGGGACATCAGCATGATGGCTGACTACTGCTGGATGATACCCAGAGACAACACCGAAAAAGCCTATAAGCGAAAAGCGACAAACCGAAGTTTGAAGACAAAAAAACAAGATATTAACGATTTTTTCAATAATTATGGTTTTGTTTCTATTATTGTTTGATTTTATTGTTATTTTATTATGTAATTAAGACAAAAACACAGTGATATCATCTACACTTCTTCGTATATCACAATATATATGTCAAAAACAATTAAACCTTGTTTTTTCTTAAAAATGTATGTAACCCCCTTATAGGTAAATGTGATGTGGAATTTTTTTTTAATATACTATTTCTTGATGTACACAGGAGTACAATTAAGAATATAATAGTATTATTAAAAAAGCTTTCAATACCTTCAATTTCACAGACCTATGTAATTAGTTAAATAAAAACAAATACTAGCATGCTGATAAAAGGGTGTGGTATGATATATCGACAGTGGTTAATTGTCAACATGTTAGAATGCCCTCATATCGTCCCTGGTGGCCCAGCAGTGACTTACCTGTTCCTAGCGGCTGCAGAGACTCTAGTGCGGCATCTGTATTCCAGCAGTCATGTGACCATCACTTCTGGGTCAGACTGCCGATCCTCTGGCGTTTGGGTATTTTTCTGCTATCTGTAACACTAATCCTAACTCCTAACCATCCCTCTAGTGCCTAACCCTTAACCACTCCCCACAGCCTACCCTAACCTCCCCCTGCAGCCTAAGCCCAACCCTCCTGCCCGCAGCCTATCCCTAATGTTGACATTCTGACGATGTCAACATTTCTCATGTCAACATTGTAAGCGTGTTGCCTGTCGACATTGTAGTGTTGACATTATGACTGTCCACATAGTCATTGATGACCTTTTTGATTACATCCCTGGATGTACTGTTATTTTATTTGGCTACAAAGCTGATGCAAACAAATCCATATTCCACAATAAGCATAGTCTCTAACCATAAGTACATATTTATATTAAATACTGTTTACAGAGCTGTCTTTGTCCAGTAGTATGTCCTTTGCACTTTCTCTATGCTCTTTTTCCTAATTATACCTATGTAGTCCTGTGTACTATAAACACATTTCACTACATAATACTACAATACTGTTACTGAAACAAAGCAGTCAGTATGTTATTTGTGTGATGCTATAAACTAGTGTGACAGTATCAGCCAAAAAAGTTAATTTTACATGTTTTACTTTGTAGTTCTGCAAGTGCCAGCATACCCAAGCAGTTCATGGTGCCAGGGATATGATTTGCTATTTGTGGTAAATGTTCTTTTATAAACAATAAAGGATGTCTAGTTCTAAAATAAAGATTAGATTACGGCATTGAATGTACAGGACACCAATGATAGTAGAAAGAGGCACATACATAAAAATTGGCCAAGGTCTGCCTTTAGAAATGTGCATGTAACCTAGGCAGATGGGGCAATATACCACTGCACTAGGGGCAACTTTCCTCTTGGTGACATTTGTATGTGGCATCACCTGGGCAAGAAATAATACCCTGCATGTTGGCAATGTGCCCCTCTATACTCTGTACATGTGGTTGCAAGCACTGACATTGGTTTTATATCATAGCTCTAAACACTTTTGTGTTATGTGTATGCAGTTGGCACTTGGCATCCAATAACTGGCTCTTGTGCACATACAGTAAGCTTGTGTAACAGGTGAGACATATTTCTGCACTGTACTCTGTCATTCAATATTGATTCATGCTTACTGATGATCTATTTATTATATTTAGACATTATTTAGCTATTATCACTGGACATCTAGGGCAAATACATGGTTACTGGTTGTCCACTGAAACTGTGTACTCCTAGTGCATAATGTCCACGTTGTTCTATTATAGTTTGTCTAGCTGCACTGTCCTATTGTAATTTAACACATATGTTCCAGGTTGGAGCATTGTTTAAATATGTGACTTTTGTTTTGCAGTGGTGTTGCATTACATTACTTACGTTAGGAGAAAGCAATTTTGTAAATGTCTTTTTTTGTTGGCTGCACTCCATGTAAACTCCCCTGAAGCAAAAAAAAAAAAAAAATCATAAGTCCGTTCTTCTTTCACTGCAGCCTGGATGGGATTGTCTGTGCAGAAGTTAGTTAAAGAGAATCCTTATAATTTTACTTGCTACAAAGTCAACTGAACCTGTGTGGACTAAGGCAACTTGTTGCTAGTTTGCAACATTGAACATACAGTATGAAGTTGTCTGCCTGCTCCTCCTTTGTTGTCCTGCCTTGCACTGAAGCTATATAATTGTTTCTGTTTCCGAGCCTTTTGACAGCAATGGAAAAAAAGGTGCTCTCTGCTAATTAGGCTTTAATCCTGCATTTTAGGAAATAGTTCAGCCCTGTCACAAACAGGAAAATACTACAAAGGGCTGTGCTGGAGCCTGGGACTCCCCAAATTGTAACAGAGCAGATTGTGCATAGTTTGACTTGCTGCATAGGTCCGGTCTCATTGTTTTGTCGTGCACTGCTAGTGGAATACTCATATACAAACCTTCACTCCCTTCATATGTTTGGATTTCAGCAAGGATATTTTTATTTGTTCAAAGAACTTTTTGTTTCATCATTGAATTTAACATTGTAGAACCGTTTGAAGATGTAAAGGTACGTACACCAGAACAATTTATCCAGCCTTTGTTCTCCTGTGCTGAGGCTGCTTATATCCTTGTCACATAAGTTTTTGTACAGTGTGTTTATCCTCCTATATGCAATGTATTTCATTTATTACAGTTATTGCAAACAAAGCAACCTGAATTATGGTTAATTAAATCAGAATATTATTTTTCTAGCAATATCAAACAGAAATCTTTTGTCATCAATGCAAAACATGTTAGCATTGATCTGATTACATTATTATTATGCTTTAGTGTGTATTCATTAAAAGAAACCCAGACAAATTAGTTTAAATTTACTAAATGTTCTAGAGCTGTTGTTCATTTTAAACAGGGTACAACAGGGGTTGTTTTATTTTTTATATAACTCACTTTATATGTTAAAGTAAACTTTTATTTTTATTTCAACTTTTATAGTAGAATTAGCATAGAGCCACAAGAAAATATTTAAAATAACTAACCAATAGACATCCTTCTACAAGTGTGTTGTGACTTTCCATTGGCCTTGGAGATATGCCAGATTTGTCAACTTCTTTCTGTCCCTGACACACAGACGTCAATACCTGCACTGCATTGTCTTGGAAACCAGGAAGTCCCTTGTGCTGAAAATAACCTTGCTGTAGATCTGGAAGATCCCATAAGGGCATGAATAAAGTAAATCAGCACATTTCTGCACTTATGACACAAAGTAGAATTAATGTTTTTGCATAGCAATTTTCTACTTGATTCTTGAATAGGGGAGCTTACATTCCAAGACACAGTTATTCCATGTTTTGTTTTGTTTTTGTCATCCTGTATCAGTATGGTTTTATTCTCCTACTAATGCATAGTTATGTGTAAATAAATTAACGTTTATGAATGCATAATATATTTGGTTTTTGTTTCTTTTGAAGAACAAATATCTCTGAAGACAAGGGTAAATACTTACACTCTTGTTATCTGAATGACAAGCTTATCACTTCCTTAACTTGTTTCATTATAGTCTGTTTAGCTGACATGCTTCCCTCTTCCACAGGATATCTGTAATTCCAGTGGAATCTTTGCAGGGAAATTCTTACTAAACTGTATTTGAAACAGAGAGCTAAAATAACTCAAACACTTTTATGGAAGGTTACTGGGAAAAAGAAAGAACATATACAATACATAATGATATAAATGCATTTAGCGTTTGTATATATATTATATATATGTACAGCACAGACAATCTATTTATATATATATATATATATATATATATATATGTGTGTGTGTGTGTACTGTATATTCTGTATATCATATGAAAGAGAATGTGTGTGTAAGATACAGACGTGTTTTACTAAGCATTTGTGGTACATATATACTTTAGTGCTGTATTAGCTGGGAGATATACATATATGTTGTACAGACTAAGAAGGAGCCAGTGGAATGTTGTCATAGTAGGAATTTAGGGCCTGATTCAGACCCACTCGCGAGCCGCTGTCCGCTCGCAAGTGGGTCGATGGTCTGCACTGCGCATGCGCACGACGGAGGGAGCTCCGTCGTGCGCATGCGCGAGACGCGACGAGCGAAGGACTTTCCTTCGCTCGTTGTGTCTGATCAAAGGGGGCGTGCTGTCGATGTTGATTGACAGCACGCCCCCTTTGGTGGGCGTGCCGGGGGCGTGCCTCCCAGACGGGGGCGTTCCCAAGGGAACGCCTACCGTCAGAAGCCGGCCCCACTGACATCACTAGTGATGTCAGTGGGACTGATTTTGGCTCTGATAGAGCCAAAATCACTCCGGGCCTTGCGGTTGAGAAACTCAACCGCAGGCTTCGGCTCGCAGTGGCGATGGTCGCGATGGTCAAGACCATCGCGGCCATCATCCTGCACGCTCATATATGCTGTGGGTGGTGACCCACAGCTATACGAGCGTCCAGGAGGACGCTCCATAATTGTGGAGGTGGGCCCTGATTCAGAGCGAGCGCTCTGGTCAGAGCGTCCGGCTCTGAATCAGGGCCCTAGTTTATATAATGGGGAGGTATAACATTAAGTTTGATGACCCCTTTAACTTGAAATTATATTTTGGACTTGCAATACTCTACACTACAATTACAATTCTAAATAAAATAATTTTTGAAGGTACCTTTAACTAGGGTGTTATTAGTGTTATTAATCCTCATCTTCTGCTCGTCCGGATATTACAGTAGTAATTTACAGCCTTTGCAGTGTTAGGTGAGAGCCTACAATTCAGCATTATACAAATGGCAGTAACAGTAATATTGGGTTCAGGAAGTGTTTACAGTGAATTAATTTTAATTTCATAAACAAAACTTTTACATGTTTTTGGTGCAACTTGGAATTAAAATACCAATCATCTGCCCCAATTCTAAACATTTTATTCACAATTCACTAAATGGCCACAGAAAGTTGAAATGAGAAATATCAAGACTATTGCCATAAGCATTTCATGCTCTTGGAATTCTACAGTGTCTTATGAATTATGAATAAACAATTTTATTAAAGTGAAGGACCCTTTATTGTCATTGTGTAAATACAAAATACATAAGAAAACTATTGTTCAATATATCTATTCCTGGTATGTAAAGTGTCACTTACTGTATGTGTTTACATTCTTTACCTCTTGTTTCTTGATTGTCTACATTTTTGCAGAATAATTCATCAATGCCTGTCATCTTTGCAGCATGTCTGATACATGGCCTGATTCAGAGATGGACGCAATGGGAATATTTACGCAGACCAAGCAATTGTTTGCTAATGTGTGAACGATGCACTGTGCATGTGCAGCAATTGTTTTGTGACTATGGGCCTGATTCAGACCCGCTCGCGGGTGCACAGCGCTCTCAAGCGGGTCGATTGCCGGGCAGTGCACGAGCCCCGGAGCAAGTGAGAAATCACTCGCTCCGGGGCTCGCTATAAGAGGGGGCGGCTGTCGATGTTGATTGACAGCTCGCCCTGTTTTGTAGGCGGGTTGGGAGGGGGTGGCTGCACAAACGGAAGCATTCCCTTAGGAACGCCTGCCGTTTGTGGGCAGCCCTACTGAGATCACACGTGATGTCAGTAGTGAACTTCTTGCTCTATTAGAGCAGGAAGTTCACTGGGGTTTGCGATGGACGAGACCCTACCACAAGGGTCTCATCGCCAGCCCGATGGTCGCGATAATCGTGATCATCACCAGGCCGCCCGCTAAAGCTGTGGGTGGAGGCCGGGGTTAAAAAAAAAACGGCCCGCCCTGCTTCAGAGCGAGCGCTCGCGAAAAGCGAGCGGCTCTGAATCAGGGCCTATATTCATAAAGAGGAACCATTTGCAAAGTGAGTGACAGGTAGTAACGGGGGGGGGGTAAAAAAACTCAGGCGTGTCTTACAGTTTAAACACCGTTTCACGGGCGTGCATAAATTAGACATTGTGATCTCGCACTCATAAGAGCTCTCTGCATGTCAGAAGAGCTGCCGAGTCTGTGGCTGGTCAGACTTGTATCATATGAAGCATGGCAGCCTGCTGTGCATCAATGGTACCAATGTTTTACACTGTTGCACGTCGTCGTAAGGATGTGGGAAGGCAGCAGGGGGTGTCCCTATGCTCGGCTATGCTTTGTGAAGCATTAGCATATTTTAGCAACTGCGATCCGTGAGAGTTTGCAGTTGCCTTTGCATTACCGTCCGTCTCTGAATCCGGCCCACAGTCTGTATTTTAAAATATTTATTATATATGCTACATATGTGTTTTATATACACATTATATTGTGCAAGAGTATGCAGAGGAAATTAGTTATCCACTAATAAGTAACCATTCTGTGTAAATATTATATAAAATAAGGTAACATGGTGCAATAGTGGAGCATTCTGTAGGGATATAATATACAGTGAATGGATTGCTCTTGACAGGGCTGCAACTAGGGAGGCTAAGGGGGCACGTGACCCGGGTGCCGGACTTGAGGGGGTGCCGGGGAGAGGCTGCCGGGAGGTTAGGTTGCAGCTCTGTTGGTTTGTAGCTGCATCCCAGCCTTGAGAGGCACAGAGACACCGTCAGTCTAATGTGGTGACGGTCGCAAGCCAATCAGTGGTCGCGGACCGGCAGCCAATTAGCAGAGGCTGTCGGTCCGTGAGCTCCAATTGGTTCACGAGCGGCGCCTCATTACAATGACGGCAGTACTAACAGTTCCCCAGCATGTAGCAGCCCCATCCCGCGCCACCCTGAGTTCACACCGCATAGCCCTGGCAGGTAAGAGAAGGCAGATGGGGCCTTACTGTGGATTAATGTAAAAGAGGCCTTACTGTGGCATAATGTGTAAGGTGCCTTACTGTGGCATAATGTGTAAGGTACATTACTGTGGCATAATGTGTAAGGGGCCATACTGTGGCATAATGTGTAAGGGACATTACTGTGGCATAATGTGTAAGGGGCCTTACTGTGACATAATGTGTAAGGGACATTACTGTGGCATAATGTGTAAGAGGCCTTACTGTGGCATAATGTGTAAGGAGCCTTACTGTGGCATAATGTGTAAGGAGCCTTACTGTGGCATAATGTGTAAGGGACATTACTGTGGCATAATGTGTAAGGGACATTACTGTGGCATAATGTGTAAGGGACATTACTGTGGCATAATGTGTAAGGGACATTACTGTGGCATAATGTGTAAGAGGCCTTACTGTGGCATAATGTGTAAGGAGCCTTACTGTGGCATAATGTGTAAGGAGCCTTACTGTGGCATAATGTGTAAGGGACATTACTGTGGCATAATGTGTAAGGGACATTACTGTGGCATAATGTGTAAGGGACATTACTGTGGCATAATGTGTAAGGGGCCTTACTGTGGCATAATGTGTAAGGGACATTACTGTGGCATAATGTGTAAGGGGCCTTACTGTGACATAATGTGTAAGGGACATTACTGTGGCATAATGTGTAAGGGACATTACTGTGGCATAGTGTGTAAGGGACATTACTGTGGCATAATGTGTAAGGAGCCTTACTGTGGCATAATGTAAAGGGGGCCTTACTGTGGCATAATGTATATGGGGCATTTCTGTGGCATAAATGTATAAGGGGCGTTACTGTGGCATAATGTATAAGGGGCACTTTTTTGGGGGGGCACAAAATTATGGCCTTGCTCCGGGTGACAAATATCCTAGTTTCAGCCCTGCTATTGAGTACTTTTTAAATATTCCCACAACTCCGGTTAGCTTTGGAATGTCAATTACTAATAATGTGTGTAACAGTAAATTACAATTCTTTTATATAAGCTATAGTCTAGTAGTGCAAAATGTTTACTGTAGAAGTAAATATGCAATTTTTACTTCATGATCAAAACAATAGACCATATCAGGCCCATCACATTTGTTTTCATACGTCCTGTATATGTAAGTTCATTGCTTTAAAAAAAAATGGTAAATTGAGTTTATAGCAGCTGAGAAAGCATTGTTATATGATTAAGGAATCTGTAGTTCTCCGTTTAAAGGTTATGACCTTGTCATCTTAGAGACAAGTTATTTTACCTTCCCATGACATTTAAAAAACAATGCTTGCTTGTAACTGTGTTATAGAAAAAAATAATATTGTTGTTTCAGTAAGGTACTTTACAGCATGCGCTATTTTAACCCACTCCCAAAAAACTCAATGTCACTCATTCAGTATTTTTATTTTCCCACTCCTACCCCACACTTAGCGCAGGGAGCTAAAACTGAGGCACAGCAGCTGGCAGCCTGTAATTGTGAAGCCACTGGTAGCTGGTTCTCCATGTAAGTGATAGGCCAGGACTGTGGCATCAAACTTTATTGCCACAGCCTAGTACCCCATTCCCAGGTTAACGCAGGAGATTAGTAAATAACCCACCCCTCTTCTCTTGTTGATTCACATAAGGTAAGATGCAGAGGGGGATAATGGGGTTTATGGACACAGGTGTTTCCTCCTATACCAAGACAGGTCTTGACCATGCTCATAAATGTGAACTCCTCACCTGCACACCTGAGTACAGCCTCTGCAAAAAGAAAAAATGTGGATAGCAATGTGTGGCTAGGCAAAATATTATTTTTAGGAAGTACACTGTGGGAAAGTGTAAAAATTACATCAAAGTCCAACTTTGAATGGAATCGGTATGATATACTGGTGACGGGATGTTGGCGGTCAGAAGACCAACAGCAGCATCCGATGGTGAAGATGTCAACAGGGGCCAGTAACCTCCCCCCCGATGGTGCCTAAACCCCCCCTCCTGCACCCTAAACCTAACCCTCCCCGGCGGTGCCTAACCGTAACCCCACCCTGTTGGTGCCTAACCCTAACCCTCCCCGGTCAGTGCCTAACCCTAACCCGCATACTTACCCTCAGGAAGCCAGCGGTCGGGATGCCGACGTCGGTATCTTGATCCCTTTGGGATTGGCATTGGCATTGGCATTGGCATTCTGATGGGCGTTGGTATCCTGACATCCGGCATCCCGTCAGCTGGCATTTTGACTGGATCCCCTTTGAACATATTGACCACATTCCCTTTAAAGTCCACCTAAAACATTGTTGACTTTAACCACATATACAAGGGGGGTTCAATAAAAAAGGAAACAAGGCCTCTAATTGCATAAATTTATTCAACTCGTACATATAAGTATAATCAATAGTGTGGCCTTGGTGCAGATTATTTTTCCACATAGTCCCCATACTTGTCTAAGTATACAGTATATGATATCTTTAGTTAGTGTGTGTAATGAGACGAGACCTGCTCAGTGCCTGCCATTTCACTTGTTGATTTTACTTCATCACCAAAACAATGCACCGTATAATGCCAGTGACATATTTTCACTATATATGGAAACGGTAGTAATATTACGAGTTTCTAGCTGCAGAGGAAGATATACTATATGATTAAGGAATCTAGTGCACGCCGGGTGTCACCAGTTGGGATGGCCATCTGTGGGGTTGCATCGATGGTCACCATCGATGGCTCGATAGTGATAACCATTGATGGAACAATAATCATCAATGGTGAACTATCGATGGTTTGCACCACTCGATGGCCACCACTGCCGGGTGCCTGGCTAGCCGCGGGCCAATCAAAAGATGGAGGGTGCGGCTTAGTGGCTCACCAGGGGACGGGGCTAAGCTCTGTGTGGCGATGTCCCTGGACATTGGCACGATTGCCAGTCGCACAAGTGTATACCCACCTTTAGGAGCTGATTGGTTGGTACTATCTCTCTCCACTTGATCTCTCTCCAAGGCTTAGTACATATCCCCCTTTATCTCACTCCACTTTATCTCTCTCAACTTTAGCTCTCTCCAAGGTTTGATACATCTCCCCCTGAGTTTTTAAATTAGCCACTAACTCCGTCTCCACAGAAAGCTATAGGGCCTACTTTTGCAAAAATAGGTGTCATCCTGATGTTAAATAGCCCTGATACAACATAATTCTGCAAATAGAGCATTAATAAATAGGCCCCTAAGTCAATTGTAAGTGTTTCCCCCACTGTCTCTTTAAGATTGGCTGTTGGTTAAGGTCCTGACTTTGATGATTTTGTGTTCATAACGTGTTGGATGGTTGTTTTTATTTCAGATTTTTTCCATTCCTTATAGAATGGAAAAAATCTGCTAATATCTTCAGTCTGCTGCCAAAATTGGGTGATGATGACATGTGGAGGAGTGATGTCACAATGTTGGCATTTCTAACCACTCAATTGTTACTATATTCTTTGGCGGTGTGTGTTACCATTGTGTTGCTCTGTGTCTCTATCTATCTATCTATCTATCTCATGCTTGCTTAAGCTGGGTTCAATTGATCGACCTATATATCTGCTGCCCGTCGGCCAGTGCAGTGCCAGATTAATGTCCACATGGGCCTGGAGCTGAAATTCATGAAGGGCCTATCGTGTGTCACGGTTGGGGGTGTGACAAGTGCTGCAGCAGTGTGACTGGTGAAGTGGGGTTGTGACCAGTGTGGTTTAGGTGTGGTTTACATAGGGGTGTGCCCTGTGCTGCGGGTATGTTTAGTTCCACTGCATCTATACTGTGCATCTAGACCTTCATGCAATATTGTGTAGTTTTAAATGTATGTGACTTAATCTCCTGCATAGATTTGTTTTTTATCTGTATAGTCTATATTGGTCAGCGAAGCATAGTTTATGGTATATATCTTGCCTGGTCTTTGCTCCAACTCAGAGCAAGTTATCTCCTTTGATCAGCAGACCATTTGACTCAGATGCAACCTGTCTTAATCAAGGATATCATTCCTTTATATTCAGTATAGGGGCAGCTGTGGCTGTGTTAGCAGCTGGGGTTAAATGCACAAAGCGTGTTAACATAACAGTTAATCAAACAGTTGAACAAACATTGACCAACTTCTAAGGTAATTTCAGACTTAAAAATTGATTTCTTTAAAATTTGTCTAAAAGTAGCTTACCTAAAACTCACCATGTACTACACATTTCTTTTCATCAAAACACTCCTTCTTATTTTTTCTAAGGCTGTAACATCCTTAACTCTCTCTGCATCTCACCTCTCTGTGCTCATTGCAGCCCTATTGATTCGTTCACCTCCTCTAAAATCTCATGAGCTTTCTTTTCATCATACATTGACTATTACAACCTCATTGTGTCACTTTAAAAAACTTTCACACACCACCTACAACTATATCTACTTCTCTATCCTCCTGATTTTATTAGCTGGTGACATATCACCAAATCCAGGCCTCACACACTTACAGCTGATTTACTATGGAATAAATATCCTGCAAACCTCATACACATCACGTGTCTCCCATCACCCCCAAATCAATAAAAGTGCCTTATGGAATCCACACTCGATCACAACTTATCATTATTTTACATCTGAACATCTCTTTACAAGAACTACTTTCACAAATTTCTACATTTACCTGAGACTGCTGGTTCACACCTTAACCAAACTCTTTAAATAGCCCTTGATAAAGTGGCTTCAGATACCCATCAAACTTCACATAAACTGAAATAACAACTGTGGCTGTCCACAGTACCTCCAAATACTGTCACGTAAAGTAGAATGTCAGTGGTATAAATCTTACTCCAAATTACTTCCTCACATACTGTAAAATAGGAATCCACCCATCTGTCATCCAAACCCTCTGTCCACCCCATCTGTGTCACCCTTGTCTGTCTGCCCCTGCACTTTAAAATGTAAGCTCTCACGAGCAGGGCCCTCTTCCCTCATGAGATTTTTCTTCCTTTACTTATATTATCTAATCTGTACTCCTTACAACAGCACCTAACTCTTGACACCCCGCTACTGTTGCAGCAATGTTTATATGACATGTACTTGTCTTGTACTGTATGTCACTGTTTTCTTGTTCTGTTCATCTGTTTCTGTACTCTGTTTTTGTACTGTGTAAGGCGCTGCGGAACCCTTGTGGCGCCATATAAATAAAGGATAATAATAATAACAATAAGGTATTGCTGGCGCCTACCTTCAACCTAAGCGGCTACTGTTGGAAATCCGCCACTCTCTGGACCTCATTCAGAGTCAGTCAAAGCGGCCGCACGGACGTACGCCACCGATGTTCGCTATACTGCGCATGCGTAAAGTTCGCAATGCGTGTGCGCAAACTAGCCGCTACGATCAGAAATTACTCTCTCCTTGAACACAGCCAGGTCGGTAGTTTGAGTGACAGATGGAGGCGTCTGTGGGTGGTAACAGGGGAAGGTACCTGAAAACGGGGGAGTGGAAATCCGAACGCAGGCGTGCCTAATTATGCGAACGGCATTTTATGGGAGTGCATACAGTTTATGGGAGTGCATAATTAACAAAGTAGCGTCATGGCACATGGCACATGGGAGGTTTTTACACTGACATGATCATAGAGCTTAAGAGAGGGTATGGTCAACCTTAAACTCTACGACCAGTTCCGATGGTTCCCGATGGTCTCGATTAATCCTTATATGCCCGGAGATGACGTGTAATGCGTACGAGAAGGGGGCGTATTTTTTTGTCTTCCGGCCGCTTCCTCCCCTTGGTCGGCCAGCTACCGATCCGAACTTAGGGACGCAACTTGCGAGGGAATCATTTGCATATCCGGCCCCTTTTCCCGTATGACTGTGCGGCCGCTTCGACCGACTCTGAATGAGGTCCTCTGTCCTTCCCTCCAAACACCCCACACACACTCACACACACACTCTCTCTCTCTCTATACAAATATATACATCAGACTTGCCTACCCTCCCACATTCCACGGGAGCCTCCCGCTATAAGCTGGGAGCTTCCGCTACCCCGGAAAGTATAGATCATCCCCCGGTATTCCCCACTGCCCTGTCAAAGCGCCACACTGCTCATGCGCGAGTCGGATGTGAAAGGGGAGGGACCTGGCTTGATGACATCACGACACGCACCGTCATTTAGTGTAATATGATAGGCCGGCTACCGCAGAGTTGTGAATAACGTTGGCCGCCTAGGTGTCACTGCCTCCCGAGTCTGTCTGATCTGTGATGGCAGGGAGCGGGACTGGCGGCTGCTGCAGCATCCTCTCCTCCTCTCCGGCTGCTGTACCAAGTCTGCTCACCTCATTAGTAAAAAAAAATATAAGTAGAGGGTGAGCTGTGCAGGAAGGCATCTTCCCCCGGGCCAGCCCGGTACACTGTAAGGATTTGGGTCCACTGCCGCGATCGCAGAAGCTAAGTAGCATTGTCTGCAGCCTCATTGGTGGATGACGCTGGCCATCCACCAATCACAGTGATAGGAGTATCTGAACGCTGATTAGTCACCAATTAGCGGAAAGTGCAGTGGAAGGCTGCAAACGGCCATGCAGACTTTGAGAGAGAGCCAGAGATAGGAGGGACAACAGCAGCAGGAGAATGGTGAGTATTGGGCTTCCCCCATAGATTTGAGGTCTTATCTTTAAAATGCATTTTCTTTTATCATATTTAAGGCAGTTGGTATATTATTTTTATTGAAGGTAATGGGGGAGGGGTGGCAGAGAAGGGAAGAACAGTTTTGGGCATGCTATTAAGGGAGAAGGGGGGGTTGTCACTTATGAGGGGGGGTCACTTCTGGAACATGCTGTTAATTGAGGGAGAAGGGGGGGTTGTCAGGTATGATGGGGGACACTTCTAAAATATGTTATTAATTAAGGGGGGATAGGTTGTTAGGTCTGGGGGGCAGTTCTGGGATGTGATTTTAATTGAGGGAGTTGTCAGGTTTGAGACTGATTATAGAGTACATTGAGAAAGGCTGGGAAGATAATCAGGACTGGGGTATGTTTCCAATTGAGGGAGGGGGTTTGTCAAATGTGGGGTACCATATGATCATAATTGAGAGAGGCTAATGTGGGGTCTGATTTTAAACTAAGGAGGAAGGGTGTATCAGATCTGTGAAATAATTTTTAATGAGGGGAGGGGGCGTTTGTCAGACTTGAGATTACTACACTTGCAGTGATTTAGGGGGACTTCCATTTTCTAGGACCCCTGTTTCATATGCTGCTATTCTGCTGACTTTGGTTATGTATACAGTACACCCGAGTTCCTGGCTGTATAGGCTGCTGTTAGATCGCAGGTGTTTTTTTTGCTGTTGAACACTTGTAGAAAATCAGGGCCACTTGCTTGTATTTTTCCACAGGGCTAAAACTTGCCAGCCAGCCCCTGGTATCTAGTGGAACTCTGGATTAAGTAGATTCAGTGCGGGTAAATAAATATAGGAGCTAAGCTAAACAGACATTTTGGTGTAGTCAATGGGAGAATTTGTCTATAGGAATTTGCAATTGGTGACACAGGCTTTTCATGTAAATGTCAGAATATAGGCTTATATGATTTGATATCAGTTGATGTATATAGCAGAGTTGTGGTTGGAATCTATTGCATACACAGAGACTTTTTTTTATGCTTATGATTTTAATATTTTTGATGTATAAATTCCATTATTTCATATGTCCTTAGTTACTACCCATACACAGACTTGCTCTTTCAGCAAGCTGCTCATAGTACCATAGTTTTCAACTTCCACTGCAGGACATATCTCTGCGTGGCAATAGATACGTCCATAGGTGTAGCTAGACACAGCTTTTGGGCGGAGCTGGACACGCCCCCTCGATGGCGCTCCAACCACCATCTAAAATCTCCCTGAAACTAATTTTTCAAAAGTAGGCAAGTATGATACACATACATGTATACATATATAGACATACATACATATGTGCATATATATACATATATATATATATATATATATATATATATACAGCGGGTAAGATAAGTTTTGAACACATTAACATTTTCTCAGTAAATATATTTGTAACGGGGCTATTGTAATAAAATTTTTAACAAATGTCAACAACAACAACCCATGCAATCTACACATGCAAAGAAATCAAACCATAGATGTCCATAAATGAAGTTATGTGTAATAATGTGAAATGAAACAGTATTGAACACATGAAGAAAGGGAGGTGCAAAAAGGTATAGATTAGGGGTGTGCACCGGCCACTTTTCGTGTTTTGTGTTTTGGTTTTGGATCTGGATCTTTCTTCGTGTTTTGGATCTGGATTGGTTTTGCCAAAACCACCCTTCCGTGTTTTGGGTTCTGGGTTTTGTGTTTTGGATCTGTATTTTTTTGAAAAAAAGCATAAAAACAGCTAAAATCACAGAATTTGTAGGTTTTTCTGCTCCTATGCTATTATTAACCTCAATAACCTTAATTTCCACTCATTTCCAGTCTATTCTGAACACCTCACACCTCACAATAGTGTTTTTATGTCCAAAAGGTTGCACCGAGGTAGCTGGATGACTATGCTAAGCGACACGAGTGGGCGGCACAAACACGTGACCCATCTAGGAGTGACACTGCAGTGGCAGGCAGGATGGCAGTTAGAAAAACTAGGCCCCAAACTGTACATAATGCAAAGAAAAAAAGAGGTGCAAGATGGAATTGTCCTTGGGCCCTCCCACCCACCCTTATGTTGTATAAACAGGACATGCACACTTTAACAAATCAATCATTTCAGCGCCAGGGTCTGCCACACAACTGTGGCTGAAATGATTGGTTCGTTTGGGCCCCCACAAAACAAGCTGGCAATTAATGTGTCCCTGCACAAACTGGCTCTACGGAGGCAAGATGTCATCCTCATCCTCCTCATCCACCGATTCCTCACCCTCTTCAGTGTGTACATCCTCATCCTCACAAAGTATTAACTCGTCCCCACTTGAATCCACCACCACAGGTCCCTCTGTACCTTCTGGAGGCTGGTCTCCCTGGAAGAGCTGATAATTCATTTTGATGAACATCATCTTCTCCACATTCTGTGGAAGCAACCTCCTACGCCTTTCGCTGACAAGGTTCCCGGCTGCACTAAACACTCTTTCGGAGTACACACTGGAGGGGGGGCAACTCAGGTAAAATAGAGCCAGTTTGTACAGGGGCCTCCAAATTGCCTCTTTTTCCTGCCAGTACAGGTATGGACTGTCTGACATGCCTACTTGGATGCTGTCACCGATGTAATCCTCCACCATTCTGTCAATGGTGACAGTATCATATGCAGTGACAGTAGACATGTCAGAAATTGTTGCCAGGTCCTTCAGTCCGGACCAGATGTCCAAACTTGGTCCTGCCTGCCCTGCATCACCGCCAGCGGGTTGCTTAGGATACCTAAGTTTTTTCCTGGCAGCCCCAGTTGCGGGAGAAAATGAAGAAGGAGCCGTTGACGTGTCACGTTCCGCTTCAGCTGACAGTGTGTTCACCAGCAGGTCTTTGCACCTCTGCAGGCTTGTGTCGGCCGGAAAGAGAGACACCACATAGGCTTTAAACCTAGGATCGAGCACGGTGGCCAAAATGTAGTGGTCTGATTTCAACAGATTGACCACCCTGGAATCCTGGCAAAGCGAATGAAGGGCTTCATCCACAAGTCCCACATGCCGAGCGGAATCGCTCCGTCTTAGCTCCTCCTTCACTTTCTCCAGCTGCTTCTGCAAAAGCCTGATGAGGGGAATGACCTGACTCAAGCTGGCAGTGTCTGAACTGACTTCACGTGTGGCAAGTTCGAAGGGCTGAAGAACCTTGCACAACACGGAAATCATTCTCCACTGCGCTTGAGTCAGGTGCATACCCCCTCCTTTGCCTATGTCATAGGTGGATGTATAGGCTTGTATGGCCTTTTGCTGCTCCTCCATCCTCTGAAGCATATAGAGGGTTGAGTTCCACCGCGTCACAACCTCTTGCTTCAGGTGATGGCGGGGCAGGTTCAAGAGTGTTTGCTGGCGCTCCAGTCTTCGGCACGCAGTCGCTGAATGGCGAAAGTGGCCAGAAATTTTTCGGGCCACCCAAAGCGTCTCCTGCACGCCCCTGTCGCTTTTCAGAAAATTCTGCACCACCAAGTTTATTGTGTGAGCAAAACATGGGACGTGCTGGAATTTGCCCAGATGTAATGCCCGCACAATATTGGTGGCGTTGTCAGATATCACAAATCCCCAGGAGAGTCTAAGTGGGGTAAGCCACTGGGCGATGATTTCCCTCAGTTTCTCTAAGAGGTTGTCGGCGGTGTGCCTCTTACTGAAACCGGTGATACACAGCGTAGCCTGCCTTGTAACGAGCTGGCGTTTCTGAGATGCTGCTACTGGTGACGCTGCTGCTGTTGCTGCGTAAGGTGATACATCTACCCAGTGGGCTGTCACAGTCATATAGTCCTTAGTCTGCCCTGTTCCACTTGTCCACATGTCCGTGGTTAAGTGGACATTGTGTACAACGGCATTTTTCAGGACACTGAGGACACTTTTTCTGACGTTTCTGTACAGTCTCGGTATCGCCTGCCTAGTGAAGTGGAATCTAGACGGGATTTGGAACCGGGGACACACTACCTCCATCAATTGTCTAAATCCCACTGCACTAATGGCGGATACCGGACGCACGTCTAACACCAACATAGCAGTCAAGGCCTCAGTTATACGTTTTGCTTCAGGATGACTGCTGTCGTACTTCATCCTCCTCGCTAAGGACTGTTGGAGGGTCAATTGTTTAGTAAAAGTAGTGGTGTTCCTACTTCCTCTCTGGGATGATGAACGACTCCCAGCAGCAGCAGCAACAGCAGCAGCGGCAGCAGTAGGCGTAGCAATGCAGGATCCTCCGGAGGAATCCCGGATAGGAGAGTCAGTCATGCCAGTGATATGGCCTGCAGGACTACTTCCGATCCTGACTAAGGAGGAAATTGACGAGGAGGGAGTTGACGGTGTGGTTTGCAGGCGCTTGGATACAACAGGACAACGGGATTTAGGTGTCCCTGGACTGCTTACGGTCTGAGCCAAAGTTTCTGAACTTGACAGTAACTTTTTATGAACGCGCTGCAGGTGCCGTATAAGGGAGGATGTTCCTAGGTGGTTGACGTCCCTACCCCTACTTATTTCACCTTTACATATGGTACATATGGCAAGACAGTTGTTGTCCGGATTTGGATAGAAATATTGCCAGACCAAAGAGGTGGAATGTTTGGTCTTCTGCCCAGGCATGACCGTGATGGGCTTTTTCATCCCACGGACAACAACTGTCTCCCCCGGAGCCTGATTTAAACAAACCACATCACCATCAGAATCCTCCTCGCCAACTTCCTCCTCAGCGCCAGCTACACCAGTATCCTCATCCTGTTGTACTTCAACAGTGACATCTTCAATTTGCATATCAGCAAGTGGACTGTGGGTGCTCCTTTCAGCACTTGCAGGGGGCGTGCAAATGGTGGAAAGAGCCACCTCTTCCCGTCCAGTGCTGGGAAGGTCAGGCATCGCAACCACCACCACACTTGGACTCTCTTTGGGGATTTGTGATATCTTCTTAGAAAGCACAGTTCTTCGCTGTGCTTTTGCCAGCTTAACTCTTTTGATTTTTTTAGTGGGAGGAGTGCTTCCATCGTCATGTGAAGCTGAACCACTAGTCATGAACATACTAGGGATCGACCTTAGCCGTTCCTTGCCACTCCGTGTCGTAAATGGCATATTGGCAAGTTTACGTTTCTCTTCAGCTGATTTAAATGTCTTTTTCAAGGTCATTTTCCTGAACTTTGCCATTTGGGATTGTATGTGCCCTCTACTATGACATTGGGCATCGGCCTTGGCAGACGACGTTGATGGCATGTTATCGTCTATGTCATGACTAGTGGCAGCAGCTTCAGCACTAGGAGGAAGTGGTTCTTGATCTTTCTCTATTTTATTTTTATCGGAGAAAGTTTGGTCCTCCATTTATGTTATATCGATTTGATATATACGTGCGGCTAAACACAGAAAATAAATTTTTTTTTGGTTCGGACTGGAGTGTACTTTGTGGGTTACAGCACCCTTTAACGGTCAAGCCAGCCGGCCCTTTACTTATGACACAGGCGCACGCTTGGCACTACTTTGTTGATGCACGTGCGGCTACTGCGCACACAATTCACAAACACAGAAAATAATTTTTTTTTTGGTTTGGACTGGAGTGTACTTTCGGGGGTTACAGCACCCTTTAACGGTCAAGCCAGCCGGCCCTTTACTTATGACACAGGCGCACGCTTGGCACTACTTTGTTGATGCACGTGCGGCTACTGCGCACACAATTCACAAACACAGAAAATAATTTTTTTTTTGGTTTGGACTGGAGTGTACTTTCGGGGGTTACAGCACCCTTAACGGTCAAGCCAGCCGGCCCTTTACTTATGACACAGGCGCACGCTTGGCACTACTTTGTTGATGCACGTGCGGCTACTGCGCACACAATTCACAAACACAGAAAATAATTTTTTTTTTGGTTTGGACTGGAGTGTACTTGGGGGTTACAGCACCCTTTAACGGTCAAGCCAGCCGGCCCTTTACTTATGACACAGGCGCACGCTTGGCACTACTTTGTTGATGCACGTGCGACTACTGCGCACACAATTCACAAACACAGAAAATAATATTTTTTTTGGTTTGGACTGGAGTGTACTTTCGGGGGTTACAGCACCCTTAACGGTCAAGCCAGCCGGCCCTTTACTTATGACACAGGCGCACGCTTGGCACTACTTTGTTGATGCACGTGCGGCTACTGCGCACACAATTCACAAACACAGAAAATAATTTTTTTTTTGGTTTGGACTGGAGTGTACTTTCGGGGGTTACAGCACCCTTAACGGTCAAGCCAGCCGGCCCTTTACTTATGACACAGGCGCACGCTTGGCACTACTTTGTTGATGCACGTGCGACTACTGCGCACACAATTCACAAACACAGAAAATAATATTTTTTTTGGTTTGGACTGGAGTGTACTTTCGGGGGTTACAGCACCCTTAACGGTCAAGCCAGCCGGCCCTTTACTTATGACACAGGCGCACGCTTGGCACTACTTTGTTGATGCACGTGCGGCTACTGCGCACACAATTCACAAACACAGAAAATAATTTTTTTTTTGGTTTGGACTGGAGTGTACTTTCGGGGGTTACAGCACCCTTAACGGTCAAGCCAGCCGGCCCTTTACTTATGACACAGGCGCACGCTTGGCACTACTTTGTTGATGCACGTGCGACTACTGCGCACACAATTCACAAACACAGAAAATAATATTTTTTTTGGTTTGGACTGGAGTGTACTTTCGGGGGTTACAGCACCCTTAACGGTCAAGCCAGCCGGCCCTTTACTTATGACACAGGCGCACGCTTGGCACTACTTTGTTGATGCACGTGCGGCTACTGCGCACACAATTCACAAACACAGAAAATAATTTTTTTTTTGGTTTGGACTGGAGTGTACTTTCGGGGGTTACAGCACCCTTAACGGTCAAGCCAGCCGGCCCTTTACTTATGACACAGGCGCACGCTTGGCACTACTTTGTTGATGCACGTGCGGCTACTGCGCACACAATTCACAAACACAGAAAATAATTTTTTTTTTGGTTTGGACTGGAGTGTACTTTCGGGGGTTACAGCACCCTTAACGGTCAAGCCAGCCGGCCCTTTACTTATGACACAGGCGCACGCTTGGCACTACTTTGTTGATGCACGTGCGGCTACTGCGCACACAATTCACAAACACAGAAAATATATTATTTTTTTAGCACTTGGGGGGAGCACCCCTGATGGACAGAGCACCCCCTGGACAACACTACAGCACTCCTTTAGGACTGGGACACTGCACAGGACTTTGGAGTGGACACAGCCCCTATGGAGAACTGACTGCACAACACAGTCCAGCCAGCCCCTATGGACTTTGAAGTAGTGGACACAGCCCCTATTAACAACAGCAGCACAGCACAACACAGCCAGCCCCTATGGACTTTGAAGTAGTGGACAACAGCAGCACTACACTACACTACACTACACAGCCCTAACTCCCACCCTCCCTCTTCACTGTCCACAGCCGAGTGAGAAAATGGCGCCGACGTGTGTACCTTATATAGGATCCAAAACCCGCGAGACTCGGAAGGCGGGAAGATGACGTTTTGCCTCGATTTCAGATCCGAGTCAGGCGGGAAAAGTCGAGCCTGACTCGGATCGGACTCGGATCGGGGGGGCTCGGGGGGGTTCGGATTTCAGAAATCCGAACCCGCTCACCCCTAGTATAGATTAATATAAGCATTTTTATAAGACCTGGAGTGCCACCTCATCTTTTGCATTGTTTATATATATATATATATATATATATATATATATCTCTATGGTGGACACATCTTTAGAGCAGGATGGTAAGGGGGCGGAGCTTCAGTTGAGTTGGGGGCAGAGCTTCAGTTGAGTCGGAATTGGATGGGGCTTCGGCCGGTGAAACAGAGGGGAGGTGGCCAAGGGGGTGTGGGAAAGTGCTAAACTTCGCTACAGGAGTGAGCTGGGCTGGTGTTGACAGGAGAAAAAAGTATTTATTTTCCTGTCTGTGTATGTGGGCCTATTTTCAATGGGAAGCCTGGAGCTGTAGCTGGGCCAGTGTGTACCTATGATATGTTGGTGAACGTCGTTGTTCACCGACATATAGCATTGGCTGTGCTGCACAGCCGATGGACAGATACGACTGCCAACATATCTGTCCATCAGCAAGTGTGTACGGGCAGTCTGCAGGCACCCGTACACACACAACGGCAGTCGCGGAGAGGGGGGCGGGACTCCCCGACCGCCGGGACCCGCTGCCAGATACAGATGATGGCTGTTCAGTGTGTATGAATGACCATCATCTGCAGATATAACAGCAGATCATTCGATCTGCAGATATATCTGTATAGTGTGTACCCATCATTACTCACCTGGAATGTCTTGAGAGGCGCCAGAAAGCCACAGCCACCTAGTCCAGGCAACTGATAACAGCCGGTCTGGGTGGCTGATGATGCGATTCATGCTGATTTGTGTCATCAAGGCCCCGTCCCAGCTTTACAATACCGGTAATCACAATCATGTCATCACACACACCACCCCTCCTTTGCCACGACACCCTACCCCCGCATATTTGACCTGGCAGTCAGAATGTCGGCAAGTATCTATCTATCTATTATTTCCCATATGTTTCCTTTCATCAAGAGATATACATCAGAATAATTAGGTTTCTTTTTCTGAGAGTTTATTACATTACTGTCTTTAATCATGTTTTTCAGATGTAATGGAAACACAAACGTACTGAGAGCTAAGTAAGTATGCCCATGGGCGCCGAGAGGGGGGGAGTGGGTACAGTTTACCCGGGCCCAGGCTTGCTAGAGGGGCCCGGTGGGGCCCGGGTCCAGCGTCGCCCCCACCCCTCCATCACAGCAGCACAGCACACAGCTTGTGTTGGGCTGCAGTGCGAGACTGCTTGGAGCAGTCTCCAATGGCTCTGGGGGGGAGCGCCGGGCTGCAAAAGTGATTTGTCTATTTATATTTTGGCAAGGGGGTGTGGCTACGCCTCCCACGGTTAGGCCATGCCCCCTCCTTTACCGGGGCCCGGCCGGGCTCTCTACGGCCTTGAGTATGCTCACCAGCTTCATGTAGGCCCATACAGTAGGTGTCATATACAAGTGACCACACATTGGACGCAATTCAGCTTAGTGCGAGTTGCTTTGCCCATGATTTTACCATGGCGAAAGTACTTAGACCAATTCAGTTATTAGTCCTGCAATGAGCATCGCACTGGAATAAAGTTCCTTTTTGCTTGCACCTCTGGTGCTTGTGTTTAGCAATAGCAAGTCAAAGCCAATAAGTCCGTTTTGAACTAACCATGAAATCCAGCACACAATGATTTTCCCTGGTCTTCTTAACAGAGTACCTTGTACATACACATACACATGCAAAGAAAATGTGCATGAGGAGTGATTGTGTTTACATTAAACAAACCGTGATGGCTGCTGTTAACTTTGGTTTCATAGCAGCACAAGAACAGTTGATCTGTTTAGTCGGCATACCTTTTACTCAGTGATCCCAGTTCATTATCTGAATTTGCCCTGAGAATTTCATTAGAGCCATTCTTATCTCATACTGTATTTTTTTATGTTATAACATAGGTGTATTCTGCTGAAATATTCAAAGTCAAGCAATATACTTTACATAATAATAATAATAATAATAATAATAATAATAATTTATTATTATTATTATTATTATTATTATTCCATCATCATAACCATATTAGGAACCTTACTGGTCTGAAGCTAAAATCTTTGATGAGTCTATTGTGGGCTAACTAGGTAGTGCAGTCAATTAAGTAGCAGATATTTCCATGTTATGAGTATATTTGTAGTGCCTTTGGGGTCTGAGAAGACCTGGCTGTTTTAGCTGGAAATAGTGCTTTTTGCTATGCATTAAAGGTTACCTTCAGTGGTAGCTATTGCCATGTTGATAGCGGTAGACATGTCCAGCAAAGCTAGCTATTGCCTATTTAACAAGGTCAGAAACCAATCAAGAAACCAATCAAGTACCGCCGCTGTCCTCTGGTCACTATTGATAGCTCAGTATGGTGATAGCAGGGAACAGTAAAGGAGAAAATAACACATCTTTTCCTTCTTTTAATATATAAAAAAAGTGTTGCATACAATTCATTGCGACCATCACCTGGCTGCGCGCATAAGCTGTGGGTAGTCATCCACAGCTATGCGAGCGGCCAGGAGGCCGAAACAAAACAAAACAAAAAAGCCCTGATTCAGAGCGAGGGCTCTGAAAGAGCGTCCGGCTCTGAATCAGGGCCTGTGTACCCAGCAAAAATATCAATGTTGGAAAGAACAAAACATTTTCTACATTTTTTAAATGTTTACATTATGTTTTTACTCTTCCTTCTAGGTAAGGTATAATTGCTTTAAATAGCTAAACAAACATGTATATTGTGTTACACTGGAGACTGCAGTCTACATGTTTGCACTCCGGCTACTCCTAAGTTACTCTGTCTTCATTGCTGTGCCTCAGGTTAATATGACAGCTCACATTTCCAGATGCTGAGAATAGTTACAGTACACTCAACATTCTCTGGTCTATTGTCTACATTATTATTTTATGCATGCAGCGGTCCCTATTTTTGTTTTATTTTTTATTTTATTTTCACCTCTAATACACTGTCCTCACAGTTTAGTCTGACAATTCAAGACCCAGGGGGTTATTCACTAAGAAATTGTACATGTGCGGGAGGCCATAGGAACCAATCAGATATTTGATTTTACGGTCATGCTCAGACTTGTGGAAAAGCCACATATCCCAGTCTTAGGGGCATATTCAATTGGGCGCGAGGTTTAGCGAGTTAAAAAACCTTGTGCCCCTCGCGCCCAATTTTGGATTACCGCGGGTATGTATCCAATTTTTTAAATATGGTCTTGGGGGTTTTCAGCTTTGAAAACACTGCGTTGCGTAAAAAAAAATCTGCACTTACCTGGCCACGGGTCTCCGGTGGTCTCCGCGGCTCCCGGTGGCCTCCCCTCTATCTTCTCACTGGAGAGGGTGCTGCCGGGAGTCCCGGGGGCTGCTGGGAGGCTCCAGGGGCTGGTGGGAGGGGCAAGGGCTGCTGGGAGATGTCGTTCTCCCTGTGCCCATTCCAGGAGGCCTCACTGACACTGGGAGGAATGCACATACACCGGGGGTCACACACACTCATGCACACACACACACTCACTCATACTCACTCATACACACTCACACACACTGACATACTCACCACTGCTGCTGGAGTCCATGTCCTGACACTGAATGCAGAAGACAGCACTTCAGAAGGTGAGTAATTACTGACTAATTAAGCTAATTGGACAATTCCAAAACCTTAATTAGTCATTGGGAGTGGTGGCGCCGTGGTCCCAGAGCAAGTCCCACTGATTTTAGAAAAAATCACACTTGCTCTGGAGGTGCGAGTATAAAAACCTCCCAGTGCGCAAAATAGAAAACAAAACGCACCTAATTGAATAGCAAAAACCCGAACCTGCAGGAAAGACCTCGCAGGTGTGGGTTTTTTGCTTTACTTGCACCCAATTGAATATGCCCCTTAGATAGCCAGATGTGTAAGGGGCGCTGACTACTTTGCAGACTAAGTAATTGGATATCCATGGTTTGAGTTCAAACACCGGAGTATTAGCGCATTGTCTGGATTGTCCGTATTGAAGTGGAATATAAATATATCATCTATTTCACCCTAGCCAACTACGGCCACAAAACTGAAAGTATATCTAACTTATTTTTACTCCTACTTAAAGTGGATTATTAAATGCAGCGTTTTAGCTTCACCAATCGATGTAAAGGATCCAATATTGGAATATTATTCTAACTATTGTGTTGTGTCACAGTTTAGAGACTGCCATTCTCTATATTAATGCATATGCATCGTTGACACGTTGATAACATTGCCTGAGGAAAGAGTGTTGCCAACAGGCTGTAGTTTATTACATTGTTATACATTGTATCCAAATAACATTTAGATTAAGTTAATTTGTTTCTTAGTGATGCACCTATGTCTTTCTTCCGATTTTCACATATATTTTGCTAGCCACGTATTATAAGTGATTGATTATTGTTCAAGCTGGTTACATTTAACAGTACATTCTAGGTAGATTTGGGTCAATTAGGCTTGAGTATATTTTAAATTATTTTATATCATATCTTAGATTAGGTCTGGTTTTATGTTTACATTTATGTGATTAAATATGTTATTTTAAATACAGACAGTGCTTCAATATCTATTTTTATCTTTTAGTCACGTACCCCTTGATAGGCAGGTATAACCTATCTTGAATTTGGAGCAGCAGTCTGTTTTCTACATTTTGTTTAATTATTATCAGCTGTGCACCGATCCAGCGCCAGATTGTGTGTGTGTGTGTGTTTTGTCTTCATTTGCATGTAATTGAATTGTTTTTTTTTTGTTTAGTAGAATTTTTATAAATATCACATCACATTACATCACATATCACAAACATTTATATCATACTTGCCAACTTTTCATTTTTCCTCCCAGGGAGGAGAAGCAGGTAGGCGGTGATGGGGGTGGAGCCCGATGTTTTGCATCATTAAACCCCATCCACTCACAGTAAATTGCCACAAATAGCACATATTTTAATAGGGGACAGAACCAAATTACTTCTGGGACAGTAGGCATGTATGATTTAAATGTAAGTCATAATAGGGCACGGATTAATTCCATTTATTTGTTTTGTACAGAGAGGATGGATATTGGGGAGGCAGAGGGTGAGATGGCACAGAAAAACTGACCTAGGGTGAGAAAAAATTAAACCTGGCCCTGCTTACATTGTAACTTGTACTAAACCAATCAATTCTGATTGCTGAGTAGTGATCTTCAGCATTTTATCAGATGCACTGTCCCAGCTATAGTTTTTTTGATATATTGCCCCAAAGTAAAATCTCAATGACATAAATAGCAACGATAGGAGCTGTTATTTAATTGGACAACATTTTTGATAATGATAATTGATAAGTATATTAAGTTATTTAACATCTGACTGAAGTAAAATGGTCTAAAATCCTCCTTCCGAGAATATCCCTACTAGTACTAATATATAAAAATGCAATGTTTTATGTTTGTTCCTCAATCATGACCAAACCTTTCAATCGGTTGAAAAAAAAAAAAGAATATAGCATTACAAAACATAGCATTACTATCTTTCTCCAGTATAGTTTGCTTCCAGTGTTGTTTCAATAATTTAACATACACACACACTTACACACGCACATATTTTATTCCAATAATAATGCCAGACAAGTGTAAGAGTAATCTGTCAAAAATATCCTGTAAGAGTAAAGCAGCAAAAATTGCTCACAGTGGAGAAACTTCTGCACAAACGCAAATGAGCAAGCACAGGCAAGCTCAGCAACAAATAAAGCTTCAAGCATATGAGACTCAATAGCAGACTATTATGCGCCAACAAGCTGCTGCTGACTGTCAAACCTCATTTTATTCATCCCAATCGGAAAAACAGCATGATGCAAGGCTTCAACAGCAATGTGTTATACACGCTAATTTGAAGAGTGCAAATTGAGCTTCTATGCTAAAGGTGGCATTTCACTATGATCCTTCACTAAATACAGTGCTCATCCTCTAAAAACAATCTTGAAGATGGTGGAGCACAAACTATATAACAGTATGAGATTACGCACTACGAGTCTTGGAAAAAATATCATCAAAGCTACCATTTCGACAAGGTCGTCAAAGGGACAAATTGTACCCATACCCAGGATTCCCATAATATTTAACAGAACTACCATCCCAATTTAAGCATCTCCAATTCCCCCTGAAGCTAGCGTTTGCCATGTCCATCAACGAATCACAGGGCCAAACTCTGAAAGTGGCAGGTATACTTGGAGACGTATCGCTCTTGCATTATGTTGCTTGCTCACAAGTTTCAAGCGGTGGCAATCTATATATATCAGCACCAGAAGTAAAACATTAAATGTCTCCAAAACTGGCCTGAGGTGAACTTCACTACTATTGTTTATGTTCTTCATAATATTGCTTTAAACATCACTCATACCCCTTTCACACATAGCCTAAATACACAAGTTTTTGCCAGTGTACGTGCAATGACCTTGGTCGGAGTCCCAGGCCCGCAACCCTTCTCGGTATCAGGGTAATTCCCGGGTTCGACCCGGGTTGCATCTAGTCTGAATGGCATAACCCATCCGCAATGACCCAGGTCATGACTAACAGGCTCCGATTGGCTGGCTCAGTGGTGGCACTTGGAGGTGACATCATCCCGGGTCCTTTGTGAAGGGCGACAACCCGGGAATAACCCGGGTTGTCACCCATGTGTAAAAGGACTAGCCCGGCTTCAACCTATGCTCTGTTTCCTGGGTCCGAGCCAGGTTGAAGCTGGGAATTTATAACTAAAAAGGGTATGTCCACATACAAAATCCTCTATCAATTTAATTCTAATGACATTCGCTCATGGACTTGCCTGGGCAATAATGGGTACTACAGCTAGTTTTATAATATATCAACTGTGTGGGATTCATTATCTGTTTTACAGATTTCGGATATTGTTTTATATCAGTGCAACAATGATCCTAAAGAACAAACTGATACAATATGAAAAATCTGTAACATTCACAAGTGTACGGTAAAGTTATATTATGAAAATGATTCCATATTTAACATTGGAATAAAAAAAAGGTTTGTAGACAGCAATTAGTTGTAATACTGTAAGTTCTAAAAATCAGTGTTGCTATTGTACTTTTTACAGCCACATGTTAGCAGGCTAAACTGGGCAATTTAACTTGCTATAAACTTATGTTCCTTCTTTAGTTAAAGATAGATAGATTAGATAGAAACATAACAATACTGGTTACATACTTTATTTCAGAATCCAAATAACTGATGCATAATTACATTACAAAGAACAGTTTATGCATTTCTGATGGGAATTGACTAACGTCCAGGCTTTGAGGATAGAAACGGACAGTGTTTTGATGTAAGCTAATCAGTTATGCTTATTATAAATTTACTCTGTAATATTGAGCATTATTTATTATTTTGTAAGCAACTTGCAGTTTTTTGCTATTACATGAACCAAATTGGAAAAGCAAAAGACATTTCTTTCAAATTTGGTGATGCTGAGTTATTCAGATGAAGTTTTTAGAGCTCTGCATTATTTGCTTTCGAAGCATAAGAGGTATCTGAGAATTCTCGGCCACCATTCTGCAATTCTTTCCATGATAGAAATATTGAATAATAGAAAACATATGGATCAGGGAACAAGGGTTACTGCATGTTCTTTATTTGTCTTGAACAGAGACAAGGGAAATGGAATACAGAGAAAGTCTCTCATGTCAGAAATTAAATCAGGATCTGTGAGCAGTTTATGTTCAAGGCCACCCACTCTTGTCTTGGTTGAACAGTTCTTGAACAGTTCTATATATGAACAGTTACTACAAACACTTTATATGTTGAGTATTATATATAATATATTATCAAAGAGGAAAGTAAAAATTTGTAAATTGCACATTGTTAATGAGTGTTGGCGCTAGCTTTCATTGAAGTACAGTAGGTTGAATTGTTTTTAAGTAATTTCAAATGTTGTAGTCTTCAAACCATTTACATTTTAGAACATATTATAAACTTTTAAAACTTTCTGTATGGTAAACAGAGTGTGGGTGATGACTGGCTCAGCTAATAACTTTTAAAGTGTGAACAGGTAGAGTTAATATCATCAACCTCACATTTATCAAATTAGGATCCATTAGACTGTGGAAATTAGAATCAAAAGGGAATCCCAATAAACAATATCCATATTACATGTAACTGAAGTATCGCTGTGCCTGCTCAAATTTTGACAACGCCAACATTTTCATTTTTGTTCCCCTGAATGCTGACACAAGACTAATGGGAAGCAGATGTTTAAACAGCTCTACCTAGTATTTAAAAGCTCTGGAGGCTGCATTCCTGCTTGATTATGCAAGGAAATAAGAAAGTGGATAAGGAAATGAGAGGCAGAACTGTTCCTATATGCAGATCTGATTATCCAGGCGTGCTTTATGGTTGATACAATGGTCTGGAGAATTAGTTTTTAAACATGAATCCACATATGCTCATAATTATTTTCATGACTTATTGACTAAAAAATGTATTTCTCCCCTGTAAAAAAAAATTGTAATCTTTACGTAAATGTGTTTTTATCACAGTCTGTCACATATAATGATTTTCAAGCTATAAAACAGCAATGTCAGCAGCATACATGCACAAATATATAAAGCTGGAACGATGGACATCAAGGGTATTTCAGTAATTTTTTGTTGTTGTGAAAGCTGTGAAAGTCCAGTGATGGCTACCCATAGCAAATAAATGTAAACTTACATGGAGGAGACTATATATATCTATCTATCTATCTATCTATCTATCCACTAGCTGAAGTACCAAGCATTGCCAGGATTTAAATCATAAAAGTTATTAAGTTTTATTATGTTGTCTAAATCCATCCAGTGGTAGGCCCAGAGTTCTGCCCAGCATACACCAACAGGAGGTCCGAACAGGACCTCAACCCCCTAGTATGTCTTCTGGGATCCAATGTTACCACTCTGTGAAGTTTTCATCCCAATCCATCCAGTGGAAGGCTCAGAACAGGCTCCCCGGATCCGAACAGGCTCCCTGGGTCAAAGTTCTGCCTGGCGTACTCTGCCATGAGGTGCGACCGGGACTCCAACCACTCCATTAGGCATCCCAGACCAATTGCCACCCTCGGTGAAGTTTTCATCCAAATCCATCCAGTGGAAGGCCCAGAACAGGCTCCCCGGATCGAAGTATTCCCCAGCATCCCCGGGTCAAAGTTCTGCCCAGTGTACACCAATGGGAGGTCTAATCAGGACCTCAACCCCCTAGTAGGTCATCTGGGATCCAAAGTTACCACTCTGTGAATTTTTCATCCAAATCCATCCAGTGGAAAGCTCAGAAGAGGAAATTGGCAATTCAAATGCGCTAGTGTCATCTATACATCATCGTTTATATGTTTATAACAATTAATACTTCCCAAATGTAATGTAGAATGATCTCATGTGTGTATAATTCAATCTCAGACAGTGATGATTCGGTTTATATGAAAAACATAAATTTTGCACAACACATGGTGTAGTATTTTAAAAAATAGAAAGGTTTATTACTCCAAGGTTTAAAACAAAAATAGTGTATCTAGCATGAAACACAATCCATATACATTCATGAAAACATCATAAAACATATAAAAAGTATATCGCTCCTGTTTCAGATAAAATTGGGGAATTACCAGTTGTCCAGGCTCAGAACAGGCTCCCCGGGTCAAAGTTTTGCCCAGCGTACACCAACTGACCGGGACCCTAACCCTCATGAAACCTGGCCAGGATCTAACTGGACCACCTTGCGTTGGTTTCATCCCAATCGTGCAGGGGTGTCCGAATGCAAAACTGGACAGATAAACAAACAGACTAATGAATTTTATACAGTGGCAAACGTAGGATTTTGAAAGGGGGGTTTCCAAATCCTTGGTTATACATATACAGTGCACCCCTATGTAAGTGCCCCCAGTATTGCCCCTTATACAGTGCCCCAGTAGTGCCTCTTATACAGTGCCCCCAGTAGTGCCAGTACCCCCAGTAGTGTCCCTTATGCAGTGGACCCAGTAGTGCCCCATATACAGTGCCTCCCTATGTAGTGCCCCCAGTAGTTGTCCCCATATGCAGTACCCTCAGTAGTGGTCCCCCCTATGCAGTGCCCCAGTAGTGGTCCCCCCTATGTAGTTCCCCCAGTAGTGGTCCCCCTATGCAGTGCCCCCAGTAGTGCCCCTTACACAGTGCCCTCAGTATTGCCCCTTATACTGTGTCCCCAGTACTGGTCCCCCTATGCAGTGCCCCCAGTCGTAGTCCCCCCTATGCAGTGCCTCCAGTAGTGCCCCTTATACAGTGCCCCCAGTAGTGGCCCCCTTATGTAGTACCCCCAGTAGTAGTCCCCCCTATGCAGTGCCCCCACCCCTATGCAGTGCCCCTTACATATATAGTACAAAGAAAAAAACTTACCTGAATCCCCGCACCTGCAGCTGTCTGCTCCTCCATTCTCCCGGCTCGCTCTGCACCATGGGAGAGATGTCATGACGTCTCTCCCATCACCCACTGCGGGAGCCGGAAGGTGGAGCTCATGAGTGAGCTCCAGGTCGGCTCCAGCAGTGGGCACAACAGCCAATGAGAATCTGTCTGACTTTCATTGGCTGCTAAAACAAACACTGCCACCAGGTAGTACGAGTGTACTACCCGACACCGACGTGCTTGTGATTGTGGCCCTGATTCAGAGCCGTTCGTAAGCGGCCGCTCGTTCGTTATGTGCGATGTTCGCACATCTGCGCATTCATATGGATTTTAATATGCATGCGCGAACCAGTCAGTGCGGCCGAAAATCGTTTGTTCGCTAAATAGCGAATGCCTGCTATTTTGAGTGACAGGAGGAGGCGTATGTGGGTGGTAACAGGGGAAGGTGCTTGAAAACTGGGAGTGGAAATCAGAACGCAGGCGTGCTTAAAGGTCAAAACGGGCGTTTTATGGGTGTGCATAATTAATACAGGAGCTTCATTGACCACGTCACTTGGTTGATTTAAAGTCAGAACTGCTCGCAAGATTGCGGTAGGAAAAACCAACCACAAGAATAGCGAGCAGTTCATACGCTGTTCGATGTACTCGATTAATCTATTAAATAGCGGACATGACGTATGGTGCGAGCGGCCAGGGGGCGTCTTTTTCAAAATTACGACCGCAAGTTTTGTTTGCTCGTTCAGACATAGAGGTGTGAACAGACCGCAAAGTGCGAACGGTTAATTTGAATAGCCACCCCTTCTTAATGAACGAGCGAGCGCAAATAGCGTCTGGCTCTGAATCAGGGCCTCACTGTGGTCCGCACTACACTTACTGATGGGCGGGCAGGGGGGGTTTCTGGGTACTCAGAAACCCCCCCTGCATGCACGTGTTATATATGAGTTTTGTTGCTCTGTCACATTGTGGCGTTGTTGCTATGTGATCTAATAGCTTACTTTTTCAATACTAAATAATTATGTAAAATTTGGCAGGTTCACCTTGAGAGCTGTGAAAGATATTCGACAACAAACAAACAAACTAACAAACTT
Organism: Taudactylus pleione; assembly: GCA_031769625.1. Classification (NCBI taxonomy): domain Eukaryota; kingdom Metazoa; phylum Chordata; class Amphibia; order Anura; family Myobatrachidae; genus Taudactylus; species Taudactylus pleione. Next base: position 34,661,984 of record JAUIMM010000092.1, read on the forward strand.
CATATATATATATATATATATATATATATATACTGTAGATAGATAGATACACACACATATACTGTAAATAACTGCATACACACATGCCCACACACACTCTAACCCTCATGCACTAGAGTGTATGTACATATACAGAAATCTAATGGAAAACCAGGCACAACCAAAATACTAAACATTCCCTGGTGCTCCAACAAGGCCAAATGATCATACAAATAAAGAAAGCAAGGCACTCATTGGCCTTCTGAAGACAATGAGCATCAGGCATCCCAAGATTCAGGAGCAGCAACATTTCAGAAATATCATTGCTTCTTTATTGATCTACTTGATAAAGGAGCAAGGTAATATTCAAAATGTTGCTGTTGCTAAATTTTGATCTACTAGTGTACCATTGTTTTGAGAAGACCAATGAATGTGTCTCTTTCTTTATTTGTGTTACACTGCTAGGTGTTTTGATAGCCTTTTCAGTGGAAATGCAGTTTGCTAATTGTAGAAGCATATATCTCTGAGTAGGTGCATTACTGAAGCTGCCATACTGGTTTATCTGTTGAGATAGCATCAGACGTAACCTATTGACTCCAAAGGAGTATTGCCCCTGGTTAGTTATCTTGGCTAAGAAATAACTTATAGATAGCTTAATAACTTATAGAAGATAGAGTAAGCATCTCTTTGACATAGCAGTTCCCTTGTTTTAGTAACCTTCTTATTTTTCCTGTAATTACTTTGGCATCTATTATTTTTTTCTATGATCCATTATAACCTCAGTTTGTTGTAACCATTGTGTTAAGTGTAATTTGTAATTTTGTCTTCTAGAAAAAGTCACTCTCGAAGAATTAACAGGATGCTTTCAAATGAATCTTTACACTCCCCTGCGTTCAATCGCTCCATCTCAGAAACATCCAATTCATCAATGGAGGATTTCTGGTGTGAACTCAAAAACATCAAAGAGAACAGTGAGAATGGGTCAGATGACAGCCTGTTAGTAGATATGAAACCAGTGGATGGTAAGTGACAAAGGGAGTCAGTGTATTGTCATCAGAATATTCATGTAATCCGTCTAACAACAAAATCATTATAGGATAATAAACTGTAGTCTTGTGGATGTGTCACAAGATTATTTTGATAATAATGAATAATTTATGTGCTTTGAGAATTGCAGAAGTAATTTTAAAACAACTTTAAACTACCTTAATTGTAAAACTTAACAAAAAAAAAAAATATATATATATATATATATATATATATATATATATAGCCCCCACTGGCCTCCAGGCACACAATTTTTCGTCCAAATCCATCCAGTGGAAAGCTCAGAAGAGGAAATTGGCAATTCAATTTTGTATACAAGTGTATACACACTTGTCTGCCCCAGTTCTCCTTGGATGGACTCCACTTGGCAGCCCTTAGGTGTGGTCATACCTCCCTCCCTTTTCTTCCTTGTGTGGGCAGATCCCTCCAGTCCCATACAGAATCCGTGGCTCACTATTGCCACCTAGGTTGATATTGCCACTATATATATTATATATATATATATATATATATATTATATTGTGACATGGACAGCAGGACTTCACTGGTTTAAATGTGGAACAGCAATCCAGTCCAGGTTTTCTTTAAGGTCAGAGATGAACTGCAGCATGGCTGATTAGTAGCACATGTTAGCTAGCTTTAAAAGTGGTGTTTGTGCACAGGGATGATCAGGGGCGGATTGGGAATTAAATGTGGCCCTGGAAAAAAGTCCAAAAGAGGCCCTGTGTGCACAAAATGGGCGTGGCCTCATGGCAAGGGGTGTGGCCTCACGTGAAATGCCATCCCTGCCAGTTTCATCATGCTGGGGGCATGCTCACCACTCAAGGAGCTGATGTGCATGCCCACAGTCCCTCTCTCAAGTGAATAAACACAGCATGTGAATGAGCATTTTCTTACCTATATGATTTCTCTGCAATGTGTAACCTCTGAAGAAATTGATCCTGGACAGGCCGTGTCTTGAGTCGGTGATCACTATTCATGCAGGAGATCACATGGTCTGGAAACCACCTGTTTGCGTAGCAATAAAGCCAATATCACAATCATGCAACAGTAGTTCAACTGAATAATACTAGTAATGTGAGTTTCCTTTATCAAACAAATTTATATTAATAAAATATATTTGCTCATTTGGTACCATTTGTATCAGTGATATGGTTTAATTTGAATTGTTGTCACCATCACCTTGCTCCTCTCCAGCGCCATCATCCTGCTCCTCTCCAGCAGCATCTCCCTGCGCCTCTCCAGCACCCATATCCTGCTCCTCCCCAGCTCCATCATCCTACACCTCCCCAGCACCATCATCCTGCGCCTCCCCAGCACCATCATCCTGCGCCTCCCCAGCACCATCATCCTGCGTCTCCCCAGCTCCATCATCCTGCGTCTCCCCAGCTCCATCATCCTGCGCCTCCCCTGCACCATCATAGTGCTCCTCCCCAGCGCCATCATCCTGTGTCTCCCCAGCGCCATCATCCTGCTCCTCTCCAGCACCCATATCCTGCTCCTCCCCAGCTCCATCATCCTATGCCTCCCCAGCACCATCTCCCTGCGCCTCTCCAGCACCATCATCCTACACCTCCCCAGCACCATCATCCTACGCCTCCCCAGCACCATCATCCTGCGCCTCCCCAGCACCATCATCCTGCGTCTCCCCAGCTCCATCATCCTGCGTCTCCCCAGCTCCATCACCCTGTGCCTCCCCAGCTCCATCATCCTGCGCCTCCCCTGCACCATCATAGTGCTCCTCCCCAGCACCATCATCCTGTGTCTCCCCAGTGCCGTCATCCTGCGTCTCCCCAGCGCCATCATCCTGCGTCTCCCCAGTGTCCTCATCCTCCGTCTTTCCAGCGCCATCATCTTGCATCTTCCCAGTGCCATCATCTTGCTCCTCTCATCCTGCATCTACCCAGCATCATCATCCTGCCCTAGCACATAATAGCCCAGTCCCCAGATAAATCATCTCCCCTTAGCACTAAATAACCCCACTTCCCCCCAGACAGATCATTTGCCCCTAGAACAGAATAATCCCACTCCCCCCAAACAGATCATCATTTCCCCCTTAGTACAGACTAGCCCCCAGACAGAATCCATTAGCCAGTGCAGCACTGCAGGCAGCCTGTCAGTCTTTCAAATAAAATGTCCTGCAAGCAGGACAGACAGGCTGGCCACAGCAGGTGCCAATGACAGCACTAGCCTGCAAATTGCAATCAGAGTCACTCAGTGACTCTTGCCTTGTCTGAGTCTCCTGGCCAACCCCAACTATCTCCACTCCTGTCCTCTATGAGTCCTCTGTACAGTCCGGCTGGCAGGCAGCAGGTGGGGGCCATATGAAGTGCAGAGATGGTGTGCGGGCATTGTCAGGACTGCTGTTTCCCCCGTGAATGATGTGATTGCTCTGTGCCTAGTTTATCATGAAGATGTGCCTCAGCTTTCCTGCCGGTCCCGGACTCGCTCTGCAGCCTCTGCCTCGGAGGCGCGTGACATCACTGGCCGGTGTTTGTGGTGCATGTTGTTCTCCTTCAGCTGGGTGGGACTTGGAGCCTCTCCTCTTCCATTGATAACAGCCGCGTGCCGAAGTATTAGCTGTGACAGGCAGCTGGTGGGCTGCCTGTCAGGAAAGCAAGCCATGACGGGAACTTGCTGAAGGGGGCGGGGCCACAGATGACAAGCGTCCCCACACACCAATCGGCCCACCGGGAATCTCCCCGCTGTAGGCAATGGCCAATCTGCCCCTGGGGATGATGATCCTGACGGTGAAGTAGTTGCCCAGGTTATAGGCCCAGGGGTGATTAGTGTTAGGGATCCTGGACCTGTAAGTCCACAAGAACTGTGTTGCTGTTTGGAAGACTCTGTGCACCAGCCTGTAACACCTTGCCTGTGAACACTGCACTGTCCTGTATTCATACCTGTGATGAGAAAATAAACACCTGTCGGATTTTACCCAGTCTATGTGATTCTTGTCACATTTGGTGCCTGAACAGGGACCTTGCTGGATACTACTATGCAGCAAGAGCCCAGATACAGTGACCGGATCTACCCACAGTGGCAGTGAGATGCATTGTAGGACGCTACCCACTGCGCAGTGGCTTGGTGAGTCTGAGTCGCATTACTAGCTGCTGGGTAGGTAGGTGTGGCATGCCAGCCATAAAACAGCAGTTGTAAACAGTGACAATCTGTCCATGTGTATATGCAAATTGTGCACAATATAAAACTGCTTAATTCCTGTGTATGGGGCAGGGGGCCCAGGTAATGTAGTGCAGTTTTAAGGGAATTGAGCTGATATAGATTGCTGGTAATTTGTCTGGCAAGAGAGTTAATTAAGCCTGCTATTTTTGTCCACAAAGTGGAAAAGCAGAGTAATATGGAGGAAATTTTTAAAGTGTTTGCTGAATTAATTGCATGGCAGCAGGCTCTAGCTGCTGGGCAACAAACTGAAATTCAATTATTACATGCAGAGTTAACTGAAATGAAGAAAGGTGGGCATGAGCGAGAGCTGTTACAGAAGCTTACCCCATCTGATGACATTGAAGCTTTTCTGTGCACCTTTGAGCGTACTGCTGCACGTTTAAATTGGCCTGAGGAGGAGTAGGCTGCTAGACTTGCTCCCTGTCTCACAGGGGAACCTCAGAGAGCATATGTTGTTTTAAATGTGCCTGAGGCAAACTCCTATCCATGCCTGAAAAAGGCAATACTCAGCAGGGTTGGAGTGACTGGCCCTAGCAAAGCTCAGGAGTTTCAGGAATGGCGGCTGAACTCGTCTGAGCCTCCAAGGGTCCAGCTGGCCAAATTAGCCAGGCTAAGTAAGGCATGGCTATATGTTCAGCGTATATCAGGGGTGGTGGCTTTGGAACATGCTGTGCGACTACTAGACCATGTGGTGCAACAGTGGGCCCTACAGGATGATTCTCAAACGTTTGAGGAGTTAGCAGTGGTGATAGAATGGTACCTGACTCTTGGAAAGTTGAATAAAGCCAAGCAGAGGCTCCAGCAAGTACCCGAGCCTAGAACCCAGGTCTCAGTTGTTAAAGCCAATAAGCCACCTCCAGCTGTGTGTTTTGACTGCAGCGCCAGAACTGCCCAAAGCCGATGGACTGCAGTGCTGGAAAAACAAGTCAACCAGTGGTCAGCATGGCTGCTGGAAGCACTTCTCCGGCGCAAACCACCTTGTTTTGTTTGATGGTGTGAGTGGAAGATCGGGAGGTCTGGGCCTTAGTGGATACTGGCAGCGAATTAACCATCATCTCTGCCAACCTGGTTCCATCTAGGGCTGATCAGTTGCTACCCCCGGTAAAGATTATATGTGTACATGGGGATGTAGAAGAATGCCCCTGAGTGCACATCCCGATAACGATAAAAGGGCGATCTCTGAAGGTGGTTGCCGCAGTAGCTGCCAGACCACCCTACCCATTGATCCTAGGTCGGGACTTTCCATTATTACAAGAGGTGGCTACTTGGCATGATGGCAGCAGACAGTCCACGTCAGAGATGTCCCAAGATTTAAGCTCTACTGTGTCCCAAAGTTTGGTGGCTATAACACCCTCCTTGGCCAGTGAGCAGCAGGAGGGGAGTGAGACCGAGGCACAATGGGTTCCCATTGGCAAGGAAGTGTCTTTGCAGGAATTTGGCCAAGACCAACAGAATGATGGGAACTTGATACATGCATTTGAAAATGTTGTAGAGATAAATGGTAGAGTAATCATGGCTTTACCAGCAGAAGGTGCACCATACTTTGCATTGGAAAATTATTTGTTATATTGTGTAACATATTTGCAGGGTAAGAGAGTAGACCAATTGTTGGTTCCACGGAAACACGAGCAGTTGGTGTTGAGGGCAGCTCATACACACCTGTGGGGTGGCCATTTGGGGGAGGAGAATGCTCTCCAGCGTATTCAAGTAAGATTCTTCTGGCCCGGCATTCATGCAGCAGTAAAAAGTATTGCCAGGAATGTCCAGTGTGTCAGAAGACAGCATCCCGGCCAGGGTTTTGGGCACCCTTGGTTCCCCTCCCTGTCATTTCTGTACCTTTTGAGAGAATTGATATGGATCTTATAGGGCCAGTGGAAAAATCTGCTAGTGGGCATCAATACATATTAGTGGTGGTAGATTATGCCACAAGGTGATGCTATATACCCATCTGGGAATATTAAAATAGGTTCTGTCAGATCAAAGTACCCCTTTTGTATCTAAATTGATGAAAGATTTGTGCCGACTGTTAAGGGTAGATAGGATTACCACCTCAGTTTATCACCCGCAAATGGATGGCCTAGTGGAACGCTTTAACCAGACCCTTAAACAGATGATAAAGAGGGCGGTGTCACAAGAAAAGCGATATTGGAATCTACTCCTTGCTTATTTGATGTTTGCAGTTCGTTAAGTGCCCCAATCCTCCACGGGATACAGTCCCTTCAAACTCCTCTATGGGAGGCAGCCTAGAGGGATTTTAGATGTGTTAAAAGAAGGATGGGAGCAACAGCCATGTCAAGATCCTAATATCGTTCAGTTTGTGTCCTAATTATATGGCCGGTTATGGCAGATTTCTGAACGAACATATGGACAGAGCTCAACAGCATCAGAAACACAATTATGACGTTACCACAGTCATCTGGTCTTTCAAACCAGGAGACAAGGTACTAGTGCTTTGCCTACTACTGAGAGCAAATTGTATGCTCAATGGCTATGTCCTTATGAGATCATAGAGGCGGTGGGACCTGTAAAGTACAGAGAATGACAGGATGGTAGAAGGAAGGAGGCACAAACTTACTATATAAATCTATTAAAACCTTGGAAAGAAAGTTCCAGTTAGCCCTCTTTAGTGGCAAAAAAGACCTCAGACTGTCAGTTACCCATGGAGGTCACCCTTAGTCTTAGCCAAAAACAGGAAGTGATGAGCTTAGTAGCACAAAACCAAGATGTATTTTCTGCTATTCTGGGAAAGTCCCAAAATCATACAGCATGATATTGTTACTACTCCTGGGGTGATAATAAAACAGGACCCTATCGCATACCCGAGGCAAAACGGGCAGCGGTAAAACTAGAGGTGGAGGAGATGCTGCACTTAGAGGTCATAGAGGAGTCAAACAGTGAATGGAATAACCCCATTGTCTTAGTGCCTAAGCCTTCGGGGGCTTTAAGATTCTGTAATGACTTTCAGAAGTAAAGTAAAGTTTCTCAGTTTGACTTCTATCCTATGCCCTGGGTTGACGAACTGGTGAAGATTATAGCAAAAAGCCAGTATCTCACCACTCTCGATTTGACAAAAGGGTATTGGCAGATTCCTTTGACAGAAGCTGCCAAAGCAAAAACATTCTTCTCTACCCCAGAGGGTTTGTTCCAGTACAAAATGCTGCCTTTTGGTTTGCATGGAGCTCCAGCAACTTTCCAGAAGGCTATGAATAAGTTGCTTCGGCCCCACAGGAAGTATGCAGCTGTATATTTAGATGACATCGTCATCTTTAGCTCAGACTGGGAGTCACACCTTCCCATGGTAGAGGCAGTGTTACAGTCTTTATGGGCACATTGGTTTACCGCTAACCCTGAGAAATGTGCCATTGGAATGGTGGAGGCTAAATACTTGGGATATATCATAGGCAGAGGGCAGGTTAAACCTCAGCCCAGTAAGGTGGAAGCAGTACTCACGTGGCCTAAACCTAAATGTAAATCACTACTCGGAACATTCCTTGATCTGGTGGGTTATTACCGCAGATTCATACATGATTTTGCCACCAGGGCGGCTCCACTGACTGAGTGCCTTGAGAAACAATCTCCAAATCAGATAATGTGGTCTAGGCCAGCAAAGGCTGCTTGGCAAGATTTAAGACTAGCTCTGTGTGTAGAGCTTGTTCTGCAAGCTCCTGACTTTTAGAAGCAGTTTGTGTTGCAGACTGATGCCTCTGGGACAGGCTTAGGAGCAGTCCATTCCCAGGACGTAGATGGAGAGGAGAGACCTATACTGTATCTTAGCCAGAAATTGCTGCCCAGAGAACGCAAGTACTCAACTGTGGAACAGGAGTGCTTGGCGATTAAGTGGGCAGTAGAGTCGGTAATTATTATCTGTTGGGGCGAGAATTCCGGCAAGTCACAGATCATGCTCCCTTACAGTGGATGCACAGAAAACAAAGAGGTGAATGCCCGGGTGACCCGCTGGTTTTTGGCTTTACAGCCATTCAAATTTGAGGTGCAGCATCGACCGGGGAAAAGGCACTTCAATGCTGATGCTCTTTACAGAAGGGTTGTGGATCCCGAACCTCCGAGCAACTGTATGGTGAAACTAGGGGAGGAAGAGGGGATGCAAGATGAGCTCTGGAAAGTGGTAGAGGATTGTCTTCCCAGTTGGATGATGCAAATAGAGGTGGGTGAGGCAGAGAGCTCGCCTGAAAAAGTGTTAACTTCACCAGGGTGGTTGAAGCGAAGGGGGAAGGAGTGTGACAGGGACAGCAGGACTTCACTGGTTTAAATGTGAAACAGCAGTTGAACATCAATCCAGTCCAGGTTTTCTTTAAGGTCAGAGATGAACTGCAGCCAGGCTGATTAGTAGCACAGCTTGCTTTAAAATTTGCTGTTTGTGCACAGGGATGAAGATCCTGACGGTAAAGTAGTCGCCCAGGTTATAGGCACAGGGGTGACTAGTGTTAGGGATCCTGGACCTGTGAGTCCACTAAAGACCTGTGTTGCTGTTTGGAAGATTCTCTGTACCAGCCTGCAACATCTTGCCTGTGAACACTGCACTGTCCTGCATACCTGCCTGTTGTAAGAAAATAAACACCTGTTGGATTTTACTCGGTCTATGTGATTCTTGTCACTATATATATATGTATATATATATACTGTGTGGACTTTGTATTTTCTCCCTGTGCTTGCGTGGGTTTCCTTCGGGTACTCCGGTTTCCTCCCACATTCCAAAAATATACTGGTAGGTTAATTGGCTCACAACAATAATTAACCCTAATGTGTATGTGTGCGCGCATGTGATAGGGAACATAGGCCCTCATTCAGAGCCGTACGCTCTGAGCAGAGCGCACGCTCTGAATGAGGGCCGGGCTCCATTTTCATGGAGCGTCCTCCTGGACGCTCGTATAGCTGTGTGTCACCACCCACAGGCTATACGAGCGTGCTTTGTGATGGTCGCGATGGTCGAGACCATCGCGACCATCGAATTTGCGAGCCGGAGCCTGCGGTTGAGGTTTTCAACCGCAAGCTCCGGAGTGATTTTGGCTCTATCAGAGCCAAAATCACTCCCACTGACATCACTAGTGATGTCAGTGGGCCGGCTTCTGACGGGAGGCGTTCCCGTGGGAACGCCCCCGTCAGGGAGGCACGCCCCCGGCACGCCCACCAAAGGGGGCATGCTGTCAATCAACATTGACAGCACCCCCCCTTTGATCGGACACAACGAGCGAAGGAATTTCCTTCGCTCATCGCGTCTGGCGCATGCGCACGACGGAGCTCCCTCCGTCGTGCGCATGCTCAGTGCATAACATCGACCCACTTGCGAGCGGACAGCCGCTCGCGAGTGGGTCTGAATCAGGCCCATAGATTGTAAGCTCCACTGGGGCAGGGACTGATGTGAATGGACAAGTAGCACTTCCAATTATGTGTGCACTAAATAAATAACTGGTAATAATAATAATCTGTAAATTTCTCCTATAGGTGGTGCTAATCCAGAGAATCCACAAATGGATATTTTTTTTTTATTCTCAGTTAGGTGCATTGGTCACAAAAGCAAACATTTTTGTCACAGGGATCAGTGTAGAAGAATCATTGTATTAAATTAGTTTATAAAGGGGTATGCAGTCTGTATGTTGTCATTGATAATATCCACATTCATAATGCTGACACCAGCCTGTCAACGGATATGATGTTGATATAGTTGATGCGTCTATATCTTAAATGTTTAATCGTTTACACCTGAAAAATGTTGACATGGACAGAATATTGGTACATACATAATGATACCGAAAGAATAGAGAGTAAATATGTGAAGGTTAATTACCTTAATATTAGGGAAATCTTATAGCTTGACAAATATTGCCTTTGTACAGATGTGTCCACATACATCTATGCTCCATGCGCTACAAGTCGTGTTACACATAACACGTGAGTGCCGCGTGTCTTTTCGTGCAACTTTATACCTTCAAGTGTGTCTTATGCGCACAAACAGATTCTCCTGATTAAAATGATATGCAGCATGCCTATGTTCTGTGTGCAACTGCGGGTCTATCAGCATGTGAAATGCTACGTTATAGTGTCAGTGGCTGTGACACTGTAACATAGCGTTTTGCATGCACATACTCCCTCAGTTGCACACAGAACATAGGCATGCCACACATGGGCTTCAGAACAGGGGGAGGGGGACAAAGGGGTGGCTCGTCCCCCCTAAACATTTAAAAAAAGCAGCGGCCGTGGACTGTCAGAGCTGTGCAGCTTTATAGTAATAAGCTGCACGGCCCATGCACCACATGGAGGAGGAGGTGTAATGTGCGGTCATTAAAACACTGCACATTACACTTTCTCTTCTGTGCCGTGCAGGGACTGTGCAGCCTATTACTATAAAGCACAGCCCCTGACAGTCCACGGCCTTCGCTTAGGTAAGATGGAGGGGAGAGGGGGGTGGGGCGGCGCTGGAACTATTTTATGTTGCCCCCCCAACATAAAATCGTTCCCATACCCCTGATGTCTCATATCATTTTAATCAGCAGAAGCTGCTTGTGTCGTTTGATTTACACCACTGTGAGTATAAGACGCATTTTAAGGTAAAAAGTTGCACGAAAGACGATTAGCACTACAGAGTCATGCCACGCCATGGCGTGACTAAATGGGCTGTTTAACACACCTGGAGGCTAGATGTATGTGGACACATCTGTACATTGCACTATATGTATGATTTATATTTTAATACAAACTACTATTGAATAACATTTATGTTGTGATTTCGAATCGCCATTTGCTTTAAACAGTGTTATTACACCATATATTTGTAAATATCTCTGAAAACTGCAACAGTATATATGACTAACAGGTGTGGATACAGGCTCTGATTCAGAGCCGGACGCTCTGACAGAGCGCTCACTCTGAATCAGGGCCGTCCCTCTTACTTTTTGGAGCGGCCTCCTGGCCGCTCGCATAGCTGTGGGTGACCACCCACAGCTACAGCGAGCGGCCAAAATGATGGTTGCGATGGTCAAGACCATAGCGACCATCGGGCTTGCGACGAGACCCTTGTGGTAGGGTCTCGCTGCCGCAAGCCCTGGAGTGCTTTTGGCTCTATCAGAGCCAAAAGCACTCCCACTGACATCACTAGTGATGTCAGTGGGGCCGGTCCCAGACGGTAGGCGTTCCCATGGGAACGCCTCCGTCTGGGCAGCCACGCCCCCAGCACGCCCACCAAAGGGGGCGAGCTGTCACTCACCGTCGACAGCACGACCCCTTTGGTGCGAGACCCATCCGTCGTTATTCGGGTCTCGCGCATGCGCACGACGGAGCCTCCATCTTGCGCATGCACACTTGGGCAACATCGACCCGCTTGCGAGTGCTCAGCACTCGCGAGCGGGTCTGAATCAGGCCCCAGTGTATAACCAGTGGCCCAACTGAATGATACATTCTATATGGTGTATTGTTGAGTATTATAATATCCAAATGAATAGTGGTGCTCCAATGATAAGTAGCAATTAATGCAATTATTACTACCTTGACTAATAATTACAAGCTGTTTAAGATATCCCTAACAAGGGGGAGAATTACCCCAGGCTATCATTCACACTGTGATTCCTAAACAATCTTAATTAAGAGATAAATTGTTTCACAGTATAAGGAGAATATGTGGATACAATGTTTACATTTCCTGTATTGCTAAGGGAAACATTATATGTGCTGCACTTTTAAATATTAATGCACCTCATATGATTAGCACTGTTCTATTATAGAGAAAACCAAATGGTGGCTTTATTTATTGGAACCCAATTAGAACCTTGGAGCACTGTCAGAATAATACCCCTTTTACACCGACCTAAAAATCCCAGGTTGATGCGCATCAGGTGTAAATGGATCCAACTTGGGTACTTTGCAGGTTGGCCATGGGTCGTCCCCGTGCCACCCTGCAGTGTAAACGGCGCAATCCAGGTCACGATAACCCAGATCGTGCCGCATGCAGCCCTATTGGCCAGCTTCAGTGGCGCTTGCAGATGACATAATCTCCAAGCGTCCACTGCAGCGCTGGAAGAACCTGGTCACTGCAGACCCGGCTCCGGTGTGAACAGCTTCGACTCGGGAATATCCTGGGTCGGCACCGCAGTCTAAAGGCGTAAGTTCCGGGTCTGATCTTGATTGGAACCCTGCTCAGACTCAGAACTTTGATATAAAAATGGTATAACTCTGGAACAATCTAATAGAATTTTACAATCACAACCACAATATATCTGTGGCTGAAAACTTTTCTGTACAATTACAGTACAATTGGGTAGCCTAAATTTATAACTTTAGATTTTCTTATTGATTACACAGATATTTCACCACCAAGATATTAGGTATTAACAACCTATTTGCAGATTAACAATATTCATTATAAAGTTAGAAAAAGGTAATTACCAACTCTCAATATATGTTTTTAAAAAATGTTTTTTTTTGTATGTGTTTATATGTTGTAAACACAGTGAGGAACACTTCTGTTTACTCTCTTATAGGAATTAATTATTTCTACTTTTAATTTAGAAATATGATATAATAAAGTTTAGTATTTTAAAACATATAACCTATACACCTAAAACTCTATTATTAATACATATATATATATATATACACTGTATATCTCTATATATCTCCGTCCGTCCGTGTGTGTGTGTGTATATATATATATATATATATATATATATATATATAGTGCAGGTTTTTAGAAATGGAGTTGTTGCCCATAGCATCCAATCAGATTCCAGCTATTATCTTCTAGAAGGTGCTGGATAAATGATAATTAGAATCTGATTGGTTAGTATCGGCAACAGTCCCATTTCTAAAAACCCGCATTTTAGTAAATGCAACCCATAGACTCAAGTGTGCCCACAACAAAGAGTTTGTCTTTTATTTTTTGCATCTTGCAAAAAAAAAAACCCTTCTGTGTAGATATATACCGAAACCCAGGGGAGCACCACCAGCACCGATCAGAATAAAACTCTTTGAGTCAATACTAAAAATTGTTGGTTCAGGATATTACCAAAACTCTAATGAATAACTACTTGAATAATTGTATTAAGAGCTATCTTGTGCAGGTGTCACAACTCACGGATAGATATAGGTTGCTAACACTTATTTTAGGATTGGCGAGACCTAGTACTGTGGGGCAGAGTCTAACGTGCTGGCGGTATTCACCAGGGACCCCCACAAGGATGTTTGGACTTAGCTGTGTCCAACATGCAGGTCGCAGCCTTCAGACTTGGTTCCCTAAAACGGGTGCTGGTGTGCTCTGAATTGGAGTAGAGTATGATGCAGATGTGGTCAACAAGCCGGATTAGAACCAAACAAACTAGATGGTACCAGGGAGCAGACGTAAGCAGGTCACAGAGGATAGCCAAGTGTCAAAACCAGAATAATCAGGTCACAATAAATTCAAGGTCAGGAACGAGCAGTAGATTACAGGTGAGAATGCTGAAGTAAGGTTTTGGAGCCTATACTTTGGCACAGAAGTGACCTCAGGATCCTCCTTATATAGTAGAGGACTTGAATTTGGCACCCATGTGACTTCACCCATGGTGTGCCTGGTCCTTTAAAAACTATTGCTGAGTGGCCTGAGCGGCCCTATGGGAGCCGCAGCCGCTGTCAGGAAGTGAAGAAGCAAGCCTCCGGGACTGCACCACAGCATTCCCCAAGCAGCTGCAGAGAAGGAGAACTGGCCAGACTCTGAAGCAACGGGTGCCAGGGACCCTAGGACCACTCCTTTGCAGGACACTAGCGCTGCCAGACCTGGTAAGTAGATGCCGAGATCCTGCACGCTGTGACAGTAGGACTCTCTCCACTTTTGCGATGGACAGAATGTTGACATATGAAATGTCGACATTGTCAAAATATTGACGTTAGGGTTAGGTTTAGGGGTTAGGGTTAGGCACAGTATTTACATTCTGACTATGTCAACATCTCATCAGTGTCAATATGCTGAATGTTGATGTTATGATTATATCTATGTTATGAACACCTCAACATGTTTAATGTGGACGTTACGACTATGTTGACATTTCATGTCAACCCAATGAATGTCGACATCATGAATATGGACATAATATACCAAATCCATTAAATGTGAATTCAATTTATTAATTGCAAAATTAAGTTGATGTTATCGTGTACAAGAGAGAAAACAAGGAAAATTGGCATTTCACAATGCACTTCTATATACAGTATTTGCAACTTTTTAATATATAACTTTTTAAAAGGGTCAATCTCTGTAGATATCCATTTAAAAAAAAAACAGCTAAATAAAATAAAGAGATGTAGAACTAAGAATGAAACAATGTGATTAGAATTGTCACGGCTTTTGTTATTGCTCTCTTTAGTACTTTCTTCGCTTTCTACATTTGTGTGATTACTTATTTTATATAATTAACTTATAACGTATTCCTGTTTGGTAATACTAAGAAATATTTGTAGTCAAAAATATTACTAGAATTATCATCATCATCATTTTTTAATTATAAAGTGTGACAAATTTTGCAGTGTCATAGTCAGAGCACAAATCACATCAATACTAATGAAACATTCAAATAAGTACAATTACAGTGACACTATAAGTACAAATACCAGAAACACATAATCAAATACAAATTCCACATGCACTGCAAAAAATGTGTATATTCACCTGTATGCATAATTTAATTGAATACATATTTGTGGCCGGACCACCCCTTGTTTGCATGCTGAGTCTTATAGTTTTCATCATCATTAGGGCACAGTTACATCAGCTTATACTTGATGCAAAAGATGTGCCTGGAGACGTGCGTGTTCTCACCACCATCCAACTCGGCATAGCCCACAGTTACGTTGTCATACCCTAGCTAAACATTGGCTTCTCACTACATTACCCCACGTGTGGTAGGAAATTAGGTGTTAAGAATCGGAGCAGGGACTGTTGTGTTTGAATACATTTCTTGTTGTGGAATACATTGGCACTATATAATTAAGAGATAATAGTGAGTATATCATTATCACATTCTGTCATATTTATTCCAGAATTGTATTTTGGTGCCTACTGTATGTACACATATATGTACCTATTTACCAATATTCAATACGATTTAAGTATGGTATAAGCTATATTAAAATTAGGTATTTTATTTGGAAATATAGGAGCTTCAAGTTATTTATTATTATTATTATTATTATTATTATTATTATTATTATTATTATTATCAATAATTGGGCAGATACTTACACACTTCCCAAGGCTCCTAATGTAATGACAAGTTTGTTTTACAGAGGGAGAGATGGAGGCTGAATGGCTACAAGAAGTGGGCTTGTCCACACTCATTTCTGGCACTCAGGAACACGATGGCCAGGCCTTGTTGTCTACACTGACACGAACTCAAGCAGCTGCTGTACAAAAGAGATACAACACTTACACTCAGACCATGAGGAAAAAGAATAAACATTCAGTGAGAGACGTACGAGACATCTTCGGAATAAACGAGTCTACAGTAAGTATGAGGAGATGATTAAAAAGCAAGTAACCTAAATGAAAAATAGAAGAGTTAGGGCCTCTCCTAATGTAATACAGCTAAAAATAGTTAATAGAAATAAACAACAAAAATCGATGCACTGAAGATGTAGACTCAAAATGTACGAGTCTTGTTTGCCTGTAAATTATAAATAAATATATGTATTATCATATAAGGACTCACATTTGTTATAGCGGGGCAGGTCTCCTAATCCTTTGGAGAGATCCAGATCTTTTTTTACAGTATATTCATGGTGGATTTGTGTTGTTGATCTCCTTCGTTTAACATTTGCAGAGTATATATGGTTCCAGGAATATATTCATCTTTATAAATTAGCTAATGTTATATTGGTGCAATATATATAATCGCTGAGGTTTTTCAAAAAAGAAAGATAAAAAATAGGACTCTGTGTGGGCACACTTATAGGGAAATTGACTGGTTAAAACTCAAATTGTATTACATATAATAACTAAAATTAAGGAGTATGATGGTAAGATAAAGAAATATACACAATCAACTGATAACAGTGACTGCTGCAAAAATGCGAAATATAAACTTAATTAAGTCATTTAATTAGACAGTATCATACTGTGATCCATCCGCCAGTTAAGCTCTCATAAATATGATTAATTTAAATGGATATAATTCCTTATTTATTATATACCTCCAGATAATACGCTACGATAAAAATAGGGTGTATAAGCAGGTTACACTGTAATAAGATGATTCCACTTACTGTATTTCAAGATTGGATCTTTGACATAAACATACAAATATACTTATATTATTAAACAAATAAGAACAAAAGTAAGACACAGATTACATAGGCTATCCTATCAGGAAAATGTAGAAAAGTTTGAGGTACAGATACACTGTACACAGATAATATGGCAATTAAATAATTCCACTTAAATACACCTATCAGGTAGTTTGAAAAAAAATTTCTTGGGTACAGATATTCACATAAATATCACATAGATACACACATAATACCCTGACAGACAAACCAAATATGTGAGTAGATTACATGTCTAGAAGCAAATTCTTGAGTAAACATGCATTGAAAAAAATTGCCAAATACAAAACACAGCGTCCCATGGGCACACTCCAAAGAACAAGTGCCCAACAGATTCAATATAAATGAGATAAAACATACAATAAACTAAGGTTGTCAATTTGGCACAGAATCTTACAAATGCACCATTGAGAGTGACTCACAATTGCCATATAATAGACAACACCATAATCAGTTGCATACCACATACATTTAGCCTGCAATACTTTGCGGTAATTCAGTTTGATCTGTTAATAGGTATGCTATTGATAATAGACATTGCATACGTTTGTTATTGTGCAATTATCCCTTGTTTTGTAGCTGTTTTGACAGTACTGAAATATCCATAAGAGGTGAATGTTTGTGCGCATTTATCATATAATTGATATTTAGGATTTTGTAGATTTAATCCAGTGATTTAGTAATAATTCCTGGATTTATTCCAGATAAATACTATATAGTTTCAGTATCCTGAATTTAAGACATTTGGTTTGCAGATGCTCTACAAAGCAGCATAATATATTTGTTGATGCATTATAATGCAAACTTGATGGTGAATAGATAATCCACAAAAAAGGTAATTCTATTCACTGTGTTAGTCTCTACAGACACACATGTCTGGAATATAATCTATGTTCAATATAATCCCTTAATGGTCTCATAAATACATGTCCTGAGATCTCCCGGTATTATTCATATGCAAGCCTGTATACTGTTGTTTTGTCCATTGTCTTATAAATGATTCCAGATGCCTTGATTGGCAGACACCTCCTTTAATTGTACTGTGTTTTGCTATAGATGCTAGGTTCACTCTGCAAATTTCAGCATGATCTGTTCCAATTATACAGAAAATACACCTATACCTAGGCTCAGTGCAATCCTTTAAACATAGAGCAAACAAATTACACCAGTTTTACTGCAGCTTGGTGTACAATGTACTTCACAATCAATAGGACACCATTATCTATTCCAAAGCATTACTACTCCTAAATGCTGCAGGCACTGTCGAAATACACACCTGTTTGCATGAGTCTTAAATGTGATTATTAATATGGCTAGCAAATAATTTGGTTGCTCTATTCCCTATGTTTATGGCTAAGAAATACAAGTATTCAAAGAATATATATATAGTAAGAAACAAAAAAAAAACCTTCTGTATGTGCATATGTTAGGATATATATACGTTCTGTATGTGCATATGTTAGGAAACATGTTACCTGTCTCCTTCTGTCTGTTCCCATCTTGCTCACCTACTTAATCTCTCCCTATCATCTGGCACTGTCCCTTCTGCATTCAAACATGCCCTTGTCTCCCCCATTCTTAAAAAACCTACCCTTGATCCTAACATACTTTCCAACTACCGACCCATCTCTCTTCACCTTTTGCTTCCAAACTACTTGAGCGTATTGTTTACAACCGCCTTACCACCTTCCTTTCCTCCCACTCCCTCCTTGACTCATTTCAATCTGGCTTCCATTCTCTCCACTCGACTGAAACTTCCCTCACGAAAGTCAGCAATGACCTCCTTGCTGCCAAATCCAAGGGCCACTACTCTCTGACCTCTGTGCTGCATTTGACACCCTCTCCTCCTGCAAATCCTTCACTCTCTTGGTTTACGTGGCACTGCCCTCTCCTGGCTTTCCTCATACCTCCTTGATCATTCCTTCTCTGTGTCCTCTCATGACTCCTCTTCCCCCCCACTTCCACTAAAAGTAGGAGTTCCCCAAGGTTCTGTTCTTGGAACGCTCCTTTTCTCCCTATACACATCCTCTTTAGGTGAACTCATTAACACCTTTGACCTCCAATATCATCTCTATGCTGATGATACTCAAATTTACCTTTCCACCCCTGAGCTCTCCCCCTCGCTCCTTACCCGTATCTCCAATTGTCTCTCTGCTGTCTCTTCATGGATGTCCCAGCGCTTTCTTAAACTTAACATGTCTAAGACTGAGCTGATCATCTTCCCACCCTCTTCCACTACCTCACTTCCCACAATTTCATTATCTATTGATGGCACAACTATCTCCTCTAGCCCCAAAGTGTGCTGCCTTGGAGTTATCCTAGACTCCTCCCTCTCATTTAAACCACACATTCAGCACCTCTCACAGTCCTGCCGTCTCCACCTAAAAAATATCTCCAGGATTAGACCCTTCCTCACCCAGGATGCCACTAAAACCCTCATCCACTCACTGGTCATCTCCAGATTGGACTACTGCAACCTTCTCCTATGAGGCCTCCCAGTCTCTCACCTCTCTCCACTACAATCAGTTCTCAATGCTGCTGCTCTGCTCATCTTCCTCTCCAGACGTTCTACATCTGCTTCCACTCTCCTTCAAGCCCTACACTGGCTCCCCTTCCCCTTTAGATGCCAATTCAAGGTTCTTACACTCGCCTACAAAGCCCTCACCCAATCCTCTCCCACATACATTTCTGACCTTCCCTCCCCTCACACTCCCACCCGTCCACTTCGCTCATCTAATGCATGCCGCCTCTCTTGCCAACTGATTACTTCCTCCCACTCCCGCATCCAAGATTTTGCCCGTGCTGCTCCCTATCTTTGGAATGCTCTCCCTCTCCCTATCAGACTCTCCACCTCTCTACAAATCTTCAAACGGGCTCTCAAGACCCACTACTTCATCAAGGCCTTCCAGCTCTCATCCTAGCCCACCTCATGCTCTTTCCTCACTATCTTCCCCTTCTGTGTCACGCCTGTCTGTCTGCCCTCCCCTTTAGAATGTAAGCTCTCACGAGCAGGGACCTCTTCCCTCATGTGTTTCTCTTTACATTTTCTTTGACTCTTTTCTTCCCATTAGGGCACCTAACACATGACTGCCAACTCCCTGCTGCTTATTGTGAGTGCTTTAATCGCTATTGCAGCTATGTATATAAATAGTGTCCTTGTCCTGCACTGTAATGTACTGAAAGTTACTTGTTTCTTGTTCACTTGTTAGTTCTATGTACTATGTAAGGGGCTGCAGAACACTTGTCGAAAAATTATGTCCTTAGGCTAAAGTGGTTTATTACACAGCAAATTAGTCTTAAATGTGAGTGGTGCAGAGTTACAAAATTGCAAAGAAATATACTAAATGAGTACAGTGTTACAATATAACACAGTAAGCAGCATAAAATAACAGTATGACACCAAGGCTAAATAACTAAAATATACATTTAGGGCTCTATTCAGCAAAAGTGATGATGTTGCCCTGAATATTACCGGGCAACATTGTCACGATTTTTTATCAATTATTAAATTTTAAGGCTGCTATTCAGCATTTTTATATGCAGGACAGCGACTGTCCCTGCAATGTTGCAGTAGGCATTGTTTTCGGGATTCCGAAAACAAAACCTTCTGTTTCTTCTTCTGCACATGCTCAGTCATGCGCTTCTGAATAGTCTCTGTCCCCTGGGTCGGACTGGCCCACAGGGGTACAGGGGAAAACCCCAGTGGGCCCCACTGCCTAAGGGCCCACCCCCTCCTCTAGGGATCAGGTTCCAGACTGTGCACTTGTATTATATTGCACAGCACTTTGGTGTATTTTCTACAATTTATTGCTGTTATTAGTCTGGTACATTATTATGCATTCACTAGCAATATTTACCATATCTATATATTTTAAGGGGCCCAGACCCAATTTGCAGGCTGGTCACACCCCTAAGTATGGGCCCCAATCACTGCATTCCCCTGGTGGGCCCTTCACGCCCCAGTCCGACACTGTCTGTCCCTGCTTTGAAGTGTGTCCAACTGCAGCCTGCCAAAACTGTCTAAATTGATTGAAATTTGTAAATAGGCTTTATATTAGTCTGTATATATTTATATTTATGTTGTGCTTTTATATTTAAAAAGGTTTGGAGACTGGGGCAGAGTTTTAAGATCCTGCAGGGACTTATGGTAAAAGTTCCCTCTGTCCCTGCAGTTTTTGGGATAATTGCTTCATATAACGCAATTCTGAGATGGCGTTATATAAAGTAAAGATTTTACAAGTAATTTATTTGGACACCAAAAAATTTACTTTTTTTGCATTTTCTACCTCCAGGCAATTCAACTAGAGCCTTTTTTTTGCAAAAATTATGTGTTTTATGATGAAAACACAGAATCTGTGATAAGTTCATGGACCTATATGTTTTCACTGCCCGATCCGCAAAGACAGGATAATTATTCAGGATTTTTTTTCAAAGCCTGCTGAGGTTCCGGACAAAAAACCCAGATAGCCTCAGATGGTCAATTATCACTGAGCAATAGTGCTTTTCCAAGTCCTGGGTCTGACCAGGGATTTAGAAACAGTTCCAAGTCACCCATTTTCAAGTACCCCAAATTTGCTGGGATGACTAATTTTTCTCAAAACAACTTGCTAAATACTATTCTTCATCACTATTTCAAAGACGCTAAACTGCACCTACAGTACTGAGACCATTTAAAGACCCAAAATACCTTCCGCAGGGCTATTCGGGGGTACCCATAGTGAACCCTCATGTCACAGCATCTTTAGGGGGGTGTCAGGCTGATTTCAAGACATGGGAAGATATGCCAGGTCAGTAGACCCAGGTCTTTTTCCCAGAAGCCTTTTCCATTGAGCTGCAACCCGGGTTTACACAGCAATGACCCATTTGTTTTCTGCGGTAGAAAAGGGAAATAAGCTGCTTCAGACTTGTAAAGTAAGATCCCAGTTCTGGTGGTTTATTGAGTTATAGAACTATAAATTATCAGTCTTGTTTTTTGCAGTTAAGCTTGTTGTAAAGTAATCTACTATCAGTCTTGTTTCCTGTAATTCTCCATTACAGCGTAATTTTCATTAAACTTATAATAAAGTAGTTCCGCATCTTGTAATAACGCTGCTGTTATGTTTCCAAAAAACGTTGGTTACTCAAAATTTGTAAGGTGAATTCATCAATATTTTCCACATGTAATATTTTGCATGGAGTTGAGGATGAAGATGGTTCTTACAGAATGAGTTTGTTTTACATGGAAAAGTGCTAACATGAACCTAGTTATTTCAATAGAAATCAATGCATTCTGTTGGTTTTTCTTGTTAGCACAGACAGCAAAACACACATCACATAGCTCCATGTTCTAATAACAGGTAAAAAAAGGCAAAGCCTCCAGAATTACAGCAAGAATCAGCACCATCCAATTCTGCATAGTCTATTTATGCTCCAAGTTGTTAACACTGATAATTAATCTGGCAGCCAAATAATGTTTTTTCTTTTAAACGTGATAGAATTTCTCAAAACTAACAAATACCACATAAAGAGTTGTACATACCTGCAAACGGATGGAAGAGGCATTAGTGATATGTAAATGGGGAAGGGGTGATAATGAGGGGGTTGGAGCTTCTATAGTATGACAGTGACAGACATGCAGGGAATATGGCAGTTTTGTAAGTAGTGCAAATTGATTGCCGTTGTAGTTACAAATTTAATACAAGTTTCCTCTTATTGTTTTTAATAACAATTTGACTTTACAAAGGTAATTATATTGTTTTGGTAATTAAGAATTTTTTTTTATTTCCTTTGGTACACATTATTGGTCTTTATACTTTTATGCCTTTTGTGTGTTATGCCTAAAACTCAACAACTTGGGAACATACTTTACTAAAAATGGATGAAAACAAATTAGTAGTGTTGGTTTCTCCTAGTAGAGTACTGAAAAGCTGCGTATCCACTAGCAGATGAGGTAACGACAGTACTATTACAACATTGTAATCGTAAAGTCATTCTCCATCCCTGCAGTGCCTACACTGAGCGATATGTCATTCAGTGTAGACACCATCCCTCATCCCTGAACATGGCCAATCTGTAGTTATTGGCAGATTGACCGTCATGTTCAGGTGATGATTGATGTCGGAAACGACCAGCGTGAGCGTGCATCGCTGGTCGTTTCCGACATTATACTGCCCAATTTATGCGTGATTAATGAGCGATTGAACGATTACTATGCTGTGATCGTTCAATTGCTCTGTTTAATCGGCAAGTGGATACACAGCTTAAGGTTATGGCACTAGGAGCAAATCCAGCTAAGGGTGTACATTTGCACATGGACAATGGGTACAAAAATATATTTATTTCTACACAGAAAAAAATACTTTTTTGTTTAATGTAGCACAGAATACTGGACCGCTTTATCTGTACACAGTGATTTAGAGATGCCTTCCAACTTAACTCTGTTCATACTGTACATTTTAAATTCCCCCCCCCCCATCCCCTGTAGCTTATCATGGTTTTGCCAAGGTGCAGAATTGAACCTTTAGCTGGGCTTTCTCCTAACTCTAAATAAGGCTCATGATCTGTAGATTCATCAGAGTTTAATAATTGATGCTAAAATTGTTTAACCAATCCATGTCTAACAGCAGATGTGCACTCTCTGATGTTCCTGGTTGGAAAATGTATCACTTTAGGCTACACCCCAAACTCCCTGTAACACTTCTGTTTCCTGTAAGGCCATAACAATTTCACTATATTTTGGGCTCCTATGTGTCCCGTGTTTGTCAAAACAGTCCCCTTTTTCACACCCAAAATCTTCAACTCACACTGCTTATAATTCAACCCCCTGATTCTCCTAAAATAACATGATTTATGGTAACATGTTTTATTTTTTTCGAACCAAAATGGTTATGGCCTGAATATACTTCAGGTCACATGGGTGTCCATGTGTATGTGTGTCAGTGTGTGTGTATTTTTATTTTAAAAATGATGGGATCTCTAGGCCATACCCACTTTGCCTGCAGTAATCAGAACTGTCCCTTGAGGTTAAGAACCTTTGGAGGGTTTGCATTTAAAGTTAAGTACTTTTCTAATATAATGGCTATTATGGTACATTTGAATAAATGCTTCTCTTTTTCTTCATTGCAGACATTTGATTCCCTACCGGTGTCCCCTCTTGCATCAAATGGGGTTCAAATCCCCATGAAAAAGCCCATCTGGAAACCTGCCACTTGTAAGTTGGATTTGAAAAACTGTTGTAGCAAATCGCAAATCCTTAAGATTTAGGGCCTCATTTATCAACCAGTGATATTGTTGTTATCACTTGTTAGTAATCTTAAATGGTGCTCCAACCAGTGATCTCCTGACTGTCATTTTTCAACACATGACAGTTAGGAGCTGATTGCTTGGAGCCCAATTTAAAATCAGTAAGGAGTGATAACAAGAATATCACTCATTGATAAATGAGGCCCTAAATTTGAAATTTATTAGGGCACAGTAGCTAGGTAAGGGATAGAGAACTGCACAAGACTGCCAGTTTGGTATTTACTAATAGCATATCTGACAAATTGAGAAAGTTAATGTGTAAACTGCCCTTATAATCAATATGTAAAAGCAAACACTTTAAATGCGGGATGGCGCTGGTAAATCTAAATGACAATATATGAAAAAAATAAACACAAATGAAAATATACAAAGAATTTTCGATAAACAAAGCACAATACTTGAGGCGGGTATCCACTACTAGATATACAAGCGAGAGCACGATTACGACATTGCAATCGTGCTCTCGTTTGTATATCTAGTGATGTGCCTAGACTGAACGTTCACTCGTTCAGTCCAGGCACATCCCTCATCCTCGCACATGCTGAACCTGACGGGATCGTCAGGTTGACCAGCATGTACGGGCAATAATAGATGTCAGAAGCGACCAGCGTGAACGCGCATCGCTGGTTGCTTCCAACCAAAACATGCCTGATGCATGCGCGATTTGCAAGCGATTGCATGATAATGATGTCGTTATCGTGCAATCGCTTGCTAAAATCGCCTAGTGGATATCCCCCTTTATTCCTTCAGCTGCAGAAATGTGTATCATAGAACAATGTTTAGATGAGTCCACCGTATTTTTTCTCCCCAAATTATAACATAAAATAAGGGAAAATAAAGGGGACTTAGGGCCTGATTCAGAGCCGCTCGTAAGTGGCCGCTCGTTCGCTATGAGATCCGAATGCAGGATTGTCAAACGGTCAAAAGGGCGTTTAATGGGAGTGCATAATTAGTAAAGTAGCGTCATCGACCACGTCACTTGGTTGTCTTTTAGCCTGAACTGCTTGCAGTGATTGCGGTAGGAAAAACCTACCACAAGCACTGCGAGCAGTTCAGATGCCTTTCGATGTACCCGATTAATCTAATAAATACCGGAGATGACGTGTGATGCGAACGGCAAAGGGGCGTCTTTACAAAATAGCAAGCGCATTTTTCGTTTACTCGCTCAGACATAGAGGCGTCAACAAACCGCAAAGAGCGAGCGTTCAATTTAAATAGCCGGCCCCTATTTTGGAATGACCGTCCGCAAATAGCGTCCGGCTCTGAATCAGGCCCTTAGTTACATATGGAAGAGCATCTAACAACATAAATCACAAGATGCAGTGTTTTACACCCAAAGAAACTGAGATGTGTACCCCACTCACAGTGTAGTGGGGAAAAGATCCACATGTAAAGGTTTCTTTATCCCAAGGATATAGGATATACAGTATATAACCACGTGTTTAACCACCTCCAAGTAGAAACAACTAAGTTGGGCATACCCTACTCACTTCTGTAGGAGCTTAGATTTCAACATCAAGGTATCTTTTATTATGTTCCTCCGTTGTAATAACCAGACTCATTAGCATTCAACCCAAAAATTCATGAATAATATAGTCAAAAAATGAAGTATTTATAGAGCTAAAAGTAAAATATCACAGCTCGTGGATGCATAGTTCAAAACATACAAGACTATGAGGAATAGATGTATATAGAAGTCTATAACTTGCAGTGTGGTTTTCAAAGGTCCGGACTTCCACACTCGGCTATAGGTCCCAAAAAAGTCCAGTATAAGCCGATGTTAGGTCATCCAATGAGTTCTGTGTCCCCTCCACCAATGCGTTTCGATTCTCAGTGAATCTTCCTCAGGGTATGGGGAAAGACATTCCTGTTGTCATATAAATACCGCTCCAAATTATTCTAAATTGCAATAACTCATATGGGCCCCGTAACTAGTGTATGTAATAACAATCACCCCCTTTGATGGGAAAACTCATATGTTCTCCAGATTTCTTCGTTAGTCCCTCGGACCTCCCCGAACAGGCCGCAGCTTGCGGTTCAAGCCCTGGAAGTGATGGAATCCACCAATGTCCGAGATAGCGCTAATCTGTGTACTACCGTACCGGCCTGTCTTGACTGTATAACACTGCATCTTAAAGTTCCAGTGAAAAACTCTCTTGTTTTAGGAGTGACGTATGTCTTCATCTATCGGTCCCAGCTTGCTGGTGTGTGCCTTGTCGCCGGGTTGACACAAGCGATAGGACGCTGAGGTGCGGCCTGTGCTGCCTAGATGACATAAGCGGCAGGGATGCTGGATTGCGCACACAGGTGACGCTGGTGTGCGCCTTGTGTCGCCGGGTTGACACAATCGATAGGACACTGAGGTGCGGCCCGTGCTGCCTTGATGACACAAGCGGCAGGATGCAGAGGTACGGTCCATGCCGCCCAGATGACACAAACAGCAGGAGAAATACAAGACAGGCTGCGATAGTGGACACTCGAGTACACAGGAACTAACCACCAGAACCGGAAACACGTGAACGCTATCACCGGCACCTATGGACCAGATAGAAAAAGCCACAGGAGCCAATCAGGTTAGTCCAGGAATGACAGGCAGGAGGTAGGAGGAGTTCAGTGATTGATAGCACAGTGTTCGCATCTCCTAGCAATGCAGCGGCTTGTGACAATTACCAAAGAAAAAGGTGGGAACCCTCCAGAAGGAAGGGGAAATATATTAATTTTAGAGGCAATAGGGACCCGAATTAAAATTGGAGAAATAAACATGAACGATACGATGAAAGAAAGTTCAAATCTTCAGAATTCACTCCAATCCAAACATCGGACAAATATAATTCCCCCATTCATTTACAAAACAAATTTGATTACCTATTAGATTTATCACTAGGGTCTTTGCGGAAACATTTTTTAGAGGGAGGCATGAGGAAAAACTATCACAAATAACCAGATACCATAGAAGAGGTAAAAAGGGAGGAACAAAAAAACTAAGGAAGAGGAGATCCAAAGGAAACTCCCAATACAATTGATACCAATGAAAAGGCAGTACCTTCAATCCTAAATGAGAAGGTTACAATCTTTAACATATAAGGAAACTTACTCTTAAGAAGTTTTTTTCCCAGTAAAGAGGGGGAGAGTTCTTTAGGTCAGATGAGGGATGGGTCCCCACCCACATTCAGACCTAGATCCACTTTCTTCCAGCTCACATGAAGGGCAGTTTCCTGGAGACTTTTTCAGCACAAATTTTGGAAGATATAAAAAAGCATAGAGACAAAAAAGTTAAGTTCAATTTAACCTTTAAGGAAAGGGCTGCTCTCAAAAGTCTAAAGGATCAAAAGGACCTCATCATTAAGCCTGCAGACAAGGGTGGAGGCATTGTCCTCCTAAATTCCAGGACCATGAAAAATAAGTCTATAGACAATTAACTGATGAGGAAACCTATAAAGTACTAAGAAAAGATCCAACAGAAAATTTCAGGAAGATCAAGCCGGGACCGATAGATGAAGACATACGTCACTCCTGAAACAGGAGAGTTTTTCACCGGAACCTTAAGATGCAGTGTTATACAGTCAAAACAGGCCGAGATGGTAGGACGAAGATGAGCACTACCTCGGACGTTGGACATTGGTGGATTCCGGGGCCAGCGTCACTTCTGGGGATTAAAGCGCAAGCTGCGGCCCGTTCAGGGAGGTCCGAGGGACTAACGAAGACATCTGGTGACCATATGAGTTTTCCCATCAAAGGTGGTGATTGTTATTATATACACTAGTGACAGGGCCCATGTGAGTAATTGCAATTTAGATTAATTGGGAGGAGTATTTATATGACAACAGGAATGTCTTTCCCCATACCTTAAGGAAGATTCACTGAGAATCGAAACACGTTGATGGAGGGGACACAGAACTCATTGGATGACCTAACATTGGATCATACTGGACTTTTTTTGGACCTATAGCCGAGTGTGGAATTCCGGACCTTTGAAAACCACACTGCAAGTTATAGACTTCTATTTACATCTTTCCTCATAGTCTTGTATGTTTTGAACTATGCATCCATGAGCTGTGATATTTTACTTTTAGCTCAATAAATACTTAATTTGTTTACTATATTACTCGTGAATTTTTGGGTTGAATGCTGATGAGTCTGGTTATTACAATGGAGGAACATAATAAAAGATACTTTGATGTGAACATCTAAAGCTGGCCACATACCTGACCAACTTTCATCCAACCATCCAACTAGTTGGCTGGTTGGAATGAAAATCTGGTAAGGTATGGGAATAAATGATGATCAGCAATTTGCTCCTAAATGCCAAAAAACAGATGAAAATGGTCGTTCAGACAGGTTGTTAAATGTTTGATCTAAACAGTTTGTTCAAACAACAGTTTTCCAGTGTTTGGGAGCAAATTGCTGATTGTCATTTGCTTTCATACCTTACCAGGTTTTCATTCCAACCAATCAACTAGTTGGATGGTTGGATGTAAGTTGGTCTAGTGTGTGGCCAGCTTTAGCCCTACAGAAGTGAGTAGGATACGCCCAACTTTGTTGTTTCTACTTGGAGATGATTAAACACGTGGTTATATATATCCTATATCCTGGGGATAAAGAAACCTTTGCATGTGGATCATTTCCCCACTACACTGTGAGTGTGGTACACCATCTCAGCTTCTTTGGGTGTAAAACACTACCACTTGTGATTTATGTTGTTAGATGCACTTCCATATGTAATGAAGTCCCCTTTCTTTTTCCTTATTTTATGTTATAATCTGGGGAGAAAAAATACGGTGGACTTATCTAAACATTATTGAAGGATTGTTCTATGATACACATTTCTGCAGCTGAATGAATATGTATTGTGCTTTGTTTATCAAATTCTTTGTATATTGTCATTTGTTTTTCTTGTTTTCATGTATTGTCATTTAGTTTTACCAGCGCCATTCCATAGTTAAAGTGTTTGCTTTACATATTTATACCAGAGTGTGGTCTTCCTCTCTATTTTGTTCTAAGAGGTTGGTAGGCAGCAGATTTTGAGCGCACGGATAGAATACCTTTTTCTTTGCACTGTATTGCCCTTATAATCAAACAGTATGGACATTGGATCTTGATGATGTTGATGTCATTAGTGCACGATATTATGTAGTGGTATTATTATCATTATATATTGTTATTATTTTATATAAATGCAACATATATTGACAGTTATATACTGGAGGTTTGCAGAGGACTCTGGTATCAATTTCAATGTTTTCATTTAGTCCACCTGAAAAAGTCACAATAAATGACCATTTTATATGAATTACAAATATTTCAAGATAATAAAAGTTTCCCAATCTATAGCAATGCGACAGAAAACCATATGTTACTAACCGTAGCGTATTATACAATTAGCACTATTTTCTGTGTTAGAAATAAGTGTTCTATGTATTCTTTTTCATTTTGAAAATAACAAGGAGGATATATACTTTCTCTTGTTTTAGCGAACAGCTGTGCATTAGAAAAAATCAGCCAATCAGTAGCAGAAGAGCTGTCTTTTGAAGTGTCTTTCTCAGAGACTATTGTTATTGATGATAAAGAAAAGGAGAGGCAGAAGAACCAAAGAATGAAAAGGGATGACTGTATTTTGCCTGTAAGTGCAAATGGGAAAATTTATGAAATGTTATAAAATGCCCAACCTAAGAAATATTTCGCCTATGGTGACCCTAAACCCTAGCCAGAGCCGTGGGGTTGCTATATACTGTAGATCAGTTTTTACAAAGGCTCTGATAGTTTTCTAATATAGAACTGGCATATTAATATTGTTGACCATATTTAAATTACTGTGGAGAGGGCGAACCAATCACATGCAGCTGATGTTTCCCAACATCTGTTTGTGGCCAATTAGTAAAATGTTTCCTATGTAGCAGTGGAGACATGAAAGAAAAGGTCAAGCACTTTTTTTGTTCTGGTTTCATATCAGTTTGGAAGATTATACTCTAGTAACCTTATCTAGAAACTGCTCATGATTTCTTTCCTAAACCATTAGTAATTGTTGTTTAAAATGATGTTGTTCCTCTTTGTCCAGCTGTACACTTCCTTTTTCTGACTGTATTTTAAAAGCACTGAAAAATTTTAACTTTCTTGTACAACAGCAATTAGTTCAAATAAGTCATGCTGCAACAGTGTTTATGTTGTTACAATTAACTTTGAAGGGAAATCCTAGCTGATACTATTTCTGTTTATAATTTGTT
The DNA here is from genome assembly GCA_031769625.1 of Taudactylus pleione. Taxonomy (NCBI): domain Eukaryota; kingdom Metazoa; phylum Chordata; class Amphibia; order Anura; family Myobatrachidae; genus Taudactylus; species Taudactylus pleione. Next base: position 34,691,995 of record JAUIMM010000092.1, read on the forward strand.
TTGTTGTTTACATGTTAGCAGTGTTTTGACAAAAGTATGTACAAATATTTATGCTCGCTGAATGCATCATATGGGTCAGTAAGCTCCTTCACTTGTTTCAGAGGGCTATCTATGAAGGAGGTCCATTAGTACTTGTAGAAGTTGTTGATGGGAGGTATATATGTCCCAGGTTCTTAACGTCTGTGTAGTAATTATCCAGGTAATGAGCAGCCTTGATTGGCAGACCACCTGTGAGAGGCTGATAAAAGTTGTGTCAAGTTCTCTAGGCAGTTTCTCACCACCCGGGGCAGGATGCAGTAAACGAAAAATGCAGTAAACTCCCCGTTTACCGCATTTTTCCTATGCATAATTCTGCTAGCCACCGGGCTGCGATGTGGAGGGTAACGCCAGCTTTTGCAGGTGTTACCCTATAGAAGCCTATGGGCTACTGCTGCATCGCGCTGCTATGAGGGATCCGATTGGATCCCTCCCAGCATTCCCCGCGGCCAACAGAATTTGCATCTAAATAACAAGTGTAAAATTATAACATATGCGCATGGTTTACTCCAGGAGAGACTGGCTTAGACCATCAGATGTGCCTTGACATTTGAAAAGGTAAATGCTACAGTGACAGTATTAAATAAATTAGAAGACACATATACATATACATATAGTCCTATGTCTGGAAAGTAAAAATAATAAACTATAAGGTTTTTATTACCATGTAAATGGAAATTAAAACAAGATGAAAATATCACATGAAAGTATTAATTAGGTACAAATCACTGCAAACAACCATTACCTTCCCTTTACTGCCAGACTCACTTCACTGACAGGTTCAGACCCCGCTTGACATATGGATACACATACTGTATGTAAATATAGGCTGGTGGAGGGGTATCCGAAGGATACCTCTTTGAATAAAAAAAATAAAATTAGCCTTCAGACTACAATGACTACCACCATCTTAACATGTCATTAGCTAAGGATGCAGACGGGATGCCGACGGTCTAAATGCTGACCGTCGGCATCCCGACTGTCTAATCCCGGCAAGTGTCTAATGCCCGGCATCGTAATCCCAACGCCTCTCATTAGACCTACGCCGGGAGCCCGATACCCGGCTTACTGATCGAAGGTAAGCCGGGCGCGGACAGCCGTGGGGGGGGGGGGGGGAGGGTTAGGTTAGGTGCTCCCGGAGGGGACTTAGGGTTAGGCACCACCCTGGGAGGTTAGGGTTAGGCTAGGGGAAGGGGGGTTAGGGTTAGGCACCCCTGGGGGGAGGTTAGGGTTAAGCACCCCCCGGGAGACTTAGGGTTAGGCTGTGGAGAAGGGGGGCTTAGGTTTAGGCACTTAGAGGGGGGTTAGGGTTAGGCACTTGGGGGGAGGTTAGGGTAAGGCACCCCTAAGGGAGGGTTAGGGGGGCAGGTTAGGTTAGTAAATAAAATAAAATACTCAGCTGTCGGGTCTTCACTGCCGGGCTTCTGCTGTCGGGATACTGATTCCTTTAGCTATTAGGGCCAAACTTTGAAAAACTAAGGTTTACAGAGCTTGCTAAGTAGAGTATTTTTGTAGTCCCCATCAAAAGTTATGGTGACTACTTTTGTGATTGAAAACAGATGTACTACTGCAAATACTGTATCTCTAAAGGCCCCCACACACGATATGATTTTTTACACAATTTGGCCGTTTTCAATTGATTGGAACAATCAATCGATTAAAAAGTGCCATGTGTGGGGATGATAATGATGCCGATGCATGCTACTATTGACGCTGATCATGGTTGCTGATCTCTTGAACCTGCAAAAAGATATCGACCTATCTTTCACAATTTGACACACATCGTTTCGTGTATATGCGCGATGAACGATGCAATGGACGATTTGTCGTCACTTTTCCTGGCCTCTCCCCTCCACCATTTTGTGCCAGCCGACAGGGAGACAAAAGATGCATCATGAGGTTGTTTGCTGCCAAACGATATCTCGTTAATGATTTGCAGTCAGTAACAAGCCATTTATATTGTTTGGTCATTTGTACAATCGTTCCATGTGTAGACACAAAGGGTCTCATTCAGACCCGGTCGCAAGCGCGATGCGCTCGCAACCGGGTCGATGGTTAGCCCTGCGCATGCGCAGCGGCCGCACTGCGCGTGCGCAAGCCCCGGAGCGAGAGAGAAATTCTCTCGCTCCGGAGCTCTCTACAAAAGGGGCGGCTGTGGATGTTGATCGACAGCTCACCCCATTTTGTAGGCAGACCAGGGGGGTGGTTTTCCAAAACGGATGCATTTCTTAAGGAACGCCTACCGTTTTGTGGGCGTGCACTGACATCATCAGTGATGTCAGTGGGAGTTCCTGCTCGATCAGAGCAGGAAGCTCCCTGGGGCTTGCGGTTGCCGAGACCCAACCTTAGGGTCTCGTCGCAAGCCGCGATGGTATTCACCATCGCGACCATCAACCTGGTCGGTTGCTAAGCTGTGGGTGGTAACCCACAGCTTAGCTAGCGACCAGGAGGCCGCACTAAAAAAAAGGAAGCGGCCGCCCTCATTCAGAACGAGTGCTAGCTTCTTGCGAGCGCCTCTGAATGAGGGCCAATATCCTTTGATCAGGATTTCAAGAGAAATCGCAAACGAAATTGGATCGTTTGCAAAACGTACCGTGTGTAGGCCCCTTGATTTCTGTTGCAGTACCCTCATAATAAATAGCACCCATACAATACTTAAATAATACAGCAACCCTCAGAAAATTGATATTTTTGGAGAATTTAATAAATAGGCCCCTTAGTCTTGTAGTGAAAGAGGGCAGTGCACATAATCCTGAGTCTTTATAAATGTTAATTGACTTGCAGGCTCATCGGTAATGCAAATTAATTAAAACATCAGAAAATTACTATCCTTTAGATGGATATTCAAGCTTATGCTAAATGAGTTAGCAGTCTTTTAGTCAGCGACTGAGAGCATACTTATTACTGTCCTGGAAGGTGCAGGAGACTCAGGATTTCTTGGGGAGTCCTCTGCACCCCCAAAAGAACGGATGGATTTCCCGCTTCCCGCCCATTCCTATGAGGTGGGTAGGATGGGGAGATAATGATGAGAATCGCAGGTCTGCGTGGGGAGGGGGTGGGACTAAAATTATGCAAAGCACCTAATGACGTGAGAGCCTACCTCCCGAAGTGGCCAAGCTGCATCTCCTCTCTGTGCTTCTCCCAGAGATGATCAACAAAAAGTAGGCAAGTATGACTGAGAAAAGGATTGTGTCTTGTGCTGTTTGTCAAAATGGAGACAGCACAGCATTCACTTTACTTTCTAACAAAGCTGTGCTAGAATGTCAAGTTGAGACTGAATAATCATTTGCTGCCTTGTTATGCAGTTTGTGTATTTTTTTTCTCCCATATTCCCAACTGAATTACAAATGGCCATTTTCATTTTAGCCTTTTATGTTTCTTGTTGAATTAGCTGGCCACAAAAGATCACCATCATAGGCGGTGTGCATGACCTGTGCCAACACACCCTTTAGTCAGCCTTAACCCCCACCTAGGCCTACATGCTTGACAACTTTGGAACAATTTGGTCTAAATCTACTGCACTAGCAGTTAAAATCATTTATGTGTTTCACCAGCTTTTAGTGTTGACGTTGCTAAAGAAACACTTAATTGACCCATTTAGTAAGACATTGCGATATGGCTGGCAACTGTGTGATACTCCACTGCCTCTGCTATACTGGCTGGGAGTGGTAAGACTTAACTTACCATTTTTCAGGGCCAGTCTTACTGCTTTTCAAGATATGCGCATGCATGTGGTTACATTCACTTTCAGTGGAACTGAAAGCCCAGGCTTGGGCTTTCAGATCCAATAAATGAACAAAAAAGTGAAAAAAAATTATAAATTATAAATTATAAAAATTATAAATGAATACCAATTTAGGAAAAAAATTATATTTTTATAATAAAGCTATTTTTTTCACTGATGTTCTCCTACTATCATCATCCCTGGAACAAGGAATGCATCGGTACATGTTAAATAGTTGGAGAGTCCTGATGAATCTCATCAACTGCGGGGATTACCTATTCACAGAATATTAGGCTTTCCTTACTTTGTTAAATAGACCAATTAAAATTGTAGTGAGTAGAAGAAAACCTTCACAGTGATCTTAAAATACATGGACATAAAATTTAAGTGGACTTTAAACCAAGAAATGTTTAATTGCTTTTAGAGTAGTGTAGGTTGTATTATATATTTTTTTTCCTTGCATGACTGAAAATAGGTAAATACAGTTTCTATTCATAAGAAATTTAACCAGACATTTTCTGCATGCCGAAGCAGTACATCCTTAGCCGTTGACTGCAATCCATGAATATATTGCCACTTTCACATTTCTGCATAGAAAATTTATATGTGTTTAGCTTATTTGTAGCTTATTTTATTTTATTTTCAAAGCAACTATCAAGCTTTCAGGGAAATTACTTGTTATCTTTCAGAAATTCATTGTGTGGAAAAGTAGGTTTGGGCTTACTGAAGTTGAAGATTTGTCTCTGGAAGACATGAAGAAAATCCGGTATCTCTCGCTAATCGAATTAACAGCTTTTTTTGATGCTTTGGGGATTGAATTAAAGAGGAACAGAGTGATACGAATCAAAGGAAAAGGTATAATCTAAGGTTCTGTCGGTTGTTTGATGCGTTAGAGGTAACGTTGCAAAATTGCAATGATTTTGCTTTGTATCTTTTCTTTAGAAAACGGCCTCTTTGGAGTTCCTCTGACAACATTACTGGAAAACGATCAAAAGAAAGTGCCTGGCACAAAAGTCCCCTTGATCTTTCAAAAAGTAAGTATAAAATTACTGATTAATATTTCGGCACTAACAGCATGACAATATTTTTCCAACGCTGAGAATTTTTTAAGTGTATCACACAATAGCTTTACTTCAATTTACACCCTATTATTTGTCTGAACTTTATGGAGCTGATTCTGAGCAGTTTGCATAGGATAAAATGCGCTAATTGGTTCTGTGCACGGCCAGGCAATGCGCCATATTCTTATGCAAATATGCTGATTTACTGTAATCCTACACCAAATCTTGTCAATGGTGCCCAACTGCGACTAGAATGGCAGTACGAGGGAGGAAGGTGTGTTCTAGCAGAGTACAGTATAGATATGTTCAGAAACTGCAAGCAGATGAAGACCTGAAAAGAGAAGCATATAGGCCAGTCAAAACCATATCGGTAATAGCTGCCTGAGTGCAGGAACAAATAATGTACACGCCGATAATGATGTTCACAAACACTAGCTAAACCTGATTGGCTGATTGCTAATTCATCTCTGAGACTGATAGGTGCTGTCTCTTTGTGATGAGGCAGGGCAATGATTATGTCATAAAAAATGCCTGATGACATAATCAATTCCACCCTTTTCCTAGATACTACAAACAGGAGGGAATTAAAAGTGCCCTAAAAGTGTCCTAGCATCAAGAGGCTCAGAGGAACTCTAAAGGGAAAAAGGGAAGACTCATCTTTCAAACTATTGGTCCATTTCAATTTGCCATAAGAGACACTAGTATGGCTTCTGGTGGCTGATTTCTGCCTATGGTGGTGCAAGCAGAAATCAGCTGCTTTAATGGGCTGATATGCTAATTAAATCTTCCCCTATATGTTCACTTATTAATAATAATAATAATAATAATAATAATAATAATAATACAAACAAAAAACATATTAACAGTACAAAACAATGCAGGACAAGGACATGGTTTATAAACATTGCTGCATTAGCGATCATAACACTCAGCAAGCAGCAGGGCCTTAGCAACCAAGTTAGGTGCCCTTGTGGGGAGTTAGGAGTAGATGATAGTCTGAGTAAGGGAAGGAGAATCACATGAGGGAAGAGGGCCCTGCTCTTGAGAGCTTTCATTCTAAAGGGTAGGGGTGACACAGATGGGGTAGGCAGCGAGGAAGGATCATTGGTTTAGGATGAGAGCTGGTAGGCTTTGATGAAGAAGTGGGTCTTGAGAGCCTGTTTGAAGACTTGTAGAGAGATAGAGAATCTGATAGGGAGAGGGAGTATTTTCTGGTGAACAGTATGATCACCAAACAATACCCCTCTTCGCTACACAAATGATTATGAAGCCTAGAGATGGGGAGGATTAGCTGTGATCACCAGAGAGAGCAAAGCGGGGTGTTTAGCAGAAGAGTGGGGATTTAATATACAGATATGTCCTCTTGCATCTTTGGCGATCACATTAGAAATGTGCGCATGCATCGCACCATGCGATTAGCCACAGCCGCATGCACTACACTATGCCACGCGTTGCATTCACACCATGTAACCCTATGGAGTTGTGAGTGTGAACGTAGCGCGCTTGCCCGTTCGTGGGTACACGACCCATGCCATGCGTGGCACGATTTGCTGCTAAAAGCGGCAAATATGCAAGAAGACACATCTGTAGGGGTTTTTTTGGTATTTGTCAGTGTTTCTGCGTGTCTGACTGTGGAGTGTTTGACTCTGCATTTATTTATTTTTATTTTAATATTTTAAGTGTAGTTTGTGTTTTAAAGTCTAGGCATCATAATTAAGTTCCTACCGATAGAATGGTGTTTAGAACCTAAAATTGCCTGTTTGTTAATAGCCTAATTATTTAGTTTTGCCGTTGATTTTTAATCGATTTCCTATCCGACTATTAGTAAATGAGGGGAGCCTGTAGTGGTGAGTGTCAAAGTATCAATGTTTGGTCGATGGTTGATTTTGGTCGTGATTTGGTTTTATAGTGGATTTTATAGCCAATTTTGCCTTGCGTAAATCCCCGATTTGCAAATCTAACTGAAAAATCACCTATAAATACGCCAGAAAACAAAATCAACCTTTAGTAAATATACCGTTGAGTGTATTGTTGGTTTAAAGATCATCCCTCAAGGTTGGTTAGGCTCATCAGAAATCTCTTCTCAACAGCACTTATCACATGACTATCCGTTGTTTAGTAAACTATCCCTAAGAGTACCAGCAAAGAGGAACAATAATTGTCCACCTTTTATGTACAGTCACATTCACAGTATGTTCCCCAAGGTGTAACCTGTATGATCCAAAGTGTGCACATTTTTCCCAGAGGGAAGCCATTCAGAGAAAGAGAAGTTCCAATCTAAAGATATATCATTTTATCTTATGTCTAATATAGAATTATTATGTCTAATATGGTATTATTATGTTTATTATAGAATTATTGTAACAGCTGATATGTAGTTTTTGTTATTTAGATATTGCAGCGACTTGAGGAGACCGGTTTGGAAACAGAGGGAATACTGCGGGTACCAGGCTCTGCTTCTAGGGTTAAGGTAAATGTTCAGTTTCTTCTCATTCTAAAGTATGTCACATTTATTTGTTTCTATGCGTATGTGATATGTGAACATGTGCGTATGTACAGCCATTGCAGGTGGTGCACTAGCTATGGATCCCAGAGGTAAATTGGGCTTGGCGATGCCATTCCTACGTCTTTGCTGTTCCCTGCTATGCTCTTCTGAACATGGGACAGTACATGCTCATTGGAGACTCATCAAATTTTCAGAGTATGGGAATATGAAAGAGATGGAAACAACAAAATATTTGTAAAGTGCTCCAAAGTATGCAAGCATTTTGCAAATAAATCTTTAAAAATTGAATATTTATATAAAGTAAGGACATGGGGACATTGATGAAAACTCTAAACAACCAAATGTCAGTTTTCTAGTACAGTCAGCAAAATGACAGAAACTGGTTGCTATGACTAAAGGTGTGTACAGACGGAACGATATAGTTCAACGGTATGAACCAAAAAAGATATCATTCAATGATATATCGTTCATATCGTTCCGTGTGTATGCAATGAACGACCAACGATGCTCGCTCCCACTGGACGATAACGATATCAGCCATTGTCCACGCATGCAGGCCAACCTGGACGATATCGTTATCTCTCCAGATGGATCCGCGATTGTTGATAATGGGTCGTTGGGTGTTTTTGGGTGTGTGGATGGAATGGTATGCAGTTGGGAAGCTGGCAGACCTAATCCCGACAGCCGGCTTCCCGACTGCTTAATCCTGGCAAGGGTTCAATGACAGGTGTCTAAATCTAGACGCCTGTCATTTTACCGACGCCATGAGACCAGCGCCCGGCATCCCGATCGAAGGGACGCCAGACGCCGAGTGCGAATAGCCGTGGGGGGGATGGTTAGGTTTAGGGTTCCCTGGGGGGACTTAGGGTTAGGCACCCCCCCGGGAGGTTAGGTTTAGGCTAGGGGAAGGGGGGGTTTAGCGATAGGCACCCCCGGGGGGGGGCTTAGGGATAGGCACCCCCCGGGGGACTTAGGTTTAGGCAGCAGGGAAGGGGGGGTTAGGTTTAGGCACTTAGAGGGGGGATTAGGGTTAGGCACTGGGGGGGAAGGTTAGGGTTAGGCACCCCTAAGTGAAAGTTAGGGGGTAGAATTAGGTTAGAGAATACTTACCTTGGACAATCGGGATTTCCTCCTCTGCCGGGATGCCGCTGACGGGATTCCAACCGCCGGGCATGGGTCTGGCGGTAAATCATACCGATTCCGATGAACAATATCGGTCATCCAGCACACCAGGGTTTTTAAAGGGAGATTGTTTAGCAATATCGTTATCGCTGACGATCATTCCGTGTGTACCCAGCATAACTCTTCCTTTGTCCTAGGCAAGAGTCTTCTTATATGTTCCTGACAGTTGAGCAATCAGTTGATATTATAACCAGCATTTTTGTGATTTTCCACAAAAAGTGGTGAAGGATTTTGGCTGGTTGTGTAATATGACTACTTTGCACATATGGGCAGATGTAGGAGTAATGTACTCCACGTGTAGGGTTGTTTGAAATGTTTTTGGCTTGCATTCATAGTGTAACATTCATTCATCAGGATGAAAGCTGTCACAAGGATGAATTAGACAGAACACAACACATATTTGTTAAACATATACAGATTTTAAAAAAATATATGTTTGGTTTGTTTGGAATTTGTAACAGTTCCAAAATTGTTAGCTGAGTGAAGCATATGGCCCCAATTATAAAGGCCCGTTGTGGCTTATTTAATGTAATTTACTGTTTATTTTGGAGAAATGAAATGGAATTTGGAATTCCTAACATGCATGTATGTGTGTGTGTCTATATATATATATATATATATATATATATATCTATATATATATATATATATACATATATATATAATATACAGGTTGAGTCTCCTATATCCAAAATGCTTGGGACTAGGTGTATTTTGGATAACGGAATATTCCGTAGTTTGGAATAATTGCATATCATAATGAGATATCTTGGGAATGTGACCTACATATACACACATAATGCATGTATGTATTATATACACCTTATACACACAGCCTGCAGGTAATTTTATACAATATTTTCAATAATTTTGGGGTTCAAACAAAGTTTGTGTACAAGCATGAAATTCAGTTATGTTTCATATACACCCTATGCACAAAGCCTGAAGGTAATTTTATACAATATTTTTATTAATTTCTTCCTTAGAGAAAGTTTGTGTACATTGAACCATCAAAAATCAAAGGTTTCATTATCTCAGTCATGCCAAAATAATTCCGTATTTCGCAGGCGCATGGGCAACACAGTGCAGCTCTAATGGAACTGTAAGAGGGATATGTGATCCTTTTGACTATTGCTATGGTTGTTTACACAGCCACTTTAGGCAATCAGGATGAATGCTCATCAGCATTGCAGATGTGTAGCAGAGGTGCTGAATTATTTTCCATCTCTGCTCCATTGAGTAATTATTCAGCACTGACCCAATAAGCCATGGGAATGTCTTTTCAATAATCATAGGGGGCAATTTTCCTTTTTTAAAGTTCAGTTTTAGCTGTATTAAGTTAATGGCAGCGGAATGGAACACGGGGTTAAGGCTGTACCCCTCAGCACCTATGCACCCCTAGTACTAGGCAGTGGCAGCTCCAGAGGTAGGGCTACAACTCAGTCCAAAATTCGAATAGGGGAGCCACAAAAACCGCAACCTCAAATGTTGCCAAACTTCGCTGGCCGGGACTCACTGGCAGTTGGTGTAGCTCCCCTGTTTGAATTTTAGATTGTGACGAAGTCCCGCCTCTGGAGCCGCCACTGGTACTAGGTGATATGGGATACATTTGAACTTTTTCAGTCCTATACATAACATATAGCAAGTACAGATGTGTCTTTACATCGCCCCTCTCGACACACCAGATCCCATGAGACCCTGCTAGTGCCGGGCATGTTTTTTGTGTCTTTTTTACTGAAAATGCGTCGCAATGTGATGCAACTAGGATGCAGCTTTTTTTATTCCAAGTTCCGTTGTGGTTCATATTCAGACCCAGGTGCACACAGATATACAAGTGTCACATACCCAATTAATCAGCACAGTCTGCTGGTGCTTCCTAGTCGCATTGCATTGCGAAATAGACACATTGTCATCAAGAAACAAAAAACGCCTGACGCTAGCAGAATTGCACAGAACCTGGCGGCTCACTCACACAAGGCAAGTCGTGCTGTGTGGTGTATTGAGGCAAGATGTATGAGGACACATCTGTATGTGTTACTGAATATAAGAGAAAATGATAATGTTGCGATATAAGCATTCTTACAATGATTGTTCATGTTTACTGAGCCATTGAACAGCATGTCTAGTGAGTCACAAGTGTGGGAGCCAGAACATGAAGATTTGCAGAACAGGGCTTTAATGAACCTCTGATTTTCTACAAATGAAAGGTGCAGCGTTTTAGGTTCTTGACAAATATTCAGCACCTAGTCACACACTGCTTAATACATACTATTACATAATGTAATCAGTAGCTGAAAATATAGTTGCAGAGCCAAAAGTCAACTTCATCTACTTTAATAATAAGAAGCCATTTCCACCATCAGCGAAAGAAAGGGTAAACTACTATAAATGAGGCTAAGCTGTGGGATGCTAAAATGCCTGTCTCTCAATAAATTATATCTGTACCTATAATTAGGAGAGTACATTACTGGGGTGACGGATCCAGGGAGGTGATCCAACTGCTGGTTTTGGAGTCAGTAAGGAATTCCTCCCTTCCCTCATGAAGGTCACTCTGACAACTCTCACACAGGTGTTTTCTGTTGCTTTCCTCTGGGTTCAACACAATTAGAGTTTAGTACGTTTTTTAAACCTCACCAACTATTCAGTGTGATTTAACTTAAATTTGTCATGGAGCAGAGGAGTATGTATGCAGGGTCAGTACGGGTAAATGGTAGATAAACAGCATCACAAGTGCCATGATAACAATGCAGAATTGTACAGTCAAACAGAAACTGAGAAAACCTATTAAATAACCTGTTCCCCCCCCCAAACAATGTAAGTAACTAGCCTATTTATTGTACACAGGATATCGCCTGCGTTAGGCAAAGTAACGCTGCAAATCTCAGTCTCCATTTTTTTTTCAATGGGAACTAGGGTCTTACTGAATTTATCAAGCTCCGAAAAGATTATCTTTTCAGAGCTTGGACCTGATAGCTGTTATCTTCAGATAGTTGTAGCCATTGTAGCCTATGGTGTACTGTATCGCTGGAGAGGGATCTTCAGATCCCTCTCTGGTAGCTGTAGGCATCTAGGGAAAGTGCTTTGCTAGAACTGCCTCATTTCTAGAAATTGGAGCTAAACAATGCTAAATGGGTTGTTATTTATCAGAAAAACAAATAGGTCCTATTAGTCACAACAGTTTACTGTCCAAGAAGATTATCACCACCCCCACATTACCAGATGTGTAATAATCCATGCAGCACTGTCTACAGAAGAAGAAGGCAGGCTAGTTAGACAGATTAGACTGAGTTGGGCTGCTTCTGCTGGCAATAAGTAATGTTATTGGACCTGATTCAGGGTTGTACGTTGTTTGCATCGTTGTTACGTCTTTGGACGCAGCAGCAATGCTCACATATGGTAATGCCGGAAGAGGTATCTGAGGACAAATGATGCCCTCTGATGGCATTGCAGATCCAAGTGCTGTGTCAGGAAACGTAGCATCGGATCACCATCATGACCATCGGTCGTGGCATCGGCCATCTGAATGAGCCTAAAGCTACTCAGAATGTCATTTGCAGTTCGTAGCAGAGGCCAGTAAATCTGCATCAGAATGCACTGGCCTTGGCACTCCCAGAAAACGCTGCCCATCGCTGCCCATCTTCCGCCCCAAACCAATGTAACACGTCAATCATGCTGCGGCTTGGGGGGCCGTAGTCATAGAAGGAGACATGTACATGCGCAGTGCAGATCCTTTGCATACGCAGATCTCCAACAATCAGAGTTGTACGCAAACCATCGGGTTTGTGTATAACTCTGTATCAGGCTCATTGGCAACAACTTTGTATAGAGTTGCAGCTGTGCAGCTTGACACACTTCACCATCTGCATAACTCTTCAAATGACAGTAAAGGTGAGAGGGTTTGAGATCTAGATGGACCTTGGGAAGTTTATAAATCAATTTCCAGAAATTAATAAAGTAATGATTCTCTTTTAACTACAACAGAATCAATTTTAATACTTTTAAATTAATCTCGGTCTCAATATTATTTACTTTGTGACATAGACAAAAACATGGTTGATATTCAAATAAAAAGAAAACATAACTTTTCAAGAAAACAATCTATACTAGGTCAATCCAATTAGCCGCGATGATCACGAGAGTGCGAGTCATTGCGGCAACAACTGCACTTTACGGCAGCCCGAACTCGCACAAAAGTGCTCGCAGTCTCATAGTGCTCCAAGCAAAATTGTACGAATTTGGGTTCAGAGCGACGTTACCGGTGTTTTAACGCCGTGGCAATGGCAACTCACCTTCGTGGCTGGTACACAATTTTGCCATTAGGTATGCTTCTGTTCACAAGTGATCAGCTCCAAAGCATCCTGATCACTATAAATGTGTAGGCGTAGTGGGAGACTGAAGAGTAGGTGTTTGAACAATTGTCCTGTAAAGTTAAAGAAACTGGAGCATATATATTTTTTTGTCCACTGTATAAATGTTTAATTATAGTATTGCTGAATGAACAAAGGACAAATTAATATTGATCTCACCTGCAGCTCTTTCAGATAGTGGTCTCCACTTCACTCACACCTCCAGGCCTGGTAGCATTAAAGGAAGTGGGGTTGGAATACTCCTTCCCCTCATGGCACATTTAGAGTCTGATTCTGAGTCAGGTGCAGTCGCAGCCTCCCTTTGCATCTTGTCAGGTCTGCGACTCTATGATAATTTCACTACAGTGCCCTTCCCTGGTGTACATCCGTGCGTCCAAATGTGCAAGGACTTGCACGTCCACTGTCAGTGCTTGTAGATGCTGTAATACCATCTGGTGCATCTTTAGATGCCACCATAAATTGCACCATTGAAATTTGCAATTTGCAATAGCCCTTTGGCAGGTGCAGTTTCTCCGTGTTAGTGTGACACGGGCCTGGGCCTCATGTGCTCTGGATGTGGGAGGCCCCCTTAATCCGGCTCTGGGTTCAGCTCAGGACTGGACAGCCATCCGGTAACAGTCATGACAACAGCGGGGGCTGCAGCATTTCGAATATGGAACCATCTGCGAGGCAATCAGCCTGGGTTACCCGTTCACACTGCACTGCGAGCCGGGTTGAACTAATGTTAAACCCTGGTCGTTACCTGAGTTGAAATTCCGGTTATTTCAACTGGACCCTTTCACACTGCACAGTAACCCGGGTTGCTGCTAGTTCATGTGCAATAACTTGTGTTATTTGCTGGCAGTGTGAAAAGGGGTATTACATTGCTGCTTCAAGAGGCAGAGTAGTAGCCTGTATAGTAACAGCCAGACAGTAGCAGGGAGGAGACTCCCCAGTTCCCAGTGTGCACACTGCATCAACTGTCTCACGTTTGTTCATATGCCTGGTCCTGGATGGTGGAGGTGAGAATCTCTCGCTACGGGTCTTGCACCAAAAGGAGGCGAATGTAGATTTTGATTGACAGCTCACCCCGTTTTCAAAGCGGGCAGGTGGGGTGGCTACACAAACGGAGGTGTTCCCAAAGGAACACCTGCCATTTGTGAGAGGCACCACTGACATCACCAGTGATGTCAGTGGAGAGCTTCCTGCTCTGTTAGAGCAGGAAGCTCTCTGGGGCTTGCGACGGACGAGACCCTACCACGATGGACGAGACCCACATTCAACTTGTATTTGAATCCTGTTACATACTATACATTAAAGAAACATTTATAACATATGCACATATTTCACAGAAGACACTGCAAAATCTTTAATCCATGCATTTATTATTGCTATAGTCTTCTTAATGGTTTTCCTCTAAAAAAACTTTCATCTTTGTAATCAATTTGAATGCATCATCTAGACTTATTTTCATCAGAATATATTATTCTGTCTACATTGCTTGTCTGTTTTTAACCAAATTCAATCTAAACTACTTCTGCTTAAAAATTATTATTATTATTATCGTTTATTTATATGGTGCCACAAGTGTTCCGCAGCGCCTTACAAAGTACATAACCAAAACAGTGCAATACAAATACAATGCCGGACAAGGACATGTATAATATACATTGCTACATTGGTAACCATACCACCCAAATCAGCAACAGACCATAAACAACCAAGTGTTAGGTGTCCTAGTGGGGAGTAAGAAGAAGATGAAAATAAAGTAAGGAGAAGCACAAGAGGGTAGAGGGCCCTGCTCACAAGAGCTTACATTCTAAAGGCTGTCAAGAAAGCAACATTAACATACATTAACATACATCTCTCCACTTATCTAAAAATATTTCCCCTTCTGCTCTGTGCAAGATCTGCGGCTCTCATGAAAACTCATTACTGTTGATGTGCAACTAAATGGTTAATTGCTACATGATGTCTCTTAACTGTGTGTTTTTGTGCAGGACTCATCTACCTTAATAACATTAGACTTAAAGGTCAGACTGATTAAACTCCAGGTGCAAGACTTGCCATAGCTCTATAAAAAAGATCTGCAAGTGCACAAGACTGTTATTGTGTATTGGAGCCTCACAGTGCTGTTTGGCTGTATAGTAATTAGCCCAAGAAAGATTGACCCCTTATCATATTGACTGTTGTCTTCTATCACGTGTATAATGTTTTCTTCAATAAAACCTACTCTGGTTTGGAATCAACATGTGGACTAACCTCCTTGCTTACATCCACAGCGCACCTACCAACTTGTAGGTATTTCCCAAGAATTACCTGCTTATATTCATGGTGACATTACTTTTTTTTAGGCTGCACACACTCTGTGGAATGCACCTCCCTTTCTCAACAAGACTTTCTTCTAGCTTCCAAACCTTAAAGCATCCCAGAAAACTGATCTCTTCATGCAAACTTATAAAATTGCTGATTCAACTATATAACCTCTCTAAGCTATTCTACCCAATTATCTCAACACAAACAAAACTTACACATGTTCTTTTTCTATACTGACACAACTCCAGGTCATCATTTCCATATGACTTATCATATAGCACACCAAGAACCTTTTACCCTTGCATTTGGCTAGACCAATATTCAATATGTGACACTTATCCGCATGAGTCAAATTCCTATTTTCCTATATTGTATATTAGTAAGCTTGCGAGAAGGGCCCTTTGTCTGTTTGTTATAACTTATTGCCCAATCTCATTTCATGACTGTTTTGCTCCCAATTGTAAAGCACAACGTAATATGCTGCCGCTATATAGATAAATGTTAATAAATAAATGTATGTTATCTCATGTGCAGAGCCTGCGTGAGGAGCTTGAATCCAAATTTTATGATAACACTTTTGACTGGAAAAATGTACGAAACAACGATGCTGCCGGTCTTCTAAAGATGTTCATTAGAGAGTTGCCCACACCTTTGTTTACAATGGAATATCTTCCGGCCTTCATTGCCCTAGTGGACAGTAAGTATATTTTATATTATACAGGTTCACAGTCACTGCTTTATGTGGATTACTTGACAATGATAGAAAAAAGTAATATATATCACAGTTTATAAAGCTTACAGGGTTCGGTGCTCCTGGTTCTTGCTGTCAGTGCAGCTCAGACAGCTGTAAAAAGAAGAGATGATTGATCTGCATGTCGCAGAATATGTCAGTAGATACAGAAAACTATATCAGTGTTCATGGAGCATCAAGTACTCAGGAAATTGTCAGCATGTATGAACATCTTTTTTTCCATAGATATCAATGATGTCTACTTTGACAATTGTTCAGACTGCATGGATGAAACTGAATGTTTATCCTACATCTGCATATAGCTTGCTTGATGGAGTTGGAAATAAATTCCACAATTAGCAGATTCCCAGATTTGATTATCAAATTTCCTAAAACAAATTAATCAGCTCCCAATTATAACGTATGTTTTCAGTTTGTCCAAGGAGTGTAACTTTTTAAACTGAGCAATGTATATCACATATGTAATATAACAGCATACAAAGTGTGACACAGTTAGGTTAGGGGGTCCCTCTCCTGGGTAGAGGATTCCTTCCTTACACACACACACACAGCAGCAGGGAAGCAGCACACCAGTCTGGATGCAAGTACAAGCTGGTCGGCGCCAGTCTTTATTGTACAATGTCAGAAACATAAAGAAAACATAAATATAAATCCTAGCCCTGTCGGGGCACTAACTTCACAGGTAGTTCCCTCTCTACCAGAACCTGGCAGGGCCTAATGCCCTCGCCAGCAACAAAAGCACAGCAGAACACTCACAGTTAGGTATCCAAGTGTCTCTGAGCAAACTCCCTGTCTGCTCTCCCAGGTGAGACAATCAGCCCTCAACACACTAGGCTTATATTGGCCACTCTCAGGTGGAAAACTAACAAGCCTGATACCAGGCTGCGAGAACCAAAACCTGGAGTGGCCGTGGGTGGAGCCCTCTCTCTCCTCTCACCCACAACCCCCAGGTCCCAAACCGGCTTTTCAAAAAGCCGAGACTCAAGCCTGCTACACTGCAGACTTTCTCCTGGGGGTTTAAAACACAAAAGACAGGAATCTGGGACAAATGTACCTGCCACAGACCACTTTACCAGTGAACCTATCACATATCCCCCCCCTTTGTTTCAACCTGTGGGGCGGAACAACTGAAGCCCCCAAACAATGAACGCGTGACAACGCGTCAGCATTGGCCAGCTGGCTTCCTGGCCTGTGTTCCACTGAAAATTTAATAGTTTGTAACGCCAAGAACCATCTTGTAATGCTCGCATTACTGTCCTTATTTTCAGACATCCACTTCAGAGGGGCATGCTCAGTGATCAATTTGAACTTTCTTGCGACCAAGTTGTACCTGAGAGCCTCTAACGCCCACTTTATGGCCAACGCCTCCTTCTCCACTATGGCATAGCTTCTCTAATGTACATTCAACATTCTGCTAAGATAGAAAATAGGGTGTTCCTCACCCTCCTTGTTCTGGGACAGGACCGCTCCTATACCTACTTCTGATGCATCGGTTTGTACTATGAATTCCCTTTCAAAATTAGGAGTCGTCAGAACTGGTTGGGAACACAACGCTACTTTCAACTCCTGAAAAGCTTTCTCTGCCTCAGGACTCCATTCTACCATGACTTTTTGTTTGCCTTTGGTCAGGTCAGTCAGTGAGACTGCCATGGTGGCAAAGTTGGGTATAAACCTCCTGTAGAATTACCCCGTAATTCCCAAGAAGGCTCTCACCTGCTTCTTATTCAGAGGCCGTGGCCAGTTTTGTATGGCATCAACTTTATTGAGCTGAGGCTTTATCAGGCCTCTGCCAATGGTGTATCCCAGATATTTTACTTCCTCCATGCCTAGACAACACTTTTTTGGGTTGGCTGTCAAACCTGCCTTATAGATGGAGTCCAACACTGCTTGTACCCTGGGTAAGTGAGACTGCCAATCAGGACTATGAACGACCACGTCATCCAGATAAGCAGCCGCATACCGTCTATGGGGCCTAAGAATCCTGTCCATCATTCTTTGGAAGGTAGCCGGTGCCCCATGTAGCCCGAAGGGCAACATCTTGTACTGAAACAAGCCCTCTGGCGCTGAAAAAGCTGTCTTTTGTTTGTCGCTCTCGGTTAACGGTACTTGCCAATACCCTTTGGTTAGGTCAAGAGTGGTTAAATACCTTGCCGTCCCTAGTCTCTCAATCAGTTCATCCACTCTTGGCATCGGGTAGGCATCGAATTTTGAAACGCTGTTCAACTTTCGGAAGTCATTGCAGAAAAGCACAATCCCATCGGGCTTTGGAATCAACACAATGGGACTTGACCATTCACTATGTGATTCTTCAATAACCCCTAACTCTAGCATATTTTTAATTTCTTTCGACACCGATTCTCTTTGTGCTTCTGGTAACCTATAGGGCTTTAGATTAACTTTAACTCCTGGGTCAGTGATGATGTCATGTTTAATGACCGAGGTTTTCCCAGGTACGTCAGAGAACAGCACCCTATTTCTAATCAGAAACTCCTTGACCTGTTGTTGTTGAATTGCCGACAGGGTTTTTGCCACTGTCACTTCGGGAACTAAGGGCCCTGGACTTACTGGAGGATCTCGGATGGCCGACAGTACCGTTCTATCTTTCCAGGGCTTTAACAGATTTATATGGTATATCTGTTCCGGCTTTCTTTTCCCCGGCTGGTAAACTTTGTAATTGACCTGCCCCACTCTTTCTAAGATTTCAAAGGGCCCTTGCCATTTAGCCAAAAGTTTATTTTCCACAGTGGGAACCAATACTAACACTCTGTCCCCAGGAGCAAAGCTGCGTAACCGAGCATTGCGGTTGTATACCCTCTGCTGTGCCTGTTGAGCCTGTTCCAGGTGCTCTCTCACTATCGGCACTACCGCAGCAATTCTCTCCTGCATTTGAGAAACATACTCAATCACCGTTTTGTAAGGACTAGACTGCCCCTCCCATGTCTCTTTGGCAATGTCTAGTAACCCCCTTGGGTGTCTCCCATACAACAAGTCGAAGGGTGAAAACCCGGTGGAGGACTGGGGAACTTCTCTTACTGCCAACAATAAATACGGCAATAAGTAGTCCCAATCCCTACCATCCTTGTCGACCACTTTCCTAAGCATGTGTTTTAACGTCTTGTTAAACCTCTCGACCAGCCCATCGGTTTGGGGGTGATAAACCGAAGTTCTTAACTGTTCGATTTTGAACAGGCGGCATAACTCTTTCATGACTTTGGACATAAACGGTGTACCCTGGTCAGTTAGTATCTCCTTAGGTATACCCAGCCTGCTAAAGACATGAACTAGCTCTCTGGCAATGGTCTTGGTTGACGTATTGTGCAACGGGATCGCTTCCGGGTACCTGGTAGCGTAATCCATTATGACCAGAATATACTGGTGTCCCCTGGCAGACTTCATTAAGGGTCCAACCAAATCCATCGCTATTCTTTCAAAGGGCACCTCTATGATAGGCAATGGAACTAGTGGACCCTTAAAATGTGGCCGGGGACCATGATACTGACACTCAGGGCAGGATACGCAAAAGTCAGATACCTCTTTATGAAGCCCGGGCCAGAAAAACCTCTGCATTATTCGCTCAGTGGTTTTCTCTACCCCTAGATGGCCTGCCGTTATATGACCATGAGCCAGATCCAACACTGTTCTTCTGTAGGCTTTGGGAACTATTAGTTGTTCCACAACATCTTCCCCCTTCTTAGTCACCTGATATAACAAATCCTGACACATTGCCATGTGGGGATAGGACAAAGGACTATCAGGGTCTACGGATTTACCATCAACTACTTTTACATTCTCCCTGGCTTTTACCAAAGTAGGGTCATTCAACTGCTCCACGGCAAAGACCTCTCTTCTGACCTCTAAATCAGGCAGACGATCACCTGGCCCAACAACACTTCCCACCTCAATGGGAGGCACATCAGTTGGCGGGCCACCGTCACGTTCCGCATTCTCTAGTTTGACAACCATAGTATAAAAAGGGAATAACTCTGACTCAGGAGAAACTCCCTCCTCCACTACATCGACAACCTTCTCAAATGGATCGGGGTTGTTCACCTCTGGAACAAAACGGCTTTCCCACAACTTCCAGAAGTGAGCAAAGTCTCTCCCCAATATTGCATCGTACACCAGACCATGCACCAAACCCACAGAAACAATAGCAGAGCCACATGGTGTCTCGATGTTCACCTCGGCCGTAACATAATATCGAGTATCCCCATGTATGCAGGTCACACCAACAGTTTTCCCTGTATGCCTCAAGGGGTTCACCAGCTCAGCTTTTATAAGTGTCACCAAGCTACCAGAGTCTAACAGTGCCTCTACTCGGTTGCCATCTACAGTGAGTACACACATGTGCTTATCAGTCTCAGCCTGCTGGTCAGCCGTACAGGCTATCTGTGCAAAGAAAGACCCCCTGCGGTAGACATGAGCAGTATCACATTGCATAGGTTCAGTTGTAAGTGCACAATTAGCGGCAATATGGCCGAAGCCACCACATCGGAACACTGAGTCATATTAATGTCTAGTCGTTTACGGGGCAAGAACCTTCCCGGCCTGGCAGGCCTGTCTCCAGGTTCTACACCCTCAGTCTTAGGTACATTCCACCGCCCAGCACCCTTCTCCCCTGGAACAGTCTTACCAGTGTCTCTGGGAGTTCACCGGTGCGCCATCGGGGCTCGGTGGGGCATACTCATCAGCTCCTCAGCCGCCACGTACCTCTCCACCAGCTCGACCAACTGGTCCGCGGACTTAGGGTCTGCATGGCTCACCCACTTGCGCAGAGTCACAGGTAATGATCGCAGGTAACGGTCCATCACAACCCTTTCCACGATCTGTGGTCCCGTCAGCGTCTCGGGCTGTAGCCATTTTGAGGACAGATGGACGAGGTCATGCAACTGTGAACGTGGAGGCTTGTCCTTATGGAACTCCCAGCGGTGGACCCGTTGGGCATGAACAAAGGTGGTGACTCCCAAGCGAGTTAGGATCTCCTGTTTTAGTTTTTTATAGTCCTTGGCATCAGCCAGGCATAAGTCGAAATAGGCCTTTTGTGGCTCCCCAGACAATAAAGGTGCCACCAGACTTGCCCACTGCTCCTTGGGCCAACTCTCCCTTTCGACCGTTCTTTCAAATGCGGTGGGATAGGCCTCCACATCATCGCCCGAAGTCATCTTTTGGAGGAAGTGACTGGCTCGTACGGAGTGAGTGGTGGTGGGAGGACCCGTATTAACATCTCTGGGATGGGCGACCAGGTGCTGTACCACCTCTTTTATGGCCTGGCTGTTTTCCGCTAAGGCCTGGCGGGTTTCCTCGATGGCGACCTGTTGTTGCCTCTTTACTGTCTCCAAGGCCAACAGTTGCACCCTGGTGGATTCCTGCTGAGCCCAGGTAGATTCCTGCTGAAGTTTGTTCGTCTCCTGCTGAGCTCTGGTAGATTCCTGCTGAGCTGCTGTAGCTTGGAGCAAGGCCTTAATAACGTCCTCCATTTTGTCCTGGGGTGTAGGTTGGAAGCTGAACCTTGCCTCTCTCAGCATTGGCTGACGCCTCCTCTATGGGACTCCAAGGAAACAGCGTTATTTCCACACTCACAAATTGGGTGTCTGTCCCTTTAATTTTTAAACGGAAAGTTTTCCTCTTGCTGCAACTTCAGTGTGTGTGGTTGCCCGCATTCTCCACCATATTGTGACACAGTTAGGTTAGGGGGTCCCTCTCCTGGGTAGAGGACTCCTTCCTTACACACACACAGCAGCAGGGAAGCAGCACACCAGTCTGGATGCAAGTACAAGCTGGTCGGCGCCAGTCTTTATTGTACAATGTCAGAAACATATAGAAAACATAAATATAAATCCTAGCCCTGTCGGGGCACTAACTTCACAGGTAGTTCCCTCACTACCAGAACCTGGCAGGGCCTAATGCCCTCGCCAGCAACAAAAGCACAGCACAACACTCAGTTAGGTATCCAAGTGTCTCTGAGCAAACTCCCTGTCTGCTCTCCCAGGTGAGACAATCAGCCCTCAACACACTAGGCTTATATTGGCCACTCTCAGGTGGAAAACTAACAAGCCTGATACCAGGCTGCGAGAACCAAAACCTGGAGTGGCCATGGGTGGAGCCCTCCATCTCCTCTCACCCACAACCCCCAGGTCCCAAACTGGCTTTTCAAAAAGCTGAGACTCAAGCCTGCTACACTGCAGACTTTCTCCTGGGGGTTTAAAACACAAAAGACAGGAATCTGGGACAAATGTACCTGCCATAGACCACTTTACCAGTGATCCTATCACAAAAGTATATAACATTTGTAATATAATAGCATACCCTGCCGTCTTTTATTATCAAGGACAAATCATTTTAAGCCAATTATTATTACCCATTCATTAGAATTGTCAATATTTTAATCAGGTCAGCACATACAGTACTTGAAATCTATACTAAATCAGATTATTGCAGTTATACATACTGTAGCATGTAAAAATGACACACAATTCACAATGGACAGCTAAGACATATACATCTGCTTGTGTCTGGCAAAGAATCCTGGTGCTTCAGGTTTCATGAATACCTAAGGTAAGCCACAGGTCTGGCTAAGCCAGTGCTCTCCAGCTTCTCAGGTATGGAGGGTCACATTTCGTTGGGCCTAGGTGGTGGCAGACTCACTACAGCTATTGCAGTAAAGCAACAGTAAATACAATGTATAATATTACATGGTAACAATGGACAGAACATGGTATGGCACATGATACATGGCTAACAAATAAACAAATACTTAGCATATACTGTATATAAAAGTACAAAAAAAAAAAGTAAATACTGTCCATAGCAAACCAAATACCCATCTAATTGAGTTTATGCCCTTTACTCTCAGTCCTATGCCCATTATAAGAGCCTTGCACCTACATAACATGCTTACATTATACACTTATGCCCATAATAAGAGAATCGCTCCTACCACAACCCTATGCTTACAATACACAGTCATGTGATAATGAAAACCTTGTGCCTTGTGCTTTTTAGTCTCATGCCCACAATATGCCCACCTCTTCTACTTCAGCCATATAAGGCCTGTGCCCAGCACAACAGCCTTATGCAAACCAATATACTATGTCTGTACCCTGTATAGGGTCTATTTATCAAACTATGGGCCTGATTCATCATGGATCGCTATTGCGATCGCAGCTCTGTAATCGTACGCTGGTCTGCTGCGAAAATATGCTAATGATTGCAATCGCAAAGCTGTCGCACTGCCAGCATAGAGACGCCCGCTGCCTCCCACTACCACTATCTCACATCCATAATACTTTGCAATCCTTCACAAACATCGGTAACATTGAGTACCATTGGTCCCTCATGCAGAATTACAGCAGACCTGACCTTACTTAGAAATTGATAACCTCGTTGCATGCAGAGAGTACTCAAGCTCTGCATGCAATTGCAATGGCTAATCTATGCATGCACCTGTAACGGCGTTCAAATGGTCTGTCACGCCTGTGTTTTTCCATCCAGCCCCCCATCACCATCTCCAAACACTCACTGCCTGTTGATCACTCTGCGATGGCTCTGCGTGGTCTCTGGGATCGCAGTGCGATAGAAGTGGTGCCTTCGCACACGCACACTGCGATGCATGCGCAGTACGCAACAATCGGCATTTGCAATCCTTTATGAATCAGGCCCTATTTCTGTCCAGTTTATGCATGTTTAAAGCAGGGTTAAGTTTCACACCAATTTATCAAATCTATAAAGCAGGAAATAACTCAGATATCTATTCTTTGGAAGCAATAGTGCTCACGGCAGTCATCCCCCATAGTTTTCTTTGGGAACAGAGGTAAGAGGTTAATTAACAAGCCTTGAAAAGCTTAGCGTTTATGAGCTTGCCTCCATTAGCTAGTTGGCGTTGACCTGCTTACCTCAGTGGAGCAGCCCAGTCAGAGAGGGCTATTGCAATTCTCCGGGGGGCTGGATCTGATCTGATCACAACATGCATCGTAACTTTTCCAAAATGGAAGTAGCTTTTTTATTCATCGCCGGGATGAGCTCTTATCAGAGCCCATGTGCTGGAGACTGCATATTGATAAATACATTCCTTATTGCTGCGATATAATGTACTTCGATACGGAATGTTCCTTTCTGGGTCTTTTTTGCATTTTTTTACATATGTGCTATAGTCACATATCTCCCACAGACCTATATCTACGTTATGCTAGCCAACACAGTCATGTGTCTAGCTTATATAGGGCTCTATTTATTAACATTATTTTGACTAAAATAAAGTGAAAAAGGGTGTTTCATACCCTTTTCACATTATTTTAGTATCACTTATAGTTATTACAGGGCAATTGGAGTAGAATTCGTAAAATTCTACTCCAACCCCTAAGTATCACTTATTTTTAGTAAAGCAGATCGCATTTCCCATAATTGTAATGGGAAATGTGATCCGACCAGAGGCCCTGATTCAGAGCCGGACGCTCTGACAGAGCGCTCGCTCTGAATCAGGGCCATCCCTCCTACTTTTTGGAGCGGCCTCCTGGCCGCTCGCATAGCTGTGGGTGACCACCCACAGCTATAGCGAGCGGCCAAAATGATGGTCGCGATGGTCAAGACCATCGTCAGGACCATCGCGACCATCGGGCTTGCGACGAAACCCTTGCAGTAGGGTCTCGCTGCCGCAAGCCCTGGAGTGCTTTTGGCTCTATCAGAGCCAAAAGCACTCCCACTGACATCACTAGTGATGTCAGTGGGGCCGGCCCCAGACGTAGGCGTTCCCATGGGAACGCCTCCGTCTGGGCAGCCACGCCCCTGGCATGCCCACCAAAGGGGGCGTGCTGTCAATCACAATCGACAGCACGCCCCCTTTGGTGCGAGACCCATAATGATGGCTTGGCCGTCGTTATTCGGGTCTCGCACATGCGCACGACGGAGCTGCCTCCATCGTGCGCATGCACACTTGGGCAACATCGACACGCTTGCGAGCGGATCTGAATCAGGCCCAGAGTTACTAAAAATAAAATGTGAAAAAATATCGGGGAAAACCCTGTGATAATAGCACCACCTGGAGGTGGTGTTATCCAGGGTCTCCCCTAGTTACCGGCCTCCTGCCCTGCTCTAACGGGGAGAGTAGAGCCTGGAGTCGGTCCCAGTAATCAGCCGTGTGGTCTAAACAGACCGCAAGCTGATTACTGTAAAAAAAAGAAAAAAAATAGTAAAAAAAAAAATTTACTTACCTGACTCCAGGGACCGGTGATCGGGCCTCCGGTGATGACTGCGAAAATACCGTGATAAGGCTCCGAAGGGGATTTGCAGGGACAGAGCTTTATCGCAAGCTCTGTCCCTGTAAGGGATTTGTAGTAAATCCCTGTGATATTGCCTGAATTCGCAATGCGAATTCACTCGGTAATATCACACTACAATCTGCATTCAATATGCGGATTGTAGTAAATAGAGCCCATAGTCATTTTTGTCTCATGACCCTTTTATGTCTACTATATACTGCTCACAGCTAATGCAGACCCTGCAGATAACATAAAACTTAAGATCCCTACCTCGTAGTAATAGCGTAAAAGTCTACAGACAGCGGAAGCTGTCATTTTGCCAAATTAACCCATTTTCATGAGAGTGCAACCTATCAATTCACTTGGAAATTGGGAGATTACTGGGGAATAAGGAACTTTTTAATGCACAAAGCACTAATAAAAATGAGTGTCTTGTGCTTGAATCAGATTACTAACAACTTGCCTGTCCATCAAGATATTAGTGAAGGTGTATAGCCATATGTGAGTTGTACTCTGCCTACCGTGTTGTATGATGAACATGTGAGGCAACATTGCCCTTTGATGAAAGTGCCCCCTTGTGCGTTAAACAGCCCTTCTGGTCAGGCCATGCCGCGGTGTGACACTGTAGTGCTGATTGTCTTTTTATCTTCAAATGTGTCTTATTCGCACATCAGTTAGAAAGAATGCACAAGCAGGTTCTGCTGATTAAAATGATATGCAGCATGCCTATGTTCTGTGTGCGTTACAGTGTTACAGCTGCTCACACTGTAACGTAGCATTTCCTATGCAGATACACCCGCAGTCACACACAGAACATAGGCATGCTGCATATCATTTTAATCAACAGAAGCTGCTTGTGCGTCATATTTACATCGCTGTATGAATAAGATGCATTTGAAGATAAAAAGTTGCACCTAAAGATGCTCGGCACTACAGAGTCACACATCGCTCATTCATTATGCGTAACGCGACTTGTAGCACACAGAGGATAGATGTATGTGGACAAATCTATACCACGACCCAGACAATATGTATTGTCGTCTTCCCCTGAAAATGAATGACATCCGTGCCTCAGTGGTATCATTAGTTCATAGTGATTTCATAGGCTGAATACTGGTTTGGTCCATAATATGGCTGCCTTCAATGTGCATAGAAAACAGATACCCTGTTTAACTTCAGAAAGATTACAGTGTGGAGAAATTGTTTCCCCCATTTGACTGTGGTTTTGTAGATATTTTTGCATTTGGGTCACTGTAAATACCTGTATGGATCAATGATATATTCATTTTGTCCTTTGTGCCAATACTTTTTTTTTTGTAGATAACAAGTAATTTATGTCAGTGAGTGATGTTGAATTATGGCAGGGTAATCTTTCAACTCCGATGTTTTATAAAACAAATCCTCATGAGAACATAGCAAGCCTTCTCTCAGCAGCTAATCAAATTGCCGACCTTCATATAAGAATTCTTGTTTGAGTTATTTTCATTTCTTTAGAAATCTCCAAGATAAAATTGCAGCTGCAAGCTCTTCATCTATTAATCATGCTTCTGCCAGATGCCAACAGAGATATTACCAAGGTAAATGATATTACAGACAGTATTAAAAGATTTCTGTGACTTTCCTTGCATCCATTTTATATGCTTGTTTTAAATATATGTACTGTTTCCCCGCGAAAGAATATCCAGATAATTCCTTTGGCAGCACATGACTGTAAATCCATGGGGCAAGTAAACTAAACTACTCTAAGCATGGCTGACAGACACATTTTAGTTTAATAGGAGTGAAATATTATTCCCTCTACCAGTTATTAGTTTAATGATGATAATAATGGCAATGTGCCAGAGACTCTATAGTGAGTGGAGCGTACTTCTCATCATTTATTAAATGAATGTTCTGTTCCAGTCTCCTCTGTTCTTAAGAAGCATTAGTTCAGGCCTGTCACTGGTTATTGTTAGGTTGAGAAACTTTGTCTGGATGAGCAGTTCCAAAATCCATAGTCTCTCCATGGCAGTTTAGTCATAGGCATATAAAACAGGGAGGATGCAGTGGTAAAGCTTTAATGGGTGCAAGGTGTGCGGCATACACAGGCGCACGAGTCAAGGTAAGCTCCAGGCCACACACCCTGCACCCAGAGCAGGGGCTTGCCAGAATGCAGACGGGATCCTATTTTCTACCATGTCTTCGGATATATGGCATTGTCGCAAAAGACAGACATCAGTGCTTATGTCTTCTGCACATGTGCCATTTTCTTGGGGGGAAGGTGGGGTTATATACAATCCATCTCATTTGCTAAAATTCCCTTGGATAAAAAAAAAAAAATGCTGGACACCCACTATTTTGGATGTGTATGTATCAATACTAAGGGGCTAGTGTGATAGTAACATTTGTAAGGGGATGAGTATAAGGTGAGGTGGAATTATACAGTGCATGTGACAGTGCAAATGATGAGGTGACGTGATGAGGTGTCGTGATGGGATGTGGTCATAATACCGACAGTCGGGAAGCCGGCATCCTGACCACTGGCATCCCAATGGTAAGTACTGGGGTTAGGGGGATGGTTGGAGTTAGGGGTTACGTTGTAACCTGCTGATTGCATGATGTAAGGACTGAAAGAGTGAAGGCTATGTTGGGAGGTAAATGGAAACATTGCACTAGACAATGGAACATTCATTGCCGCAGTGCCGCAGAGCGCCAGGACCCACAGTATCATGCCTTTCAGTATTTCCCATTGCTAGAGAGGAAAAGTGCACTTTTTCTTGTCTTATACATATACAGTGCACGTCACTAAATCTCCACATACAGTCATTATTAACCCTATTATTTAAATAAAGGCTCTATTTTGTTTATTCAAGCTACAGGCAACCGACTGACACAATAAAATGAATGACTTCCAGTGTGTATCCTTTATAACTATAAAGTACATTAATGCTATATATGTATTTTTCTTTTGTTTATATCAGGCCTTATTGCATTTCCTAAAAAAAGTTGTGTCAAATGAAGGGAAAAACAAAATGAGCTTGTGGAATGTATCTATGATTCTTGCGCCAAATCTATTTATTTACAAAGGCAAAAGTGCCAACCAGGAGGAAATGAAGGCAGCGGCCTCCACTGCACATATTGTTCGTCTGTTAATTAGGTACCAGGACATCTTATGGACGGTGAGAAAACATTTCTATATTTATACAATATGAAAAACTCTTATTAAAATAACTAATAGGTAAATATGGCTTGTGGAAGCAAATTATGATTATGATTTATTCTCCTTTGTTCCTCTGCATATTTGCACAGAATGTTTAAATGGGGGAAGTTACCTGGAAACATTGCTGTATCAAATATGAAGCCAAGGTGATGATGTCAGCCCTTTTTAAATTATGTGTGTGCCTATGTGAGGGTTCCCAAAATGATTCCCATTCCCATTTTAGTTTTGGAATCCCCCTCAAAAATTAAATTTTCCCGTGAAAGGGATCATTTACGCTTCATAACTAAAATTTTACTTTTATATAATGTAATGATAAATATTCAGATTATAGACAAAAAAAACTCTGCCTTTTTGCTTTTAAAAATAGGCACTTACTTAAAATACTGGAATTGTAATGATACATTGCAATATGATCCATGAACAGCAGAAACACACTGCCACCAAGTGGACAAATTATCATAAAGTGTTTAGGATATTAGAATTGCCAAGAAATAATGAGGTTTATTTGTTACAGTTTTTTGTAATGTAGTAGTAATAGTTTTATATTCTGCAAAATATCTTTCAGGTGAATTTGACTATTGCGAGCAAATTCACTTAGTACAAACAGATCCCATTCAGAAATTTGCAAAGTTGATAAACTTCCAGTGGTAGTTAATATGCACCACACATCTGTATGCCTTTTGGTAAGAACTAAATATAAAGTGCAGCACGAAACCTACAGGAACTTTGACTCACAAAGTTCAAAACATCTGCAATACAAACCAGGCCCTTCTTTGTGTTACTGCTATAAAAGTACCTCTTGTGGTTACAGGACACATTTTCACCAGATTAGAGAGCCAAGCCTGCAAGTTATTATTTCTTAAGGATCACAAGCATGTGGAGTTTGATGCTTCGGGAACCTATATAATAAAATCTATTTTATAATGGTTGCTAACATTTGCTTCCTGTGTTAATACAGGTTCCAGCCTTCTTGATTTCTCAAGTGCGGAAAATGAATGAGGCAGCTCTACATAATAATAAAAAGCAGCTCATATTTGATAAGAGTGTGAGGAAGCTACTGAGGAGAAAGACTATGGAGCGTGAGAGGCCTGAGAGGAGAGAGGTGCGTTTTACTAACTTCATTTCAACCTAATGAAAATCTAAATGTGTCAGTCTATTCTGAGCACAGAGGAAATGAATGATTTACGGAATCATGAGGGTTCTTTCCAGACTCACTTACTAATAACATATGTTACTAACTATATAAGAATTATTTGGTGTCCATTACCTTTAGCATCTATGGTAGGATTTGTACGAGGGCACTGTAAGATTTGTTGTAGGCAGGCCACAGGAAGCACTTCTAATAGAGAGATGATCAGATGCAAGGAATATATCCACTCTTTAGCATGGTTACGGCCTCCATCACCCATGTATGTAGCTGTAAATTAGACTCTGCTGCTGGCAGCTAAGTACATTAGAGATAGATATGATAAAGCAGTGTCCATGTCCCTACTCCCTAGTAATAATTTCTAATGCTATAAATAATATAAGAAAATAAATAGTAAAGATTCCATCCTCATTTGCTAGTGCAAAACCTTTAGCTTGTTGGGACTTATAAGGAATACTGGTCTGCAGAACGACAGAGCCTTTCAGTTTAATGGCAGTGATTATTGTCATATTTAATTCAGCTCTTATGGATATTACTCTAGAAAATCTATACACACTACTAAATAATGATCGTTAGACTGAAATGATATAATAGGCGAATTTCCTGTGTTCTGTATTTCAATGAAAAGATGGATTAAATAGCAGGTTTGAGAGTAAAATGCTACATTTCCTATGCAACTCTCTACTGTGTAAGCTTTGGTCATACACCAACTGTATAAAGAAGGACAGTGGGCTTCTGTGTAATGTAAACAAGACAGAGGAAGTTACATAAAGTCCGTTAGTAACGATATGAATCTGGCCTGAGATTAATGCAGTCACACGATATCTATAAAGGTTGATATTCCCTTACAATGGTAATCTCTGAAAATCTGTTAGCGATTCACAAGATAAGATATGTGGGTTAGCGCTCATTATACACTAATAAGCAGCAAGCTTCATGTTCATTAGGAACTTTATTAGTGACATTTGTGCTTAGTGCTCATCTGATTGGTGTAGGCCTGGCAGGTGTACATTTGCCAAGGCAGGATTCAGATAAAGGAACAACATATAAACTATGCAGGTGTAAGCATAAATATCATGCGCAACAAAGTAATACGAATGTTGGAAGAGAAAAGGTTTAACGACCAAGTGAAGTCAGTATTTAAATGGCCTTGGCGGAAATGTGAGGGAGGGCTTTCTTCTTTCATTTTCTAGTTCTGATGAGGGATGAGCGGGTTCGGTTCTCAGAGAACCGAACCCACCCGAATTTCAGGGATCCGGGCCGATCCGAGCACCAGCTGTTGGCACCCCCACTACTGACACCGCCGGCAGCCCCACTGCTGACACCACTGGCTCCCCCAAGCTGCTGACACCGCCGGCATCCTGCACTGAGAACACCCCTGCACTGCCGACACAGTCAGCAAACCTGCACTGAGGACACCGCTGGCACCCCCACTCTGCCGACACCACCGGTACCCTGCACTGAGGACACTGCCAGCACTCCCACACTGCCATTCCATGTACTGAGGACACCGTCAGCAACCCCCCGCACTGCCAACACAGCCAGCAAACCTGCACTGAGAACACCGCTGGCACCCCCGCACTGCCAACACCACCTATACCCTTCACTGAGGACACTGCCAGCACTGCAGCACTGCCATCCCATGTACTGTGGACACCATCAGCAACCCCCGCACTGCTGACATAGCCAGCAAACCTGCACTGAAGACACTGCTGGCACTGCCAAAATCACCGGTACCCTTCTCTGAGGACACTGCCAGCACCGCAGCACTGCCATTCCATGTACTGAGGACACCGTCAGCAACCCCTGCACTGCCGACACAGCCAGCAAACCTGCACTGAAGACACCACTGGCACCCCCACTGCGTTGACACCGCCGGTACCCTGCACTGAGGACACTGCCAGCACCGCAGCACTGCCATTCCATGTATTGGGGACACCGTCAGCAACACTGCTCTGCCGACACTGCTGTCACAGAAAGTGCACTATTGGTGTATCCAACCCACACTGTATAACACACTGTATCCGTGTTGGAAATTGGAAGCTGAACTGCCACATGTTAGTGCCGCCCACTGTGTCGCTTAGCTTAGCCAGCCAGCTAGCTGGATGCAACCTTTTGGCCTTAACTAGATGAAAAAAATAACATTGTGAGGTGGTCAAAATTGATTGGAAATTACTGGAAATAAATGTTATTGAGGTTAATAAGACTGTAGGAACAAAAACAGGCCCATTTTATGTGATTTAACTGTTTTTATGATATTTTAAGAAAAAATCCAGATTCAAAACCAAAACTGAAAAACAAAACACCAAAAAAAAAAATCCAAAACCAGATTCAGATCCAAAACCAAAACCAAAACACAAGGGTTGGCACACATCTCTAGTTCTGATAGACAAGATCGCTCAGCTTGTGGTTTGAGCTATCTTTCCTGTATGGGTCGCATGATTTGTTTTTTCCAAACCACCACTTAATACATGGGATGGTACAGTATGTTTACCTCCTATGCACAAAAATCAGGATGACTGTTTAAAACCATGTAATGTAAAATCATATGTTGCTGTGTGGTTTAGTCTTTAGTTAAATCGCGCAGTCTACAAACTGCACATCAAGGAGCCAAAATCCATGCACTCTTTTTTTTATATCCTTTGTAAATCTCCTCCAAGAGTGATTTTCAACGTTGCCCAGCACATTGAAATGGGTAGCATTGTGGCACATGGTTTACTGTGTGAGTATTGTGGCAAAGAGCAAAATGATGCTTCTTCTGATGGAAGGAGCTACAGCAGTGGTTGCCAAACTGGGTGCCACAGGTCACTTATAGTGATGCCACGGCATGGTGGTCCAGGAACAAATGAAATCATTTACGGTCAGTTTGAAAACCAGTGCTGGCAGGTGTCAGTCATACAATATGTGAAGACGAACCTGTCCACCACCACATAACTGTCTGTCACCACATAACTGATCCTAAGGATGACAGGTAATCACAATTTACTTCATTTAATAATCTTTACTGAATTTCTCAATAAGAAAACTTTTGGCCTAGGAGTGCCGTGAAAACAATTATGATACTCTAGGGCGCTGTGATTCAAAAAAGATTGGGAACCACTGAGCTATGCAAAAGAGGATGTTCTTTGCAGAATGCAACCAAGTCTTTGATAATACACTCACATGCAAAATATGTGTATTTATATATTTACTATGATTCCAGTTTTACCCTATTGTATAGTCAGCTGCGGCCTATACAGGCTAGTACTTTTGCAGTGACCTTTGGTTAAGAATCTGCACCTAGCATGGGGCAGGTGCTAGTTTCAATGGTACATCTGATGGGCAGGTGCTAGTTTCAATGCTACATCTAATGGGCAGGTGCTAGTTTCAATGGTACATCTGATAGGCAGGTGCTAGTTTCAATGCTACATCTGATGGGCAGGTGCTAGTTTCAATGGTACATCTGATTGGCAGGTGCTAGTTTCAATGGTACATCTGATGGGCAGGTGCTAGTTTCAATGGTACATCTGATGGGCAGGTGCTAGTTTCAATAGTGCGTCTGATGGGCAGATGCTGGTTTCAATGGTGCGTCTGATGGTTGCATCTAATGACGCACCAAGCGGTATTACAGCTGGACATCCCAGTCCTTGCACATTAAGATGCACTTGTACACCAGGGGAGGGGCTTCTAGCATTAGCATCAAGTCGCAGACACAGCTACAGCAAAAGCTGCTAAATAGTTTGCTGGAGCGTGCAACTCTGAATCACCCCCTAGGGGGCATTTTTAGCTTTGCAGGTGGCTATAGAGACTTTCTGCACCCACAAATAGTGGGGACACCATTCTGAGGTGGAGTATGGAGGTGCTTGTCCTTTGACCATTACTGTGAATGGGTAACAGTTTGCACCATCAAGGACATTTAACATAAGAAAGTTAATTAATTATTTACCACACATATTTAATACTGCCACAAACGTTTTTTTTGTAGATAAAAAGCAAAAACTGTAATTATTTAGGGTTATAGTAGTGCTTTGAAGTGGTATTTGTACTTTTGCTGACATGCAGAATTCCTGTCATAGATAGTAATTGCACAAATGATCACACAAACCTTTTACATAGATTCACATCACCATATGCTATATGAGCTGACACCTGGGTATAATCA
Source organism: Taudactylus pleione (assembly GCA_031769625.1). Lineage (NCBI taxonomy): Eukaryota > Metazoa > Chordata > Amphibia > Anura > Myobatrachidae > Taudactylus > Taudactylus pleione. The sequence continues at coordinate 34,725,658 of JAUIMM010000092.1, forward strand.
TAATTGGGAAATAGGTGCAATTGTGCGTTTTCTGTCATTTGAAAGCACTATTTATGAATAAATGGCTCTTATTTTACCAGCAAGACCAGCCTAGGGTGCAAACAATCTCAAATTATATTAGGTTAATGAAGACTAAAGTGTTTCTCTTTTTTATTTTTTTGGCAAATAAAATCACGTTAGTACCAAAAATATTTTTAGATATCACTTCCGAATACCGCCAAGTCTTCATTAAGTGGGCACCTTTTGCCTTATGTACTGTGTTTTACATTGGTGTTTTAAAGTAAATGGTTAGCAGTAGCACTATGTGCTTGACATTGGGGGTTATATATACCAACATTGCTCAAAGGAGTAAAGCTATACTAAAACCATAGCAACGCAACCAATCAGTAATGTCAGTGGCGTAACTAGGGTATTTGGAGCCCAGGGCAAATTTGAAAAGGGCGCCTAAGGCGTGCGCGGCAAAAAATGTGCGTGGTCACTTAAAAATGGGGCGTGTCAACATGACACACCCCTTTATTTTCACACTGAACATTCCTATCCATATGCACCTTAACCCCAGTAGTACCCCTTCAACAGTATGCAGTTGTGGTCCCTCTTATGCAGGCTCATAGTAGTGCCCCTTATACAGTATCCCCAGTAGTGGTTCCCCTTATACAGCCCCCAATTAGTTCCCCTTACTCAGTACCCCCAGTAGTGGCCCCCCCAAATGCAGTGCCCCATGTAGTGTTCCCCCTTATGCAGTGCCCCCAGTAGCAGTCCTCACAATGCAGTGCGCCCAGTAGCGGTATCCCCTTATGCAGTGCCCTTTATATGGTGCCCCCCGTAGTAGTCCCCCCCCTATGCAGTGCCCTTTACATAGTGACCCCAGCAGTAGTCCCCCCCCATGCAGTTTTCCCAGTAGTGGTCCCCTTATGCAGGCACCCAGTAGTGATCCCCCATATCCAGTGCCCCCTGTAGTGGCCCTTCCTATTATTGCCCCCAGTAGTGGCCCTTCCTATTATTGCCCCCAGTAGTGGTCCCCCGAGTGCAGTGCCTCTAGTAGTAGGCCCCTTTTATAATGCCCCCAGTGGTAGTTCCCCCCCAAGTAGTAGTCCCCAGTAGAGGTTCCCCCTCCCGATTAAGTGCCCCCAGTAGCCCCCCCAGTAGAGGTCCCCCCAATAATGGTGCCCCCAGTAGTAGCCACCCCTCCCCCGTTGTACCCCCACCCCCAGTAGAGGTTCCCCCAGTAGTAGCCACCCCCCCTCCCCCGTTGTGCAGATAGGATAAAAAAATATATATATATAAAAATATACTTACTTGAATCCACGCTGCTGCTGCGGTCCGCGGCGCCGCTCCTGCCGCCGCCGCACCACCAGTCCTCCCGGGCTGGCGCGCTCAGCATTATGGGACAGACGTCATGACGTCATGACTTCTGTCCCATTACCCACTGCAGGAGCCGGACGGAAGTCCGGCTCTTGCAGTGGGTGCTGCGGCAGTCAATGAGAGTCTATCTGACTCTCATTGGCTGCTGTTTAACACATGCATCGCTGCCAGCGCTGGTGACGATGCGTGTGTTATGCACAGCCTGAGCCCGTCTCCTAGCGCTATTGGGCAAGCGCTCAGTGGGAGGGAGCGGGCTCAGGTGTGCAGCACAGGACCGGCGCTGGAAGCCTAGCGCCGGTCCTGTGTAAATGTGTAGCGCTGACCGCACTCACTGCGGTCGGCGCTACACTGGCTAACTAGGGCGGGCCGGTACCGTGGCCGGCAGCGCCCCCCCCCCGCGCCGCCGGTCCAACGGCGCCCAGGGCACGCACCCTGCCCGACCCCCCCTAGTTACGCCACTGAGTAATGTATAGTTTATCTATGTAGTACAGCTTAATCGAATAAAAAAAAACATTCTATGCTTCATTTAACATTCGTTCCCTGAAACAAATAATCCTCACCTGAGGGTCATTTATGAACCACAAACTTTGCACAACCACAAATTTTTGAAGTGTTAGTGTAACTAGTCTTTTGGAAACCACCCCACAAAGCTGCAGGCACTTTTCCAATTGGCCACGGCAGCTTACTTACTTCCTTATGCTAATGCCAGAATCCGCCCGTGTATACAGAAGATCTGTGCGACTGCACATGGCAGCCTACCCTGCTGTCTGTTTTTCAATCTGCAACCATCATCATTAGTATCTGGACTTGCACCCACCCCATGCTGGGCGCAAAAGATCCGTCTGAAACAGGCGTCCCATCTCCGTCCGCACACTATGATGGGACTCCCGCAACAGTTCTGTATTATTGTATGGTCGCCACACAGTTACTCTCATTTCACAGAAAGTGTGATCCGTCGATAAACGGATCAGTCCGTTCACAGTCACTAATGATCCCCATGGTGTGCTTATGGATGATGTGACATATGCGCAGTTGCCAATTTCTCCCTTCGGCACACGCACAGTCTGCTGATGCTGCAAACTGCGAGATACGTCCACATTGCCAGTTGTGTCTCTCCACAGAAGTGCAAATGGAAGGTGTGAAAATAGACACACTGTGCACTTGAACGAAATTATAAAAACAAAGCAAGGTGCTATAACGTGCAAGGTTAACTGTGAAGCAACACTTAAATTCAGGGTTTCCAAGCCATTAACAAAAAGGATAGTAAATCTGCTTTTAAACTAGAAATCTTAATTGCATACGTTTATTAATATACCACGTACAAGTGCTTTTGCTAATAGGATGCTCAGAGCCGGCACTGCCATTAGGAAAGCCTAGGCAGCTGCCTAGGGCTCCAAGGTGTAGGGGGAGCCTAAAACACTGAATGATTGACAGTGTTACTTACTCAGTATCTTGGTTACCACTGCTGCACCCCACAATGAAAGAGCAGCAGCTGGTAGCTTCTGAAGGTGCCCGCACACTAGGCAATATTTTACACGATCAGGCCGATTCCAACACATGGGGACGACAGATCGTGTAAAATATGTCCTAATCCTGAGTCTCTACTCACGATTACGATGCCGATGCGCGTACCCGCTGGTCGTACATCGCATCTTCAGATCTTGTCTGCTGCAGGCAAGATCTGAAAATCTCATCACGATGCACTCGAATAGTATAGGACACACGATAGATCGTGGGTCAATTTGGATTGTTTTTAACACCAAATCGTGCCCACGACTGCAGGGGGAGAAATCAGACACAATATCGGATCGTGACCTGAACACCTAGTGTGTGGGCACCTTGACCTTTGTTGCTCCCAGCTGCTGTTACCCCATGATTGTGGCTAAGAATGTGGTATTGGACTATGAAGTAAAAACTAACCACATTCCCAAGAATACTAGGTGGACAGTAGGAAATTGGTGACTGTCGTGGGGATGGGAGGGAGTCAAACACTCAATGCACCGGCCCCTAGGATGCTCCTAATCTTAAACTGTAAGGAGTTAGCGAGTCACTTATATTTTTAAATTGAAAACAAATCTCAAGCAAAGGGACCCCAGGCCTTCCAGCAGGCCCTGGAAGGGCCGTACCATACGGCAGCTGCTGACATACGAATGCCATTTCTGACAATGGGCCTGATTCAGACCCACTCGCAAGCGGCTGTCCGCTCGCAAGTGGGTCAATGTTGTGCACTGCGCATGCGCACGACGGCGGGAGCTCCGTCGTGCGGATGCGCCAGACGCGACGAGCGAAGGACTTTCCTTCGCTCGTTGTGTCTGATCAAAGGGGGCGTGCTGTCGATGTTGATTGACAGCACGCCCCCTTTGGTGGGCGTGCCGGGGGCGTGCCTCCCTGACGGGGGCGTTCCCAAGGGAACGCCTACCGTCAGAAGCCGGCCCACTGACATCACTAGTGATGTCAGTGGGAGTGATTTTGGCTCTGATAGAGCCAAAATCACTCCGGGCCTTGCGGTTGGAAAACTCAACCGCAGGCTCCGACTCGCAGTGGCGATGGTCGCGATGGTCAAGACCATAGCGGCCATCAAACTGCACGCTCGTATAGGCTGTGGGTGGTGACCCACAGCTATACGAGCGTCCAGGAGGACGCTCCATAATTGTGGAGGGCGGCCCTCATTCAGAGCGTGCGCTCTGCTCAGAGCGTATGGCTCTGAATGAGGGCCAATATTATGAAGAAAAGTGCTAGTTGGTCAATTAATTTATAAGTAGCAAAAGGTGCTAGCAAGGGTTAGGTTTTCCCAGCATTCAGATGCTATCAGTAATAAAAGACATCTAATCTAGGCTTACCATAATATCCCTTTAAACCGGGACACTTGTGAATTACACAGATTCTGTGGCTGATTAAAACGAAATGAAATGCAGGTTTGAAGTCAGCCAGCCGCAGAACCATCATGAGTATCCCGGTAAAAAGGGATATGGTAAATCTATTCTAATCTGCTAATTAACAGAAGTCACAGTTCCATATTACAAATACAAGTTAAGCTGTCAACCTACTACAATATATTTCTGTTAATCAAGTGGTACTAACGCTAAATTGAACTTGCAAGTAGGCATTTGCTGTGTCACAAAAGAGCATCAGTCTTTGGCTTTGCACTTTTACTGTTCGTAAATTACCTTTGTTATTTTATATCTATTTCTAGTTAGAAATTACAAAATGATGCCAGAACAGATCTATTTGTATGGTTGGAAGCTGAAGATGGCTATTTTTAGATGATAGAAGATTCTTTTGTTAAAGGTTCATTTGTGTTTTATCCATCACTGATAAACCCCAAAACAGCAATGTCAGTCTGTGTGCAAGATATTATAGTGTTGTTTTGCTTTTATATTTCAGTACTGTGATGTACCTGAAGGAGTGATAAGAGTTTACGCTCCATTGCACTCAAAGGTTTCCATGGCAATCCAGCTGAACAGTCGGACAAAAGCCAAAGACATCCTGGCGCGGTTTCAGTGTGAAAACAGGTGCAAAGAGATGATCTTTTTTGTGTTTCCTTCCTTTTATTAGGTTTATGGAAATAATAGTTCCACAGATGCCTCTTGTGTAAATGTAATATGATGTGGTGATTTGTTGTTTGTTTTATATTTAGATGTATTGATGAAGAAATATAATAGAACAATTTATTTTAAATGTTTATTTTAAGGGGGCTCTGACCCCTTTAAACCTGCTCACTGCCCAATTATACACAGCCCTATTAGGCACTGAACACCCTCTGCCTATATTACAACTCTAATCCCTTTCAGTCTTTTATAGTGGGTGTAGTAGGATCAAAATCACATTCAACACAAAGAAACAATATCTGTTTTTATCATGATCCAGAATTTTATTGCATCACCCAATACACTTGAACCAGCCAAAATACCTTAATTCCACTTGTAGCACAACCAAACCATTAGTTGTTTTCTTACTAAACTATGCTGTGATCTGTAGAACTTTGCCCGTGTCTAAAAAGATCATTATATTGCTATATACTATTGTGATCTGCAGAACTTTGCCCCTGTGTCTAAAAAGATCATTATATTGCTATGTTCTGTTGTGATCTGCAGAACTTTGCCCCTCTCCACCTGAACTTTGTCAGATACAATTATGAAAAAAAAGAGTCACACTGTATTGTAGTTCACGGGTTCCAGCAGTAATATCGCTTCCCACAGGATCCCTGCTGTCATACACTGAGCCAAAACTTCTCCTTGGGCTTCCTGAAACCACCACAATAAATTTTGAGTTTTTACAATGCAGCAGAAGATTTTGGCAGGTCTCCATGGAGAATCTATATAACTAGTGGGAAAACATGAAACTCCTTCCATATAGCACTCTTTGGGGTTCTTCAGCTCCTTCTCAGAGACGTCCTCACAGCAAACTCACTGCAAATTACATTTTTTTGTGCGCACCTCAAGAGCAGATGAGAAAGTAGGGAAAATATTTATTTTAAGGTAAAAATGTTTTTAAATCATTCTAGCTACAAGACAAGTAAGATGGCTATGGGAGGACATGCTGCGCATGATTAGACACGGACACTCCTCCTATGGGCCTTTGCAGAGCTGATTCATGAGTGACAACTCACGGCTTCGCCTCCGCCTCCATTAGCCGCTGCCACCCAGTGCTCATCAAGGCATCAAGAGAAGGCACTGCGGCACTGCCAGGGCTGACAGCAGAAATCTTGGGGACAACTACACTTGGATCTCTGGGGTCCCCAACCCTCACCCTCCCAATGCCCCCTCCTTGAAAATATACAATTATATATATATATATATATATATATATATATACAGTCAGGTGCATAAATATTGGGACATTGACAGAATTTTCATATTTTGGCATCTATTCACCACCACAATGGCTTTGAAATGAAACAAACAAGATGTGCTTTAACTGCAGACTTTCAGATTTAATTTGAGGGTAATGACATCCAAATCAGGTGAATGGTGTAGGAATTACAACAGTTTCTATATGTGCCTCCCACTTTTAAAGGGGCCAAAAGTAATGGGACAAACTAAACAATCCTAAATCTAACTTTCACTTGTTAATACTTTGTTGCAAATCCCTTGCAGGCAATTACAGCCTGAATTCTGGAACGCATAAACATCACCAGGCGCTGGGTTTCATCCCTGGTGATGCTCTGCCAGGCTTCTACTGCAAATGTCTTCAGTTCCTGCTTGTTCTTGGGGCATTTTCCCTTCAGTTTTGTCTTCATCAAGTGAAATGCATGCTCAATCGGATTCAGGACAGGGGATTGACTTGGCCATTGCATAACATTCCACTTTTTAGCCTTAAAAAACTCTTTGGTTGCTTTTGCAGTATGCTTCGGGTCATTGTCCATCTGCACTGTGAAGCGCCATCCAATGAGTTCTGAAGCATTTGACTGAATATGAGCATATAATATTGCCTGAAACACTTCAGAATTCATTCTGCTGCTTTTGTCAGCAGTCACATCATCAATAAATACAAGGGAACCAGTTCCATTGGCAGCCATACATACCCATGCCATGACACTACCACCACCATGCTTCACTGATGAGGTGGTATGTTTTGGATCATGAGCAGTTCCTTTCCTTCTCCATACTCTTCTCTTCCCATCACTCTGGTACAAGTTGATCTTTGTCTCATCTGTCCATAGGATGTTGTTCCAGAACTGTAATAGCTTTTTTAGATGTTGTTTGGCAAACTCTAATCTGGTGTTCCTGTTTTTGTGGCTCACCAATGGTTTACATCTTGTGGTGAACCCTCTATATTCACTCTTGTGAAGTCTTCTCTTGATTGTTGACTTTGACACATATACACCTACCTCCTGGAGAGTGTTCTTGATTTGGCCAACTGTTGTGAAGGGTTTTTATTCACCAGGGAAATAATTCTTCTGTCATCCACAACAGTTGTTTTCCGTGATCTTCAGGGTCTTTTGAGTTGATAGTCCCATTACTTTTGGCCCCTTAAAAAGTGGGAGGCACATATAGAAACCCTTGTAATTCCTACACCGTTCACCTGATTTGGATGTAATTACCCTCAAATTAAATCTGAAAGTCTGCAGTTAAAGCACATCTTGTTTGTTTCATTTCAAAGCCATTGTGGTGGTGAATAGAGGCCAAAATATGAAAATTCTGTCAATGTCCCAATATTTATGCACCTGACTGTATATATATATATATATATATATATATATATAATATATGATATCTATTATGTACTGCATATATATATATGTAATGTGTATATATTGTAATATAGTCAGGGTAGGGGGTCCCTCTCCCGGGGTACATGGACACCTCTTTACACACAGCAGCCAGGAAACAGCACACCAGTCCAGGGTTTTCGTGCAAGCTGGTCAGAACCAGTTTTTATTGTGCAATATAAAGCACTAAATAAACAAAACATAAAAATAAATCCTAGCCCATCTGGGCACTAACTAGACAGGTTATTCCCTCTCTACAAGTGGCAGGGCCTACTGCCATGCCTTACCACAAACACAAACAGAGCACTTTTGAATATCACAGTGTATCTGAACAAACCTCAGTGTCTTTTCTCCCCAGGGTATGTGAGACACTCAACCAAAACAACACAGCTTATCTGAGCTATTTCCAGGTGCAACTACAAATCAGCCTGCTCTCAGACTGAAAGGCCCAACAACTGAAATGGCCTGTGGATGGAGCCCTCCCTCTCTTCTCACATCCACATCCCCAGAACCCTTTAACCGCCTTTTACCAAATGCCGACACTTCTGGTCTGTTTGGCATAATAGACTTTTCCTGTTTTTTTTTTAAAACACATATGAAAGGAATCTGGAACACACATAAATGCTATCCCAGACTTCTCCAGTGCTTCTATCACATTATGTTATATATATATATATATATATATATATATATCATATATATGGGGTTATCTGCTAGAGGGCACTAGCCAAAATCTTGCCTAGGGCTCCAAATTGGCTAGGGCCAGCTCAGCTCGCAAATTTGTGCAATGTTGTTTCATGAAACAAACTTGCATTTTCAAACTCGCACTCGGTAGGATTGAGCCCATCGTCTCCTGATGAGGTATGAATTATAGCAAAATAGTAGTGAGCATTGTTCTAAATATTTGTCTTGCATGTTTACCGTTAGGTTTTTTTTCTCCATTTGATTCTTGTATATACTATGCACCCATACACCAACTATAGCCTTAGCAACCCATGTAGTTGGCTTGTTCAGTCATGCAGGCTCTAGGCCCGCTGTGTCATCTTGTGCAGTGCAGGGAAAGAGACTCGGAGTGAAAAACAGATTTTATATTTAACTGGAGGATGAGGAGCATGGCCCGGTAAACAGCTGGATATGCTTATATAACTCCTAAAAGAACTTTCTCTGTGTACTATCTAGATACTGTTGGTTCTTGTTTTGTAATACTTTGTAATTCAGTGGGGTTCTGTTTGCAGCAGTTGACCTTGGAATCACACATTTCCAGGAATAGTTAATTTGCTACATCTTCCTGCTGACATCTGATTAGATCCTACTCATCTCCCCACAGTTCTGCATGAGTTCAGTTTTTAATAAATACAATACATCTTGAAACTAGGAATTACTGTATGATAAATGCCTACTAGTGGATACTAGAAGCTATATTAGGACTTCTACTGAGGACTGTAAACTATCATAGGAGGCTACTTCTGGTGACTGGATGCTATAATAGAGGACTAATAATGAGGACTGGAAGCTATCATAGGAAACTACTGAGGACTGGATGCCATGGCAGGGGACTACTACTGAGAACTAGAAGCTATAATAGGGAAAAACTGTACTTCTGAGGGCTAGAAGATATGATAGGGAGCTACTACTGCGGGGAGTAAGATATGGTAAGGGATCACTACTGAGGACTGTAAGTCATGATAGGAGAGTACTACTGAGGACTGAAATCTATGGGTCATATTCAATTGTGTGCGAGAATAGCAGAAAACCCGCACCTGCAAGGTTTTTCTTGCAGGTGCGGGTTTTTTGTTTTTCTATAAGGTGTGTTGTTTTTTTAAAAACACGCACTAGGAGGTTTTTTTTCACGCACCTCCTGAGCAAGCATAATTTTTCTTAAAATTGATGATTATTGGAAAAATCACCCAGACTTGCTCTGACACCCCCGCGGCACCCCCCATGAGGACTAATTAAGCAACTGGAAGTATCCAATTAGCTTAATTAGTCCTTAATTACTCACCTTCCGAAGCGCTGTCTTCTGCATCTTCTTCTGCATCCAGCATCGGGAGCCAGCTCTTCTGCAGCAGGGTGAGTATGTCAGTGTGTGTGCTGTATGTAAGTGTGTATGAGTAAATGTGTGTGTGCGCATGAGTTTGTGACCCCCTGGTGCAGTGTGTGTGGCCCCCCCGGAATGGGCGCTGGGAGAACTACATCTCACAGCAGCCCTTGCTCCTTCCATCAACTCCGTGACCACTATTATTATTGAATACCACGGGTAGCGGGAGCGTGCATACCCACAGTATTCCGGAATTGGGCGCGAGGCACGCAAGGTTTTTAACTCACTAAACCTCGCACCCAATTGTATATGCCCCTATAATGGAGGACTACTTCTGAGGACTAGAAGTTAAGATAGGTGACTACGACCGTGGACTGGAAGCTATGATAGGGAACTACTACTAATGACTGTAAGCTATCATAGAAGACTACTACTGAGGACTTGAAGCTATAAAAGCTATAAAAGAGGACTACTACTGAAGACTGGAAGCTTTGATAGGGAACTGCAGTACTATTGAGGACTTGAAGCTATGATATGAAACTACTACTGATAACTGGAAGCTTTAATAGGTGATAACTACTTAGGACTGGAAGCTATTGTATGATAGGGGACAACTGAGGACTGTAAACTATGATAAGAGACTACAGTACTTACTACTGAAGACTGGGAGTTAACATAAGGGAGTAATGAGGACTCGAAGGTATGACAGAGGACTACTACTGAAGGCTGGTAGCTATAAAAGGAGTCAACTACTGAGGTCTTGAAGCTATGATAATAGGAACTACTGTATGACTGAGACCTGGAAGCTATGATAGGGAACTACTGTATTACTGAGGACTGGAAGCTATGATAGGGAACTACTGTATTACTGAGGACTAGAAGCTATGATAGGGAACTACTGTATTACTGTGGACTGGAAGCTATGATAGGGGACTACTACTGAGATCTGTAGATTATAATAGAAGACTACTACTGAGGGCTAGAAGCTTAGGAGGCTATTGCTCAGGGTCTAGAAGTTAAGATAGTTGACTGATACTGGGTCTTTGCACGTATGGTAGGTAGCTACTACTGAGGACTAAAATCTATTGTAGAAGACTACTACTGAGGACTGGAAGTTATAAAAGGAGATTACTACTAAGTAGTGTAAGCTATAAAAGGAGACTACTAACAAGAACTGGAAGTTATAAAAGGATACTACTTCTGAGGACTGGAAGCTGTGTTAGGGAACTACTGTATTACTGAGGACTGGAAGATATGATAGAAGACTACTACTGAGGATTGCAAGCTATGCTTGAAGACTACTACTGAGGACTGGAAGCTATGATAGGTGACAATTACTGAGGTATAGAAGCTAAGATTGGTGACTGATACTGGGGCCTGGAAGGTATGGTAGGTAGCTACTACTAAGGATTAAAATATATAATAGGAAACTACTACTGTGATCTGGAAGGTATGATTGGAGACTACTACTGAGGACTGGAAGCTATGATAGGAAACTACTGTTGAGGACTGAAAGCTATGATAGGGAATTGCTACTGAGGACTGGATGGTATGATGGGAGGCTACTACTGAGGACTGGAAGCTATGATAGGGAATTGCTACTGGGGACTGAAAGCTATGATGGAGCACTAATACTGAGTATTGCAAGCTACGATAGTAGACTACTAATGAGTACTGCAAGCTATGTAAATCTACCAGTGAAGACTTTAAAATATGATAGGAAACTGCTACTAAGAACTCTAAGCTATTAGGAAACTACTACTAAGGACTCTAAGCTATTATAGGAAAGTACTATGGAGCACTATAAGCTATAATAGGCAACTACCACTGAAGACAGTAAGATATGATAGGGAACTACTATTGAGGACTGTACACTATAATAGGGGACTACTTGTAAGGACTTGTAAGATATAAAAAAAGACTAATAGTGGCACTATAAGTTATGATAGGGGACTGAAAATGAGGACTGCAATATATGATAGGGAACTACTACTTAGGTTGTAAGATATGAGAGGGAACTACTCATGAGAACTGTAAGATATGATAAAGAACTACTAATGAGGCCTGAAAGCTATGATGGGTGGCTACTAATGGGTACTGGGAGCTAAGATTTGACACTACAATTGAGTACTAAAAGCTATAGTAAGGAACTACTTCTCGGGACTGTAAGATACAGTATGACAGTGGGTTACTACTGGGAATTGGGATTAGACAAATAGTGGTATATGGGTACTATGACAGAGCACTGCTGTGCTACTAGAATCAAGGAGTTATACTAGGGGACTAGTACTTGCTTTTGTAAGTTGTGCAAATGTTAGCTCTTGATGGAGATATGTTTGGTTTTTAATGTAATATTTTGTATAATTCTGTTTGTATTGCTTAATGCTGTATTTTCATCCACAATGTTATTATATATATATATATATATATATATATATATATATACATATATATATACATATATATTGGTATTCTTTCATCTTTATTGTCATATCCAAACTAAAACAAAAAATATATTGATGATCGCCTGAAAACAGCTATAAACCCTGTGTTCATGAATGGATAGGGTTGATCAATGAAATGGTGAGACATGAACTTTTTGGGTATGTGGGAAGGAATTGCCTGTTGAAATATGATCAGATATGGAATAATTGTATATATTCTTTATGTAGCTAGAGGTATTGAAGTTGTCTTTAAGTTCTGTCCATTCAGTTAATTTGGGTTATGCGGTGAAGTATAAATGCCTCTAAATTTTGTGTCTAGATTTCCATGCGCATTCAGTGTTTTATTACATTCCCTTTTAAGATACTGACTGTATTTTTATTTTTTGCTGATGCATGCCAGTTATCTGGTTGTCATATTGCATTGTATAGATTTACAGGATACCTCCTTATGTTGTATTCTTTAGAGATCTTCTCTTAGTTTGTTTGTACTATTTTTTTTCTAAAATACAAAATCTTCAACAAGTATTATTAAATGGAGAAAACAGAATATATGTCTATTTGAATTCAATAATTAAGTTTGTTTGTTGTACTGGAAGGTTTGCTAGTTTACAATGTCTTACATTCCATTCAGTCTTTATCACATGCTTTGCTAATTTGCTTTTATATATAAGTCCAACCATCTTGCTGGCAGACAGCATAATATCCAATAAATGTCACGCTGGTTTTATTTGAATCATTTAAAATTAGCACTGCAGTTTGTGCTATCGCATTAAAATGCATTTCTATTGGACACATTTATTTATACTTTGCCAATTATCCACAATAGTGGTGCAATATAATACGCTGAGACTCATTGTTGGAAGTGTGTATATTGATGATAGCAATAAAAAGGAAGCATACTATTTCACTACGGATTGTCTACTTAGAATTCTGGAACTAATTAGTCTTTCTCGCTAGAGGATACAGCTTAGAGACGCCAGCAATAGCAGCTGGCACCAAAACATCTCACACAATAAACTAGCTTTACATATTTAGAATGGAAGAGAACTACGGAGAGAGTTTCCTGATCAGACGACTAACATTTTCTATTCTGTTTTCAGCCATGGGACACCTGACAAGTCACACAACCAGAGTTTATATGAAATAGGAGGGAACATAGGTAAGAATAATCATTTATTGGAAAGTATACTTAATTTAGTTATTTGTATGACTGAAAAATTATTTGATTTTCCTCATATGGTGCAAAATCAAGGAGCTTTGTGATACATAATACAGTGAGCTTTGGAAATGTGATCTACAGCGATTTGATCTCACCACTGCGGAGTAATGTCAGATAGATGAGTCACCTGATACATATGGTAAATGTGCACCTTATAATAAACTGTAGCATATTTGAACAGTTACAAACCACACTCTGTTACAGTTTTATTATATATAACAATGTTTTCAGTTTTAGCTTCTGATAAACAGGCACATTTATACATTCCATGAAGTTGTAAATACTGTAAGTAAAGAACAATTAAATCGGTAACGTTATGATAGTAAAAAGTAGTAAGAAAAACAAAAATATGTCTGCCCCTACTATGTAATGTAGGTGTGGACAAATGGAAAATCAGTCAAAGTTTATTTTTATTGGCTGGTCCAAATAGCCAATAAGATGAACCCAGGAGAAAAGATCTTGCATAGCCAACAGCAGTCTTTGATTGTGATCCTCTAACTTTACTAAAGACACAAGTTTTACCCCAGTCAGGCACATGTATGTTTGCTTCAAATGTACTATCCGGATAGGAGAATATGTTTAATATCCTCTGATTTGTTTAGAAAATACTCACTAAGGGGCCTATTTATTAACATTATTTTTACTAAAATAAAGTGAAAGATTGTGTTTTCACACCCTTTTCACATTATTTTAGTATCACATAGATTTACTAAAGGGCAATTGTAGTAGAATTCGTAAAATTCTACTCCAACCCCTTATTATCACATATTTTTAGTAAGCAGACCGCATTTCCCATAACTGTAATGGGAAATGTAATCTGCCAAGATTTACTAAACATAAAATGTGAAAAAATACAGGGGTAAGCCCTGTGATAATAACGCCACCTGGAGATGTGTCTTTCCCGAAAAATACAGGGAGAAGTATGCAGAGGGGATTCGCAGGGAAAGAGCTCTATCACAAGATCTGTCCTTGCAAGAGATTTTTGAAAAATTCCTGTGATATTTCCTAAATTCGCAATGCGAATTTAGTTGGAAATATCACTCTACAACCACATTTTAAATGCGGATTATAGTAAATAGGGCCCTAAATATGGTGAGTTTTAAAAGCAACTTAAATCCACAAATCTAGCAGAACAGTTACGCACTTATCCCGGCCATCACTGTGAGATATAACTCACGGTCAGACAGACAAAATGATTTGACATTGTCATACTCTGTCAGCTAATTGGTTTCTCTGTCTGGAGGTGAGTATATCCACTCTCAGATCTGAGCACCACTTATCACATCAGTCAGGCATGCTGAAAGATCTGTTATGCCTGACCAGTGGTGTCACAAGAGGGGTGCGGGCCGCACCCGGGTGTTATCCACCGAGGGGTGACAACAAGGTGCCTACTACCCAGGTGGTGCACTCGGCTCGTGTCACAGTGAGGGAGCCAGCAATGCACACAGGGCAGTACACATCTCCGGCGTCCCCCACCACCTCCACCCCCAAGTGATAACCACGGGTGTTCGGGATGCGTGGTCACGTCCCTTCCTGCGTGGTCACGCCCCTTTTGCCGGCACGCATCTTATCCGCACACACTCCGTCCCTCCCTGCACCGGGTGTCACTGTGCCTGACTGAGTGATAATTGGTGCTTGGTCCCGGCCATACAGTGTGCAAGTATCGCCCCAATCAGCCGATAATCTGCTGATCAGTCTCATAGTTGCAAAGTGAATGACCGCCTTTAGTAATCATTCCGTGTGTCTCTGTCAGCCATCACATTACACCAAGCATGATTTCTATTTAGGCACTGTATATCAACTACTGAGTATCCAGTCTGTAGTCGACATTCAGGATGTTGACAGTCAGAATGTCGACATAGACAATTCTGTAGGTTGCCAACCAATATGTCAACATACAATTAGGTCAATATGGTTAAAATGTTGACACATTCAGAATGTTGCCTTTTAATGTGTCGATGTCAGAATGTCAACATATTTTTTTTGTTGTTTCTTAGGGTTAGGTTTAGGCTAAAATAAGCAAACATTTTCATTATTCTGGTGTCGTCATGTTAAATATCGACATTCTGAACACATTGTCATTTTTGCTATGTCGACATATTTGTGCTGACTTTTTGGGTGCTGACATTCAGAACATGTTGACATTCTGGTGTCAGTATTCTACCTGTCGACTTTCTGAATGTCGTCAAGTCATACCACCCTGACTACTGCTAAAAGTACCATGAAATATTTTCTTTCTGTATCTTTACCATTATTTTTCCAACTGATGCTGTTTTTCCTGTTTTTTCTTTAATAAAAGCCAGACTCTTGGATCTTAACCAAACAAAGCTCAATGAGCAACAATTTTCCAGAGCTCAGTACATCTATATATCATAGATGATACATTATGCTGCAATTGCACTGTTAATTGTGCATCCTTTGTCTAAGTTTACTGCAAGTTCAGTACTTCTTAAATGCTTTATTAAATTGACTTTTCATTGGGCTTATTTATCATGCAAAAACAATTATCATTTGGTGGAAAAGACAGTAGAACATGCTATTTATCTAGGATATCTCTCATGAGTTAACATTGTTCAGACTGTTTAGTTGTATGGCCTCTCTACAGAACTATCATACATAATTATTATCTGTAGTTCCAGGCCTGCTTAACAAAATCTACATAGAAGTTCCCATATTCCATATTCCATGTACAATATATATGCTTACAGTAATGCAGTTCAGTACACGTACAGCCATAACAGCCTCTGTAGCCAGAAAAAGAAATGCTGCTTTGTGAAGAAATCAATAGCATTTTATATACTATAGTAACAAGTACCTAAAACTTTCCACCAGTATATAATTAGAATGCTATTAGCAGGTATTGCATAAAAAGCAACTTTAGCTTTATTAGTGACATTAAGGGTCTGATTCTGAGTTGGAAGCAAAGCATGTAAATACATTTATTTATTTTGCATGCGGCTGATTGCATATGTAGCCCACAAATGCTGGACAGCTTTATTTTTACACTGCCCTTTAGATTTGAGTTTGGACACAACCGTTTCAAATCTAAAGGTGGGTACACACTATATAATCTTGTAATATGTAATCTTAGTACTTTCAACCAATCTGCATGACCATCGTATAGTGTGTACCCCCAGTCTATTGTTTTCACCCATCATTCATTGCATTGTCCCATTGGATGTTCTGCACGTGCGACGGGACAATTCCGTGGACGTCACAGTGTTGTTACATTATAATGTAACAATATATTGCGTCATCGCATGATGGATCATGTAGTGTGTACGGCAAAATGATACATCATTATTTTGCATTCCCGTGTCGCACAGTCATTTAGAGGTGTACCTAGTTTTAATCTCTCTGCACATTTTAAATATGCCCCATATGTAGTGTAGAATGGATTTGCCCTTTTTTGCTTTGCCCCAACTCCAAATCAGCCATTAATGCTGGGAACACACTAGGCGATATATTGTTTGTACAGCAAATGAACGATACATCGTGCAGTCCATTTGGCAGATTGTACACACAGTGGCCTTCATTCAGAGGCGGCCGTACGGTCTACGACCGCACGGCCGCCTCGATGTTTGTCAAGTGCGCATGCGCACAAGGGAGCCGGCTCCTTCATGTGCATGCGTGAGACCCGCTACGACCGACAGCGCCGGTCGTAGCGGGTCTCTTTCCAAAGGGGGCGAGCTGTCGATGTTGATTGACAGCTCGCCCCGTTTGGAAGGCGGGCCGGGGGGGTGGCAGCCCAAATGGAGGCGTTCCCATGGGAACGCCTACCGTTTGGGGGAGGCCCCACTGACATCACTAGTGATGTCAGTGGAGAGCTTCCGGCTCTGACAGAGCCAGAAGATCTCCGGGGCTTCCAACAAGTGAGACCCTACCTTAGGAATTAATGACATAGGCAAACGTAGGGGGGGGGGTTCCATCTGCCTGGAAACCCCCCTCCCCAGCCCACACCATAACCACAATAGAAATAGTAATAGAACAGAATTTTACTAGAGCTGCATGTTCTTTTCAGTATCACAAATGAAATAATTAGCACCACCTGTGGATCTTCTAACATGTGTAAGCCAGTTATAAATAACCTATGCACCAAATAGGATATCTGGAAAACATTCACTGTTAGGGATGTGCTGCAATAGAGCCCAATATGTACATATTTGTCCAGGGCAGTGCTAGGTTCTTCTGCTGCTCCTCCAGGCTCCCGGACTTGCTCCAATGCCCTGGAATGGTGCCCACACCTGAACATTCTGCTCAGAAAGGATGGCTCTACTGCCACATTTAATGGCTTACTGTGATCGCTGGTCCTCTATATGCTGGAATTATGACACACAATACACTTTGTATGACGCATATTAAAGCTGGTTAAGTGCTAATTCTACCATCTTCATGGACTGGCCACACTCACTCTAAAATCAGGCATTTGGAAACCCACCTCTAGAAATCCTGCATTTGCCACTGAATGATAATTACATCACAGCTGATTCTTCTGGCCAGTAATATTTGGCGGCCTATTGGTAAGTGTGTATGCACAAGGTCGTTTGTGCATAACCTTGCAAATCATTAGATCGGCTAGCGGGTTGGAAAATCTAGTGATTTGTCATTCAAGTGTGTACTCCACATAGGTCTATAGATTGCAAGCTTGTGAGCAGTGGGCCTGATTCAGCATGGTTTTCTATTCTGCTTATACGCATGCAACCCAGTTGCTAATATCAGCGGTGCTATGTAAATGTTTGCATTCGCATTGCGATCACAGTTTGACCTAGGGACGCCCACTTCCCCTTGCTCACATCCGTATACTTGGGCAACATAGCGAAACAATCGGTAACATCGGACCCATAAGCACAGTTAAGGCAGGTCAGACCTCACTCAGGAATTGCTTAATTCAGCACACGCTATGAGGCCTCAAGTGGCGTCTGGTATCGCAGTGGATAATTTATGCACGCCCATGCAACGCCGTCTCAACGCACTGGCACGCCTGCGTTCGCCCGACCACCTCCCCCGTCACCACCCACAAACGGCACTTCCTGTCAATCACTCTGCCATGGGTCTGCGTAGCCTCTGCGATCACAGTCCCGATCGCAGTGGCTAGTTTGCGCTTACGCACTGTGATTCATACACATGCGCAGAATGAAACAATTGACCGATTGCATGCGTATAAGCAACTGTGGGCCTGATTCAGAGCCGCTCGTAAGCGGCCACTCGTTCGTTACGACCGATGTTCGCACATCTGCGCATGCGTACGGATTGTAATACGCATGCGCGAACCAGTCAGTGCGGCCGAAAATCGTGTGCTCGCTAAATAGCGAATGCCTGCTATTTTGAGTGACAGAATGAGGCGTATGTGGGTGGTAACAGGGGAAGGTGCTTGAAAACGGGGAGTGGAGATCCGAACGCAGGCGTGCCAAAAGGTCAAAATGGGCGTTTAATGGGTGTGCATAATTAACAAAGCAGCGTCATTGCCCACGTCACTTGGTTGTTTTATAGTTAGAACTGCTCGCATGATTGTGGTAGGAAAAACCAACCACAAGAATAGCGAGCAGTTCATACGCCATCTGATGTACTCGATTAATCTAATAAATAGCGGACATGACGTAGGATGCGAGTGGCCATGGGGCGTTTTTTTCAAAATTACGTTCGCATGTTTCGTTCGATCGTTCAGACATAGAGGCGTGAACAGACCGCAAAGAGCGAACGGTTAATTTAAATAGCCAGCCCCTTTTTCTGGACGAGCGAGCGCAAATAGCGTCCGGCTCTGAATCAGGCCCAGTGTTCCTTGCTGAATCAGACCCAGTGCCCTCTTAAATCTTTGTTATTACCCAGCTTCGTTTCATTACTGTTTTGTTCCCAACTGTACAGAGCAGCATAATATGCTTGTGGTAGATAAATAAATGTTAATAATAAATGTTAATAATTAACTGTAATGTCTGCAACTTCCAACCTGATATTTCTAAATCGTAGATATGAGAAAGAATTCATTGCAGTCACAATGTAGCGCTATTCATATCTCTGTGAAAAATGCACAGCTCTGTATCTATGACCTCCAGCGACTTCATCCGGACACAGATGTACTGTACAGACTTTGATGTGCAATATGATGTTTTTCGGTAGATTTTAGTATTGATCCTTTTGTGTTTATGCAACAATTGTTTCAATGTAAAAAGTATATCAGTGCAAATCTGCTGTAAGTCCTCAACACAATCATTTATTTGGCACCACAAACCTCTGCAGTGCAAATGAGTCCAAGGGCTTGATTCAATACCAATTGCAACTGCGATTACGCACGCAAGTGGCCGACTGTTCCGATCTGTGCATGCATATTCATCGCAGTGTGCAAAGGCTCCACTGTAATCGGACTGCAATCGCAGTGACTACGCAGACCCATCACAGAGTGATTGACAGGAAGTGACCGTTTGGGGGTGGTCGGTGAAACGCAGGCGTGCCAGTTCATTTGAACACCATTACAGGGGCATGCATAAATTAGCCACTGCGATGCCCTATGCAGCTTGGGCTGTTACTGCGCGCAACGAGGTTAGCAATTCCTGAGTAAGGTCAGACCTTGTGCAGGTCTGCGTGAGGCTGCGATGGTACTCAATGTTACCGATGGTTTTGCAGACTTGCAAAGTATTACGGATGTGTGTAAGTAAAGTGGGACATTTTATGCTGCAACGGCATTGCGATCACACACATACAAGTGAAATAATTTCCCTAAAAACCTACATTAATAGTGCGTATTGCAGCCTAATAAACAATATTGAATTGATCACTAAAGTCTATAACAAACATACCAGTTGGCCAGATAAGTAACAATCATTAGCATATTTTTGCAGTGAGACTGCATGCGTAATCGCAGCTGCGGTCACAAAAGCGATCCGTAATGAATCAAGCCCAAATTACTAAGCAAACAAAATATAAATCACTCATGAAAATTTAACAAGCACAGACGAAGTTGGCAAAATAGGTACAGGCGTTAGATAAAGGATAGAGAGGGCCCTGCTGTGTGTGGAAATAACTAGATCAGTTTGGATCTATTCAGTTAAAGACAACCTGCAGCAGTAAATAAGAGCTATACCACCCTTGTTACAGATAAAATAAGAAAAAGTATACTGCCTTGGTGTGTCTCAGCCAAAGCAATACATCTGTGTGTATAAAAATATGAGATATGGTAAGAACTTACCCTTGTTATCTCTATTTCTACGAAGTCCATAGTGTTCCACAGGATACCTTGGGGTATAGGTGTGACGTCAGTCGCAGGGCACCAAAGAGTTAAGCTTTCAGCCTCCCAGGATGCACTGGGTCCCCCTCCTATACCCCGCCCCCGAGCCAAGGCACCTCAGTTAGTTACCAAGCCATAGGCCGGAGGAGGAGAAGGAAGAGAGAGAACAAAGATCTGGACACATACAAGAATCACATTCTCACCAGAGGGAGACGGTTGATGAGTGCTTTGAGGTTGAGAATCGGACGATACGACCCATTGGGTTTCTGTACCAAAAAAAGATTTGAATAGAAACCCTGGCCCCTCTGGGAGAATGGAACAGGCACTATAACTCCAGCCTGGAGCATAGTGTGCAATACCTTCCGCATTTCCGTAGCCTTGTTCCGGTCTGATGGTAGACCCGTGGTGAAGAATCGAGCTGGGCGTCTGTGCCGGAAGGAGAGGGCGTACCCGTGGGAGACCACCTCCAGAACCCAAGTGTCTGTCGTAGTGACCGACCAACACTGGGCGAACTGCAGCAGGCGGCCTCCCACCCTGGGATCCCCCAAAGGGAGGCCCGGGCCATCAGGCCGCAGGCTTGTCATCTGGCTTGGGGGCCGGACGTCTGGTACTCCATGCCTGCTTCCGGGGCTTGACCGATTTCCTAGGGCCACCCTGACGAGGAAACGACTGTGGTTTGGGCCTGCCCTGGGCCCTAGATGACCGAAAGGACGATGGTCCAGAACCAGAAGGAGCAGCGGCCGACGGGAGACAAGCCGATTTGGCTGCCGCCAGCATGGCCACAATCTTATCCAGATCCGGACCGAAGAGAACTTCTCCGGTAAACGGCAAGGCTTCCAGACCCTTCTTGGAATCTGCGTCCGCCTTCCAGGATCGCAGCCACAAGGTGCGACGAGCAGCTACCGCTGCAGAAGAAATTCTAGACACCAGAGTACTAATGTCTAGAGCCGCCTCGTTGATGTAAGTGGCCAAATCACGGAGATTGCCAATCAACTCCGCCTGTTCGGCCGGACAGTCGGAATCAAAAGAAGCCTCTAATGAATCCGCCCAGCGCTCCAATATAAGCGGACTTCAGGCAGATTTCCACCTTGCGGTCCGTAGCATCCTTAAGGGAGGACATGGATGGCATCGGCAATGTGGCACTACGGACAAGACGGGTCACGTGAGAATCCACCTGTGGAGGGGATTCCCACTTAGCAAAATAATTATCCGCGAACGGATAAGCCACCGCGAGGCGTCTCTGCGGCTGGTATCTTTTGACAGGCTGTTTCCACGCCTCCTCTAAATGGTCCACCAACTGACCCGAAAGAGGAAAGACTGTGGCATCGCCCTTCACATCTTTGAAAAAGGCATATTTAGACTTAGCCGCTGGGGGAACTTCGTCCTCAATCACCAAGGCTGTGCAGACCGCCCGAATAAGTCCAGGAATATATACTTTGGACTTAGCATCAGCGTCCTTAGTATGGAGAGGTTCCTGATCGTAAGGATCCAGAATCTCCCCATCATCAGACGTCCCTTCGTCATCCTCATAAGGAGCGGACAGAGACGCCACCGGCCGTTTTTGAGGCCGCATCACAGACTCCCCTTGCAATACATCCGACAAGTGCTGTACAGAACTCGTCAGGGAGTTAACCCACGCTGGCTCCTGAGAAACCGGGAGCGGGGAAATAGGGAGACTGTGGGGTACCACCAATTGTCGTGGGAAACCCTGCATGGGTGACGACACCACAGACTGCTGGGACAAACCCATCAGAGTAAACGCGGGCTGCGGAGCTAACTGGCCCATTAAAACTGTTAGCGCCTGAGCGAAACAAGCCCAGGGTGGCTCCTGTACCGGTGCTGTAACCGTAAGAGGCCGCGCCATGGACAAACACTGCCGGCAAAGGCCCTCCGCGCTACCCTCCCCCTCCGCTAACGGTACTTTACACGTGGTACACTGTAGCCGGAGGGGAAAATCACTTTCAGACATGATGGCCCCACGTATGTGACCCCTCTCACCAATTATATATTAAATAGGCGAGTGACCACCCTGCAGCACCGCACCGCAAGGGCTTAGCAGAAAGAACAGGGACAGTAATAAAGCTGACAGTTTAGAGAAGAAAAGTTACAGGCAGCGCTAGCACAGTCACATACAATGCAAAGAAAATCAATTCCTGCACTAACAGCGCTGATCACTCAACTACACAGACACAGGGCCTGGTAGGACACAGCGCTGCATGCACAGACCTGACCACAGCGGAGGAGAGGTATGCGGGGGGACCCAGACCACGATGCTTCCGTCCAGTGCTTCCAGCAGCGTTCACCATGCGTTGGAGAAGATGGCCGCCGAGGAGCAGAGAGGAGGCTGGCCTGGGGGAGGAGCGCTGACACAGGACCAGTCAGCACAGTGCAGAGAGGGCTGTGTGCAGCGGGGGAGGCGCCGGCTGTGAGACAGGGAAGGCGCGCTCCCCTGGCATGCATTTAACCCCTGGGACGCCGCAGCGCTACCGCTCTGCAGCGGTCCGCTGTCCCAGGGGGTAGTGGAAGCGCAGGTTGGTCGCCTGGCTCCACGCTGCAGCCAGTCCCCAGGGAGCCCCCTGCCTGGGGACTTAGGACCATGTGATCAGCGGGGACCCACCACGGGACCCCGCTGCTTACCTCTGTCCCCCTTGAATCCGGCCATGGTCCGGAACATCTGGGGTCACCGCTAGCTGTGACCCCAGATGCCCACCAGCATCCCCGGATCAGTACCAGCGTTCTGGTACCGGCAGGGTGTAGGGAAGACAGCATGGACGTCAGGACTGACTGTCCATGCTGTTCATCCAGATGTGCAGCCACAGCTGCATGAAGAAAAAGCTTCAGGGGCTCTTCTAGCCCCCACTCCAACAGGTGCACCCGACTCCGGCCGGGCACCAAACTAAACTGAGGTGCCTTGGGTCGGGGGCGGGGTATAGGAGGGGGACCCAGTGCATCCTGGGAGGCTGAAAGCTTAACTCTTTGGTGCCCTGCGACTGACGTCACACCTATACCCCAAGGTATCCTGTGGATACCCTATGGACCCTGAAGTAGAAAATATAATTTCTTTATTTAAAAAAAAGAAATAAAATATCAATACTATATATACCTACAAAAATAGCAGCCTGTCTCATAAATAATCATCAGCAGCTCTCACTATCTCAGTGGATAGCAAGTTGCTACGTAATTGTAACAGTGTCTCAATCAAATATACATTTAAGTGCTACAAAGTATCTATTTTCTGTAGAGAAAGCTGTAAAAAAAATGTCTGTGTGAGCTGTGTAGATATAATGAATAGTTACTATTTCAACACTTATATAGAAGATCCCATATATTGAACTTCCACAAGCACCTCAACCAATTACCACGGATTAGTGTCCAGCTGACCTATATGTCCTGGAGACCACTTGATATACACCAATTGTGGCAGTATAGGAAACTAAATAAATATAGTACATGTCCAGTTCACAATGACAGTACAAGGACGGGCTGTTATTAGCCAAATGAGTAAACTTACTCCATATTCCTTTCAGTGCTTGGCGTACCACAGCTAGGTGGTCTCTCCTGCCCGGATCCCAATGGCCGGCACTTAGCACTGTATGCTACCGCCCCACCATTCATCACAGGGAGCAAAAGTGCCACATTGAGCTGAACGAGGCAGCTGCGGTTAAGCATACAGGGCGGCACCTTCCCGTTACCACCTACAAACTGTCACTCATAGTAGCGCAGTCTTTGCATTACGAGTGCACGGATCCCAATTGCAGTGACTGGTACGCGCACTACGATGCATATGCATGCACAGACGGTCGACAATCGCGGCTTTCGTCCAGGTCTGAATCGACCCCTCAGTGCTGAAAGGAATATGGAGTAAGTTTACTCATTTGGCTAATAACAGCCCGTCCTTGTACTGTCATTGTGAACTGGACATATACTATACTATATTTATTTCCTATACTGCCACAATTGGTGTATATCAAGTGGTGTCCAGGACATATAGGTCAGCTGGACACTAATCTGTGGTCATTGGTTGAGGTGCTTGTGGAAGTTCAATATATGGGATCTTCTATATAAGCGTTGAAATAGTAACTATTCATTATATCTACGGCGCTCACACAGACAGTTTTTTACAGCTTTCTCTACAGAAAATAGATACTTTGTAGCACTTAAATGTATATTTAAAAGAGACACTGTTACAATTACATAGTGATAGTGAGAGCTGCTTCTGATTATTTATGAGACAGGCTGCTATTTCTGTATGAATATATGGTATTGATATTTTATTTCTTCATTTGTAATAAATTATTTATATTTTTATACACACGTGTATTACTTTGACTGAGACACACCAGTGCAGTATACTTTTTCTTAAGCTGTGTGTACGGGGTGACAAAACATGATTCTTTACTTGTAGCTCATGTTCCGCCAACTCCAACACATCATAACTCCGCTAACCTCAACACTTCATAACTCCGCCAACCCCAACACATCGTAATTCTCCCAACCCTAACACATCGTAACTCCGCCAGCCCCAACACATCATAACTCCGCCAATCCCAACACATCGTAGCTCCGCCAACCCTAACACATCGTAACTCTGCCAACCCCAACACATCGTAACACCGCCAACCCCAACACATCGTAACTCCACCAATCCTAACACATTGTAACTCCGCCAGCGCAAAACATCGTAACTCCGCCAATCCTAACACATTGTAACTCCGCCAGCGCAACACATCGTAACTCCACCAGCGCAACACATCATAACTACGCCAACCCCAACAGATCGTAATTCTGCCAACCCCAACACATCGTAACTCTGCCAACCCCAACCCATCGTAACTCTGCCAACCCCAACACATCGTAACTCCGACAATCCCAACACATCGTAACTCCGCCAATCCTAACACATTGTAACTCCGCCAGTGCAACACATCGTAACTCCGCTATCGCAACTCATCATAACTCCGCCAACCCCAACACATCGTAACTCTGCCAACCCCAGCACATCATAACTCTGCCAACCCCAACACATCATAACTCCGCCAACCCCAACACATCGTAACTCTGCCAACCCCAACACATCGTAACTCCGCCAACCCCAACACATCATAACTCCACCAATCCTAACACATTGTAACTCCGCCAGCACAACACATCGTAACTCCGCTATCGCAACTCATCATAACTCCGCCAACCCCAACACATCGTAACTCTGCCAACCCCAACACATCATAACTTCGCCAACCCCAACACATCGTAACTCTGCCAACCCCAACACATCGTAACTCCGCCAACCCCAACACATCGTAACTCCGCCAGCGCAACACATCGTAACTCCGCCATCGCAACTCATCATAACTCTGCCTTTTCAACATTTAGCTGCAAACTCTGCAGCATTGTAACTTTCAACCTCTGTCCGTTGCAGCATCTCAGATTTGATTCATTTTGGTGTATGAAAAAAATTGTGGGTAGATTGTTATTAGTTATCTCAACGCCTGAATTGTGAACTAACAATTATATTATTAAACAAAAATAAAAAAAATATTTTGACTAATGACTTATTCTGTTGTAGGAGAACATTGCCTAGACCCAGATACCTATATGCTGGATGTGTATCATGTTAACCCCCAGGCGGAATGGATTTTAAAGCCAAAAAACAGCTGAAAGTAGTGAGTTCTCAGCAGAAATGCACACAACAACCTCAACAAAAACCTGCACTGATGGAATGTATTGGACTGAATGCGGTGTGGCTGCTGCGGCTGTGCCTGGCAGTGCTCAGTGTGGTGGAATGTACAGACCTGGGTACTACAAGAGTGAACACTAAGCCTGTGGAGAGAGCCTGTGGACTCCGGATGCATGTGTTTTTATGGCATATAAATTATGCAAATAACATATCTTTCTTTGTAAGAAATGTAACACTACAAGGAAACTGCCAGCCCAAGGGACCCATAGTCCTTACTACTTTATCCCTCTACAAGTATTATTGCAGACACACAGATGTGGTGTTGACATCTCGCTATCTACTTTCTGCTGGACAGACTTTGAAACAACAGAGCCCTTTAATAATGGGTAACATTTTTTCTTTTAGATGCTTTTCATAAAAAAATGTGTATGATGACATGAATACGCTGTATCTCAGAAGAAATATTTAACTATTGTACGCTCCTTTGTATAGGAACCACTACGTTTGTACAGTTATGTTTTTATATCTATTTGTACATATATTGTAATGCTTTTGTATGTGTTTTAAATATGTCTCCTTTGCACATATTTCTAATATGCGCAAAGCATCTGTCATTACTTCAGTATTCACATGTAATAATATGTTTTAACGTTCAGAATGGTAGGTGCCTTGTCAGCTGGTCATGAGTGTTTGTGCTAGTTGGGTATGTTTTACCTATCTAGTCAACTGGTATATTTGTTATAGACTTTAGTGATCAATTCAATATTGTTTATTAGGCTGCAATACGCACTATTAATGTAGGTTTTTAGGAAAATTATTTCAATTTATGTGTGTAAATTATGACAATCCAGTGTTCAACTGCAAGGTGCTTCACGGGAAAATGCCTAATTACTTCCCTAAGGGAATAAACTGTCATCATAACATAATTGTCATTTATTTACCCTCTAAAAATTATATTTAGTACTTCTGTTATTTTAATAGACAATGTGTAAAGCGTCTTAATATACTGGTGTAATCAGTTGATTTGCTGTATTGTGCCAGGGTACAGATTTAGTTCTGCCATGTTATGGTGGTAGGGAGGTACAGTACTGCTGATGTGCAAATATTATCAGCCTTCTCAGTGACACTGTACTCACTACAACTCTCCATCACATGAGAGTTATACGTGGCTGAGGCATGGCGCGGATCACTCGTATCAGAAATCTCTGTCTTTTGCCTTTTTACCCAGATTAGCGACTGAGTTGCACAGAGAAGTACAGTACATGAATTGCCAGTGTCAGTAGTCAATGTACCCACCCATGCACTGTACTTTTGTCGCATTTGCGTATGAGACACATACATCAAGAAAAGGTCTCTGGCGGGATACTTGACGATGTCACGAAGTCCGTGAAATGCCAAACGAGGCTATTTAGCACAATTTGAGCAAAGGTGTATCCAAATTCATCTGTATAGTATAGAACACAACACTGTCACATGAATCTGTACTACATGGCTAATGGTGCATACACACGGTCAGACTTGCTAGATCAACGATGAACAATGAACGATTTGAACAATGATTTCATGAACGATGAACGATTTCTGATAGTATTTAAATGAATGATATCATCCAAATCTGACTGCAAACACAGTCGATATCAGATATCGTTATCTGACATGTCGGCACGCGCATCGTTCGGTGAAGCATGCCAAACATGTCAACGATATGAACGATGTAACTATTTTTACAATCGTTATCGTTCATATCTTCCAGAAAATCTGATCGTGTGTACCCTCCATTAGATGTATTAATGTAGATGAATTTGAATAATTATGTGACTTTTTACTTAAATAAAACAACAATGAAGTTAGCACATTCTCTCATTATGTACTAGATGAAGTAACAAAGATATACAAAAAATATAGTCACCCCCACTAGGTAAAGAGGGGTATATGAGCAATAGAGCAGCCACAGAATCTGTTAAACACAATTAAGGGTCACTCAAACCAATGCAGGAAATATATAATAAAAAAAAGAATTGTATGTTTATTATAGTTAATAGACCAATACAAATGTTAATCAGTGAGGCAATCAGAAAGCATGTAACAGCTGTATTAGTTGTAAAAATCATGCAAATGAGCAATCTAGAATTTATTATTTAAAAAGTCCCTGACCAAAAAACATTAAAAAGTCAGTGGCTAATTATAAACCTTCAGGAAGAACCATGCTTGTAATATAACAATTAATGAAGGGGTAATACTCTGTGCATCATCTGGCA
This sequence comes from Taudactylus pleione, assembly GCA_031769625.1. Lineage (NCBI taxonomy): Eukaryota > Metazoa > Chordata > Amphibia > Anura > Myobatrachidae > Taudactylus > Taudactylus pleione. The sequence continues at coordinate 34,754,086 of JAUIMM010000092.1, forward strand.
ATTGAGCACAGTAGGCAGATGGAATATTGGCCCTGATTCAGAGCCGGACGCTCTGATCAGAGCACTCGCTCTGAATCAGGGCCCACCTCCATTAATATGGAGCATCCTCCTGGACGCTCGTATAGCTGTGGGTCACCACCCACAGCATATACGAGCGTGCAAAAAGATGGTCGCGATGGTCTTGACCATCGTGACCATCGGAACTGCGAGTGAAAGCCTGCGGTTGGGTTTCTCAACCGCAAGGCCAGGAGTGATTTTGGCTCTATCAGAGCCAAAATCACTCCCACTGACATCACTAGTGATGTCAGTGGGGCCGGCTTCAGACGGTAGGCGTTCCCTTGGGAACGCCTCCGTCTGGCAGGCACGCCCCCGGCACGCCCACCAAAGGGGGCGTGCTGTAAGTCACCATCGATGAGACACTCCGAACGAAGGAAAGTCCTTCACTCGCCGAGTCTCGTGCATGCGCACGACGGAGCTCCCTCCATCGTGCGCATGCGCAGTGGGGAACATCGACCCACTTGCGAGCGTACTGCCGCTCGCGAGTGGGTCTGAATGACCCCCATAGTCAGTTGAGAGCTGATACAATGTTACCTTCCGTGCGGGCTGATCAAACACAGGTATTGTTGCTGTGATCCAGTTAGAATGGTGAGGAATGCCGCAACCGAGGATGGCTGGCCTCCAATTCTCAACCCTCTATTTCTCATGTACTAGATGAAGTGACCACATAAAAGTTTAGACGCTTTGCTAACTGAACTATACATTACAGCTGTTTTCATTCACATGTTTTCCAAGAAATAGTTACAGTACAAATCCATGCTTATAGTATTTTCTAACATAAATGTTTATTCTACAGATACCTGATACCACTACAGAGGATAAAGTCTAGGATTTACTATACAATATAAACTTACATTTTTCTTGCATTGTTAAACACAATATGCACCAAACAGACATTTGAATTAAAATAGAAATCAGATCACAAGATAAATGTTTAGACCAGTTCTCCGAGGCCAGGAGATCTCAGAGCAAGTGTATTGTCAAATCCATTTTTATTCCAACATTAGAACCTTAGATATGGTTAATGAGCAAAAGGAAACACATGATGCATATCCAGTCTTAGTCATATGTGAAACTACTATGAACACCATTAGCTTATAGCGAACAATTCCACCATTCATCATGAGTTGTGTATCACTATACTCTACAGAGCTGCTGTATAAGTGCTATAATATTATGCTGAATGGACAATACAGGAATACTGTACATTTATGGAGTTTTATATATCATGTAAAAATGAAATGCCTAAAGGGGAAAATGACATTTTAGAATAAAAGAGTAACTGTTGGAATGCTGATAACATGCTTGTCAAGTATGAGGATAATATACTGAGGGGTCTATGTTCTAAGCCTTGGAAAGTGATAAATTGGATGGAGATAAAGTAACAACCAATCAGCTCCTACTTTACAAGCAGTGTTTGAAAAATGATATTAAGGAGCTCATTGTACATAGACCCCTCAATTGTATAAGTGCTATACATCTCCATTTTATGATGAAGTAGTTATATGTATCACTCGTAGTCATCGTAAGTTGTCTGGGATACTTTTGTTGTTAAGGGGAACATATATTAAGCCTTCCAGAGAGTGAAATTGCCCATAGAAATCAGTCAGCTTCTACATATTATTTTATAGAGTGTATTTATTAAATTTTAGCAACAAGCTTATTGGTTGCTAAGGCTTGATACAGGCTTGATACATTTGTCACTATTTTTAAAGGATTAGACGTGTCAAAAATAAGTCTTAATGTTGGGCTTCATAGAGCAGGCAGTAGGGATGTATTAATTACATACAGATTCTCAGATTGACTATTCATAGACTACATATCAACGCTGACCACCAGTAACTGTGCTGACCTCAAGGAGGTACAACCTTTGCAGTACACGCTATAACCCCAAGTGACTGCTGTAATCTAATAGAGGACATGGCAGTTATGGTATTTTTAACTGTACTGTATCCACTCAGTCCAGGCAGGGATTTTCCTGGGCAGCCAAATAGCTCTGCTGGGGCTGGCCATATACTTCCACAATAGAAGCACTTGGTAACTACCTCATTTACGCTATATGAAAGTTATACAGATGTAAACATTTAGCTATTATGCAAGATTAGATGATGCTATGCTCTTTGATAGCACATAGATTCATTGGGAATTACAACTAGAAACCTACACTTTTTGCAGATAGCAATAGTTATTGATCATCACCACTGTAAACCAAACAAAGCTGTAGGAGGCTTTCTATTTCCAGATTGTTTAAACTAAAAAGTTGTAAACAGAAATCATGTATAGAATGGAATTACTTTGTTATAACATCGTATCAGCTATTTTATACTCAGTTAAAATATATCAATGCAACTTTTCTTATTAATGGGAAATATTACTTAACTAATCTTCACTTCATATTGTATTCTTCTGGATTCATTACTATACAAAATACTCTCTTTTGCTACATGTATAACTGGGAATGGAATTTCAATAGCAAATCCAATGACTTTTAAAGCCATTGTCACCATTCGAAAACTACCTCAATTGCACCAAAATAATTGCCGTCTGTTTGATTATTTTAGCAACTAAAAGTAAAAACCAATATCTGAGAACCACATCACACTACCATGTAAAGATATTAAAAGCTGTTTTCTGCAGTAGCTTCTCTTTTATTGATAACAATTTTGCTTAGTGATTATTTACAAATATTTGTATTCATTTGTAACTTGAATTGATATTAGAGATATATGAGCATTGAGAGGTATAGTTACTAAAGTGCAGGTTTTCAGTAGTGGAAATGTTGCCCATTTTGACCAATCAGTTCTACTTAACATTTATCTTACATCTTATAGAAGGTAATATAGCTAGAATCTGATTGGTTGCTATTGGCAACATCTTCTCTTCTAAAAAACTGCACTTTAGTAAATATACCCTTAGGGTTTGTTATTCATACTGTGTTGCCATTAGTAGATTAAAATTGATCTCCTCTTAAGTTGGATGTAGTCTTACGACATATTACAGTCCATTATCTACAGATTGTTTTCCTTGGGTCATGTTATCTGTCTCTCATTGTATCACTGTGCAGTCTTTGATGTCCCAATTTTAGCGAACTTTCCTGTTAGCTTTCACATTTTACAAATTATCATACAGAAAAATAATGGCAAAGTGTGCAGAGCTGGAGCACTTGGCTTACTTTGAATAGAGAGGGAGCCATAATGAATGTATCATAATCACCTTTCTCAAGCCATGGAAAATGTCATGTGTTATGATTTCTCATTGTGTCTAGATAAGAAACTATTTAGGTTTTGTGACATTTTGTTGTTGATTTTTTGTGTGCGTTTGCTCTTTCTGTTTTACCTACTATGGCATGTTCTTTTATAATGATTTTTACTGTACTGTGCAATTGGAACTTTATAAAAAAACTAGCACTTAAGATATGATGTTTTTTGTTACTTTCTTTACCATTTTTATTCCAGTGAGTGTTTTCCTTACAACGATGTTGGAGGCACTCACATTGTTAGAGCAGTGAATTTCCTGGACCCCGATACTGTGGGACAATCAGTAGATTTTTGCTATCTTATTTAAAATTGTTTACAACAGAGTAGTTAAATAAAAAAAAGAACATATGTCCTATTTTTATACAACTAAACGCAAACATGTAAATATTCAGATACAGTCAGGTGCATAAATATTGGGACATTGACAGAATTTTCATATTTTGGCCTCTATTCACCACCACAATGGCTTTGAAATGAAATAAACAAGATGTGCTTTAACTGCAGACTTTCAGATTTAATTTGAGGCTAATTACATCCAATCAGGTGAACGGTGTAGGAATTACAACGGTTTCTATATGTGCCTCCCACTTTTTAAGGGACCAAAAGTAATGGGACAAACTAAACAATCCTAAATCTAACTTTCACTTTTTAATACTTTGTTGCAAATCCTTTGCAGGCAATTACAGCCTGAAGTCTGGAACGCATAGACATCACCAGACGCTGGGTTTCATCCCTGGTGATGCTCTGCCAGGCCTCTACTGCAAATGTCTTCAGTTCCTGCTTGTTCTTGGGGCATTTTCCCTTCAGTTTTGTCCTCAACAAGTGAAATGCATGCTCTATCGGATTCAGGTCATGGGATTGACTTGGCTATTGCATAACATTCCAATTTTTGGCCTTAAAAAACTCTTTGGTTGCTTTTGCATTTTGCTTCGGGTCATTGTCCATCTGCACTGTGAAGTGCCGTCCAATGAGTTCTGAAGCATTTGACTGAATATGAGCATATATTATTGCCCAAAACACTTCAGAATTCATTCTGATGCTTTTGTCAGCAGTCACATCATCAAGAAATACAAGGGAACCAGTTCCACTGGCAGCCATATATGCCCATGCCATGACACTACCACCACCATGCTTCACTGATGAGGTGGTATGTTTTGGATCATGAGCAGTTCCTTTCCTTCTCCATACTCTTCTTCATACTCTTGTTGTTCCAGAACTGTAATGGCTTTTTTTAGATGTTGTTTGGCAAACTCTAATCTGGTCTTCCTGTTTTTGTGGCTCACCAATGGTTTACATCTTGTGGTGAATCCTCTATATTCACTCTTGTGAAGTCTTCTCTTGATTGTTGACTTTGACACATATACACCTACCTCCTGGAGAGTGTTCTTGATTTGGCCAACTGTTGTGAAGGGGTTTTTCTTCACCAGGGAAATAATTCTTCTGTCATCCACCACAGTTGTTTTCCGTGGTCTTCCGGGTCTTTTGGTGTTGCTGAGTTCTCCGGTGCGTTCTTTCTTTTTAAGAATGTTCCAAACAGTTGATTTGGCCACACCTAATGTTTTTGCTATCTCTCTGATGGGTTTGTTTTGATTTTTCAGCCTAATGATGGCTTGCTTCACTGATAGTGACAGCTCTTTGGATCTTATATTGAGAGTCGACAGCAACTGATTCCAAATGCAAATGTCACACCTAGAATCAACTCCAGACCTTTTACCTGCTTAATTGATAATGAAATAACGAGGGAATAGCCCACACCTGTCCATGAAATAGCTTTTGAGTTGATAGTCCCATTACTTTTGGCCCCTTAAAAAGTGGGAGGCACATATAGAAACCCTTGTAATTCCTACACCATTCACCTAATTTGGATGTAATTACCCTCAAATTAAATCTGAAAGTCTGCAGTTAAAGCACATCTTGTTTGTTTCATTTCAAAGCCATTGTGGTGGTGAATAGAGGCCAAAATATGAAAATTCTGTCAATGACCCAATATTTATGCACCTGACTGTATAAGCCAAGAAGCTATAAAAATTTGTTCAGTCTTAACTGAATGTCAGTTAAAACGTATTACCCCCCCCCATTCCATTACAGCTGACACAATTACATATGTGCAACTTTAAAGTCCTATTGGCATATCAAGAGGGTAAAAAAGCTGAGAGCATAGATATTTGAACTGTTGTAACATCAGTGTCTAGGGGCCAAATGTAATAGGGTGAGAGTTTAGAAACTCGGACAATGTAATAGAGTCCGGGAACAAAGCAACAGAGCAAACTTGCATGTTTTTCAGACTCAAAAAACTTTCACAATTTAAAATGTCATTCAGATTTTTTCCCATTTTGAAGATGTTTACTGTTAAACTCTCACTTTTTTCTAAACTCTCACCCTATTACATTTGGCCCTTTGTGTCTGTGTATAATCAACAAATTCATACAGTACATTTCTGCAAAGCAAGTTTAGCAAGCTGTCACTCATTCTCTTCCTGCTGCGTTAGACATGTATCTCCCATAAAAAACTAAACAAAGAAAGAAAAGAGAACATAAAGGAAATATTGAGCTCAGCATAAACACTGTAGTTATCTCATATATGCCTTTCAGCTCCTTTAGATACAGGATGGGTACAGGATGCCGTCATTCGGGATCCCGGCGGTCAGAATCCCGGCACTGGCATCGCGACAGGGTTAGGATCCCGACACCTGTCGGTCAGTATCCTAACCCCCTCTCCCTACCCTAACCATCACTCCATGGTGCCTAAACCTACCCTCGGTCACAATCCGCAGTTGCTGTGCGGGTTGAACGCTGGGCAAGTGTTCGCTGAAGTCTCCTCCTTCCTCTTGTTAGGATCTGTGGTAGCAGCATTTCCAATCTTGATTGCTACTGAGACGCTACACTAATTACTGCCTGTCTGTGTGCAGTGTCAGGTGCACACTGATTGATTCTCCTGTCTGTGCACAGCCCAGGTGCTCACTGGTCTCTCACTAGGGAGACTTGCTCTGGTTGGGCCCTGTTTTTGTTAAATTCCAGCCAGCCCTTCACTCCATGCCGGTGATAGTTTCTCGTGCTTCCGGTTGTTCCAGTCTCCTGTGTATCAGTCGAGTTCCAGAGTCAAGTTATGCTGTGTTTGTCTGCTGCCATTTGTTCCATCCAGATGGCCCAGTCCGTTTACCACGTGCTCGTGCTGCTTGTGTCATCTAGGCTTCCTTGTCCGGAAGCGCCTCCCTTCATCTTGCAACTTGCGTCAGCCCGGTGACACCAGCTGCATTCCTGCAACGTGAGTGCCCAATCCAGTGCACCACCGTCGCCAGTGTCAACCCGGTGGCATTGGTCGCAACTCAGCGTCACAAGTGCGCAATCCGGCACACCGGCGTCAGTGTCAACCTGGCTGCATTGGTTACAACTTATCATCTCAAGTGTGCAATCCGGCGCACTGACGCCAGTGTCAACTGAGCAGCACTGGTCGCAACTCAATGTCCCAAGTGCGCAATCTGGAGCAGGGACGCCAGTGTCAACTCAGCGGCACTGGTCGCAACTCGGCGTCCCAAGTGCACAATCCAGCCCTCAAGGCTGCCTCAACAGCCCAAAGGCTGCATCTCATCCACGGCCCACAGGCCGCGACTAGCAAAGGCAAATCAGCCCTCAAGGCTGCTTCAACAGCCCAAAGGCTGCATCTCACCCTCGGCCCACAGGTCGCAACTTGCAAAGGCAAATCAGCTCTCAAGGCTGCTCCTTCAGCCCGAAGGCTGCATCACCCCATTTGACCATTTAGGCACCTGGGGAAGGGTTCGGATTAGGCTGCTGGATGGTACGTTTAGGGTTAAGCACTGGGGGAGAACATTTTATCCCTGTCGACCTTTTGTACCTGTGGACCAACTGGTATCGACCTATTGACTGTTGAACTTAGTACCGTCTATCTTTTATACCATGGCCAATTATCAGCTGTTATCAGCATGTACTTGCACCAACCCGACTCTGCATAGCACGTAATTCCACCTACACGCCCACGAGATACTCTCAATAACCTTAGTTTAGATTGCCTCATTACCACCTAGTTATGCCCAATCTGCCACAAGTGGAGTTGCTGAGATGAATATGACTATGAATTGTACATACTGTAGATGCGTGCGCTCAGCACTATTCTAAGTTTGATATAACCATGTTCTGAAGACATAACACGATTGAAATTGTAGTGTTGCAAGGTCTACACAAACAGTATTATATCTGGAACATATAGATGCATTGAGTCAGCAGTACTGTCTCCATGGAAATGGTTTTAGAAGGTTGACAACTGTTACAATGAGTCTATTTATCTGCCTCGGCCTTGAATTAATAATATAGTGGCTAATATCTTCAAAGCTTTTTTTAACAAAGGGTTGTTTATTAAACGCAGATTTCTTTTGTACAAGCTAATATTAAATGAATAATCATTATTAGGGTATACATTAATGTTGGAGACTGGGGAAGAGTATCTGTGTGCAGCTTGAAGTAGAGTTGCACACTATTTATGGAAAAAAAAGGATTTTTGGAACTCACCTTTAAGACGATTTCTTCCATATCATCTGGGTGACCAAAAAATTAATGCATGTACCATATTACAGTCTTTATCATATAAACAGCATATCAAATATTAGTATCAACAGACCCATGCATTACAAACTCCTTACAGTCTACCAATAACAACAGGATCAGAGATGAACAGGAAACAAAGTAAGGCAAGGAAATGAAATGGAGGAAGAGTCAAATCATCCATCCAAGGTAAATGTGAATCACTGGAATATAATAATACAGATAAAAGCCACTTGGTGTTTGTAAAGGCCTTCGGGTGACCACCTGTGACTCTAAGTTCTGGAATGTGGCAGGGTGGTGCATGCACTAATGTAGGTACAAGGCCAAGTGGCATATGTTCGGATACTGCTCATAGTGGACAACACTTTGCCACAAATCTAACAACTTGTGTATGTCATTATATAGGTGGCATCACATATTGGTCCATCCAGGGTATCAAAAACTGCTTCCCTGTGACTCCTACTGTCATATACTATCCCTCCACTGTCACTTTGTTCTCCGTGCTGGTGGTGATGGAAAGGTAATTGTGGGGGAAGTGGCATCTCTAGACAAAGGGCATGATTTACTATGATGAGAGCAGCTTTTCACATAAGCAGTTAATACGATAGAGCCCATTACAGTGTGTTTTGGATTTGGCAGAGAAAGGAACCAATAATGAAGAGGTCTGGGTAGAACAAAAATGATAATGGGAATCCATCATGGAACACCTTAAAGTGACATCCCACAGCCAAAGGCAAAACAAGACGAACAATTTGCAGAATATTTTGCTCATCTCTAACAGCTACATTACCTACTGTTTAGTAATACAGTAAAAAGTGACCAGTCATTGAGTTTGATGTAGTAATGCTTAATTATAGCATCCGCAGGATGGCAGGAACAATTATTAAATCAATAAATCAAAAATGTAGACTTTGTGCATACATGAGTTACCAAACATAAAAATGAGCTGTACTTACCTTAAATAAATGTTTGATTACAAATATAAATGAATGTTGCCCAATTATGATAAGTATGTATTTTATTTGTTGGTCTTAAAACAAATGTACAATATTGATTATAACATGGGAGAGATACTGTAGGGTGTGTGGCCACACCCATTTTGGTAGTCATGCCCCCAGGATTTCGCAGCCACACCCCTACTTCCTAATTCCAGAATAACCAATGTGGGAGATATGATAACGTACAACGAAGATTATACTGGTATATTGTGTAGACTGGCTGCAACATATGATAGATATATCTTATTTTAAGTGTCAGTCATTTTCTGATATTTTCTGCATCTAAATCAATAATAAAAAATAAATACTAATTTTTATTGTAAAAAAATTAAGTATACATTGTACAGGTTGAGTTTCCCATATCCAAATATTCCGAATACGGAATATTCCGAAATATGGAATTATTTTGGCATGACTGAGATAATGAAACCTTTGATTTTTGATGGTTAAATGTACACAAACTTTGTCTAAGGCACAGATTATTAAAAATATTGTATAAAATTACCTTCAGGCTGTGTGTATAGGGTGTATATGAAACAGAACTGAATTTTATGTATGTACACAAACTTTGTTTGAGCCACAAAATTATTGAAAATATTGTATAAACTTATCTGCAGGCTGTGTGTATAAGGTGTATATAACACATAAATGCATTCTGTGTGTATATTTGGGTCCCATTCGCAAGATATTTCATTATGATATGCAAATATTCCAAACTACGGAATACTCCGTTATCCAAAACACCCCTGGTCCCAAGCATTTTGGATATCGGCAACTCAACCTGTATTTTTAGCAATGCCAAAATAAATAAAAGTTCAGACTTGTGTTGTTACAAGAATACAGTATTCCAACCCATTTAGTTGACCAGTTTATGAGAATACACTAATGTTGTTGGTATTAGTAATGAAAACATTATGATATCATTTACCCGAAATGTATGAAGGTGACATTAATTTAATTTCCCCAGCTATCTTTGAAAAAAATCAGTGCAAGGGAGTAGCAGATTTTATGTCCAGATGTTGAATTCAGTTGTTTTAAGACTTCTATTAAAGACACCATGAATGCTTCCAGACAAGAGCTGAGATTGTAAATATGATGTAATTCAGTATATGTAGCTCATCCATTACTTTCAAGGGCATAAATGTATATAGCCAACATAAATTTCTAATTTAATTTTATGTGTTCACTTCTTTACCCTTTTTAAATATTAGGTGATATAATTTTACACAGCAGCATATGCTTCCATTATAGAAGGAAAACAGGGATAAATTATGCCTTTTATATACCTTGGTATGAATATGTACCTGCCACTGGAATAGATTGACTGTGTAACTCATTTACTCAATTCAAAGGAATATATGTTGCCTATATGGATTTTTCTTTTACATATTTTTGTGTGTTTAGTTTTTACCCGTGTAAGTTCTGCTCTTTGATCTGACTCTGTTGAGCCAATTGCTGTTCAAAATAGTTAGAATATGAGTGCATACAATTTGTACCATGAAATGATTACCTTAATCGCAAAAGGGATGCTTTTTGTCCTGTTGTTTACCTTAGATTTTATTCTCCCTTGTGTTATTTGTTTCCTTCTATATTAGCTTTAAACAAACCATTTTAAAATTATTTATTGACATTGTTTAAACATAATAGGTGATATACAGAATAATGCACACCCCAATGTAATGTATATGGATATTGGAAGCCACTGAAGAATTCTGAGACAATATAAAAGCATGAGGTTGTAGGCACACAGAGCTTTTATAGCGATCAAAGAAATCTGAGGTGACTTCTAATACATTTACAGTAGTGGGTGCATTTCCCCTTGTTATACACAAGTCCTCCTAATGAACATTGAGCTCATTTATTATAACTTATAACAACCCAACTCATGATTTATACACACAATTTACATTTACTTGTATGCTATAAAGTTACACGTTTTGTACAATGTACTGTATATGTATAGTAACAACGTCTGACATTTACTGGCCTCAAGAGTAACCGACTTGTATATCGTTTTTTCCCTAGAGGTGAGATGTATCAAACCTTGGAGAGAGATAAAGTGGAGAAGTTGCCCAAAACTTCCAATCAGCTTCTATCTGTGATTTTATAAACTGTATTAGATAAATAGTTAGAAGCTACCTGGTTTCTATGGGCAACTTATCCACTCTATGGGGTAAATTTACTAAGATTCGAGTTTATGTGAGTTTGCAAACTCATGTGAGTTTAGGCATTTTTTTCATCTTGCAAATTTACTAAAGACAAACTCGAGTGAGTTTGAAGTGAGTTTTCTTTTTTCACTGTTAAAACTCATGTGAGTTTGCAAACTCGAAAAAACTCACCATCGGCCAAAATAGGAAGTACTTTAGATGGAAAAGAAGCAACTTGCAAATTTACTAAGAATTGAGTTTTCAATCTTGTGTGAGATTGTAGCAAACTCACTGTGAAATAGAAGTTTCAAATAGACCACCTCCTGAGCTGCGAGTTTGGCAGAAACATACACAGATCAGTGTGATTTGTGTATGTTTCTGCCTGTATATGTAATATAAATTGTCTTTATTTAAAAAAAATTGACATAGGGTTCCACCGTAATTTAAGAACCAGCACCAGGCAGCAGGGCCAGACCTGGTTTTAAAAATAGGTTGAAAAAAATGGCGTGAGGTTCCACCTATTTTTAAAACCAGCTCCAGACCCTTTCTAGCGGGGGTCTGATTCCATAGCTAGGGGAGCCCTTTCACCGGGCCCCCCAGCCGCAGCATCAGCCCTGACCGCTAGTCAGCCCAGGCCAGGGATCCCCGGGGAGTTGGGGACCCCTCCAATAAAGGCGTCCCCCTCTCCAGGGCACACCTGGCCGTGGCTGATAGCCTGGGGCTATCCCGTCACTTTTAGGATATAGAAATAACAAGTATCACTATTACGCCTCTGTATTAAGGCCTCAGTCAGGGTGAAGGGCAGAGCTAGGTAATTTTGCATCTGGATTAACCATGAAAGATTTGCAAACATAATAAAAATCATCTTATAACTTTATTTTATAAAGCTATTGTAGTTAAACAAGTAACAGTCCATATTTGTAAGGATGGTATGTAAACATGGCACAATTCTTGCTATGTATTGGCTAGTGAATTTGCTTTAGGAGATCATAGTAAAGTATAAGTTATGTTTCACAGGAGCTTGAGGAATCAACACTGATAATAATGTTGTGCTAGCACTGGTGTCAGAGCTCCATGCCATAAAGACCACATTAGTATTAGACATACAATCTCTGTCCTGCTTTTAGGCAAAACAGGCGCATTCTATAATAAACAAGGCAAAAACATTCAAATTGGTCTTCAATGTAACGTTCCAGGTGTACCCGAGTCTAGCAGTCTGTAGGTACACTGCAAAGTGTAGCTATCTGTATGATGCCTGTACATTGCCACTGAGTCTAGCTGCCTGTATGCTAGGGTAACCTAGCTCCACCCCCAACACCGCTCATCTACCCAAACTATAGCCGTATCCTAATCCAAAAGCCCATTCTGATGTTTGAGTGCACTATATACTATATACTTAGTATGCCTGGGGGTGACATAATGGATATCAGTTATCATATAACAGCCTTGTTTATTACATGTGATACAGTATGTCATCATACTTTGCTTAAGAACAGTCCAGGCATTTTATAGACAGAATAAGCATTGTATGCAATGTGTGGATTTTACAATAACTAATGATATCACTGAGACAAGGTACATGTGCTCAGCCCAAGGCTTGCCCTAAGGCAGGAAGAGGGTATCATGATCAGGGCCATAGCTAGGGTAGTTCGGCTGGTGCCATCGCACAGGGCACCGCAGGGCAGGGGGTGCTGTTTGGGCCTGTCAAATTTCTGTTTATAATCATTCTTGCTTGTAGCTTCCTCTTATTTCCTCCCCAGCATCTCCTGGCCTCCCCTATCTCTTCCCTGGCCCTTCCCCATGAGACCATGGCCCTTTTTTGGGTGCATCATTGAAAAATGAGGGGGACGCCAATGCTCTTTCTGGCACAGGGCACCAAAAAGTCTAGCTACGGCTCTGATCATGATAAATCCTATTTTTATGTTTTGCACTTTTGATCCAGGTTGTAAAAGTGAACATGGCTGTGAGAAATACAAACTATTTACATGCAGAATTAAACGTCCTGTATCAATTTAGGCTCTGTTTCAGGAATGATCATTTCTGAGAACACCAATTACATGGTGACCCTCTAAGTTAGTGTTTCCCATGCTGGGTATTAAATACAGGTTTTTTTTTCGTAAATAATAAGGTATCGGACACATGTACTTCTTACAGTTTAGAACTTATGAATTGGTTCTTAATATTCTAGTTTGGGTAAATATAATTTGTTGGTAATCTCTATTTCTAGTTTGGGACTTTACAAACTATTATCCTCTATATCCCACTTATAAGACTATAGCCTTTAGTCTTCTTTACTCAGGTAATAGACTACCATATTAACCATTTCCAGTCTTGCCAAAGATAAAAAACAACTACATAAAACAAATCTGGGATGTTTAATTGAATAAAAAAAAAAGATCAGACACATTTGAGAATTTGTACAATGATTAACACTGAACAAAGTAATTCAATTACTGTAAATTATTCAGCAGCATCCGGCACACAAATGAATGGATACAGTAACAGAATATTACGCAATGTGGTACTGGTGGTATTTGTGGTGCACACGTCTTTCAGTTAAACGGTTAATGGAAAATTGTCTGAAATAGTGTTCCTGAGTAGGAAATGTGTTACAATGTCTTCTTAACACACCTTTGGGGATAAATAGTCATAAAACCTTGTGCAGTAATATCAAATAATGCTATGCTATTGTATATGGCTGTTTCACCACAGAGCAAAATCAATCTCATAGCCTCACATAGCAAGAAGTGCACGGATCTCATGTGAGATAACATCACTTGTTTGATTAATATATCTTTTGTCTATATGATTGGCCTAGAGTCAGCAATATGTCTCTTCTCTATAATTCTGTCCCTGGACAAGAATAAGGGAAGACTCCGCGCATGTCAAATGCTTTGCTGAAGTCTTTGGCTTCTGTCTGTGTTCCCTTCACCAGCTCCATGTTCTTTATGCAGCCACGGAATGAAGTCTGGCTGCTCAGGCAGTTCTGCTTCACCTCAGCTACAAAACAGTAAAACATAGAGAACACATTGTAATTGTCCTTTGTACTGGTGTTTGTTTTAACTGGATTACAAGCAGCGTAGAGCAGGGACAGACAATAGCCAATCACGCTCCGCTTCCCATGATGCTCAGTTAGCCAACACCTACAAACCACATCATTTATTTAAAGTAAATAAAATGTTTTTAGTTATATAACTGTAAATTTAATGAAACTTTTACATCACGAGCAGATTACATTGTACAGTAAAATGAGCCAACTATATCAGTGGTATAATACGCTGGTGCTTTATATACAATTATAATACATATAGCACACATCAGTGGACAATCTCTTGAATAATGTACAGATATGGACACTGCCTTGCATCGAATACTACTTTGTTCTTATCCATGACCAGCAGAGCAGCTATGACAATAGTCAGTCTCATATCTACAATGGGTGCAGGGTAAGCAATGAACACACGCATTAGAGTCAATGGGGGCTCGTATTGCACATCCTGCACCCATATTCATTGCTCCTCATTATTTTGAGGATATCTTTGGAATTATTGCACTGGTGACATATTTCTGAAGACGTCACCAGAAATATAGCACATGCGCGATAACAAAGACTATGGCGCGGTGCCAGCGTATTTGCTATATAGTATGCATTCTCTGGTGCTGTATTTTCATGGGGGGCGCTGGACTAAAGAACATTTGCACACAGACCCCCTCCTGTCTTAACATGTCTTTGACAGTAGTCTTGAATTACTTAAAGAAAATACCAAAGGAAATAAGATTGTAAAAGTATATATGGTGTAGAAATGTTTTATAATCACACTCATACAGCAGTGTACATAGCAACATTGCATAAAGCTGACTCTGCAGTACAGGCATTGGCTACTTGGCAGAGGGCGAGGTCAGGCTGAAAACACTGACATGAACAGTGTCATTAGTGATTCATCCTTTCTTATGTGTGGTTTCAGCAAATTCCACATCTCATCTGATCAAGGCAAGTACACTGAGGTCATTTAGCTAATAGAAGATCAGACACGCCACTATCTGAGCCCAAGGAAATTATTTTAATATGCTTAAGATGAATTAGTTTGTTAGTTAAAATGATCCCAGGGAGGAAAATGAAAGCAATCCAGCGCATACAGGAATCGCAGGGTTTTCCACAAAAGTAACTTCTGAGGGGTGAAAATAGCAGGAAAATGACAATGTAGTTGTTGCAGATGTAGTGGTTTTGTAATTTACAGGCTAATCAAATGATATACAAATATTTTATTAATGTGCAGGATAAGAAGGGCATCAGTTTAGTTACCTCTTTTGATCAGGTACACTTTTGATGTAGGCATCCACGTCTGACTCTTTACACTTCTGATGTAGGCATCCATGTCTTCTTAACACAAAAAATGCCAAGTCCCAAGTAACCCACAAACAGGATGGTACTTTCCAAATGACAGCTCACTGAGCCTTTAGTAACCTAGCGGTTCTCACCATTGAAGTCAACGGTGAGAACCGTTCATTGGCTCACCTCTCTCACCCAATGAACGCTCAGCCCAGGCATTTCTAGGAGAAATGCTGCAGCTGAGCTCAGTGAGCTGTCATTCGGAAAGTACCGCCCTTAGAGGACGGTACTTATGTACTTGGGTCGGGGCTTGGCATTTTTTGTTTTAAGCAGACATGGATGCCTACATGGACAAGAAGATGTGTACTGGGACTGTAGGTGAGTATGTGTGAGTGTAATAAAGTTCTATTTTCATGGTGTGTGTCTTGTGTTTATTCTAATATTTGTTTTGGAGGTGAACTAGAGGTACCAGCAGGCCCTGAATGCCCCACATGCTGGTACTTGTGGTTCTCCAAGTACCAGCATGCGGGGGAGGCTTGCTGAGACCTGTAGTTCTGCAGCAAATTACAATATTATTACATCTATTTTTTACACTACACTTTCACACTACACTTTCACACAATCAACCCGGTACCCACCGGCCAGGGTTGCCGGGGATAGTCCGGCATACCAGCCCAGGCCTGGGGTGCCCCGGAGAGGGGGAACCAATTCATTGGGGGGTGTCCCCACCTCCCCAGGGATCCCCGGCCTGGGCTGACTAGAGGTCAGGTATAATGCTTTGGCCAGGGGACCCGGTGAAAGCGTACACCAGCTATGGCATTACACACCTGATAAAAAGAGTCCGAGGCTGGTTTTGGAAAATATGGGGGATCTCTACGTCTTTTGTTCCCCATATTTTCAAAACCAGGACCAGCTTGTAGAGCTCAGTGCTGGTTGTGCAAAATATGGGGGATCCCTACGTCTTTTATCCCCCGTATTTACACAACCAGGACTGGCTCTGAAAAGTCTGGTGCTGGTTGTGCTTTTAGGGGGGGAAACCACATCATTTTTTTACGTCATTCTCACTGATCTGTGCATGCATCTGTGTAATTCATAGCTGCTCATGCTAAAATCGCCAGCATGAAGCAGGTCTATTAGTTTGAGGATTTGAAGTATGATTTGAAGTTTGATTTGGTGTTCCTTTCCAAATCGAATATTAATAAATGTGGGATTTGTATGTTGGTTTATGTAAAAGTACCGATGTTTTGCCAATGTTCGATTTTGAGTGGAATTTCAGAGGGATTCGGTTTTATGCTCGATATGACATTCGGTTTTGCCTTTATTAAATCTCCAAAGGTAAAATTGAATGTCAAATCACACTAGAAACAAAATCGAACATTAGTAAATATACCCCTAACACTTATGCTGCCTGTTGCTGCATGTGGTATTGCTACGCATGTGGACCAAAATAAGAGTGCAAACTCTTAAAGCAATCCAACCAGAAGAGCTCAGATCATTATTGCACAGGCTCAGTGATGTAGAGGACATATGACCACTACTTTCCCAGTTGTGTAGTCCCTTATTAGACACACATGTGGCCATGTTTGACCACTCTGTGTTGCCAAATTGGAAATGGGGATCCTGCCATTCAGCATTCAGGCCATACAGAAGGAGCTGTTTGTGGATTTATAACTTTACCACATATTATTTGACTTCCTTGCAAAGAATTATCATACAGGATAATAGACTTATTGTGTGTGGTCATTATTAGATTTTGGTTGCTTACTTCAACTAAACTAACTGACCATTGTACCCTGCGTAGACTTAAGACACTTGTTCAAACTCTGATCCAGTTGGGCTCTGTATAACCTGGTGAAACAAAGACATTGGGGAAGCTATCATTTCACCCACTGAGCTGTGTCTGCTCACTGCTGGGCCAAGCACGTATACACTGCAACATTCTCTCACATATTTGGCATTTCGCCAATTGTGTCGCTGTATGTTAACAATACTACATACCAAGCACACAGCCCTTACCTGGATAACCACCAACAAACACTGGATTATTTGTATCTGCCGAGGTTGACTGGACATGAGGACTCTCAGCCAAAACCGTGTTTCCATCAACTGTCAGGACGATCCTATGTTTAATCTTATTGGCGTGAACCAGGTGCCATTTCCCATCACACAGCGAGCTGGCGTCTTCTGACTTGTAAATTGCTGTTATTCTTCCAGCACCATTGTTTACATGGAACAAAACCTGTCAGACATGAAAAACACTTACAGTGTAGTTATCCAAAGAGCCTTTGCCACTATGTTTAATCATTACTCTCTTCTCTATTTAGTGTATTAGTATTGCATTAAATGATGAATCTCATTCATATTTATTTCCCTTGATACACCATTATGCACATATTCTTATTTAAGTTAATTATACAAAAGAGAAAAATGACTTCTAGCTTATTGGAGACGTGTAGAGATCCTACCATTTCTTTGTGACTTTGTTACAGCCTTTGAATTGCAGTACACAAAGAAAACAACTTACCCTGCCGTTTACTATCTCCAGGCCAATCGCATCCACCTTAGCACTACTTATTCCTAGGAGAATACCACTCATGGCAGTAGTGCGGAATTCTAGCGTTATATTCAGATCTGACCGCACTTTGTAACCCTCTTTAACTAGAAAAAGAGTAAAATGCACATTCATTGTATTATCTACAATGCAAATACAACATACATGCTTTCTGAGAATAGATGTCCATGTTTACACATATCCTTATTCTGTAGCAGCTCTCTGCATCTTAACGTTATATTGTGGACTACCATACAGATGCTAGAGGGACATGAGCAACAGTGGCTATGTCTACCAGTGGTTGTAAATATACAGATATTTTGAATACGTTAACAAAATCAGCGTATATTTATTTATTAAACAGGACGTAATTTTTCCCAGTGGGTATAATCTGGGGGTCATGCTGCCATAAACACAACACAATTATCAGAATAGGGCATTTTTTTAAACTGGCAATGAGAAAACAATAGGAAGAAGATAACTTTAGTGCAACTGCTATTACTACTCGGGCAATTTAAGTTCCACTTACCTAAAGCAGCAAATCCAGACCCATCGAAATAGGTTCCCTCTTGTGCAGAGGTATAACATTTATTCACAGCCAGTATGGAAAGGGGCCCTTCCTTATCCAATTGCTTGCTGTTAATAGTAACATTGCTGATGCATGCTGGAATGCTGTGTGTCACCTAAACACACACACAAAAAATTCAATTAAATTCACAAACCAAACTGTCCAACTGGTCTCAGGTGAAAGTACACAGTGTGCAGCTATGAGTGGGCTGTCCAGCAATGCTAATGGCTTCCGTCTAGTTATGAATTCAAATGGTGGCAGAGGACCTGATTCGTTGTACGTTAATGTCGCCGCCACATCTGTGTGCGCAGCTGCTATGTGAAAATATGCAAATGTCACAGCAGCCGGGAGATGCAATGTATTGAGACACCCCCTGCTGCATTTGCGATCCCAGCACTGAGTCGGAGGTTGCAGACTGGGATCACCATTGCGACCACCGGTGGTCGAAGGTCGCGGTGGTGGACGGCCGTCCAGCTAAGTAAGCCTCAGCTTAAACAGGCTGGCCAGCTTGTGAGCCCAGCAGACTGCATACTACCACGCAGTCACTGGGCTGGCCACTCCCAGAAAATGGGGAGGACACACCCCGTTTCTGGGAACGCCGCTCGCCCCTGCACCGCCCCTTAATTGCCTCTGCCTGTCAATCAGGCAGAGGCATTCAAGGGCTTGCGGGCGTCTTAGCAGGACCCATTCCGCATGCTCGCAGAATCGGTCCTGCGCACGAGCAGATGCCCGATAATCGGGAATCTGCGTTCAGCAGTGCACTGCTGAATCAGGGCCTGATTCAGAGCCAGACGCTCTGACAAGAGCGCTCGCTCTGAATCAGGGCCCTCCTACCTAAAATTGGAGCGGCCTCCTCGCCGCTCGCATAGCTGTGGGTGACCACCCACAGCTTATGCGAGCGGGCAAAAAGATGGTCGCGATGGTCAAGACCATCGCGACCATCGGGCTTGCGACGAGACCCTTGCGGTAGGGTCTCGCTGCCGCAAGCCCAGGAGTGCTTTTGGCTCTATCAGAGCCAAAAGCACTCCCACTGACATCACTAGTGATGTCAGTGGGGCCGGCCCCAGATGGTAGGCGACTATCAACAGCACGCCCCCTTTGGTGCGAGACCCATAGCGACGGCTTGGCCGTCGCTATTCGGGTCTCGCGCATGCGCACAACGGAGCTCCCTCCGTCATGCGTATGCGCACTAGGGCACCATCGATCCACTTGCGAGCGCTCAGCGCTCGCGAGCGTGTCAGAATCAGGCCCTCTGGCCCTTTATTATTACTAACAAACTTTATCAGTGTTTTATAAATAGATTTAAATACAATTTACATATTGTCTTTTTTGTGTATTTATTGTTCTATTTCTGTTTATTTTTGTGTTCAGAGTGAAAATACCTGTAGTTTTTATCATTATTTTAATACATTATATAGTTTGATTTTAAGATGTGTTTAGTGAGTGAGTGTCATTATAGCTTTCAACTGATTTTAAATGTTTTACATTTATTCAAATGTACATTTTCCTAAATTGACCCAATTTAATTTTAGTCCCCCCTCATTCGGCATAGACATCTAGACAAATACATGGATCTGAGGCTTGCACATGTAGCTATAGATATATAAATTGCGGCATGGAAAGCCAATGATTTTGTTGTGCTGATATGAATATGAAGAAGGTGGAATTGTGTTACCAAATGCAATCATTTCATTGACTATCATAACATCAAGTAACTGAACTATAAATAACTCAGAAAAACAAAAGTCTGACATACATTTCCTATGTTCTTAGCTGTGTAGGTTGGCGGCAGCCCGCCCAGGTATAGCTTTCCCTCCACATCCAGGGTGTTACTCTCACCAGGTGCACTGACTGAGGCAGATTCCTGGCCATCTACAGTAATGGTGCTTTTTCTTTTGATGTATTCAGTTGCAATCTGGCCAAGAAAAAGTGAACGTGACAATGGGAAGCAAAATTCTACTGGAGCAATATAATATTTCCATTGCCAGGGACATTCCCGAAATTGTTTTATTCCAAATTCATAGAAACATTATGAACACATCTCCATTACCTAGAGCACAGCGACCATATTATTACCATAATATTGTATTGCTGGGATGTTTTACTAAATGGGTCTTAGAGGAATTTGTTCTGGATCGACTAGCACAAGGGACTGCCATAAATGTCCTCGTAATGGAGTCTGATTAATAGAGGATATAAAACAGCTTCTATCTAAGCCCCACCATTGTCTTGGGAGTGGGGAAATCCCTTGTTTTATAGATGGGAATATTCACTTTGACCAAGAGAGCCTATGATTTCCTGGGTCAATTAGTAAGAATAGTAATCTTAACCTAATAGTAACACATACAGATGTGTCCTCATAGATCTAGCCTCCTTGCCTGTTAAACATCCCTTCTAGTCGTGCCATGGCATGACTCGGTAGCGCCGTGCGTCTTTTTGTGCAATTTGTTACCTTTAAATGCGTCTTAATTGCACAGCGATGTGAATAGTCAGCACAAGCAGCTTCTGCTGATTAATATGATAAACAGCTGCCTATATTCAGTGAGTGACTGCGGGTGTAACTGCATGCAAAATGCTACGTTACAGTGTCAGAAGCTGTAACACTGTAACATAGCGTTTCGCATACAGATACACCCGCAGTCACACAAAATATAGGCAGCTGTTTATCATATTAATCAGCATAAGCTGCTTGTGCTGACTATTCACATCGCTGTGCAATTAAGATGTATTTGAAAGTAAAAAGTTGCACGGAAAGACGCTCGGCTCTACTGAGTCACACGGAGCTCGCGTTATGTGTAGCGTGACATGTAGCGCATGGAGGATAGATGTATGTGGACACATCTATGCTTTAATATTAACCAAATTACTGGAGATGAACCCACATCAAATCCTGACCATAGGACTATATTAAGCTGTTACTGCAAACTTAGGGCCCCATTTAACGATACATAACCCCTTTAGCACTCGTTAAAGAACTGTTGGCAATGGGGATCTGACAGCAGCCTTTCTGGCTTCAAAGAAGCCTTCCAGCCACTGCTGGGCCCCCAGCCGGGTGAAACAGTCATGCACATGCACAGACTGACCGTTGTGCATGACATAGAAGCCTGTCGATGGCAGCGATAGACTGCCAGCAGGTGAGCACAGGATTCCGCCGAGGAGGTGGACGTCGCTTGACCTCGCCGGCGAGGCAAGTAATGATGAATACCAGTGGCTTATTCCACTGTATCACTGTGATACTAAATGAAATATGCCACTGATATTTAGGTACGTTGATAAATGGGTCCCTTAGATCCTTACAGAGCTATCACACAACATAGATTACACCAGGGTAATGTACTGAAGTAGATACACTGTATACATATGGAATACTGACTGTAGCCTATACCAGAATGAAGCAGCATTGAGCTCACTAATGTCTTAAACCAGCTCATATTATCTGACTTTCTTTCACTCAAACATATGTTATTTCCATTCAAAGTTAATCTATAAACCCATAGTAAAAAACACAGTATATCTTTAGGCTATATGCAATGAATGCTTTAAATCAATTTTTTATCATTGCATAAATTCTTTATACTTGATACTTTTATTTCTCTTTAAACATGGCAGTTCCAATTATGAGGGCAGTAACGGGTTGATCTGCAAATATTGCAGTTAAGTAATGAGATAAATGGAATATATGTGTCATTGCTTAATGCAATATAAATTTCTAATTAACTTTAATAGCAAATCTTAACAGAAATCCCAGTTGTAGAATTTAAATGATTTAAATCTAAATACTTAAGACTGTGAGTATAAATTAGGCCATCAGACACGGCTTAGTGCTTCACAATCAGAAACTATCAGTATGTGCCATACCGTGTGCCACTTCCCATCACTGATAACAGCTGCATGGATGGTCTCCGTCCGCCCTTTCCCCATATCAAACAAGAAATGCAGTTTCCCTTCATGAAGCTGAAGTGCAGCATAGTCCACTTGGTTCTGGTGAGCCATGTAATAGATGAGACCACTGGTGGCATAGGTCCTCAGGGTCAGCTGGACTGACAGTCTAGAATAAACATTATACACATTTTGTACATAAAATGGAGATTTATCACAAACCTGATGCTGTCTTATGAGAAATAACATCTGCTTAGAGTAAATCACAAACACTCCAGTAGATTTAAAGCTGAGACGAGCAGAAAGATTAAAATGTAGACTAGATATATAATAAAGTGCAACCTTCCTACAAAATCTTGCAAATACAACTGCTAGACATACACAGTTATTTTTTGTTAGAAGCAAATTAACCTACCAGGATATTTTTGGATTGTGGGAGAATCAAGAGTACCTTGAAAAGACCCACACAAGCACGGGGAGAATATGCAAACTCCACAAAGTTAGGGCTGTGGTGGGAATCGAACCCAGGGCCTCACTGCTGTAAGGCAGTAATGCTAACCATTGCACCATCCGTGCAGCCCAATAATATGGATTTATTAAATGTAAGATGCATATAACAGGCGTAATGACCTTCCCCTTATTGCTTGCATGCCAGTCAGCACTGGGGGTGACAACAATGCTAGGTCACGCCCTGTCCCCCAAAACCTTAATGACAGTGCACCCCTGGGAGTTAAAGCAGTAAACTGAGCATTGACTGCCCACTTCCTATAGCATAAATGACGGCATGCAGCTGTCACTGAAGCAAATGCTCCGGCTTCTAGGCACCTGGAGGAGGGCTGTGAGTGTGATACAGGCTGCTGGCCACCTGCCTATCAGTATTGGGAGTAAACACCTGTCAGAAAGTGACACAAAGTTGTCACTGGGCCTCATTACATACAAGGCACTGATGTCATCACAAATTCCATAATAACTATACTTCCATTATATATATATACTCTCTGCTCTCAAACATCATAAGCAAACGCAGGGGGGGTTTCTGTCTGCCTGGAACCCCCCCTCCCCAGCCCACACCATGACCACAATAGAAATAGTAGTATAATAGAATTTTACTAGTGCTGCATGTTCATCTCAGTATCACAAATGAAATAATTAGCACCACCTGTGGATCTTTTAACATGTATCAGCCAGTAATAAATAACCTGTGCATCAACTAGGAGATCTGGAAAACATTCACTGTTACTTAGGGATATGCTGCTATAGAGCCCAATATGTATATACTGTATATATATATGTCCAGGGCAGTGCTAGGTTACTGCTCCCAGACTCCTGGACTTGTTCTAATACTCTGGGATGGTGCCCACAGCTAAAATAAAAACAATCATCTCAGGTAGGATCGCCCTACTGCCGCATTTAACGGCTTACTGTGATCGCTGGTCCTGTACATGCTGGAATTAATACACACAATATACTTTGTATGATGCATATTAAAGATGGTTAAGTGCTAATTCTACCCTCTTCATGGACTGGCCACACTCACTCTAAAATCTAACATTTGGAAACCCCTTCTAGAAATCCTGTGTTTGCCACTGAACATGGTTACGGTCTAAGCTTCCAATGTAAGTGACTCACATATTGCAAATATGTAGCTGTATACCTTTAATGCTTACATGACTCTTTTGATGTATTGTACTTACTTTTTTCTGACTGTAGATTGGTCAAATGGCAAAATGATATGGCTTCCTGTGGTAAGACCGAACTGGTGAGCATTGGGCACATGGCCTGGCAGTACATCCTGGGCACACTGTAATGGCTACAACCATAGATACCATAATATAGTATGATTATGAATAACAGTACATGCCATATTAAATGTGCACATACTATATATTATAATAAAAAATATAAAAGCAGAGGAACTGTTTGCAATAATGAAATTATATATAATAAAATTACAAAACTTCTTTAAATCGCCATTGATGGCATTTATTTAAAATGATGTAACAACATGTTGTTGCTTTGACAAATGGTACATTTACATTTAATGTTGCAGTATCATAATATATCAGTTTACAAAAAGTTTTGCAATAACCGCACACTGAGGACCTCATTCAGAGTTGGTCGTTGCGGCCGCACGGTCGTACGCCACCGATGTTCGCTATACTGTGCATGCGTAAAGTTCGCAATGCGCGTGCGCAAATTAGCCGCTACGATCAGAAATTTCTCTCTCCTTGAACACAGCCAGGTCAGTAGTTTGAGTGACAGAATGAGGCGTTTGTGGGTGGTAACAGGGGAAGGTGCTTGAAAACGAGGGAGTGGAGATCCGAACGCAGGCGTCCCTAATTATGCGAACGGCGTTTTATGGGAGTGCATACGGTTTATGGGAGTGCATAATTAACAAAGTAGCGTCATGGCACATGTGACATGGGAGGTTTTTACACTGACATGATCGTAGAGCTTAAGAGAGGGTATGGTCAACCTTAAGCTCTACGACCAGTTTCGATGGTTCACCGATGGTCTTGATTAATCCTTATATGCCCGGAGATGACGTGCAATGCGTACGAGAAGGGGGCGTATTTTTTTTAATTCCGACCGCTTCCTCCCCTAGGTCGGCCAGCTACCTATCAGAACTTAGGGATGCAACTTGCGAGGGAATCATTTGAATATCCGGCCCCTTTTCCCGTACGACCGTGCGGCCGCTTCGACCGACTCTGAATGAGGTCATGAGTCCTGTGTATCTCAGCGGCATTGATTATTCACAACAAATATTACACACTTTCAGATACACTTTGGGTATGCACAACATTGTAAGTTGCTTACTTTTGTGGCATGGGATCTCTGTATTGGTGTGGTCACAACTGCGTTCTTTAGTGTGATAGGTCCAGCAGGAATGGCTGATGGCTGTACTTCCTGTTCCACAATGTTGGCAGTGGGCTTAGGGTTCTCCGATAGCATGCAGCTATCCATTTGCACCTTCTCATACTTTATAACAGTGGTGAAATTAATTTGCCTAATTATTAAGAAACAGAAACAGTCATTATCTACATAGTTACACATACTGCTTACATGAGAACTGGTTAAACATATAAAATTATGACAGCTAAAAGGTAAGTTAAAGTTGATTATGAGGTATTTTCATCACTTGGATATGTATTATTCCAAAGTTATTCAGAAATCTTTGTTAATTCATAGACAGATATACCTTCCTGTAGTCTGCAAAAGTTCTAGCTGTACAGCAAAGTTACATGTAAAAGCTCACAGGAATATTCTATCTAATATAAAGTAGTGGAGGGGAATTATAACACAGGTTAATAAAAAACTGAATGAGTTTTCTAATGAAATTAATTGCACAAGTCAAGATGGCAGACCGGATGCCAACGGTCTAAATACCATTGCCTGAATCCCGACAGCAGTCAGGAACCTGACTCCAGAATACCGACTGCTGGCATGCCAAAAGTAAGTATCAGGGGTTAGGCACTAGGGGGAGGGTTAGGCACTATAGGGGAGGGTTAAGTTTAGGGTGCGGGGAGGGGGAGGTTAGGTTTCGGCACTAGGGTGGATGTTAGGTTCAGGCACCGGGGAGGGAGGGTTAGGGGTAAGGGTTAGCGTTAGGGAACTTACCTGTTAGTGTCGGGATTGTGACAGTTGGGATGCTGCTGTCGGTATTCCGATAGCCGGCATCCCAACAGCCGGTATCCCATACCCAACCCATCAATAACATTTCAGTTTGTACAACATGGCAAGAAGATGGTCAGCAAAACAAATTGCTCTTTTCATTATAAATATTGAGGCCTAAATGTTAGTCTGTAACTTTAATAATCATCCTCGCTGGTAAGTGTTCAGAACCTTCTGTGTGATAATTAAAACAATTCTGCGTGTTGGGGTTCCAAGTGGGGAAGCAGGTGCTAATTTTCTGGGCCCAGGCTTGTCTAAAAGGCCCAGGCCAGGTGTGCAGGGGGAAGAATGCTCCCCACCTGCGCTTGTTTGCTATTTGTTTTCCCAAACTGCTGTTGTTATGCCCCCAGGATTTGGCCACACCTCCCCCATCACCCGGGCCCTGTCTGCGTGATAGGGATTGCTGCCCCATGGTATGAAGAGTTACACATTTGGCAGAGCACTATAGGCAAACTAAGCTGCAGAACTGTGCAGCACCAGAAATGCACATACAGAGCAACATGTAGAGTTGGATGCATTTTACATAAAAAGTACAGACATAACAGGTGTTCAGCAAAATACATAATTTCATCCACCTCTGTGTCCAATTTATGGCTGTGTGCTTGCAGTATTACGTAACAAATGCAGCTATTCCCTTGCTAAAAATACCACAATGTTGTTCCCCCTGTGGTTAGTTCTGGACTACAGCATTAAGAAGATACAGATTTTCTAGTGCGAGCTAGCAGTGTTACTAATTAAATGCAGCTATTGGACGTAAACAATTAAATAGTGATTAATTAGAAACACCGCCACATCTGTCCCCTTGCCACGTCTGAGTACAATCACAGTGTTTTGCTTAGCTGGCACAACGGTTCTAAGGCTTAAAGTCAGACACATATCATATAGCCACCAAGACACTTTATTACCAGGCCAGGCCCTTACTGCACTTGGTCTAAAGGTGGGTACACACTATACAGATATATCTGCAGATCAAGTGATCGGCCATCATCTGTGTCTGGCTGCGGGTCCCGGTGGCCAGGGGGTGTATCCTGGTGGACAGGGGGCGTGTCCCGCCCCCCTCCCCACAGCTGCCGCTGTGTGTGTACGGGCGGTCTGCAGACATATCTGTCCATCGGCTGTGCAGCACAGCCAATGCGATATGTCAGTGAACGACGACGTTCACCGCCATATATCGCGGGTACACACTGGCCGGTGGGCAGCAGATATATTGGCCGATCAATTGATCGGCCAATATATCTGTCAGTGTGTACCCAACATTAGGTTGCATAACCCTTCCTTCTCTCGTGCTGCCGCTATAAGCGAAGGAAGTGTAAGATGCACCCGGATTTGCATATAGACGCATGCGAGGTACCTAAATGCATATTATAAGCAAACAGCATATTATAAGCAAACGCATACAGCCAACTTTATATAAATTCATCAGATGATAATAGGTAGAGTGACATGTATGTTGTGTCGAAGCTGGATAATTGGCTGAGACAAGATCAGTTTAAAATTGAATCGCGGCGACGCCATCTTGCGACTGGCCGCAAGACGCCATCTTGGAAATTAGATCGCAAGACACCATTTTGCGAATGGCCGCCCAAGCGCCATTTTAGATAAACTCACATTTAAGTACATATGGCGATATTACTAATAGCATCATGTGATTGCATCTTTCACCGTTTCTCATATACACATTAATACGCACAATTGCACTGTTAACCAGTCGCATATTAGCAAATGCATAAGATCCTATATGAAAATGCTGTTTAGTAGCTAAATGCGCATGCATCTGTCCCCAGTTAACTAGCGTCTTTATATCAAACCCCGTATACTCACACATTACATATTCACATACAAAGTTCCATAAGCTTTAAGGTATAAGATTTAAGTTTGTTCATTAAGTATAAATGCTATGAAATAAAGATTGTTTGGTAACTAAGGTTTTATACATGATAAGTAAGCCTTGTTTGGTTTTGTACTGATGCGTACTCTTTCCACAGTATTCCGGTATTATCGGTGGGGAGTATTCCGGTATTATCGGTGCATTCTCGACTTATGGACCGCAGAGACTTCAAGCAACAAAATGTATATAATATGAACAACTGTTAGGATTTTGCATGTGGCGGGAACCTAGGGACCCTCAGTTGTTGGAGGCTGGGTTGTGTCTATTTGAATCAGCCTGTTAAATGCTCTGTAACAGATGTATCCCCCTTGGGAACCAATGACATCAGCAACAAACGTCTCTATTGTTTTGTCTATTCCTGGGGGGTATAAATATGTGTGCTCAAACGCTGGGTAGTTAGTCTTCGTGCTGAATGCTGATAGACGAGGGGTTTGTTGCTGATGACTAACATTTGGTCCGGAAGCGCTGCGTATGTATACTGTACTTGGGTCTGTATAATTCCTTTGCGCCGAATTGTGTCTGGATCAATAGCGTGTAACTGACTGTACTTTTACCTGAATAATACTTGTGCTTTGGAACCACAGATTCCAGGTCTTAAGTCTTTATTTACTGTATGACTGCGTACGCAAATTAGCATCATCCTTAGAGGTTTATAGGTAGGATATTAGAAGGTATAGGCAGGGGTATATAGAGGTTCTGATCCAGTATCGTTAGTTGCATGCTTCCATATTATACAGCATTACAAACAATATCAATATTAGAATTCTAAAATATATTTTAGTAAACAATGATAGAAAAAAACATTCTGTGCCATAAATTAATACAGGACATGGTAGCACTAAAACTTTACATTCAGATATATTTATTTTTATAAGAGTTATTCAGGATTGAGACTGTCTCCATTTTACAAACTGCAATAACATTTTGTTAAAGTAATAAGATAAAATAAAAGGCACATGTCATCACTTTAATCATGATAAGATCTACCAACAAGGCGACTTTTACAGCCAAACAATTATATTTTTAGTGATTACGTTTACAACTCCACAAATGTTGTTTGCCCGAGCCAGCTGGATCACAACCCTGATTGTATCCTTTGTTTATAAGTTATTATAATTTCTAATTAACAATATCCCCCAGGTATAGCAGTCTACCACTATATAAAGATTTTAACAAAAGGCCAAAGGACGAGGATCTTTATACAGGTCACTGAATTTTGATATATAACTTAGAGATGACGTTGCATTACTCTTTATAATATATATGTTTTCCTACTAAACACAGACGTTATGACATCAGAACTCTCTTATTGTTAAAACTTACCTTTTTATCTAGATATTATTTGCAGGAGTTTATACATACAATAGTATAATTTGTGTACTAATGTAAATACTAGAGATGTGCAGGCTTGGTTCAGTTTTTCCTGCCAAGTTCTGATTTTTCCCGACAAAAATCGGGTGTCAGAAAGAGGCAAAACGTCATCTTTAATGGACAAACGTTATCTTTCATGGTCTGCACATATCTAGTAATACTAATACATTTCATGTGCTATAAACTATGACACATCCACTCATTGCTCAATGGTATACTTACTTCATATTTAAAATCAGATTTCGAATGCATCCATAGAACGATTGGCTTGTTCTCAGCATGGTGGCAGCCATATTGCCAGGAACTCCACCAATGAAAAAACTAGAAGCATTTATGGAAATCAACTCAACAGATGGATTCAGTTTCAGTTCTGTTGGTTTCCCTTCATCAACCTGCACACTTATAAATCTAAGAAGGATAAATGACAAGATGTTAGTCTTCTCTTCCAACCAGGTATATGACATATTGTGGAGAAATACTACATTATTCTACATAGTGCAGCAGCGGCTATAATAACATATTGAATAGAATGGTGTATGATAGCAATCATAAGAAAACTTTATAAAAACATCTAATTATATTTTTAGCACCACAAGAATGTAATTAAATGGTATTTGTTGTTTTGATTAATGATTTTGACCTGGGTTAATAAAATATAATTTGTTGATATGCTTTGCAATAAAACCATATACCTCTTGTTACGAAGAAGAATTATAGAATGTTCTTGTCCATCACTAAATATTCCAGTAGGTGATTTGACAATTACTTTTTTCGTGCTAACTCCATTCATAGCATTGATATGTAATTCAATGTGGCCATTTACCAGCATTATAGCAAAAAATGGCTGAAAAATATAAGAAAAAAATGTTAACATGACAAGGTCCTAACAGTTACCTGGATGCTCACACAGATTGTAAACGGACTAATCATGAACTGATGTCAGTAGGAAGGCAGACAGACAGATCAAGCAATTACAGTGGTTTTTAACCAGGGGTGGACAATTATGTCAGCTGCGTGGCACTTAACAAATTAAAGGAAAGGGAAAAAATATTTGTGAATGGCCCTCAACAGTGTTTACAGAACCGCCCTTTCCTGGTGCCTTCATTATGTACTGTCAGGGAACTCCTTTGTATATTTGGTGCACTAGAGAGCTCTGAGGCAGTAGTGTCACTAGTGGGATGCGGACAGGGTGACACCAATAAAGGGGGTGACACCAAAATACCAGAGCTGCTTTGCTATTGTGGTGTCACCCCCTCCGATGGTGTCAATGAGCAGCAGTGACACTGTGCCAGGAGAGGCTGGGGGCTGCTCAGCAGCTCCCGGAGCGCTGGGCAAGGCCCCAGCGTAATTCGAACATCATACGCCAGGGGTTGTGGCCTTGTGCGCCATGCCCCTTTAATGCACTGGGTGACGCCAACCCCAGTGAAGCCACTGCTCTGAGGCAAAGCATAATGAAAGAGCCAGAAGTACCTCAAATGTAGCGAGGAAGTTCTGAAGCATCGCTAAGTGCTCAACGGGCTGCACAAACAGCTGTGTCCTCATACACTATTGCTGTGTCATGCCCGGATGTATATGGG
This sequence comes from Taudactylus pleione, assembly GCA_031769625.1. Classification (NCBI taxonomy): domain Eukaryota; kingdom Metazoa; phylum Chordata; class Amphibia; order Anura; family Myobatrachidae; genus Taudactylus; species Taudactylus pleione. The sequence continues at coordinate 34,784,937 of JAUIMM010000092.1, forward strand.
CTACAACTTCTGGAACTTGGTCCGGTGGGCTAAGGATAGTGGGTGAGAGGAAACGGGAAGGCAATATATATGTCCTCTTCATACGTCTCTCCCAGGTGTTGGCGAGACGTACCCCAGGGCGCGGAGTCTAGTCCACTCGATGATATTCACCATTGACCCCTTCAAGCGGGATGTGGGTTTCACTGCAACAAGTGAACAGGTCGCGGCACCTGAGGCAGGTACCTGGATAAAACACAGAGATAGATATGGGAGGACATATATAAGCACTGATGAGCAAGGATGACTGATATGTGAGTTGCACTGGTAATCAGCACCTCGTATGGGATGCTGAATAGCGATGGTAATCAGGACTTGGTATGAGATGCTGAGTGACAATGGTAATCGATAGTTGGTATGAGATGCTGAGTGTCAATGGTAGTCAGCACTTGAACTAAGACACTGAGAATCAATGGTAATAGATAGTTGGTATGAGATGCCGAGTGGTGATGGTAATCGATAGTTGGTATAAGATGCTGAATGGCGATGGTAGCCAGCACTTGGTATAAGACACTGAGAATTGATGGTAGTCAGCACTTGGAATGAGACACTGAGAATCGATGGTAATCGATAGTTGGTATGAGATGCTGAGTGACGATGGTAGTCTGCACTAGGAATGAGACTGAGAATCGATGGTAATCGATTGTTGGTATGAGATGCTGAGTGGCGATGGTAGCCAGCACTTGGTATAAGAACTGAGGATCGATGGTAGTCAGCACTTGGAATTAGATACTAAGAATCGATAGGGTTCCTATTCGCAGAGTTGAACTGAGAAATGTAGACACAAGAATACACTGGGAATTTGTAGGGATCCTAATAGCAGAGTTGCACGGAGAAATGTAGACACAGGAATACACTGAGAATGGTTAGGAATCCAATCGCAGAGTTGCACTGAGAAATGTAAGGAGAAGTAAACACAGGGATGCAGCTTGACAGCTAAATTGGTAATCACCTAGAAGGCTGACACATGTAACACAGAGAGCCAGCTAGAGAGCTAAGCAGCACACTAAAAGACAACACAGGAACTGTTACATGAAACACTGGAGTTCTGTGAGAGAGCTAAAGTAACACGCTGAGAATTAGCAGGGGAGCTAATACAAGTAACACTGGAGGTCAGTGTGAGGGCTGAAACAACACACTGAAGATACTTTGTGGAAAACATCGGAGAGCATAACAATTACTGGAACAGCGAAGTTGAACAGCATCTTCCTGTTCCTGGAGTGAGACTATATACCCCTAGGTAGCTGGTCATTGGATCAGAGGATCAGCTGAGTGACAGCAGGTCTACCATTGGGGAAAACTAGTCAGATCATATGGACCAACATGGCTGCACCCATGCCCGCTACCACGGGAACCAGGACGCACACACGGAAGCAGGGAGAATACTCAGCCACCACTCACCTCCACTCCCAGCGACTGAACACCTAAGCCCAAGGACGCCGGCATGGAGGTGAGCAGCGGCCGATCCCAGGCCGCATCCTGACATACTGTAGTTGCACCAAATAGCCCCTCTCAGCGCGCCTTGTCTCGTGTGACTCCGCTATTACCAAGCTTTTTTCTTTGCATCTTTTTTGATCGAGAATGCGTCTTAGTTGCAATGCGACGCGACTAAGACACACCACAACACAATTTCATATGCGACACTTGTATATCTGTGTGCGACTGAGTCTGAATATGTACACAAAGTGCTGCGATGCAGCATCCGCAGCTTATTTCCATGCCAAGTTTTGTTGTGATATGTATGCAGATTCAGTCGCACACAGCTATACAAGTGTTGTATATCAAATTATTTAACCAGTGCAGTCTCATTGTGCGTCTTAGCCTCATCACATTACGACTAAGATGGCAAAAAAGACACTAGGGCGGCGCTAGCAGAGTCACACGAGACCTGGTAGCGCACTCACCGCATGGGGTATTAAGGCTAGGTGTATGAGAACACATCTGTAGAATCTGGAGGCATAAGAGGCATGTGCCACATACAGCCCGCAGGATGTATCTTGCCTACCCCAGTTCTCGCTGCACCAAAACAAAACCAATGCCCGGACATGCTTAACACTAATAACACAGAAATTCCACAGAACTCTCAACCTCATGTGTAAATTCCCTAAATGTATGTTTTATGGTGATACCCATTACACAAATAGAGCACTCCGTTGATTAATGATTACTTCAGAGACCCTAATAAAGTGGGAAAACAAGCATGTTGTAAGTCTAAGTCCTACTAAGCTGGATATTAAAGATTTAGGTAAAGTAAATATACATGAAAATTACTAGCACAAGATTGTAACACTCAGCAGCAGCACAATACACGTGGAATAGCTACTCTAAATAAAGAATAGGCTCCTGGCTTTGTGACCTTATTATACAGGGTGATTGTGCTTCAAGCGCTGCCTTGGGTTATTGAAGTCTGAAAATCTAATTTAAAAAACCGCCTGAGGCTTTGTCAGACAGCAGTAATTTTCTGACAACAATGCTTTCAATGTGAAATCACACATACACACACAGTCTGCTTTATATGCAAAACACCCTGTGAGGTATTGATTTTTTCTGGCTAAGAATTAAACATGACAACATGATTTATTTATTTAGCTCTTTTATGGTACCTAGGTGTAATCACACATGTAACTAATCACCCTCAATGTGCTTAGTTAAGGATTTATCATCAAGCAAAAAATGGTAAAGTCCATAGAAGACAGGAGGCAATGTAATATGAGGTCTACCTGGTTATTGCCAAAATGAGTTTTGCTTACAACTTAGCAAACGTCATCTATCTTTCCAAATAGCTGGATTGGCTAGTGATTGCACTTTGGAAGTAAATCTCAACCTCTGTGTATCCAGTGTCTACTAATGAGAAGAGAAATACAATGGGGTATATATTACTAATCAGCGGGTTGTCAAAGCCACCAATCACCGATAGCTTTGACTTAAAATGGCAATAGTAATAAATGGTAAATCAGGCTTGCTTAGTATTTATTTTTTTTTTTTTCGTTTTAACTCTATCGGTCAAAGCCGCCGGCGATCAGTGGTTAGTAAGTACACTCAGAATGACTTTTCCTATTTATGTAATGGTCTCCTTTAACAGGATTATTCATGCATGGTTCCAAGTTCATATTTAGGGCGGTATAAAATTAGCCCCGAACACAGATTATCCCCGTTTTTCTCCGATGTTTTTTTTCACCCTATCCCATTATTTTGGTCAAAATAATAGGATAGTTCTCCCGAAAACGCACAGGACCTGCGATAAGTTTGCAGACCTGTTTTTTCACCATTTACACGGTGAAAAAACAGCATTTATCGTAGATTAATTTTCGGGACACATCGGGTCCCAAAAAATATCCACGATAAGTGCCGGCGTCGGGTGGCACTTTGAAGCTAATAGGATAGCCCTGCCGCGATCAATTAGCAGCACTATTTTAGCGCTGCTAATTGGATACCCCCCTTAGTCATAAAAACATGACCTGCAATAAGTATGGACACAGTGGAATTATATATTCCCAATGGTCAATATTACCTACAAATAGCTTCATACTGTACACAATATTTTAGCATTAAATCACCATTTGTAATAGAATACACTACTCACCACTTGAGACTGCCTGCGACTGCGAGTCTTTGCTCCCTTGCCAAAACCAGCCAAGATTATTCCTGTCTCATTGAGTGTAGAAAATGAGACCATGAGCTCAGATTCAGGTGATAAGGACACAGGCAACATTTCTACGTAGCCATCATCTAGAACAGTAATGCTCTGAGCAGGCTAGATAGGAGAAAGAGCACCAAAATGTCAGTGTTTGAATGCTCAATTTATTCTCTTAATTAATATTACTGGTCAAGAGTGTTTCTTACCTCTATTTTGCAACCTTTTTGCACATCATAACCAAATTTTTGCAAGTCAAAGTTTGAGCGAGAAATCTCCAAGTTCTTAATGCAGCCAACATAGGATCTGCTACTTAGCTGCCTCCTATAATAAGCAAACAAGTTGATTTTGTGAATATTATTTAAAAAGTATCTTATGCTTTACACACTATAAAGCTGATGTGGCGCTATCTTGCGAGTTTTTGCACTGCGCATGCTCTGGAACCAAGTGTACGTCAGTACGGGTGATGCAGAGTCATACACACTTCAGTCATATCTCAACTTGCAACCAGAGAGGAGGAACTGGGTAAGGGGGTGCTCTCACATAGTCTATGTTCGGAAAGGGTGTGCAGACAGAATATGGGCTATGGAGTGTTGGCATATTGTATGCACCAAGTATAGGACTGAGCCTGGATGATGATGGCTATAAAACTATGCATATAGATAGGCGCGGTCTGGCTGTAAGGATGCATACATCTCTGAATATGAGCAAATATATGCATTCAGTTCCATGCACGCAAAGAGAAAACTGGAAGCTGAGTTTTGTTCCACTCAGCATCATCTATAATGTATCTCATTCCAATAGCAATACAAGTAACTAGTGGTAACATATGAAAGGGTAATGAAGTACATTGATAGGAATAAAATATAATACTAAAAGGAATAATAAAACACTAACAAAAAAAAATTAAACATGCAATGGTACTAATGTAAATTACTGTATCTAAAGATACAAACTGAACAAATATTTATTTACTGCAATAAACTGTACTACTGTAGTTAAAAAAAAGAATATAAGAAAAATAATGAAATCTAATAAATGATGCAAAACTAAAATGGTAAGTGGCATATTTTCCTCTCAGTTTTAATCATTTAGAATTGTCGTGTATTGGTCCACTGAGTCTTTACAAGTGTCTTTTTATTTTATTTAACTTATAGATATTTATTCCTTCGTTCACTTGCAGCAGTGTATGAGCTGTAGACAACACTCCCTATATTAGTGCTAATAGAGCTGCGTAATATATAGCAGCACAGTGATAAAGGCAAGCTATTACATAACTGGAACACTAGAATGCAGGGACATTTATTCCAACATATAGAACAAATATATTTATGTCAAAAAAAGTAGTTTTTAATTATGCTAATTTTTAACAATATACTGTACCAACTGCCCCTCCTTAGATGTATGTTTAAATATAATTTTAATTTCTACAAAATGTTGATAGCAACGTACTTTAACTAACTGTTAGTATTTCTATAAAAATATGGCTTATTTTATGTATTTACTCTCACATCTAGTAATGTTAGAGCAGACTATAATGAAATGTTTCTTGGACAAATACAGATGTAACTGCTCACAACATTAATGAATGTCAGGACAAATGAATATTACAAAGAGCCAAGTTGAAGATATTGGGCTCTACTTACTACAATCCGCATTTTGAATGCAGATTGTAGTGTGATATTACCGACTGAATTCGCATTGCGAATTCAGCCAATATCACAGGGATTTACTAAAAATCCCTTGCAGGGACAGAGCTTGCTATAAAGCTCTGTCCCTGTGAATCCCCTCCGCAACTTTATCACTGTATTTTCGCAAAAAATACCGTGACAAGTGCCCTCGCATGCGCTGACCCCACTTATAAGCCCCGCCACCACGATCGCGACCCCTGCGAACCTTTCCCTCTCCCACCCCCGCTACCCCCCTCCCTTAATTACACTTACCTTCGGTGATCGGCGCTCCAGTGATGTCCTCCGTGGCTCCGGTCAGCTGACATCTCATCCTGCTCTGGCACCCGGTCAGCTGATGACCAGTACACAATGCAGGATGGGAGACCAGCTGACCGGAGAGAGGACATCACCAGAGCCCCAATCTCCGGTCCCTGGATTCTGGTAAGTTTTTTTTTTTAACTAATTTTTTTTTTTTTTTTTTTTTACAGTGTATCAGCGTGTGGTCTGTTTAGACCACACAGCTGATCACTGCGGCCGGCTCCGGGTTCTGCTCTGCCTTTTAGAGCAGAGCAGGAGTCTGGTAACCGGGGAAAACTCTGGATAACGCCACCTCCAGGTGGCGTTATTATCAATGGGCTTTCCCTGATATTTTTTCACAAAATATTATTGTTAGTAACTTTGGCCAGATCACATTTCCCATTACAATTATGGGAAATGTGATCTGCTTACTAAAAATAAGTGATAATTAGGGCTTGGAGTAGAATTTTATGAATTCTACTCCAATTGCCCTTTAGTAACTTTAGCTGATACTAAAATAATGTGAAAAGGGTGTGAAAAAACCCTTTTTCACTTTATTTTAGTAAAAATAATGTTAATAAATAGAGTCCATTGTCACAAACAGTACATATCATGTAGTATATTTCCCTAGTTATATGAATACTATATTTTTTAACATAATATGGTTTTAATTGTTGTATATGTAATAAAATGATTTTACAGTATTTTTAGCATTACAGTTTCTTAATTATCATACATTTTTTAACAATGTCCACCAACTAAAGTTATTTTTGTCAATATTTAAAAAAGTTATATACTTCAATGTAAACACATAAGGGCCGATTCAATTACACGCAAGTGCCGCTGAAACAGCTTCCGGAGGCTTTGCAGGGAAGTACGAGCAGAGATCAGCTTGCCATACTGTAATTGCACTTATAAGTGCAGCGCATGCTGATGATGGTAGCTTGAGTCTAATTGAATCGCCCCCACAATATTTGCTATGTACTTGTGCCCTATTGTAAGTTTACAGCTAAATAATTTAATTATTAATTCTTTACTTAATCTGCCCAGCATGCTCAATTCCCATTTCTCTGAGGAAAATTGTAACTTAAAAAAAAAATTGCTTGAGAGAGAAAGTATTCACCACTGTGACCTGACCCGACTAACAGACTTGCAGTCTCCAAGTTAACAGAAATAGGAACAGTGATTTCATCATAAACATAACTGATACTAGATTTTACTGTTAGTTCTTTTCTATCAGCATTCTTCTAGTTACAGCATAAGAACTGTATATGATAATGTTTATGACTGGCAGGTTAACTTATTAACATAGCTGTAAAGCCAGGTACAGCAATTATACAATTTATCATTGGATTTAGTTTCTCTTTTAGCTCTCCAGATTATTAGATTAATAGTTACAGTAATAATAACATACCTGATAACCCTGGAACTAGGAAGCCCGCCAATATATATGGGATCCTTATCTGACCTGTTAAGGTCTGAAGCAATACCAGGGGCTTCTCCCTGTTTGATTTCTCTCTGGCTGGAGTTGTAGGACTCCATGACAATTAGAGTGCCTTTGACGCAAACAAAAGTTGAATTATTATTTGAGGTATATAATATGTTATTTTGTTACAATAGTGTTGCTTAGGACTTAATGTACTACAATGTATATTGTTGACTTTTGCAAAGCAGAACATCATAAACACAGGTATAGGTCCAATATTCACGCAACTTCTTTAACTCTTGCAAAGTCTGATACTGCTCAGTGAGCCTAACCATTATAAATAGTTCTTGCTGACAATTTTATGAACCTGTGTTGTCAACTAAACACTTAACTGGCACTACAGTATGTAATAGCAAGATTTCACAAGATGTATGTTTGGTACTTGCAGTTAGAGCAAAGGTCTACAGATTAGATAAGGGTTTTGCAATCCTATACAGCAATGTTTACAATTCTATATATTGTAGACAGAAGTATTCTATTATACGATAAGTAGTATTATAATTTTTACTTACTATAAATTTGCTGTAGATTGAATGATGCTTGGAAACTATACTGCATTGTGCAAATATAGGCATAATAATAATAATAATAATAATAATAATAATAATAATAATAATAATAATAATAATAATAATAATAATAATAATTTTATTTATATGGTGCTTTTCTCCTAAAGGACTCAAAGTGCTTTACATTTACAGTACAAAATACAAAATAAGCTTAAACAAGGGACATTAGTGAAATGCTTGGGTGAAGAGGTAAGTCTTGAGTCTATCTTTGAAGCATTCTAGAGTGGAGGCCTCTCGAACTGTGTGGGGAAGTGAGTTCCTAAAGGTTGGAGCCACAAAACTGAAAGCTGGACCCCCAGACGAATTCCGTGAGATTCTAGGTACTGTTAATAGTCCTTCATCAACGGATCGCAGTAATCGAGTGGGACGGTAAGGAATCAGAAGCTGCTGTAGGTACCTTGGGCCATGGTCATGTAGGACTTTGTAAGTTAGTAAGCCAATCTTGAAAACAATTCACCATCTGACAGGCAGCCAGTGAAGGGAGTAGAGAATGGGTGTTATGCGGCTGGAACGTGGCTGGTTGGTTAATAGCCTGGCAGCTGCATTTTGTACCATCTGCAAGCGGTGCAATTCTTTTGCTGAGAGACCGAGGTAGAGGGCGTTGCAGTAGTCTAGGCGTGATGATATAAATGCATGTATGACTTTAGGCAGATCTTCTGAGGGAATTAAGTGCTTGATTCTGGCTATGTTCCTCAGATGAAAGAATGAGGATTTGATTGTGGCCGATACCTGATGTTTAAGTGTCAGGCCACTATCCAGGACAACACCAAGATTCCGCACATGTTTAGTGTTTTGTAATTCTGAACCCCCAAGCATAAGTCCTGTTGGTCGGCTATGCTGTAGCCCTGTCCTGTGACCTATCATAAGGACCTATGTTTTATCAGGGTTCAGTCACAGCCAACTGGCACTCATCCACTCCTGAAGCTCAGCTAGGCAGCCATTTAGGGTTGTTCTTGGGTCCTTTGTACCTGGAGCAAAGGACAGGTACAGTTGTGTATCATCTGCATAGCAATGGTAGACCAGGCCATGACGTCTGATTATTTCACCCAGTGGTAGCATGTATACTGCAAAAAGCATGGGAGATAGTATAGAACCCTGTGGGACACCGCATGGAAGTGGCACTGGTGATGAAGAGTTTACTCCAGAAGAAACTCTCTGTGACCTGCCAGTGAGAAATTATTTGAACCAGCTAAGGACTGTGCCATCCAGTCCACAGAAATGTTTCAGGTGCTCAATTAGAATCCCGTGGTCCACAGTATCAAATGCTGCTGAGAGATCCAGAAGGATTCAAATTGAACAATCACCTCTGTCTCTTGCCATCAGAAGATCATTAAGCACACATACCAGGGCTGTTTCAGTGCTATGTCTTATCCTGAATCCTGACTGGAATGGATCATAAATATCATGGGTAGACAGGTGGGTTTCCAGTTGCATTGTCACCACTTTCTCAATGACCTTTCCTAGAAAAGGAAGGTTTGATACTGGTCTATAGTTGGTCATGAAGTCGGGGTCTAAATTAGGTTTTTTAAGAAGTGGTCTAACAATTGCTTCCTTTAGTGGTTCTGGAAAAATGGCTGTTTGCAAAGAGCATTGAACTATTTTTGCAATTACAGGGCCAGTAATGTCTATACACCCTATGAGAAGCTTGGTTGAGGCAGGGTCCAGATCACAGGTGGTGGGTCGCAACATTCTGATAATTTTAGCAATGTCTTTTACATCCATTATGTCAAAGCTGTTCCAGGGAGACAGGTGGCTTACCTTGGCAGGCTTGGTAGTTTGGCACTCCTTTGATGGCACTGTGGGGATTCCAGCCCGGATGGAGGATACTTTATCTGCAAAGAATTTTGCAAACTCATTGCATCTTGACTGGCATGCTGGTTTGCAAAGCATCTCCACTGTACGGAAAAGCTGAGCTGGCCTATTGTTTGCTGCCTTGATCTCATTTGAAAGGAACTCTGTTTTCTTACGGGTGATTGTTGATTGATATTCTCTAATATGTTTGATTAATGTTAACTTATCCTCTACCATGTTCGTCTTCCTCCATCGTCTTTCAAGTCTACGCCCCCTTTTCTTGAGTTCACTAACACTATTGTCAAACTAAGGGGCTTGACGGTGTGGTATGAGGGGTCGTATACGGACAGGGGCAATAATATCCATTGCAGCTGTCACATCCCTGTTATAGTAATGGACAAGGGAACAAGGATCTTCACAGGCCCCCATTACCGCAGAAAGATCCAGGTTTGCTGCAAGAGCCTGGGGAGTCATGCCCCTCCGTGGACGATACCTTGTCAACTCCATGGGTAAAGTTCTATTTTGAGGGTTTGCGACTGAGAAGTGACTTGAGTGGTGGTCTAACCACGTGACTGGATTTATATTTAGGTCAGAGACATTAAATCCAAACTGGAAGACAAGATCAAGAGTGTGACCACTTATATGAGTAGCTGAAGGAATGACTTGTGTGAGGCCGAGAGCATTCATTGTGCACAGGAGATCTTGGCCAAGGTGTGAGAGCTCATCATCAACCCATGCATTGAAATCCCCAAGGATCAGCCATCTTTGATGATCCAGAACTAGTCCAGCAACAATATCTACAAATTCTTGGAGAAATATCTTTCCATCGCCAGGGGGTGGTAAATGAGAAGTACTCTGAATCCTAATTCTATAGAACTCCAAGCAGCATTGCACTCAAATGAGTAATTTCCATTGGGTGGACCCTAAGTTTACGTGCTTTTATAAAGCAGATGGCCACTCCCCCTCCCCTGCGGTTAAGTCTTGGGTTGTGACTGACAGAATAATTTGTTGGAACTGCAGCTTCCAGGATATAATAATAATAATAATAATAATAATAATAATAATATACAAGCATTCATTTTATATAGTAATAAAATGACTTCACATCAGAACTCTCTCATTCATATTTACAATAATATAATACTTACCCAGCTTTTTGTTCCGATTAAAGACAACTTTATACCACTCTCCATTATTGTAACGACCATCTGTTGTCAGCACCAGAGGACCCGAACCTAATTCCACTGAAAGTCTCAACTTTCCATCCACTATCTCCAGAGACAGGAAATCTCTCTGATGAAGGAAAAATACATTAATCATATTGGAAAACTGTAATAATTAAAATTCTACCAATGTGTATCATGAGAAGTGCTAGTATAATTTTCTAAATTAATTTAAGGGGGTATTCAATTAGAGGCACTCCGACGATTAATCTGGCACCTCGCGACCACCAACAATGCAGATGTTTCCTCGCACCCCATAGAGGCACAAAGGAAAATGTATGCGATGTTGAGGTACTGTAATTATCGGCAATGTGCACAGCTGCACATCGTGACCACACATCACCAATAATTGAAGAAAGTAATGTGATGCCAAATACTGTAACCCTGATGTCAGCGAGATTAGATCTACTGTCCAGTACAGAGTCTAAACCAGGGGTGGGGAACCTTTTTTCTGTTGAGGGTCATTTTGATATATATAAAATCATTCGCGGGCCCGGTGCAGGCCGCTGTTCTGCAGTGTGACGTCACACGGGCGGGGCCACAATCGCCATTGATTACAGCAATACCCAGAGCATCCTGAGGATGCTCCGGGGAGGTGTAAGGGCAGCAGGGTACTGTCAAAAGGGTCCGAAGGATGCTCCTGGCGGCACTGCTGCATAGATTCTGGCTGCAGGGTGCCATTCTGGGCACCCTGCTAGCCAGATGAGGCTAGCAGAAAAAAACTCTGAGGGCCAGACCAAATGATTCCCCTGAGCCTTATACGGCCCCAGGGCCTGAGGTTCCCCATCCCTGGTCTAAACCAATAAACCTCATCAAAGAACTACTGTATGCATTGGCGTGCGCAGGAGACAGCACAGGGGGTGCAACAATGGGACCTATACATATTTGGGGTACTAAAGTAATATTTTAAACATATTGTGACAATTATAAAAAAAATCCACATACATTTTGTTAAGGAACCATCAGAAACACCACAACAAATTATTATTACCGTTCCATCAGAGGCGAGATAAAGCAGTATACCATTTGGTGAGAATGTGCGGAAATGGATAACTATCTGTGTGGTGGTAGAGCGTAGGGATCTTTCCACTGTGGAATATGCGCTGCCATCAAAATAGAAAGCAGGATCTTCATCCTGAGGGCTAGAAAGTATGTAAACATCCATTAAGCACTTTACATTTATTGAAGCATAGGTCATCAAAAATAAACATTTAATTTAATACAAAAGATTTACATATGTTCAGTGGCCACAGTCAAGCAATTATAAAACAGTCCATAAACATGTCAAGATCAAATATCAAAGAAACAGAGGTCTCAGTTTCATCAGCAGGGACAGTAAGCACATGCTCAGGAGACAGGGAAGGGACCATAACCAAAAACAGGTCAAATGTGAATCTGTGGGTCACAGTCTACTATTCTATATATAACCCTAATACATGGGGGGTGTGGTATATAATAAATTGACGGTCAAAATTTAGACATTCATTAGGTTGTCATGTCGTTATTTCAACGTATTCATGTCAACATTAGCCATGTTGACATTCAAGCATGTTGACAGCGGTGTAATGTCGACATTGTTGAAATGTCGACAATAAGTTTTTAGTGTGCTTATAACCCTAAGCCTAATGCAAATGTCAACATTTTTACAATTTCAACATTCTGCCAATGTCAATATTTTCAGGTATCGACATTAATGATGTCAACATTTTAACCATGTAAACATTAATGTCAATCTTCTGGTGTCAACATTATGAATGACGACTCAGTGACTGAATGCCTACACGAGGAAGTTGTATCAAGTATGAAGCATTGTTTTTTCTTAGCAACTGCATTAATAGCTAGAAGGAGTTCATGACCCATAAAGGTGCATACACACGCAACGATTTTTTTGAACGATTATCGATAATGATATCATTTAGCGTTCAATCGTTGAAAAAATCGTTCACTTTCTGAGTTAAACGATTATCGTTCATGCGCGATCATGTTTGTAGTTTGTAGTTCAGTCAGACTGACCAACTCAACGATTTTCACTAAGGGAATATGCAAAAAATTGTTTGTAGTTCAAAAAAATCGTTCATTTAGTTCCCTCGAAAAAATGAACGAAAATCGTTTACTAAAATCGTTCATTTACTAAATCATTGTGTGTGAAAGCAACTTTAGTAATAACACAAAGACTGCCCACACTGTGGTAAATGGGAAATCAGTTATGAAGCGATCAGCATGTCTTTTCATTTGCCCATGAGTCACACTTTAACAGAGAATTTAAACATGGAAGGCTTTTTGTAGACTGCAAGAAGATAAAATTAAGGCCCTGTTCTTGGCATCATTCTTTTTTCCCCTCTACACTTCCTTACTTGGAAATCTCATCAGCTTTTCCAGCTTGAACTTGTCCTCCCTCTCTATCCTCTCTCACATCTCTAGCATCCTTTCTGCCATCTCCTCCAGCATTTTCTTAAACTTAACATGGCCAACACCAAACTCATTGATTTTCCTCCTTGAATCGACCCTCCACCCTCCCCTTATCTCTTTCTCTTGATACCATCACCTTGCTTCTGTCGCTCACATCCGCTGCATGGATGTCATCCTCAACTCTGCTATCTCTTTCACTCTCCAGATTTATAACTCAGTCATGCTCTTTCTACAGCTGCAACGTTTCTCATATTCGGCCCTTCACCAGTTAGGCCACCAAAACTATCATCCACAAACTCACCATTGCCCGCCCTGACTACTCAGGCATTTTCTCTGTGGCTTTCTTCACATTTTCACATCTGTCTCTCCCCACTTCAATCAACCCTTAAATCTCATAACTGTCTCACTTTCCTCTCTCACCATATGGCATCAGACCCATCCTCTGCAACCAGCTCCATTGGCTATTTATTCATCTCAGATTCTAGATCATACTCCTCACTCTCACATATAATCCCAACTATTTTCCTAAACTGATCTCTGTTCATGCTTTCTCTAGACCTCTCTGCACCTCCTCCAACCACCGCCTCATCTCCATCCTGGATGCCTCCTCTAATGCCCACCTCCAAGATTTCTCCCAGTGTGCTGCCCCCTCTGGAACTCACACCCTCAGCTAGTTCATTTCAACCAGTCTCCCCAGATTTAAACCTTCACTAAAGACTTACCTTTTATTAAAGCTCACCAGCCCTCTTTATAACACCACTCATCTCCTCTATGCCTTCACCATGTATCCTTAACATCTCATATATATGTATGTTCGTATGTAAGCTATCACTGGCCGAACCATCGTACCTCTAGTACTCTCCCTAGCACTATGTCCATGGCAACCAATCAGTTTTGAAGTAACATTTATTAAGTACAGTCTATAAAATAATAGGTGTGAGCTGATTGGTTGCCATGGGCAACTTCTTCACTGGTCCGCTTCACTAAGTTTTTCACTGCTTGGTAAATAGACCTCTATATATGTTACAAGTACTCCGCTCCTCTGTCTCACAGGTTTGAAGAGTTGTGCACATCTCTGCAACTGGACCGCCCCTACGTGTACACTCAAGATACGTCATCAAATCTGACTGTTACTGTGTGTAGTTATCCTATTTCTCTATTCATGAAATACCCGCACTATAGATTTAACAAACTGAACATATTTTATTCATTATGGTGTCCACATAGGCTATGATCCAGAACTGTATGGAATCTGATCACTCACGTGGATCACCAAACAGAACAGACCCAGTAATCCAGTGTGTGCTGATTATGAAGATTGCTAGAGGTGCAATGTTGTCTGTCACCCATAACTAAACGTACAGGTCAATGGAAAACATGAATTTCCAGCTGGCGCAATCAAAATTACATTTTGGTGATGATGGTTTAGTGATTGGATCGAGCTATGTATTGTGCGGTGTTTTCATAACCAATTTAGCAACTGAAGCAGTAGCGTAGTACTACTTTACTAACAATACCACTGAGCAAACGTTTCCAAATAGTTACTTATAGCAAAACATTATAAATAGCTTTTTTAGGCAATAATTAAAATATCAAGCATACTGCATACTGCATAACACTGCTAATAATACTGGGCCTGATTCAGAGTTGGGAATAGAGAGAGAGATAGCACTTAACTGTGTACCTGGACAAACCATAATGCAATGCAAGGGGTGTAAATACATAAAAAAAAATTGCATGTAGGGTAAATACTGGCTGCTTTTACATGTAACCCACAAATACTGCACAGCTTTATTATTACTCTACAATTTAGATGTCCGTTTGGACACCTCCCTCCCATATCTAAATCTCTCTGCACATTTTAAATCTGCCCCACCTGCAGTGCAGCATGGTTTCACCAAGATGATCAGTTGAGAGAGATATCGCTCTCTATTCCCAACTCTGAATCAGGCCCACTGTGTATAACATACATTAATAAACTTTTAAAGTAATGTTAGTTCTGGTTTATGGGTCTGGCATGATTTTGCAGCACATAAATATAGCTTACTATCAACAAATAGGTCAGCAACAGTGAGTTGCCACTAGCTTCTGAATAATGTGAGGCCCCACCAGCCAATCAGGTTAAAGTAATTGATGACTTTCATTATATTCACGCACATATGGGCAACAGGCAATGCCATTTTAAATTCCCTGAGAACTACTCCCTAGGTGACCATATGTTGCCATCCACATTTACATATGTCATTTTGTGGCTGTATATATGACCTGCAGCATGAAAAATATCTATATTATTAATAGATTATGAAAGTGAGTCAGTTAGGATGAAAGTGTGCCAAGTTATGTTTTCTGCAGTAAATGAACATACTGTGAGTTATTACACACCACCATCTGCTGGCTTATAAAGATATTACATGCTGAACTCAACTATACACATTATGGGGTAAATTTACAAAAGTGAGAGTTTTTAGAAGTGAAGATGTTGCCTACAGCAACCAATCAGATTCTAGCTATTATCTTCTAGAAGGTGCTAGTTAAATGTTAAGTAGCATCTAATTGGTTGCCATGGGCAACATTTCCACTTCTAAAAACACTCACTTTAGTAAATATACCCCTATAAGTGCATTTATGCAAGAATATGCACACATTTCACCAGTTATGTGTCAGTTGAAATATTTACGGGATGTGTCCTCTTAGTATTATTTACTGTTAGTAGTGGTATAACTATGTTTAGGAAAGTGCTATAGAAATATCTACATTTCAAGAAAATTAAATTTTTATATAGCTAGTGGATCCTGCAAGCATCTGGAATATTTTAAAGACTGTTAGGGGTAAATTTACTAAGAATCGAGTTTGAGAGAGTTACAGTAGCATTCTCTGGAGAGTTTGGGCATTTTTTTCCACTCGCAAATTTACTAAGGACAAACTCGGGAGAGAAATCTCCTTTGCTACGGGAAAATACTGGAGAGTTAGCAAATTCTCTTCACTTCACCACTGGCTAAACTCGAGTAACTTTTCACTAGTGAAGATAGGATTTGGGAATTTACCAAGAGGAGAGTTTATAAACTCTCATGAGAATGGACAACACTCGTTAAATCAATTCACCTGCCTGTGAGCTGCGAGTTTGGCAGAAACATACACAGATCAGTGTGATCCATGTATGTTTCTGCCTGTAAATAGTAAATAAAGGGTTAAATAAAAAAAAAAAGTGAAGTAGGGCCCCCCTCCCAAAACCATAACCAGCCCCGGAGTGCACAGCCAGCCCTGGTTCCAAAAATTACGGGGAACAAAAAGTGTAGGGTTCCCCCGTTAGTTAGAAACCAGCACCAGGCTGCAAGGCCTATGCTGGTTATAAATATAGGGGGAAAAATGCGTAGGGTTCCCCCTATATTTAAAACCAGTACTGGACCCAAACCGACCGGGGTGTAATGCCACAGCCAGGAGACCCTATTACCGGGTCTACAGGGCCAAAGCATTAACACACTAAGCCGGTCAGCTCAAGCCGTGGATCTCAGGAGAACTTAGGGGAGGTGGGGACCCATCTCCTGAAACCCCAGGCTTGGTGTGAAACCTGGGGCTCTTCCCCGCACCTCTTGGCTGTGGGTATGGGGGTAATAATGTGGTAAATAGTTGAAAACTATTGTATTTTACAGTGGTACTACAGGTGCCAGCATGCCTGCCCTTTTATACTTGTGGAACTACAAGTGCCAGCAGGCGGCCAGCACCCGTACCTCCACTGTAAAATAAATAGTTAAAAAAACACACACACCGTCTAAAATAAAACTTTATTACACACCTACCTACCTCACTCACACATACTTACTTGCTTCTAGATGTTCACGTCCACTTGTCGCCGTAGAACCCATTTGGAGTACATGAAAAAAAGATCTTATACTCACATCCATCCTCGCGCTGCTCTCCGTAGCATCCAGGGGTCTTGGAGAAAAAACAAACCCTATCCATATACTTACTGTAATGTTGTATGTGTGTGACCACATACACCGTTACCCGGCTCCTGACTGATCAGTGTGAACTGTCAGGTGCCGACAGCCAATCAGCGGCCGCTGAGGGGGGAAACCCCTTCTTGGGGGCACCCCCACCTCCCCCGAGATCCCTGACTTGGGCTGACCAGCTTGGGGTGTTAATGCTTTGGCCCTGGAGACCCGGAAATAGGGTCTCCTGGCTGTGGCATTACATCCCAGTAGGTTTTGGTCCGGTGCTGGTTTTAAATATAGGGGGACCCTTATGCATTTTTTCCCCCCTATATTTAAAACCAGGACAGACCCGGCAGCCAGGTGCTGGTTCCTAAATTACGGGGGAACCCTACACATTTTGTTCCCCGTAATTTTTGGAACCAAGACTGGCTGTGCAGTCCGGGGCTGGTTATGCTTTTGGGAGGGGGGGGCCTACATCATTTTTTTTTACATTTAACTTGTTTTTTACAGGTACAAGACACAAGCAGCATTCACATATCTCATTGATATGTGCAGGCTGCTTGTTCAGGAAAGTTTTGCAGAGAAAAAACACTGCAATCACGGGAGACTAATCTCCTTCAAAACTTGCTACTCGGGGGAGATATCTCGATCTGCTTCACCATCGGCCATCTCACTCTCAGCTAAACTCACTTCTTTGTAAATTTGTGAGTTTCAGGAGTCTAAAATCACCTAAGTTTCGGCGATGTTAATCGAGTTGAAAAAAATAAAAAACTAGACCAGACTCTATTCTTAGCAAATTTACCCCTTAGACCAGGGGTCAGGGAACTTTTTACCTTTTACCCCAAAATATATTTAGATACGCCGACGTTAACCCCTTGATTTGAAAGGAAGGAAATTATATAGTAGTGCCCCCATCTAATGCCCCAATAGTTATGCCCCTGTAGCAGTGCCCCCATATCATGCCCCTGTAGTAGTGCCCCCATATCATGCCCCTGTAGTGCCACTTGTACAAAAAAAACACTTACCTTAATCCCGATCCTGCATCCGCCACCATCCTGTCCGCCCGGCTGCTCCTCGGAACTGTGGGAGAGACGTCATGACGTCTTTCCCATAGTGCGCATGGGTAGAGCCGGAAGCTGGAGTTCAGAAGAGAACTCCAGCTTCCGGCTAATGCGGCGCTGCAGGGAAGGAGCCGGGCGCCCGCTGGGAATAACGGCTTAGAGCGGCACAGCTGGGCATGCATATGAATCATTCTATATTATAGAATGATTCAGATTCATATGCATGCCCGGCTGTCCGTCCATTACCCCCAGGAATTCCATTTTTACCCCAGTTCCCTGACCACTGCCTTAGACTTTGACAGCACAAAATGTGGTGGCAAAATTTTCCTGGTGATTTTGTATATTGTACACTTTGTTATGCTGTAGACAAATCCTCAATTTGGTAGCTATTTTCAAAATGTAAATCCCATATAGATCCAAACAGCGCATAACAGTGTTGGCTACCTATTTGAATGCACTTTTCATGCCTTCATCAATTTGTGACTAGTACAGTAAAAGTGAACAGTTGTGAGCAAGCCCTCAGCATAAGTAGACAATCTATTACTTCTTACACTTCTGTGACAAAATTTAACACTACAATATTTTTAACAGCATACATGGGAAAGTTTCATTAATAAGGAAATATATCAACAGAAGAGGAACATTATAAAGTATCCAATCAATACCTTCCAGAGCAACCAGCACACTTTCCATGCCTCTGCGCATAGTTCCATAAGCCAAAAGATTTCCCATTGAGAGATGCTTCACCCATACAGCCTTTAAAATCAGTTGTTTGGACTGTTGGTGATTTCTAAAAAACATAAAAACAATACTTTAAAACAAAAAAAGATTATGAATAGGTAATTGATTAAAACTGTGGGTCTGATTCAGTACAGATCGCAAATGCGATCGCGGCTCTCACTGCGATGATATGCTAATCCACTGCGATCGCTATGCCATCGCAGCATGACATAGGGACACCCACCTTACCTTACACACATCTGTAATACTTAGCAAGACTGTGACATCAGGGTTAAAAAAGAGTACCATCGCAGCCTCACGCACCCTTGCACAGACCTTAATCAGAATTTGCTAACCTTCCTGTATGCAGTGAGAACTCAGGCTGCATAAGGCATCGCAGAGTCTAATTTATGCATGCCCCTGTAACGACGTTCAAACGTCCTGGCACATCTGCGTTTCACCTATCACCCAAAACCCACCGTCACCAACCCCAGACGGTACTTCCTGTCAATCACTCTGCGATGGGTCTACATAGCCACTGTGATCGCAGTCCCGATCACTGTGGAGTGTTTGTGCATGCGCAGAATGCAACAATCGTCCGTCTGCGTATGTAATCGCACTTGCAAGTCAAGCTGAATCAGGCCCTATGTTAGTAGCAAAGGCTTTGGTTACATTTTTTTTTATTACAAAATAGGGTAATCTATTGCTAATAAGCTAACAAATATGAAATCAGTAAATCAGTAATTGAAATCAGTACTTGAAATCAGTAATCATCACAGTCTGAATTGGGTAGAGACATGCAAAGTACCTCTTATTTGCGTGTTTCGCCCAGCTATGCCAAGTTAACAGCTTAATAGAAATGTACAAGGAACTCTTATTGTTATAAATGTACTATGGTGCTATTCCCAGTTATATAATAATTTACTGGATATATAATAATTTACAAAACAATACCATTCACAGTGTTTGTGGCATGGAATTCAACATTAAAAAATGAGGATTGACAACAAACACCCCGGCTACAAGCCACCTTGACATTATTAATACATTCTTCTTTAAGGATGTTAATACTGTATTATTTACTTTTAGTCTTAGTGCAATGTACAATAAATGGTTGCATGTGTTGTTTATAAGCTTTTTACATTTTTTGGCATAAACATAGCCAGAATGCATCATTGGTATGCAATACCTGTATTCCACCAGCAATTCCCCCAACAAACATTAGCGTGGAATTATCCACATGGAGAATGGATGATGCTCCTGGAGAAGTTGATGTTTTTGCTGAGGTTTTCTGAGATGAGTTGATTTCTTCTATGCTCAGTGTGCCTGATCTCCCAAACCTGGTACAAGAAATGAACAATGGTAAATGAATGGTTCAGTGCTAACTTACTGTCTCTAGTTTGCTAACTAGGGCACAATGAGAAAATCCTAACAAGAGAATTACATAGTTAAGGTCTGCGAGACATGAAGACAGTGAAAATACAGACAGTGAGTACTTTTACCTTGTTGCGTGTATTTTATGCCATTTGTTGTTGTTTATTTGGATATCTGGGTCTTCAAGCCTTGTTGCTCCACTGCCCATGTCCCAGAGTAGAGAGACTTTACCCTGACGCATTTCTACAGCCATGAAATCAGCCTATCAAGCAGCAAAAAATAACATGATAATTTATTAACAGTTACTTATATAGTTACTTATAGAGCACCAGCTAATTATGTTGTGCTTTACAACTGATAAACTGTGAAGTCTTCTTATACAAATGAATTATCTAGTTAATCTTCAATAAATATTACTAGCTACCATGGGTATAAGTTACTCTGCCTTATTTTACTGTGGCTTTATTTTTGTATTAACATTAACAATCAGCTGAGATACAAGAAACTGCCATTCATATGTTCTTATTCTACAGCGCCCCCAGGGTCAGGATGAACTTTCCCAATATGTGTTGCTGTTGCTATACATAATGAAAGGTGCAATTTTATGCACTGAAACAATATGGCAATAGAGCCTTGGAACTAGTCACATCACATGGGTCCCTTATGATTATTATTGTTTATTTTCAATACAGACAAGAACAATGTCTCACAGCACTGACAAGAACCATGCCTTACAGCTCTGAAAAGAACCAAGCCTCACAGCACAGACAAGAACCATGCCTTACAGCTCTAAAAAGAACCAAGCCTCACAGCACTGACAAGAACCATGCCTCACAGCACTGACAAGAACCATGCCTCACAGCACTGACAAGAACCATGCCTCACAGCACTGACAAGAACCATGCCTCACAGCACTGATAAGAACCATGCCTTACAGCTCTGACAAGAACCATGCTTTACAGCTCTGACAAGAACTATGCCTCACAGCACTGTGGTTGTGGGTTTGATTTCCATCCTGTGCTTGCATGGGTTTCCCCTGGCCACAATCCAAAAATGGCATACATTCAGTAGCCTGACACAGGGGATGCCGGCACTTAGAGTATCGGCGCAGGCATCCCGACCACCATCATCCTGACCAACATCATCCTGAAAGTAAGTAGCAGGGTTGGGGGAGGGTAAGGGTTAGGCACTAATGGGGGAGGATTAGGTTTAGGATGCGGGGTGGGGCAGAATAGGTCGAGGGGGAGGTTAGGTTCAGGCATCAGGGAGGGAGGGTTAGGATACTGGCCGTCAGGTGTCGGTAATCTAACCCTGTCAAGATGCCGGCGTCGGGATTTTTACCACCGGGATCCCGAGCACTGGCATCCCGTACCCATCCCACCAAAAATATACTGGTAGGTTAATTGGCTCCCAAGAAAAAAAAGCCATAGTGTGTATGTGGTAGGGAATATAGATTGTAAGCTCCACTGAGGACTTGTGTGAATGGCCAAATATTCTCTGTAAAGCTCTGCGGAATATGTGTGCGCTATATAAATAACTGGTAATAAATAAATTTACACAGCGCAGTATGTTAGGGGGATGACAGAATTATATTACATACAAAAACAGGAAACAGATGGTAAAGACTTATTTGTCATTTTATATAGCTAATATCACTCACCATAGTGTTACTGCCCATGTAAAATAGAAGGTTGTCTGGCTCAGTGGTCTTAACATTTAATGTCAGAGTATTGAAGTTAGAAGAGCGAATCTCAGGGTGGTAGGAGCGCACACAATCCCTGTCTGCAGAAACAGCTACTTTAATCTGAAAAAAGGAAAAGAACAAATCACAGTTGCAAACCCTTAGTAGTCACAAACTGATGAAACAGATGTCAAATATATAATATAGGGCAGCGAGGTTCCATTAGTAGCTTCATGAGTTATGTTTCCATGGGATGCATAGCTAATGATATTTGATCATGTTTGGTTGCACCTCTTAGGAGTGCGAACAAAAATGAGCAAAGCTTTTATTCCCATAATGTCTACAGAAGAGTAATATATGGAGCCATAGGGCTGAATGAAATGGCCTCTGTGTATCTAGTCGCCAGGGGCATATTAAGAGAGGATGGGGCCCATGTTCATTCCCCGACTGGGGCCCCCTCCTCTCTTCCCTGCTGCCGGCAGCAGACTGATGTGGCTGGCCGGCCACAGCAGCATTAGTAGACTCTGGACACTAGAGTGTGCTCAGAGTCTACTGTGCATGCGCAGGTCGCCATTTCCTCACTACGTTTTGTGCAGGGCTGAGACATCAGAGAGGTAAGTATACGATAATATGGGTGCAGGGTATGCGGCGCGGGTCCCCCCTGGACCCAGGGGCCTGTGTGCACTGCACACCCTGCGCCCATTATAGATACGCACCTGATAGTCGCGTAGAAGCAGTTGTAAAAGTGCAATATAGTCCACTTAGAAAAGTTAAGGAAATTAAAAATTAAATTGACATATTTTCCCCTGAAATTTAATTCTTTAATTGAAAATAAGATGATTTGTAATATAATGTTATTAACTATGTGTATGCCGCCTTCTGATGGAAAAATACGATAAAGATGTAACACAGCTTGTTGCTGAGGGCAAAATGAGCAGCATCGCTTTGTATTAGCTCCACCTATTCAATATGGTGTTGATGTCAATAGAGCATTAAAGTGAGTGTGGAGTGCCATGAGTGCAGTACTTGAGGAAGTGTGGTATGCCATGTGTACAGTGATTGAGTAAGTGTGGAATACCATGTGTACAGTACAGTGTGCTAGTAAGTTTGTGGTATGCCATGTGTACAGTACTTGAGTAAGTGTGGAATGCCATGTGTAGTGTTCTAGAAAGTTTGTGGCATGCCATGTGTACAGTACTTGAGTAAGTGGGGAATGCCATGTGTACAGTGCTCTAGTAAGTTTGTGGAGTTCTATGTGTACAGTACTCAAATAAATGTGGAATGCCATGTTTACATTGCTCTAGTAAGTTTGTGGCGTGCCATCTGTACAGTACTCAAATAAATGTGGAATGCCATGTTTACATTGCTCTAATAAGTTTGTGGCGTGCCATCTGTACAGTACTCAAATAAATGTGGAATGCCATGTGTACCTTGCTCTAGTAAGTTTGTGGAGTGCCATGTGTACAGTACTCAAATAAATTTGAATTGCCAGGTGTGCAGTGTTCTAGTAAATCTGTGAAGTGCCATGTGTACAGTACTCAAGTAAGCGTGTAATACCATGTGTACAGAACCAGAGTAAGTTTGGAGCATCATGTCTATACAGTAATTCTCCAGTAAGTTTGAAGTGTCATGTTTACAGTACTCTAGTAATTTTGGAGTGCCATGTCTACAGTACTCTCGTAAATTTGGAGTGCCATGTCTACAGTACTCAAGTAACTGTGGAGTGTCATGTTTGTGCTGTGTGTTATTGCCACATCAAACAAGTTCAATATGTAATTTAAAATTGAACTGGGAATGATGGGGTCATAATATTAAATTTATTTATTTATTGGATTAGATTAAAGTATGTTCCTCCACCAACCCAAACTTTTAGGAAGGGTGCCACATTGTAGGACAATCATATGTAGACAACACTATCTCCCCTCCACCAACACCCTTTTCTCCCAACCAGTAAGAATTGCAAACAGGAATAAAGCTGGTGCTGGAGAGACTCTGGGCCTGATTCAGACCCCTCGCAAGCGCTTGAGTGCTCGCGAGCAGGTCGATGGTGTGCTCTGCGCACACGCAGCGGCTGCACTGCGCGTGCGCAAGCCCCGGAGCGAGAGAGAAAATCTCTCGCTCCGTGGCTCGCTGCAAAAGGGGCAGCTGTTGATGTTGATTGACAGCTCGCCCCATTTTATAGGCGTGGCCGGGGGGGTGGCCTCACAAACGGAGGCGTTTCCAAGCGAACGCCGGCCGTTTGTGGGCGGCCCCACTGACATCACCAGTGATGTCAGTGAGAGAGCTTCCAGCTCTATTAGAACCAGAAGCTCTCTGGGGCTTGCAGCTACGAGACCCTACCACAAGGGTCTCATCGCAAGCCCGATGGTCGCGATGGTCTTGACCATCGCGACCATCATCCTGGCCGTTCGCAATAGCTGTGGGTGGTCACCCACAGCTATGCGAGCGGCCAGGAGGCCGCTAAAAAAAAAAAAAAAAAACGCCCATATTCAGAGCGAGCGCTCTTTCAGAGCATCCGTCTCTGAATCTCTGAATCAGGGCCTCTTCTCTGATTGTGCAATTTATTAGCATGTATTATGAGCGGAGGACGCTGATTTCAGTAGTCATCCTCTTGGTTACTGGTCAGAAAATCTGGCGGTGGGACGATAGCACTGCCATGGTTGGGCACACTACAATGTGACCTCACCCCTTGGTGAATAGGTGTGTGTGTTGGGAAGGTTACTATTTTATTTGAGAACCATTATAACAAAACAGTAAATACTTTAAATGAATAACTAAACCTGATAGCCTCCACATTATATTTTATTTGTAAACCCATCAGCTTGTGAGTGTGATATTTCAGTTGAGTTTGAAAATCATTATTTATCACCAGGGCCGTGGACAGCAGGAAAAAATAATGTTATTTTGTACTTTGCTACAAAAATGTTGCAGCTGTCAGATTACCCTTATAGGCTGCAAATTAGCACCAGCACAAATTAAGCCCTGGTAAAGTGAAGCTGCCAACCTCTTACAGGAGTATTTACATATTGCATGATATCTTGAATTACTGGGTATTGTTCTTCTGTAAGAACTAAAGCAGGCACCCATTTCGTTATTGTTTTATGTATATTAAAATTTCAATGGACATCTATTATTGGTTTGTGTATATGAAACTTACTCTGACATATTCATTTGTTTAAATTAGCTACTTTTAATAAGAAAATAATGACAAGGATTATGAAGGAGATACCTTAAGTCCTGCAATCAATATTTTATCACACTCTATACCACCCCTACTACTAGAAAATAAATACGTGTATTAGTATTTACTTAAATGTGTGGGTCCAGTGCACTTACCGATGCAGCTTGTTTCCGTACACGATTAATCAGTTCTTTTATTTCAGATAGGTTTCTGCTAAGGTTCTCCTCAAGCAATTTTAAGGGTTTCAATCTGTCCAGCAAAATATTAGCTTGTGTTTCCACTTCCTTAATTCTATTCTCTGCCGATATAGCTAAAACAATGAAAGCAGACAGCACTGGTATTCTTTGCCAGGATGGAACTCACAATTGCTTATAAGATATTATTTACTTCTAGCAGACGTTTTTATATGTAGTATATCACTTGTAATTGGCAATGTTTAGTATTATCGTGTTTGATGATACGTTTTTATTTCATGTGAACTAACTGTACTAACTGAAGAAGGGAAAACATATCTTAAAAGCTTAATATACCAAATGAAAAGAGTATTACCAAGTAAAATAGTTCTAGGCTTGTATATGATTATAGTGGTTTGAGATGGGTAGCAATATTTTTCAGTTTACAGTTTCATAAAGAAAAGAATTACCGTATATACCTTAGTATAAGTCGACCCGCATATAAGCCGAGGTACCTACTTTTACCACAAAAAACTGGGAAAGCTTATTGACTCGAGTATAAGCCTAGGGTGGGAAATGCAGCAGCTGGTAGTGCCCCCAGTAGTAATTCCCCCTGGTTGTGCCCCCAGTAGTAATCCCCCCTTTCAGTGCCCCCAGTAGTAATCCCCCCTGGTAGTGCCTCCAGTGGTAATCCCCCCCTTTTAGTGCCCCCAGTAGTAATCCCCCCCTGGTAGTGCCCCCAGTGGTAATCCCCCCTTTTAGTGCCCCCAGTAGTAATCCCCCCCTGGTAGTGCCCCCAGTGGTAATCCCCCCCTTTTAGTGCCCACAGTAGTAATTCCACCTTTTAGCGCCCCCTGTAGTAATCGCCCCAGGTAGAGACCCCTGTAGTAATCGCCCCCTGGTAGTGACCCCTGTAGTAATCGCCCCCTGGTAGTGCCCCCTGTAGTAATCGCCCCTGGTAGTGCCCCCAGTAGTCACCCCCCCAGTAGAGAGAGACGTAATAAGAATTAAAAAAAAATCACTTACCTGAAACCCCCCGCTCCTGGCCCGCCGCTAACAGCTCCTCCGGCCGCTTTGAATGGGAGAGACGTCATTACTCATGACGTCTCTACCATTACCCACTGTGGGAGCCGGAAGATGGCTCCCGCAGTGTGAGCAGCAGCAGGCGCTGAGAGTCTGACAGACTCTCAGCGGCTGCTGATTACAGCAAACACACAGCTGCCGGCTCCGGCGGCTGTGTGTTTGTGCTGTGTAGCGCTGACCGAACTCCGTCCGGTCAGCGCTACACACTTCACTCGAGTATAAGCCGAGGGGGTACTTTTTCAGCACAAAAAATGTGCCGAAAAACTCGGCTTATACTCGAGTATATACGTGTCATTAGGAAAACTGTACAAGTTTTCCTGCACATATACTACAATATCTGAAATATTTACTATGAGGTAATTTTTATGTGCGGTGCTGCAGGCTCCATACCAGTTATCGATGAGTCATCCAGAAGCTCCTTTGTCTTCTGCAGGGTGTCATTGACCCTGGACAATGTAGATGTGTCTTTAGTCAGCTTTAGGTTGAAGTTCATGATATGGTTTAAGGTTCCGACTGCACTGGCATTGGCAGACAAAGCCAGATCTTTAACATCCTGGAGTGTAGCACTTGTATCTGGTAAATAAACCAAAATAAGACATTACATATATGGTCATTTGTGTGTTTAAATTCATCCCAAATCAACCCAGAAGGCAAATATTATATTTTGTGTTTTTTTCATAATTACTGGCAATTACTGATATGACCAAAATAATAAAAAATACATTAAGGTTTGAATGGAAGTGAGAATCCAAAATAATCTCGAATATACAGAAGATATATTTTTATTACATCAGACCACCAAAATCTACTGTCATGGCTATATAGGCATAGACCTACTATAGGAATCTATGAATTAGTACTGCAAAAAAAAATATATCTCCCTAGATATATCTGCTAATTAGGTAATTACTCAAGCTTACAGAGCGGTCAGGGTTCCCTGATCGTATAAAAGCAGAAAGCTGTATTCTTGTTTTGGTTGGTTGCTTTTCTCAAGATGCACTGTCATAATGTACATTCCGAGGGGTGAGGTGGAGAGGTAACTATTGTACAGTATATCTGAATATTCTGTACTTCTACAAATCACAGCATTATTGTGATGAGCATTGTATGATTTAGGCCCAGATTTATCATGGAGTGATATGCTTGTTATCACTCGTTACTAATCTTAAATGGTGCTCCAACCAATCAGCTCCTAACTCACTTTACAGGCTGTCTTTGAAAAATGACATTTAGAAGCTGATTGGTTGGAGCACCATTTAAGATTAGTAACAAGTGATAACAAGCATATCACTCGTTGATATATCAGGGCCAAAATCAGCAATATACAGTACTGTAGCTAATGTAGCATATTATTAAAAGAAATATATAAAAAATACAAGCTGACTCAGAGCCCTTTTTCTGGTCGACATATTTAACTACCTAGGAGTGAATTAACAAAGCTCTTGTAAACTGCATTTTATTACAAAACCATTTCAGGATGACAACTTTACATTAAGCCGCACTGACATCAACCATAAGCAATGTCATTACTACCTGTACAATTTGGACCAGGATGACTAAATAGTTCACTAAGTACAAAATATCACAGTAGCTGTATCTTTATACAGCGCTTAAGGCATGAACACTTGAATTCTCATTACAATTTTTATCAGAAAGTGATAAAAGGACAGCTTGTATATAAAACTTACCATTTGGTAAAGATCTCAGAGCACGCAGCTGCTTGTCTATCTGCCCACTAAATGCACGTGTATGGTTTTCTATCTTATCCACTTTTGTCTTCAGTCCTTTCAAGTGAAATATAACTGCTATTGGAGCAAACAGATCAGGTTTAGCACTGAGATCTTACCAGCTACAGGGACAGGTACAGTATGAAGAACCGATAAAGTTCCCCAGATTGGCTATCATCATAAAGCTTGTGGTATTAATCTACAACAGAATTACTGAGCAAGCCGTGTCTTTCAGGAATACTACACAGAAAACGAAAAATGATGGATAAAAGCAGTAGGTGTTTGTCCTTCATTTACTCATGTTTAAGATAACATTTTAAACAATACCTTCTGTGTTTCGACTTAAATTTTTGGATTCATCTAGTAGCCTTGTGCTGATCCTCATGGAATTCTCGGAAGTGAGATTTAAAGATCCCCCTGGTTCAGATACCTTTGGTTTGAAAAAAAAATTAACAATTATTAAAATTTACAAAATTGTTCTAACTCGGCCAAGATTTGCATTGCTTAAAGAACACAGAAGAGCAAATGTGTATAATTTTCAAAAATAGATGCTATTAACCCAATCATATTTTTTAACTTTGTCAGATGCAAACATTAACAGATAAATGTGTAATATAATGTATGTTGCACAAGTTTTTCTTGGTTCTATAGAGGAAATACTAAATTCGCATGCAGAGATTAGGATGCTATTAGGAACATTGTTTGTTGGCGTATACAGGAAGTCTGTGATGGTTCTAGTTGCTTTAAATAGCAGTTTCTTGACGGTTATAACGTAACCCGTAAGTGCTTGTCTAGCCTGCTGTTGAGCTCAGTTGCTTGATGGTTATAACGTAACACGTAAGTGCTTATCTAGCCTGCTGTTGAGTTCAGTTGCTTGACGGTTATAACGTAACACGTAAGTGCTTATCTAGTCTGCTGTTGAGCTCAGTTTCTTGACGGTTATAACATAACCCGTAAGTGCTTGTCTAGCCTGCTGTTGAGCTCAGTTGCTTGACGGTTACAACGTAACACGTAAGTGCTTGTCTAGCCTGCTGTTGAGCTCTTTTACCTTGACTACTGCTTTGCTTATTCTGCTACTTTGATCAGCTATAACCTGTGTCCCCCATATCTCTCTTGGATTAACAATGGCTGTAATAACTGATGCTGCTGTCCTCTGCTGTTTGTTTGTTTCGCTGGTCATTGTTGATATTACATCATGTTATTATCATCAGCTGTCTTGGGGCCTGATTCAGAGATGTACTGTATGCAATGCAGATATATTTATGCAGATCGAGTGACTGTTTGCCATTGCGCGTGCATGTAAGCCGCACTGTGCACACGCAGCGATTGTTTTGCGATTACACTTGCATAGAATATTTATTTGTAAAGTGAGTGACAGGCAGTCAGCGTTTGGGTGAGGTCACGGGGTTGGCTAGGCAAACGCAGATGTGTCTGATCGTGTAAACGCTGTTTCATGGGCATCCATAAATGATCTCCTTTGCAGCATGAGAGCTCTCTGCGCTGTGTTTGAGACAGGTCAGACTTGCTGCATGGCTACCCCCTCTGCGTCGATGTTTCCGATATTTATGCTGATGATATGAGAAGGCAGCAGTGGGTGTCCCTAAGCTTTGGAAACATTACATATTTTCTCAGCTGCGCTCGATGCAAAATCGCATATACGATTGCATTAGCTTCCGTCTCTGAATCAGGCCCTTGGTGTGGTGCCATCAGGTTGGTCATCTGTATTACATAGCCTCTGCTCCTATTTGTAAACTCCACTGGCTCCAGATTGTCCCAAAGACACCCAAGTGCTGGTGAATGCATAAGGCTCTCATTGGGAATGTTTTTGTACATGTCACACAATATAAAGCATATACTAAGGGGACAGCTTACTGTAACATCCATACTTAATGTTACAAACAGTTGTAGCAACCTACTGACTGATCTCAGCCTATGGGCCTAATTCACGCACACTGCCGATGTCAGACACGGTGGAGGGATTTTTGTCTTTAGCGCATGTATCTATGTTGCACTGCGCTGCGTCCAGATTGTGTGAGCACAGCGTCGGTGCTGTGATTGAGGTGCATGGGATGCGAGTGGTCTTAGAAATGTTGATAATGTAGTGGGTGTTCTTGGGCGGTGACAGGGAGGCGGCTTAGTGCATGCACAGATATGTTCTGTCTTATGGGCGTGTTGTGGGAGTGTTATTGGCGTGTCACTGAAAGTTGCTGTGTACACAGGTGCTCAACCGCTTACATAGGAGACCATACTCAGACAGGGAAACTACACCTACTATAGGAACTGGTGAAAATTTCCATGGTGTAACCTATGCTGGCGTTTAAAGTCCGCCCAAGTGGTATTTCTACATTTACGGATGCTGACAGTGGGCGTCTCAGTCCTTGCACAGTAAGACGCACAGATGTACACCAGGGAAGAGCTGTGTATCGGCATTTGCATAAAGTCGCAGATGGGCGACCGCCAATAAATGCAGATATAATTGCGGCTGTGCCCAATTCAGAATCAGCCCCTATGTGACCATCACTGTGACTCAGAATCAGCCCCTATATGACCATCACTGTGACTCACAATCAGCCTCTATATGACCATCACTGTGACTCAGAATCAGCCCCTATGTGACCATCACTGTGACTCAGAATCAGCCTCTATATGACCATCACTGTGACTCAGAATCAGCCCCTATGTGACCATCACTGTGACTCAGAATCAGCCTCTATATGACCATCACTGTGACTCAGAATCAGCCTCTATATGACCATCACTGTGACTCAGAATCAGCCCCTATGTGACCATCGCTGTGACTCAGAATCAGCCCCTATGTGACCATCACCGTGACTCAGAATCAGCCCCTATGTGACCATCACTGTGACTCAGAATCAGCCCCTATGTGACCATCACTGTGACTCAGAATCAGCCTCTATATGACCATCACTGTGACTCAGAATCAGCCCCTATGTGACCATCACTGTTTCTCAGAATCAGCCTCTATATGACCATCACTGTGACTCAGAATCAGCCCCTATGTGACCATCACTGTGACTCAGAATCAGCCCCTATGTGACCATCACTGCAATATTTTGAATTATATATATATATATATTAATGACACTGCAACACCCAGATTTATTTTCTGCTATATGTCTTATGTTACAGCTAGGTAACAGCAACATCATAGTGCACCCATCACCTACAGAAGGAAGCCGCATGGTGTAGGTGACAGGAGCTCTCAGCTGCTCAGTAATGAGGCAGAAAACATTCTGGAACATGTGTAAAAGCTTCAAAATGTTCTTTTTTATTGACAAATTAAATCCTGAACTACACACCAGGGATACAATTCCTGTCTGTAATAAGCAGGACAGTGACTCCTTATGCCTTTTACCATAATAGTAATTAGTCTTTCTGATCTGTAACATTTTTATTTATAGCTACTCAGCTCTGAGCTAAAAACCAACTAGGGAAATATGACGAGGTGCTGTGCATTGCATGGTCCTTTATTTGGGGCAAGGATGGGAACTTAGACGTCTCTTAGTAGAATTCAGGCAGTTATTTAAAATGGTTGCATCAGTTTAGTGTAAACCTGCCCCCTCCTCCCTGGAAACTTCACAGAAAAGAGACTCCGGATCTAGGAAGGTGACAGACACTCGTGGGAGGACTGACAGGGACAAATATCTAGAAGTGGGCTTGAAACATAAAAATAATAAAAATAATAAAAAATAAAAGTAATAACTACTAAGAGTTGCCCATGTCTACAAGTGCATAGAACATGTAAAGTATAACTGTAAGGTTATAAACTTTGGGAAATTGTTACATCTAGCCAATTTTCAATTATATTAAATGTTGTATTGTGTGTGTCTAGTAGTTCTGCGATGGTACTCACCAAGCTTAGTGCCTCTGAGATAGTATAGTTAGACTGCTCAGCCATGTTCTCAGCTTGTTTAATCATATGTTTAATACCAGAGTGAGCTTGTATAGCATTTGTGGCGTTTATCGTAGTGTTTCTTATATCTGAGAGAGAACTGTAAGAGAAACATTTAGCATAAACAGGAGGAACCAACTTCCCTCGGTTAAACTACATAAGAATAAGAAAATTAATGTAATACTGCACTCTAAGGGCCCCACTAAAAGCTACGAGCAGCTAAAGGGAGCATACTGGCATCTGGACATGTTATAATAAAATGTTATGTGCATGCAGAAGAAATACTGTTTACATGTAGCACACATACTGTATACTGGGGGCTTATATAAAAACTGCAGTTTAAAGGACATGCTCCCCTCCAAACTCCAAATCTGTACCTGTATTTTAACTTTGCCCCTTCCTGCAGTTCAACATGATTTTACCAAAGTGTAAAATTACACTTTATAGCTGGATTAACTCCTGGCTGTGGATGAGACTCCAATTCATTTAAAAAATGGAAATTTAGTGTAGATAAATCTATGGAGAGAAGTCCTAGAATAATAACATCATTTGGAATTTAGTTGATGCATATGACTGAAATAAATGAATCATCATAAAATATGATTACATTATTTTTGCACTTAAAATGATCTGTTGAAAATACCTATAATAATTAGTGTATTACTAAGGTATTACTAATGACGAATGCAGAGCGCGAAACCTGTATGTATTGCCTTCACAGAAAGTGCACCTATAATTCTTTAAACCCCCTCTAAAACCACCCTCTTGTTTTATGTGACTGTTCAAGGTGTTAACAGGAGCAGTGGAGGTGTCCTGGTACCCTCAGGATTTGCATCCATAATACCCTCCTAACTCTATTGTGGAGCAAAAGGGGGGCATGTGGGGGCTCTGATGGCAAAAAGGGGCATGTGGAGCAGATGGCATATAAAGAGGCATACCGGTGAATATGATGCCATAAATCCCTTTTTCTGTCTTAATTAGAGTGATTAGAAAATGGCCTAAAATCGGACAAATGTTTGTAATCCTAATGTGGTTTTGGCCACAACCCTCTACGGGAATCTAAAAACAAAGCTGTTAATCCTACTACATAGAAGCATCCTTATTGAACAATAGGTCTCCACTCTTTTATATACTGCTAAAAATAAAAGCCAGAGAAAGCAAAAAAAATCACTGATGGCTGGTCTGTAGTGTGTCATGGGTTACAATCATGAATCTAAGGTTTCATTTTTATTAATTCTAGTTTATTCAACCAAAAAACTTGCAACCAAAGTATTCATGCACTAGTAGAGAGGTGAAGTTTCACTGGAATTACATAGAGTGTCAATCACAGATTTTGAACATATTACGTGAACTAGAAAGGTTGAAGATAAAGAAAAGTTTGTATGGGTGCAACAAACATGATACCTTTTTGTGTTTGTGTGTAAAACACACGTTACATTGCCATGAAGGCTGGAATGTTAGACAACTTCTTGCTCTAATGGTATTCAAAATCTAGTGTTGGTGTCTTGTAATTAATTTAATCCATGTAAACAGCAATTTGTTTAATACAGGTTGAGTCTCCGATATCCAAAATGCTTGGGACCAGGGGTATTTTGGATAACGGAATATTCCGTATTTTGGAATATTTGCATACCATAATGAAATATCTTGGGAATGGGACCCAAATATACACACAGAATGCAGTTATGTGTTATATACACCTTATACACACAGCCTGCAGGTCATTTTATACAATATTTTCAATAATTTGTGACTCAAACAAAGTTTGTGTACATACATGAAATTCAGTTATGTTTCATATACACCTTATATACACAGCCTGAAGGTTATTTTATACAATATTTTTAATAATTTGTGCCTTAGACAAAGTTTGTGTACATTGAACCATCAAAAATCAAAGGTTTCATTATCTCAGACAAGCCAAAAAAATTCTGTATTTCGGAATATTTGGATATGGGAGACTCAACCTATAATATAAATCATAATAGAACAGGACCAGTTTGAAAACAAGAAACTTTTGTATGAAGTCACCACTGTCATATACAACAATATATAGTATACTGTTAGTAAATAACTACATACAGTAGCCATAGCAATCTTAAAATTTCATATATGTATGGTTCCACTAAATTATACATTGCAACGCTCATAAATATGGATTAGGTCATATGGCTGTTATTTTCAAACAATGACCCTCTTTGTTACTACTTTTGTTTTCAGACACCTTTTAGAAATACTTAAAAACAGAGAATGCGATCAAATGAAAACACAAGTATTTGCAAGGATTGATAGGTCTGCTTAAATAGAACAATAAACGTTTATTCTGTGTTCAGTAATTCTTTGGTCCTACAGAATAATTTTTTTTGTTTACACCAAAGGGGAGATCTAATGAAGCCTGAGGTTTCGGCAATGTGCGGCAGCACACATTGCGGGTAATTACAGGAGGTAAAGGCTTGATAGTTGTTGTTTGCACCTTAATGAAGGTGCAACATACATTTCATAGCACATCATAAGCTACATAGGTTATCCATGCTTGCTCTTTGGAAAGATAAATGATAATAGTATGTTTTGTTTTAATCAATACCTGTTTCGTGAATCTGCCTGTCTCTGTAGATTGGCTGTATGGTTTTCCGCTTTGTAAACCAATGAGAGTGCATCTCGCTTGGACATTTGCATAACCAGCTCATCTACATGGTGCCTCAACTTTGTGTTCCACATGATCAGCTCTTCTTTGTGCATATCTAATATCTGTAGAGAACATAAACAGCTAAGTGCAAAGTCCACTGCAATCCATCACTATGACCATGTGCTTAATGATGTGATACATACGGATGTTGCATTAATCATGTCATCTCTAAGCAGGGCTGCCTCTTCAGCCAGCACAAGTCCTTCCTCAATCAACATTTCAGAACGATTCTTGTTCTCTTGGAGATTATTTTTTTTTACCTGCAAAAATGCCATTACATTAGTTGTCAAATTTGGTTCTTTAACTTTTGAAACTTACAAAGATTTCACCTGTTTAGTTACAGTACATAAAGTAAACTGAGCAATCAAATTTGGAAAAGAAGAATTGAAAAAATAACTAAAAAACAATATACTCACTTTGAAGTCTTCCAGGTTGCTTTGGATGATAATCAGCAGATTGTTGGTGCTATTGGTGTTAGATGTGGATTCATCAATGAAGTCTTTAGCTGCAAGTAATTTGCTGTTGTGCTGTAATAACATGTCCTGAAGACTCTTCTTCAACTTCCTTAAGTCCTGATGTGGCTTCTCGTAATTATTCCGAACAATGGTCAATAAGTCTTCCGAAGCTCTGTTGTAGGTAAAAAGCAAAAAAAAATAAACGTATGCAAAAATGTGATCATTTGTGTTAGGGTTAGCGGTTTGGGGTTAGGTTTAGGCATACCTGAAATCTAGATTGTCAATGTCCACATTTCAATAGTGTCGAAAAGATGATTGTCTACATGGTCAATGTCGACATGATAAACATGTCAATATGATCTCTGTTGATATTATGACCATGTGGACATGGTCGCTGTCGACCTAGTATGCCAACTGATTACTTCCTCCCACCTTGCATCCAAGATTTTGCCCGTGCTGCTCCCTACCTTTGGAATGCTCTCCCTCTCCCTATCAGACTCTCCACCAGGTATACAATTGGGAAGCCAGCTGCCGGAATCCTGGCAGCCGGCTTCCCGACTGCTTTATCCCGCCATGGGATAAATGACCGGCGTCAATATCTAGACGCCTGTCATTTTCCCTACGCCGGGAGACAGGCGCCCGGCATCCTGTCGATGTTGATTGACAGCTGTCGATGTTGATTGACAGCTCGTCCCGTTTGGAAGGCGCACCGGGGGGGTGGCAGCCCAAACGGAGGCGTACCCATGGGAACGCCTGCCGTTTGGGGGAGGCCCCACTGACATCACTAGTGATGTCAGTGGAGAGCTTCCGGCTCTGACAGAGCCAGAAGCTCTCCGGGGCTTACAACAAGTGAGACCCTACCCTAGGGTCTCGTCGTAAGCCCCGATGGTCGCGATGGCCTCTGACCATCGCGACCATCACCCGAGCAGTCGTTAGAGCTGTGGGTGTTAACCCACAGCCTAACGACCGCAACAGAGGCGGGCGGTCAGGATGCAAGTGGCCTCCCAGTTTCTGAGCGACCGCTTGCATCCTCCGACCGCCTCTGAATGAGGCCCTGAATGTGCATCCAGAAGAGAAGAGAGAATACAAGTTGCAATTTGAAAATGATAGTTTCAAACTAATTTATCTGACTGTAAACAACATACATTTTATTTAGTTTGCTCTATAGTGAATATAGTTACATACACAAAATACATCTTACTTAAGGTTTGTGGTAGAATGGTGATGTTGTTCATTAAAGGCTCTTATGCTCATCGACTCAAGCCTGGATGAAACGTCTTCCTGATGATTTAGTACTGTGCTGTCAGACAGTTGGGGATCACTGCCAAGTGTCTCATTCAGACTCTCTGTGATTTCTATAATTACTAAAAGATAGAGGAATCAATAGTGTATGAAGGAACATGGCAGATACAGTATCTGCATAGCAAGCCAATTTAACTATTTTATTCTAATTAATTGATACACACATGAAATTAGCCAAAAATAAATATCAGGGACCAATTTAAATTGATACGTAAAAGACATACAATAGCATAAAGAAGCTACAGTAACTGATATGGTTGTTATGGGGCTCAAAGCATTAAGGAGTTAAAAAAAATCTGCTCCCAAAGCTTGTTAGAAGGAATGGGCAGCATGGAGGCACAGTCATAGCATACAGTCATTATTATGTGGTATGTCTTGTCGACAGTTAGAATGAAGGACACTGGGACATGCTGGAGGAGCAAGGAAGCAGGAGCAATATTAGGGAGAATCATTTTTTTTTTCAACTGTCGTGGTGTAATATAACTTGGAGGTCTATTTACTAAGCAGTGCTAGGAGACAGAGTGAAAAGTAATAAGGTGCCAGCCAATCAGCTCCCAGCTGTCATTTTTCAAACACAGCCTGTGAGATGGCAGTTGGTAGCTGATTGGCTGGCACCTTATCACTTTTCACTCTGTCTCCTAACACTGCTCAGTAAATAGACCCCTCAATGTCTGTGTCCTACTAATGCTGAGGGGAAAAGTTAATAATCCCTAACCACTACAAATCTAAAGGCAGTAAACTCTTTGGGGCATATTCAATAGGCTGCGAAAAAAGCCAAAAACCCGCACCTGCGAGGTATTTCCTGCAGGTGCGGGTTTTTTGCTATTCTATAAGGTGCGTGTTTTTTATAAAAACACGCACTGGGAGGGTTTTTTTTGCGCACCTCCTGAGCAAGCGTGATTTTTCCAGAAATCAATGTTCTTAGGAAAAATCACGTGTACTTGCTCTGACAACCCCCCCCCTCCCCAAAGGACTAATTAAGCAATTGGAAGTATCCAATTAGCTCAATTAGTCCTTAATTACTCACCTTCCGAAGCGCTTTCTCATCTTCTTCTGCATCCAGCGTCGGGAGCCGGCTCTTCTGCAGCAGCGGTGAGTATGTCAGTGTGTGTGCTGTATGTAAGTGTGTATGAGTGACTGTGTGGTGTGTGTGTGTGTATGAGTGCATGAGTGTGTGTGTGACACCCGGTGCGGTGTGTGTGGCCCCCCGGAATGGGCGCTGGGAGAAACTACATCTCCCAGCAGCCCTTGCCCCTCCCATCAGCCCCCGGGACTCCCAGCAGCCTCCTCTCCAGTAAGAAGAGAGAGGGGAGGCCGCCGGGAGCCGCGGAGACCCGGACAGGTAAGTGACTTTTTTTTATTTTTTTAAATTTACGCGGCACGTGGTTTTCAGTGATGAAAACCCAGCGCCCACTGTTTTTTTAATTGAATCCCGCGGGTATCGGGAGCGCGCATACACGCGGGATTTCAAAATTGGCCGCGAGGGGTGCAAGGTTTTTTCCTCGCAAAACCTCGAGGCCAATTGAATATACCCCTATGAATACAAAAAAAAACCTAAATATAATGAGCTTTAGGAAGAAAACAGCAATGTAAAAAAACAAGACCAAAATATGAAGACATAGCCTATAACAATATGGCATATAACATGATTCAAAGAAAGAACATATCACTGTATGGTTATATTGTAGAGAACATTTCAAATCCAGCACACACGAAAACACAAGAGCTTTTAAATATTACCTTTAATTGTTGCATGCAGGTTGTCAATAAATCCTGTTAATTCTTGGCTTTTGTTCATGGTTTTAATAGTGGAGTTATGCACACTTTGTCCATGCTCTTTTATCTGTGCCATCTTCCAGACAGGAAAATTAACATATTATATATCAGAAAACCAAAATTGTTATGTCTTGTTTATAGATTCTAGTATTAGGAAATATACAATTATTATTAATGAAGAGATATATTACATGTATTTCTACAAGGATGTTGGTACCATGTACAGCTGAATTAGCCAACGATGATCACAAGACCCTTTAATTAATTTAGATAGTTATATCACTGCAAATAATTTATGTCATCAGAGAATCTACAATTATTCAATTATAAATCGAGAAGTCCTATTGTATTAAGACAATGGGGATATTCCCTCTATATTATGTGTCTATATTGACTTTATCGTGTTTTTGGCAAAATTATATATATATATATATATATATATATATATACAGCTCAAATAAAGAATAAACACTTGGTAATGGTTGTCATCATGTATATGTGTACACAT
Source organism: Taudactylus pleione (assembly GCA_031769625.1). NCBI lineage: Eukaryota > Metazoa > Chordata > Amphibia > Anura > Myobatrachidae > Taudactylus > Taudactylus pleione. Next base: position 34,823,624 of record JAUIMM010000092.1, read on the forward strand.
GTATCTGTGTACACTGTGTTTTTGGGAGGAATTGAGCCCATGACCCTAGTACTTTGGGATAACAGTGGTAATCACTGTGCCATATTGCTGCCCCTTTCACATGAATTAACTCAAGTAAACTAGCACTTGAAATTGATCTAACAACACATTGCACCAACATATTTTGATTATTTAGGCCCAGATTTATCAAGGAGTGAAATTTTTATCACTTGTTACTAATGTAAAATGGTGCTACAACCAATCAGCTCCTAATTGTCATTTTTCAAACACATGACAATCAAGAGCTGATTGGTTGAACCACCATTTAAGATTAGTAACAAGTAATAACTAGAATATCACTCATTGATAAATCTGGGTCTTAATCTTTTTCTCTATTAGATACTTTATAAAGACAGTGTTTTGTTACTCACCCTCTTATGTAGTCGTTCTGTGTCTTGAGACACAACAGCCAGTTGTGGCTCCATTGACTTGCCAAGAGTTTGGAGAGTATCAACATTTCTGTAGACAGGCTCCTTTAAAACAAGGCAAAGTAATAATATATTTTAAACAATAAATGTAGGAATTACATCAATACAAGTGTTGCCTGGTATAAATACACTGATTATTACCTGTAATGAAAATGTAATATTGTTTCTACCAACGATCAGATTTGATAGTATATCTCTGGAGATTTGGCATAAGTCTATTCTAAATTTAAATTCGCTGATATGGAATGCTTATAGGTGAATTGAAAAACGGTTTGTATATCTGGCAGTCACAGAAGCATAATTAAGTCTCCTTTAATTGATATAACATTAGAGAGACATAATATTTGAGAATAAGTCATTAATTAGTCTAAAAAACAATATTTATTCTGAATATCTTTTCCTAATGAATAAAACAAGGAACTTCTGATCCTGAAAAAATGGTTTCGTCAAAGTGTACAAGCAAAACAGATTTTCTCCCATTTCTGGAATTATAATTAGGCCCCTAGGGCTGCATTGCATTGATTTTTTGAATGTTATTACACTCGCTTGCCAGCCAAGGAATCAGCATGCTAGGTGTTATATTTAGAGAAAAATATAGAGGAAAATAAAAACATTAGCTTCAATCAGTGCTGATCTGCTCATGGTAACAGTACATGTAGTTCCTTGATCAATGGTTTATACGGGTTCGGTATCGGCATCCCGATGCTCAGAATCTCAAATGGAGGTAGTTAAGTATACTAACCATCCCCCTTTCACCCCCTAACCCTCCCTTTCTGCAAACTAACCCTAACGCTCCCGCTTAGTGCCTAAACCTAACACTCCCCCCTTAGTGTCTAATCCTAACCCCCCCAGCCCCGGTGGTGCCTAACCCTAACCCCTCCCTGGTGGTGCCTAACCATAACCTCCCATCCCCGAAGAATAACCCGAACCCCTCCGTGGTGCCTAAACCCAATCGACCCCCCCCAGCTAACACAAGGCGCCATACTTACGATCAAGATGCCGGCTGTCGGCATCTCACCCAATGTCGGGATTCCGGCGCCGTTGCTGTGGGCGCATGTCGGGATTCCAGTGCTGGGATTCGCCAGCCGGCATCCCGATCATCAGTAAAGTAACTACATCCCTTTTATACAACTAGCGGACAGTTATTAACCAAATATGTCTTTCTTGACTTGAGAATAGAATAGTTCATATCATACATTGTAATTAATAATAAACACCTGGCGGAGGGAGGAAAACCTATGAATTTGTTGTTATATTTTGTGACTTTGTCTAATCACCATCTATGTACTTTTCTTATTCTAGCTGTTCAACCACTGCATAGAAAAAGTTCTCAAATTATTCAATAAAACATATCTTTTAAAGAATCTTATTTTTCAGTAGATCTATCTGAATATTTTGCATATAGTAAAAAGGATTGGATAAATACACAAAAGCTCAGATTTAACATAAACAGCAATAATCACCGATATGTTGGAAAATATTATAAAATAATTATTTAGTTTAGCAAAAAAAAAAAATTTACCAGACATAGAAATAACAGTTTTGATCAAGAGATCAAGAAAAAAAAATTGGAGACACAAACATTTCCGATGACCACCAATATGTTCTGAGGTTACATGGTACCTACTTACAGATGTGTCCACATACATGTAGCCTCCTTGTGCAATAAATAGCCCTGCTAGTCGCACCATGCCGTGGCGCGACTTGGTAGCGCCGATCGTCTTTTCGTGCAAATTTATACCTTGCAGGATGCACAAGCAGCTTATGCTGAATAAAATTATAAGCAACATGCCTATATTCTGTGTGGGAATGTGGGTCTACGTGCATGCAAAATGCTATGCTACAGTGTCACAACCACTGACTGTAACGTAGCATTTCGCATGCAGATACACCCGTAGTTGCACACAGAATATCGGCATGCCGCATAATATTTTAATGAACTTAAGCTGCTTCCTTTGCACATATGACGCACTGTAAGGGAAAAGGTCGCATGAAAAGGCTATTTTTAGCACATGGAGTATAGGGAAAGGGATTGAAATCGCGACAGCGGATGCCCGACGGATGAAGATCCTGACTGGGGCAGGTAAGTACCTTAGTGGTGCTTAACCCTAACCTCCCCCCCCCCGGGGTGCCTACCCTAGCCCCCTCCTACTGCTCCCTAAACCTAAACCTCCTGGGGGTGCCTAACCCTCTCCCCTAGGGGTGCCTAGACTTAATCTCCCCCCCAAACCTAACCCTAACCCCGCTAGACTCTAATTCTAACGCTAAGGGCTCCACGGACTTACCTCACCGTACGGCCTGGCGTCCTCGGCGTTCCGGTGTCAGGATTAACATATGCATTGGTATTTCGACACCTATGTTAAATCCCTTGCCAGGATTCCGTTGTTGGGATTGAGACCAGCAACCATGCGTCCACCGGTCTCTTAACTACATCCCGGAGGATGGATGTATGTGGACACATCTGTATTTTACTTCTTTATGAAATATATCGTTGATAGTGATTATAGAATAGGAAAGCTCAGTGCTTGAGCACGATGAATAGGAAAGTGTAGAGCTCGTGTCTCTGCCCTGAAGTTTATATTCCAATAAACAAAGTATTATTTTGGATAAAATTCCACCATAACTAGTTTTTATAGTTTCATGAGCCTTTATTATTTGTATTATAATATTTACTATATTTCTATTTCTAAACATTTCTCAAGTTGATACTTTAAATTGTATTTTAACCAACTATAAAAAATCAAAGTGCATATTAAAATGATATTTCCTTGTAGCCTGCAGCGGTTTTAGAGCATATACACTCTGAAATAAGACATGATTAAAATGTAACATACAGAGCACTTAACGCCCTCCTCTTTAGAAATCCAATTTAAGTACTGACTCTGTCATCATAAATATCACAAATTAAATTTCTTCTAGTTTGTTCCATCTGGACATCATCATCTACAGAGCATCTACGGTGTTTTAATTACATTTCAGGACAAAATGATTGAAGGGAATATTAAGGGTTTTATTGTGATTTAGAGAAAACAAAGACTGACCAGGAAATATTGGAACAACTTTTATTACAGCTCTATATATGTCAGCAAAGACAGCATATATGCTGTTGTGTAAAAAGGAGTACACAGTATCAGAAAATGCTTGCTTATTAAAAGCTTTGCATTTAGTAACAACATATTTTACACAGTTGTTTGTATCAATTAATAATACAAAGTAATAATGTAACTTATTCTTTAGAAAAGTGCTGTTGTCTGTTGCAATAAATCAAACTCTAATTCTCATTCTTCTGCTATGACTTGTGTTTTAAAAGCAGACGTCTGTAAGTTGTACATAAATAATGCAGTTTAATGGCAACCTAATGCCATAAATGTTGCAAGCTATCAGGATGTAAATATCCATTTGTATAATTAAAGACCTTGCAACATCGACAATAATTTGTTAACCATTAAACAATCATTTACACAGAACATATTTTGTGAGCCTGGATTTAGTGTACTAACTAATGGAGCCCATACATCAGCAATCTATTGGGACAATTCCCCATTTGCAGATGGCTGTGTAAAATTATCTGCAATGTATGGGGTTCACTGTTTGCCAATTCCAATCAAAATGTGATTGGAATCAGTAAATCAGGGTGTCCAACAGTAGATTGGGGCTGTAGATTGATAGTATATAGTAACAATCAGTCGATTTGCTAACCGTTACTAGTAAAATTATGAGCCTTTCATGACTGGCAGAACTGATGTTTGCTGAAATAGTTCTGCAAATCACTGAAAACTATTTGTAATGTATGGCTGGGTACACACCTAAAGATTTTCTGTCCAACCATCCAACTAGTTGATTGGTTGGAATGAAAATCTGGTAAGGTATGAAAGCAAATGACAATCAGCAATTTGCTCCCAAACGCCGGAAAATGGACAAAAAATGTTATTTGAAGAAATTGTTTCGATCAAACATTTAACAAACTTGTCTGTGACCATTTTCATCTGTTTTCTGGCATTTAGGAGCAAATTGCTGATCTTAATGTACTCCCATACGTTACCAGATTTTCATTCCAACCAATAAACTAGTTGGATGGTTGGACAGAAAATCTTTAGGTGTGTACCCAGCTTATGGGCGCAGATTGGAGAATCATGAAATCAGGAAAAAATGCAGAATCATTTTCTTTCTCATTGCTGATGTATGGGTCCCATAACATGGAAACTCACACTACACACTTCCTATTTTTGATGTTTCTTAACTCAAAAGCTACATATTACTCTGCTGCTGTTCTTCTTATATATAGATAAATAGTCAGGAGGTAACTTCACTGCCTACATATATCACTAATCAAAGTTAGATATTGCTTGAGAAGCTTTTGGTAACTTCCTGGTAATTACCTATAAGGTAAACCAACACAAAACAGCCATATGCTAACATTTAGGTGCCCTTAGTCAAACTGCATTTTTTACTAAATCACTTAGGGGTATATTTAATAAAGACCGATTTTTATCAATTTCATCGATTTTGATCAATTTAAAATCAATCAACATCGGTTTTGTGTTTCTGGGGCTAAATCACAAATTTACTAACAGACAATTTCTTATTTGTTTTTTAAGTATTAGTAAACATGTGAATTAGCCCCAGAAACACAACATGATTTTTATTGTAACTATAAAGATTGTGATTTATATGCTTTCCATATAAAAAAGAATAAATTGATAAAGCAATGTATTGCCTATTAAACAAGTGGTTTGGGCCATAGTAAATAGCTGGCACTGAAAACTGCCAGAAAAATAACGAAAACCTGTTGTTTTGCAAAACCTTTATTTAGTAAATTTACCCATCAGAGTGTATCAGTTTTTCATTATAGATTTGCCTTAACCAAATGAACTTCTTCACAATTTGGTTAGACAAGAGTAGATTAAGTTCTTCTATGATAATCCTCTGGGGGTATTGGGGTCAGGAGAATGTTTATTTTTAGTCTCAAATGTTTGTAAGGGTACTGTGGGTGGGTAGTTTTGGTCAATCTGTGTTTTCTGAGAGATCAGCTACAATATTTGCATGGACTGACCATACCACAAAAAGATCAATTTCACCTAGTTTCAATGTAAGGTCATGGCTAAGCAGGATCTTGATAATTTGGAAACAGGAGTTATTGGCTGGGGAGATATATGTATAATCTGTAGATAGCGGGTTCTTAAATCTCCACGAATCTCACTAGAAAATCTGCCCAAGATAGCCAGAAGGACGGCAATAAAGTAATCAGCTACAATTCCTGTCGTACAGATGTGTCTTCATACAACTAGCCTCAATACACCATGCAGAGCAACTTGCCTGGCATGATTGAGCCACCAGGCGCAGTGCTACTCTGCTAGCGTCTGGTATCTTCTTTTTGGCGAAAACTAATCTAGGTCGCTATACGATGCGACTAGGACACACCAGAAGACTGTGCTGATTAATTTGATAAGTGACACTGATAAGTGGCACAGCGAAACTTGGAACGAAAAAAGCTGCTTCGTATACAGATTCAGAGACTAAAGCTGGGTACACACTGGACCATATGCCGTCTGATCCGCCATCGTCCACAGCAGGCAGTGTGTTCCCACTACAGATGTATCCTCTTGCGCCTGCAAACCGGTACATGCGCTGCGACTCCATATAATTGTATGGGGCGAACGCAGTGTGCGGCATGGCGTAGTGTGGTGCACACGGCTAATCACATGGCGCGATACGTGCACACGTTTGTATGTCGCTGAATATGCGTGCTCCCACGAGTCGTCAGCGGGGGCCATGCTGCCGAATGCAGTATGGCCCCAACTGTCGCACCGTTGCTACTGGAATCGACAAGTGTGTATGCACCTGCTGATGCTGGTACCCTGCCGGGTCCCGTCATTAATGAGGTCGGTCTAGTGTGTACCGGCCTTCAGTCGCACACAGATATGTGTCAGTCTGCTGGTGCATCCCAGTCGCATCGCATTGCTACATAGATGCAATTTCAGCAAAAAAGAAGCCTGGCGCAAGCAGAGTCTCACGGGACCTGGTGCGCCAAGAGGAACTTTTTAGCGCGACTGCAGCAAAGATGCGTAAAGACTCATCTGTACACTTTGTCGTTGGTCTTTGTTAAGGGTGCAAATACTGACTAGCATACATGAAAGGTTGTATCTATCTTAACTATGATAATCAGATACTGTATCTTCCTTCTTTGTCCCATAGAATTGCTAAGGGACCAAGCGTAAGATGTCGAGCTGCCAGTATTGCAACCCCATGTATTTTTTTGCGCACTGTCTCCTAAATCGTGGGTGGTAGAGAATTATCTGGAATGAAGTTCGAAATGAAGACATTTTACAAAGTGTGTCTCCAGAAGGAACACCAGGTCACCTCTCACAGTATGTAGGGTTGAGAAAAGTTTTTTCGGGAAATTCTAAAACAAAAATTATGACGGGCGCTGCCCAAATTTTTGCATAAAACTTAAAAAAAGCAAACTTCAAACTTGCTATAAAACTTTGTTATAAAAAAGAATATGTATATTTATCAGTAATTAAAAATGTGGAAAATACTGAAAATAAGTGTGTACCTTTTCATGCAGTATCATGTTTTCCAGATTCAGCATAAATCCATGGGGCACAGTGATGACTCCAGTGTAATTTATAGAGAAAATAATGCGATGCAGATCATCCAAATCATCAAGTAGTGGTCCTGTGCAGTCATCATCACATGCTGGCAATTATAAAGTAATAATGAGCTATATAAGAACATAACTTCATTTCTGTATGTTAGTGATATGTTATCCAGCCCCCTAATTCCCTTCTCACAGGGTTGGACCACAGTGATTAGCATTGTGCTGGAGCCGTGGGTTCAATATCAGTGCAGGGTAATGCTATGTGTGGTGTTTCTACAATATACCTGTCTACATGTGTCTGCATTCTTTCAGCTGTGCCTAATACCAATTATGTGATTTTACAGAGCTGTGGATAATGGTGCAAATAACAATAATAGGAATAATCTAAAAATAATTATTTATTGAACTTTTGAAAAGTGCCCATAATGATTTACTGTAAGTTTGATGTGTGTCTATCTATGCAGTATTTCACTGCCCATTTAGGTTTTCTTTTAAGTTCTTAGGCTATTCATTGCATCTTAAATATCACCATTTTCTTATTTCCCAGTCCATTTAAACCCAGGTGTCCCTTTCTTTGGACCATGTCTGCTTTCCACTGTATTAATGGCTAAATCAACAAAGTCACAAAGAGGGGTATTCAATATGAAACGTAAACTTCGCTGTCGAAGTTTACGTTTCATATCGGAGTTTTCACCTGCGTTAAAGTATCGGGCGCGCGCCCGCTTATCCCCGTATTCAATATGAAATTAACGAAAATGGGAGCCTGCGAAGTTGGATTTGCGTAAAGTTCTGAATTTTTCCTTAAAAAAATTGTAGGACCCCCCTAAAGTTGTAAAAACATTGGGGATCACTATGGGTACCCCCGTTTTAGCCTTTAAATGAAGGTCGGGGATTTAAATAGCCGCAGCAGGTGTTTTTTCCCGACATTGAAGAAGTGTTGCAGAAGAGCACTTAGGTTATTTTATTCGTTTTTTTAAGTGGTCCCATCAAATTTGGGGTACATGAAAATGGGTACTAGCATATTTTGATGTCCCTAAAGTAAGTTTTTAAAAATTCTGCATTTGTGCACCTGCCGCTATAAATCTATTCTAGAAAACACCTGCCGCATACTTGCAGAATAGCCCTGAACCTATTTCCCTATTGTTAAACAATTTTTTCCCAATTTTTTTTTTCACCCCAATTTTTTAATGAATTTTTTGGGGTGTCCCTATTTTTTTTAAAACTTTTTTTTGACACAGTTATTTCTAAAATGTCATTCCCAGGGGTGCAGGCTATTTTTTTTAAGCCTGCACCTCTAAACCCCAATTCTGCACTTTTTTCGACATCTATTCAATGGTGAAAAGTTACCCCCGTTTTTTATCAAAGACTTTTCGAACCTGCGAAAAGTCTTTGAAATTGAATACGGTGTAAAACTAAAACCTGCGATAATGATGTCATAAGTGCGATATTAGCGCAAAAAGGAAGTTTTCGCTCCCATATTGAATATTGAATACCCCTACAAGAATCATGTTGTCATATTTTCAAAACTTCACATAAACAAGTAAACTTAAACCCTATGTAGAATTGCAGTTCTTATGTCAGGTATATGACTTTTTATCCCTTTGTATTTATCTCTTCTTCCAGAAGCATAGTATTTGTAGTTGATTACTTAGTTACTTAATTTACTCAGACAGTGGAACGCTATAGTAGCTTTTGACTCTTTAAAAAACTCAATATAACATAAATTACATAGTGTGTCTGCCCGTAACTAGGGTGGTGCGCACATGCCCAGTAGGCGGCACTGGCCACCTCCACCCGCGATCACCCCTCTAACTTGCCTTTCGTGTACAACAGCCACCCGCTGCAATGTATAATAGTAATTGTGTGTCCGGCTCCTTCTCTGCTACTAATATTACACATTACAGCAGGCAGCGCTGCAGCTGCCTGCCCCCTGAGCTCCACCCCCTCCCCCATCTGTGGAAGTGTAGAGACGCTGGGGACACATCTCTGAGCAGCGCTGGCTCAGTTGCCCGATCATCGGGTGAAGGGTACTGGCGGGTCGAAGCTAGGAGCGATGTGGCAGCAGTACACACCCCCAGCGCCGGTCATGAACCAATCACAGACTGGCGGCCAAATATAAAAAATCTTTGGTGGTTGCCTTTTAAATTTTGGATCTGGCCGCTAGCCAATCACAGCTTGCGAAGCAGCAACCAATCAGAAGCAGCCACACATCTGCATCTCATTGGCTGCTAGTCCATGTTGTGATTGGTTCACAACCAGCACCAACCAAGTCCAAATGGCCACCACATCTGCCCCGGCACTCTGCCCCAGCGCTGTCGCTAATCAAAGCAGAATCCCTCCATGATGCTGAGCCGCCCCTGAGAGCCCACTGCCAGCTGGGGGACAGGGAAGAGGAGAAACTGACTCTGCCAGCGCCGACTGGACATGGAATTAGAGGTACAGGGGCTGAGAGGAGGAAATAGGTAGTTTGAGGCGCAGAGGGAAGCAGGAAGTGTAATTGCAAGGTATGGGAGAGGGCAGCAGGTAGTGTGAGGTGCAGGGGGTGGGAGTTGTACTGTGTGGCATAATGTGTAAGGGAGAGGGGGGGAGTTGTACTGTGTGGCATAATGTGTAAAGGGGAGGGGGGAGTTGTACTGTGTAGCATAATGTGTCATGGGGAATTTGTACTGTGGACATAATGTGTAAGGGGCATTACTACTGTGTGGTGTAATGTGTAAGGGGCACTACTACAACTTAGCATATGTGTATAAGTGACACTACTACAGGTAAATAAGGGGCACTACTGTGTGGCGTAATGTGAATTGGGGGTACTATAGTGTGGCCATGCCCTTTCCCTGTGAGACCATGCCCTTTTTTTTGCCTGCAGCGTGCACTGTCCCTGTTTACGGTGGGGGCACCAAAGCTCTTTCTGGCACAGGGCACCAAAATGTCTAGCTACATCTCTGCTTCCATTATAGAATGTAAGCTTTCGCGAGCAGGGCTCTCCCTCTTTTTGTTTCTTTCCTCCCCTAAGGCTCACTAACTTAGCCAAAAGCTATAACTATGCCTATACATGTGCTATAATTATGCCTACATTTAAAGTTATTTAAATATGTTATTCTGTTACTTTGTTGACCCTATTTTGTATTTTTGCTATGTACGGCACTGCAGACTTTTGGGACTCCTTATAAATAGTATATAATAATAAATAATAATGGGTGCTGAATCACATTAATAGGGCAAACAAACAAATACAGAGTAAGTTAATTAAAAAAATACACCAAATGGTCTGAAGAATAGATTTGTAACAATGAATCCCAGAATCCGATAACTAGGGATAGAATCATATTACAATAGCAGCAACCATTTAATGACTTTTAACATATAATTGAGGAACATTCCATTTCCTTCATATAAGTTAAAATTACACAACGATATAAACTTACATAGGCACTGCTGGTCCAGCAGAATATGTCTTACTTCACACGTATCACAAAGACGTCCAGTCACCCCGGTCTTACAAATGCATTGGCCAGTTTCTCTATCACAGTGATTATTCAATGAGCCACTTGGATTGCAATCACATAATTGGCAGCTACCGTTAGGCTCGGCTGGATTGCCAAAATAACCAAAAGAACATCTAAGTGTGAAAAACAATACAATAAATATACAATAAATATAATAAAACAAATATTACTATAAAGTACAGCAAACTATTAACTACAGCATATTAATAAATATAACAGTTAAAATTAAAACACCTATCTTACAGGTCTATACAAACACAATATCTGACCATACACAGGAATGTCAGTAATGTGTAATGTGTAATAAAATCTTAGCCCAGTGGTTCCCAAACTGTGTGCCGTGGCACCCTGGGGTGCCTTGGGACACTTGCAGGGGTGCCTCAGGATGGTGGTCCAGCACCAAATCAAATTATTTATGGTCAATGTAATGTAAATATATGGACAAACAGAAGCACAAACCTGCCCACCACCACATAACTGAGCCTAGGGATGACAGGTGAGCACAGTTTACTTCACTTTACTACTTTACTACATTTTTTTCTGAATTTCTCAATAACAAATTTTGGCTTAAGTGGTGCCGTGAAAACAATGCTGATACACTAGGGCGCCGTGATTTAAAAAAGTTTGTGAACCACTGTCTTAGCCCTCTGCCCCTCCCTGTCATTTTCTGCTCATCATCCTCTGCCTCTCCCGATCACACTCTGCCTCTACCCATCACCATCTGCCTCTGCCCATCACCCTCTGCCTCTCCCCATATCCCTCTGCAGGTCACCCTCTGTCTCCATCCGTAACCCTCTGCCAGAAGACCCATTTGTTGAGACTCCGAGCAGTGCTGCTGACATAAGACACTGTGAGTTTATTATTAGATTATTATTAGATGATGGGATGCTTGGTGGTCAAATGGTGCTCTACTGTGTGCCATGTTATGAACCCAGCATGGGTTCTAGAAAGGAGGCCCAATGCATATTTTTGCACCTAGGTCAAAACTTTCAAGTTCCACCACTGATTTCATACTCAAATTTTACCACTAGATGATGTGCCCAAGCTACTGTGTGAGAAGATTATCCAACATTAATGAGGCTGATTTTGGAGAGTTCTGCAAGCTAACTTAGAAACACATTCATACATAATAAGGGACCTCCTATAATTAGCATGTTATTTAATTAGAAATATTTGAATTAGACAAATGTAAAGTTCTAAAAATAGGATTACAGTATCTAATCAAAATACAAACTGGCTTTATGCATTAGTAATAGAAAAGTAGTACCAAAGAGATCCTCAGACATAGGCAAGAAGCGAGAAATCAATGTAGAAGACAAAATTATGCTGACAACGCGCTACGTTTAATATCCCGGCAGATGGGATTCCGTCGGTCGGTCTCCCGAAGGTAAGTAGCAGGGTTAGGGGAGGGCTGGGATAGGTACTAGGGGGAGGGTTAGGGGTAGGCACTAGGGGAAGGGTTAGGCACCAAGGGGTGAGGGTTAGGTTTTGGGTGCAGGGAGGGGGAGGTTAGGTTTAGGCACTAGGGGGGTGGGTAGGTTTAGGCTAGGGTTAAGGTTAGTGAATGGAGAAGGGGAGGGCTAGGATACTGACCGACAGGTGTCGGTATCCTAACCCTGTCGGGATGCCATGCCATCGTCGAGATTTTGAACGCCGGGATCCCGAACGTCGGCCTCCTGGAACCATCCCGCTGACAACATGGGAAGACAACACAGTTCATCCGCTTCTAAAGCATTCAAAATCTTTCTATTTTAGGTTTAGTTCCACTTTTACCAGCTATACATAGACTACCACTGTTCACAGTATAATTTTAAGTATTATAGACTTATTCTCAACAAACCCCTGATATTAATACCATGATCTGGGCCTTTTTATTTAAGAGAATTGCTCAAATCAAGCATAAGGACTTATTTATTCATATTGACAGTAAAAACATAGAATAGGTCCTCCTTTGTGGATATTGTTTAGGAGGGGTGTTTACTTTGCAATAACCACTACATTATAATCACTCATTGGTTACATACATATCTAGCAAGATGTATTTAGTACATTGTGGTGTAGAGGACTGATGTTCAGGGCCTTGGCTGAATGGTGACCTCTGCAAATGTCTAGCCCCCAACGTTGCATCACCCTTTTGGTTTATTGTGTCAGTGACCATGGTTACTTACAATTATATTATTTACTCACATTATGTTTGTGAATTGTAATGTAATAGGAGTAGAACAATATATATTTTTGGTCTATCAATGTTAAACATCTACTTGTTATTATATAAGGAAAGCATCACTTACTGTTCACAGTGTTTTCCCTCATATCCAGGCAGACAGGCATCACATCGGAAATCATTAAATCCTTCAAGTACACAAGATGGACTAAAACTGAAAGAAAATACAATACAAGCTGACAATATTCTGACATATCTCTTGATATACAAATATTGGGCCACAGTGAGAACCACAGAGGGTGAGTAGTTACGGTATTCCTGGATCCTGTGTGGTACTATGTTAGAATTCAAGATGACGTTGGAGGTCAATGGGCTTGACAAGGCATGCCAAAGTTAATTTATAACCCCCAGGTTCAATAAAACCTACTTGCACACTAATGTATGACATGTCTATATCGGATGTAGTTATGAGACCGATGCTGCAAGGCCGCCGGTCTCAATACCGGCATCCGAATCTCGACAAGGGATTTAAGACAGGCATCAAAATACCGACGCCTATCTTAATCCCGGTGCCGAAATGCCAGACCGAACGAGGTAAGTCCAGACGCTCGTAGCATTAGCCGCGAGGGTTAGCTTTAGAGATCGTAGTGGGGTTAGGTTTTGGGGAGCGAGAATAGGGTTAGGCACCCTCTGGAGGAGGTTAGGGTTAGGCACCCCCCGGGTTAGGTTTAGGGGAGCGGTGAGGGGGGGTTAGGCACCCTCGAGGGGAGGTTAGGGTTAGGCACTAGGGAGGAGGTTAGGGTTAGGCACCACTAAGGGAGGGTTGGGGGGGGGGGGATAGAGTACTTACCTGTCCTGTCAGGATCTTCTCCATTCGGGCTGCCGGCGTTGAGATATGAGCTGCCGGGACTTCATACCCATTCCGTCTATATTGTTTATTAGAAGTTGAGCCCAATGCAAGCATGGAGAAAAAGTGGAGAAGCTGTCCAAAGAATCCAATCAACTTCTAACTGTCATTTCATAGACTGTGCTAGATAAATAACAGAAGCTGATTGGTTGCTTTGGACAACTTCTCCACTTTATCTCTCTCCAAGGCTTGATACATCTCCTCCTTTCTCTGCCTCTCTCACTCTTTCAGTTTGTCTCTCACTATATCCATCATTTTCCCTTTGTAGCTCTCCTTCTAGGGAAATGTATTATGCCTTGGAGAGAGATAAAGTGGAGAGTCTATAAACTGACAGTTAGAAGCTTATTGTTTGGTACTTTATATCTTTCCAAGACTTGATACATCTCCCTCACTGTCTCTTCCCCTGTCCCTGTCTCTCATACTCTCCCTCTGTGTCGGGATGTGCTGGGGCAGCAATAGCCTGTGAAAGTCACTGCTCTGGAGGTCTGTGCCATGCTGCAATGGGTTGTCATGGACCATGTTTTGGCACCCTGTTGACTCTTTGTTGCTGGGCACCGCCTGCACAGAAATTTCTTTTTAACATGTGACTGATGGAGCTGCTGTGATAGCAGTTATAACGTCATCCACACCTGATATCGGTATGGCACAGCATTGAGTCGGGGAGCGGCTGGACACTGAAAGCGACATCAAACTGTGATAGGGGCAGCATGCTTTCACATGAGGTTAATGTGGAGCCGCAGGTCTGTGCAGAGATGGAGCAATAAACAGCATGGTAGTGAGATCCAGTCCAGATTTTCTGGGATCACTTGTTATTAGCAAGGCTAATTAGCAGCACCTGGTATCTGTCTTTAAAGTTGTGTCAGTGCAAGTCCACAATGATCCTGACCGTGAATTAGTTGCCCAGGTTATAGACCCAGGGGTGACTAGTGTTAGGGATCCTGGACCTGAGGGTCCACTAAAAGAACTGTGTTGCTGTTTGGAAGATTCTGTGTAACTGCTATAACTTCTTGCCTGTGAACACTGCACTGACCTATGGTGAGAAAATAAACTTCTGTTGGATTTTACTCTAGTCTATGTGATTCTTATCACATTACTTTAGAACCTGGCCGAGAACCAGTGAGGCACAATGTTCATGTTTGAGCATGTATGCATTTGTGGAATGAGTGAAGGAGGCAAGCAAATAAAGGTAAGTGTTAATTGTGTATCTATACTGTGACCCTGTGTTGTATGCAGTGGTGTGGGTTTTAACTTTACCAGGCACTAGCCATGCACATTAGGCCCAATGTGCAAAAGCGCACCAGCATGATCATATTTACAGCATTACATATACATTATATATTTTATATATATATATATATATATATATATATATAATATATATTCTGATGAATCTGTTAGACAACGCGCTTGTCACCTAGTAGCCTACATGGGATATATTATTTATATATTATTATTATATATAGAGATTCAGCAGTGCCAGTATAAGGGGTAGTGCAGGGTGCAAGTAACCTGTGCCCCTAGATAATTACATTATAGGTGAGGAGCCATAATCAGCTTGGAGAGGGTGGAGTTTGAGTAATGGGGTGGAGTTCCAGCAGGCACCATGGAAGGCAGGAGGGGGTGGAGCAACTGCAGTTCTCACAGTGGCCACTCTTTTGCCTGCAAATTAATAGGCATAAGGGGACACGCTATATGGTGTCTGCATCTCTGTGTGACCCTGTATGTGTGGAAGACCCTCTTATGTGCATGTCTGTATGACTGTAGGCATGTCTGTGTGACTCTGGTCTATAGAACAAAAAGCAGCCGTAGTATCTAAGGGTTAGGAAGTGAATAACACTCAGAACCATACTAAAAATCAATGCAACCTTTATTAATGCAATAAACACATAATTAATACCATACTTCAATGAACAGTAAAATCCTGGAGTCAAGCACCCCTGAGTAATGATAGCAGTGGTGATATTCCTCGATAGGAAATTATTCTATAGTGGGTGTATTATAGATGATGCACATGCTAAATCAATATATTTCCAAAGGAGCAGGTGTCCTGTGACGTTTACACAGCGCTGAATAAGGTGAAAAAGACGTCAGGAGGACATCGAAATGCATAGGTGCCTCCTACTTACCTTCATCCTGTGAGCATTGAATGGGAGCACTGCACCTTCCCCAGCAGCTCACAACGGACACTGCTGATTTGGTTGTCATAACCTGTGAGCGACTTTACCCATAGCCCCACATCCGCACCTTCCCTTTCATCTGTGGAAATATCTACACTGAGACCTGCCGGAATCTACCAGTCACATGGACCCTCCAGGGCGGCTTCTTGTCATCACGTGAGTTCCCCTCAGACTGGGTTGAACACCGGAGCCAGCCATCCGTGGACGCGGTGTTGCTGTACCGCTATTACCGGAATCCCTCTTACTACAATACGGGACGGTACCATCACTTTTTGCAGGTATTATTCAGCGCTGTGGAAACTTCACAGGACACCTGCTCCTTTGGAAATATATTGATTTAGCATGTGCACCATCTATAATACACCCACTATAGAATAATTTCCTATCGAGGAATATCACCACTGCTATCATTACTCAGGGGTGTTTGACTACAGGATGTTACTGTTCATTGAAGTACATATTTGTGCTCTTTTATTTTTATATTGTCACAGTCTTCACTGCAGCTGCTACTTTTTATTATGATAGTAATTATGTGTTTATTGCATTAATAAATGTTGCATTCATTTTTAGTACTGTTCTGAGTGTTTTTCACTTCCTAACCCTTAGATACTACGGCTGCTTTTTGTTCTATTTTCTGTTGTGATTTGGTGAGAGTGACTCCCTCACACAGCTGAACCGTATCTTTAAGGGTATTTAACTCCTCAGCATCTGGGTCTCCTTTTGTATTTCATATATACATATTGACTCTGGGCCTGATTCAGAGCCGCTCGTAAGCGGCCGCTCGTTCGCTCCGAGCGATGTTCGCACAACTGCGCATGCATATGGGT
This sequence comes from Taudactylus pleione, assembly GCA_031769625.1. Taxonomy (NCBI): domain Eukaryota; kingdom Metazoa; phylum Chordata; class Amphibia; order Anura; family Myobatrachidae; genus Taudactylus; species Taudactylus pleione. The sequence goes on from JAUIMM010000092.1 coordinate 34,840,273, forward strand.
CATAATGCGCAAGCGCCAACCAGTCATTGCGGTCGGAAATCGAGCACTCGCAAAATAGCGAGTGCCTGCTAATTTGAGTGACAGGATGAGGCGTTTGTGGGTGGTAACAGGGGAAGGTGCTTGAAAACGTGGAGTGGTGATCCGAACGCAGGCGTGCCAAACGGTCAAAACGGGCGTTTTAAGGGTGTGCATAATTAACAAAGCAGCGTCATCGGCCACGTCACTTGGTTGTCTCTTAGCCTGAACTGTTCGCATAATTGCGGTAGGATAAACCTACCACAAGCACTGCAAGCAGTTCAGATGCCTTTTGATGTACTCGATTAATCTAATAAATAGCGGAGATGACCGTAGGATGCGAGCGGCCAGGGGGCGTCTTTACAAAATAGCGAGCGCATGTTTCGTTCGCTCGCTCAGACATAGAGGCGTCAACAGACCGCAAAGAGCGAGCACTCAATTTAAATAGCCGGCCCCTTTTTCTGACCGAGCGAGTGCAAATAGCGTGCGGCTCTGAATCAGGCCCTCTGGTCTATAGTTCACTCAACTGTCGATTACATTCCAATGTAAGTTTAGAATATATTCATAGCATATATGAGACTCTAGACATAAAATAAAAGACACCACTCTTCTAATTGGAGGCACAATAGTTCAAAATATTCCAATACACTTGTTTTTCTTTCCATATGGAAACAAATAAGGTGAGCATAAATGTTAAATAAACCAAGTGTGCTCCACTTTCATTGCCTGTCAGCTTTTCTGTAACTTTCAGCTTTTCACATATACTCAAAATAACATTTGTTCAGATTTTCATTTGACTTGAACTGCAAATACTTTCAATCAATGTTAATCTATAAAACACTCTAGTAACTAAACAGAGCTCTGACATTATGCTAATTCCTAATAACTAACATTTATTGTCAGATATCTATTAGCAATAACTAGTGTAAAGGGAGGTATCTGAACTATGAACTATGTCTGCTTACTGCATGGAAATACATTTGACTTGTAAAGTGTAAAAGTCTTCGATGTTACCTTCTGGAATTGCCTTTGGGGCACGCACAAAGTGAGCAATCTGAAATTGACCCTGTCACTTTGCCGTAGTAACCAAGGGCACAAACATGGCAGTTGTGTCCAGCGGTATGATCTCTACAACCCTGCAAATACATATAGCTTCTTAATATCAATACTTTGACTTGGCAATATAAAAATATATGCCAACTATACACGGTATAGTACAAATATAACTGCACATTCTGAAAAAGTCTAAATTCAATAAATAACAATGGAAAGTAATAGTTACCTGGAATAAATAAATATATATATATATATATATATATATATATATATATATATACTGTATATGCACACTTTACATTTATAAACATTATTATATTATTTAGATAAATATGATTGTTAACTGTTGCTTTTGTAGAGTAGAGAACTTGGTAATAATTGTGCCTCTTAAGGCTGGTCAGCTGTCTTCTTTATAGGATTATCCAACCATGTCCATCTTTATGGGATCATACACATTACAGCTATATTATCTATCTATCTATTGCTATAATATGAATGGTTCCATAAACAGGAAGTACAATTAGATGATCATAAAAAGAAGGCAGATGGCATACATTTCTTCCCCATCTGTATCATGCCCATTTGTCTGCCCCTCCCCTTGAGAATGTAAGCTCTTGCGAGCAGGGCCCTCTACCCTCTTGTGCTTCTCCTTACTATATATGTTCATCTACTTCTTACTCACCACTAGGACACCTAACACTTGGTGCCTATGCTTTGCTGCCTATGTGGGTTTTATGGCCATCTATGTATCAATGTATATTATCTATGTCCTTGTCCTTCATTGTATTGTATTTTACTGTAAGTCACTTTTTGGTTATGTACCTTATAAGGCGCTGCGGAACACTTGTGGCGCCATATAAATAAACGATAATAATAATAATAATAATAAAAATAATAATAACATTTGTTCCAAGCTTTCTACTGTACAAAGACAACAATATTGATGTTTAACTAAAAGGAACACACGTCATATAAGAACTTGCAAATCAGAGTTAAAAGACTAAATCCAAGTAATTTAGTGCAGTGTCTTAGTAGTAAGGATGATGGCTGCAATTCAGTTAGCAGATTGCAGCTGATGTTGGAAAGCACTGCCCTCCTGCTGGTATGTTGTCTGAACAGCTTCCTTAAATCATCCAACTTTTTCAGATGGATAACTGGGACTATATACGATCACTACTGCTTTGAGATAACACATGTGAAGGTACAAGTTAACTTAAAATGGGTTGTAGCAAAGTCATAGGTAGGGCATGCACCCTCAGGAGTAGGTTGCTCTTTGCCCCTGACGCTCACACTTGATGCTGGTACATGCATTTATAATCAGTGGGATATACCTTCTAATCCCTGCAGAAAGTTGGGAAAATCTCCTCAACTCGGGATAGTTGTGAAATTTGCTTAAATATAATTTAATAGTTCCTATACTTTTAGTTCTGGGCAACCTGGTAATCTTATCGCACCCTGCACATGGTCCTATTTTCTCAACTGGGCTGCAATTTATCTATAAACAATGAAGAATATAATCTCAAAGTACCCTTTACTATTGCACCACTTTCAACATCTAATATTCCAATACAAAATCTAACAGCACAAAATGGTAAAAAAAACAAAAAAAACACCACCCAATCATCAATTTACCAGAATGATATGTGCTGGCTCTTTGTTGTCAGAAAGAACATGACAAAATACTAAGGGAATAAATGACTCCTGGTAAGGAGGCATCTTGTGACCTCCCCGGGTGTGATTGTGTAACCAAGTGCTTACCAGTGCTCTATTTACTAAACTTTTATCCTGGTCCAGATTTCAAAAAGATGACAATTTAAATACTTTACTAATATTTTCTTGCTAGTCTTCTAAGGGGAATATTTAGAAGTGTTTGCACATCTACTGATAAATAACATGTCACATTGATAATAGATGACAAATTAAGAACTGTAGCAGTGATAGTGCATCTCCAATATCTCATGCGTTAAAGCTATAACACATGTCCCCAATCTTGAAAATTCTGAAAATCATTCGTGTCAGAAAAGATCAGTCCATCTCACTTTGAGGACCCAATTAGGGCAAACCTATTCTTATTCTAGAAAAATGTTTTGGTCATTTCTACTTTAATGAAATTAGCATTACAGTTCCAGCACAGAAGACACTTTACATGTCATTAAATGAATTAAAGTTAGCGTAACAATGTAACCACTTCAAAAAGTAATTAAAAGATGCCCAGCGACATGATACATACCATGCATTCTCCAGTGTGTGGATCACAAATCTCACTGTGGTTACTGCACTGACAAGGTACACATGGGGCTATTAACGGTTGTGCCTCTCGTACATTCACTTCTGTCAGTTTCCCTCTGTAGTAGCCAGGTGCACACTCCTGATTACCAAACATACAGACAGTGTTATACAGGGTATATCCAGCCCCTCTTTAAAATAACCCCAAGTAATAAAGAAAGTCCTGCAAATCACCTGACATGAGAGACCTGCATAGCCAGGAGGACAGTCACACATCTCTATCAGGTGTGCTATTGGTTGACCAGAATGCATGTCTGATGCTTCCACTGCTATGTCCATAGAGATATTTGATATCCTAAATATCGTTAGAAAAAGCATATAAGTAAGTGCATGGCTTCTTGAAGACAAATACCTTACAGCTCATGTATTAACATTGTATTGATCATAACAGCCAATCAGACAATTGCTTTCATTTACTAATTTACACCATTCAGTTATAAACTAATTGTTGATTGGTTAATGACTGTTTGCTGTGGTTCAGTGCAAAGTTTTCACCCTAATTCAAAGTTAGTAAATGAGCCATACTGAATGTGAACCAAAAACAGCATATATGTCTAAAATAGCATATATGTCTAAAATGTACACTCCAGAGTGTTTTTAAAATGATTCTGATAATGCATATGTATTTAGACATTTTATGATCACATTCTGGAGCTTGTCAGAGTAAATCTTACAATTACAAGCAATAGATGTTTTTCTTGGCTGTGAATAGTTGTTTGAGTAAAGACATACCTGCTCTGTTGTAATCCATAGCCATAGGAGGCTTTTATAAGAATGTAATCAATGTTGCTTAGAACTGACATGAAATCCATTCTTGTAACTGACTGGCTAGATTCAGAGTTATAATATTTCCAGTTATTCTGCAATAGGAAATAACAAATTAAAAAAACACATTTAATGGTTTGAGGCTTCTATGATTGGAAAATTATTTAAAATAAACAGGCAATACTATTAACCATTCCTAACAAGTGTCAGTATTATATTGGATTAAAAGTGAAAAAGTGCCCAAATTACCAAACACAATAATAAAATGTTTATTGAAATAATATTAAACAATGTTCAAATACATAAATTGTCTAAATAATGTAAATACACCAAACCCTATTAAGGCAATCAGTTTATCAGTCATACAAAATAAAACATTACAACATTAAAATTAATTGTAGCCTACAAAAACTGATGTGAAAATGCTATGAGGAAATGACTATTTTTTGTTCTACAACAAAACTTCATAGATTACTAGAGTGCTAAAAAAAAGACATTGCTGTCTATATGGCTCAGTATGAATGCTGCACAGATTTACCAGTGTCATAGGGGGATGTACATATGTGCCCTCATACATCTAGCCTCAATACGCATTACAGTGTGATTTGCCTGGTGTGAGTGAGCCTCCTGGTACTGTGCTAATCTGCTAGCGTGGGGCGTCTTTTTTTACTGAAAATGTATCTAATTCGCAATGTGATGCGACAAGGTCGAACCAAGAGACTGTGCAACTAGGACGCACTAGCAGACTGTGCTGATTAATTTGATATGTGACACTTGGATATATGTGTGCACCTGAGTCTGTATATGAAGCACAATGGAACTTGGAATGAAAAAAAGCTGCGGCCGCTACAATCTAGCACTTCATATACAGATTCAGAGACTTAGTCGCACACAATTATGCAAGTGTCGCATAACAAATTAATCAACACAGTCTGCTGGGGCACCCTAGTTGCATGGCATTGTGACTTACACGCGTTTTCGGCAAAAAAGATGCAAAAAAGAGGTCCGGCGCTAGCAGAGTCTCATGGGACCTGGCGGATTATTATCCCCCACCCCCACCCATGGGGGTAATAATCCCAGGGGGGTCTACTTGCACTGGGGGTGGGTGGTAATGCCCAATTAAAGTCATTTGGGGAGGGGAAGTAAAAGAGGTGAGTAAAATGGTGAAAAAAATACACAGGTCACAGGAAAGAGGGGTTTAAAAAAACAGGGACGTATTACATCATGGATGAGGGGGGTTAAACAACAGGGTCTCTTTTACCACTAAAGGAGTGGGGGTAATGCTAATGAGATATATTGCCACTGAGGGGGTGTATTGTCAATGGGGGGTGGGGGTACATTTACAATTGCGGTCTATGGACAAGAGGGGCTGCGAGTCACCCCCTAGGTCGGTGTTTCCCAACCTAGGCACACTAACAGTCCAGGTTTTAGTGATATCCATGATTGAGTACAGATGGTTAAATCAAAATAACTGAGGTACTAATTAAGACACCTGTGCTCAAGTATGGTTATCCTTAAAACCTGGACTGTTAGTGTGCCTTGAGGACCAAGGTTGGGAAACACCGACCTAGGGGGTGACTCGCAGCCCCTCGTGTCCATAGACCACAATTGCCCTAGGTATATATTTTTTGTTCAATAAAATATGTAAAGATGTACAGCATATATTTAAAAATACCTTTTAAACTTTATTAAATGTAAAAGAAAAACAACAATTTCTGAGCGGTTTTGTAGGGAAAAAAATCATCAGTAAGGTGGTTAACGAAGGACAGTTAGGAGATATGACTTGCTTCACACCATTCTGCTCGTGAAGCGGGAACTGGGTGTACCCAATGTTTGTAATGGGAAGGCACTCCAACAAGGTATTTTACTTTAAATGTCGAGTGATAAACGTTACCTATCCCTGATTTCACATATAAAATTTTAAAAAATTTGCTCAACTCTATGGCAGCAACCAATCAGCTCCTTACTGTCACTTTACAGGCTGTCGTGGAGATGTATGAAGGGGCGATATGGGGATTTAGTGGTATCAGCACACGTTATGTGAAATGGCAGTTAGGAGCTGATCAGATTGTACTTTATATCTACCCACTTTATCTCTCTCCAAAGCTTAGTACATCTACCCCTATGAAATTGAGGGCCTGATTCAGACCCGCTCACAAGCGGGTCGATGGCCGGGCAGTGCGCATGCGCGAGCCGCAGAGCAAGTGAGAAATCACTTGCTCTGGGGCTCGCAACAAAACGGGGCGGCTGTCGATGTTGATCGACAGCTCGCCCTGTTTTGTAGGCGGGGAGGGGGGGTGGCTGTCCAAACGGAGGCGTTCCCAGAGGAACGCCTGCCATTTGAGGGTGGCCCTACTGACATCACTTGTGATGTCAGTAGTTGAGCTTCCTACTCTATTAGAGCAGGAAACTCACTGGAGCTTGCAGGAACGAGACCCTACCACAAGGGTCTCGTCGCAAGCCCGACGGTCGCGATGGTCACGACCATCACCTGGCCGCTCGCAAAAGCTGTAGGTAGTCACCCACAGCTTAGCGAGCGGCCAGGAGGCTGGCTCCAAAAAATAAAAAAAAACGCCCTGATTCAGAGCCAGCGCTCTGAACGAGCGTCCGGCTCTGAATCAGGGCCTGAATCTTTTGAACAGATATGGACTTCATGAAAGATAAGCTCAAAAAAAGTCACAAATCAATTGTACATAAATATTACTTGCCTCTCTTAGATTGATTTGCATTTCATTCTTCACTCCATTTGCAGGATTTATCTTGCTCATGCTAATAAGCAGCTTCCTGAGATGTCCACCTTTCATTATAATTTGTGGTTCAAGATCTGAAGAGCCAGAATCTGTCAATGCGTAATATGTAACAACAAACTTCATCATCCCTCCGTAAGACAATATCTGGCAAAAGATAAAAAAAGAACATAATATAAAAGGCTGAAACAAGACTAAAACATATACTAATATATACACAGCATGACAAAATAGGATAAATCAATAGAATTAGGCACCCAAAACCGAAATAAAGTAGAGAAAAAGTATGCATTAAGAGACGTACTATCTCTGTCATTATATAACACATACTTAGGTTCGTATGATATACAGTGAGTAGAAGCTATTTACACTGGATAGGTAATTCCTTCTAACAACATACAGTAAAGTATCCTGACATCTAAAGCTACAAACATTTGTTGTTTTCCCCATGCATTATAATTTAAACAAAAATATTACTAACTACGAAGTACAGTACTTAAACAATAGGATTATCCCACAACTAACAAAATGAGGTCACAAACATAACGGGACATTGTACAATAGTAAACGGAGTATAGCTGCTTTAATGTATTGTTTAAAACATGAACTCACTATTTTTCCATTTTAGAGTGTGATAAAGCACATTTCTTACTTACCTTATCACCAAGGAACTGTGCTGGTAACTGCCAATAAAATATATCTGACAAAAGGTTCTGCCGTATAAGCGATGCATCTAACAGCATATCAATCGCTTCAGAAAATACACCATCCGTAGTTCCCTTCATACCATCCAGAGAGACAACATGGAGCAGTGACTGGTCTGGAACCAAGGAGATCTAAATGGATGTATGTGATCAGTTATGCAAATTACCCAATAAAAGGTACAAACAAACCCCTATGTTTATGTTAAATCATTTTTATTTAATGCTTGTTTTCTCTTATATGATAGTCTTCTATCTCCTCCTGGTGAGAGGAACTGTGCTAGTTCTGCATCAAGAGTACAGCTCTGGAGCTATCAGCAGGTCCTATTCCTGCCTTAGCCTGCACTTATCAGAGGGGCACACTCCTATTCCAATCCCATATCTATTGAAAGGCCACAAAGTCCAACACTACAGCATCAGAGACAAAGGGGGGACATTCTGCTCACTTGACATGTCATTATTATTATTTGTTTGTAGTGTACATTATAATATATACGTACCTTACATTATTCTTAAAAATGGATGTAGTTGGGTTTGGACAATGGATACAAATGACAATGAAGGAGTATATGGGGCAGCACAGAAATGGTCTCTCCAACCAACAATGTCAATACAGGCCAGTCCTTTACAGTGGCAGAATGTGGTGATTAGAAATGAATATTTAAGGAATGTTTGCATTAATATGAAGTACATGACAATATATATTGCATTTGCATTGTATAATACTAACCACATAAGCCATACTGTGTAGATACATCACCTTTCAATACATTAAAGATATATTATATACATATTTCAAATTACTGCTAACCAGCATTTACTTCACTGTAACAAACACAAAGCCCAAATGCAGATCAGAGTTGTCCCTCAACCACTGTGTACAGCTAACGTGTAGTCTCTGGCAATGTACAGCAATCATAGGTACACGCCTGTTGTGTTAGAGGAAATCAAAATTTGCATATTATATCATTTGCTGTTTTTAAGACCTAGAAGAAAAAACAATTAAATTCAGTTGGACTTACAGGTATGTAAACATAGTCTTCCATCTCTGTACACATCTCGGATACCCCAGAACAGAAACATGGGGAACAACCGAGGGGGTTGTCAGCACGAAGGGCATAGGTTCCACCTTTACATTCATTGCAGTAACTTCCCACTGCATTGCCCTGTAACAGAAGGCATATATACATATATAAATACTGAGTGGCCTAATTACCAAAGTCTATAAGAAAAGTTAATTAGTTCAGTCCTCATTTGCCCAAACATGTTGGGCTTTTGTACAATTTCTAAGCACAATTCCCATTAAGCACAAATCCCTACCTCTGCGTTTATGACTTGTGTTAATCACACACAGGCCAATCTTGTTGTTTGGCCACATATATGGGTTACAGACTAGACATACCAATCAGTTGGGTATTTGGGCCTGTCACTGAAGCCTGCAGCAGAGTTGGATCATCCATTAGGCAATCTATGCTCTTACTTAGAGCTAAGCGGACGATGAGGAGTCGTGATTACACAAACCAACTTTTATGTGCCATTTGTTTACAAAGGGGATTTAATGGGGCCGAAAGTAATATTTTACCTATGGCCCCAAGGGCTCTTAATCAGGATCTGATCTGCAGTAAGACACATGGCCATCCTATACCTGGCCATGACTAAAAATAATATCATTGGGTTTGATTAGATCATTCTCAGTTATTGTGCTCATTTTTGAGCCAGAACAATATAGTGCTAATCTCATGGTATTGCCAGCAATGTTAATGCCTCTGTAACTGGAATTAGCTGAGTGCAAGCAAAGAGAGAGTTAGGGGTATATTTACTAAAGTGACAGTTTTTGAAATAGAGATGTTGTCCATAGCAACCAATCACATTCTACTTAACATTAAACCAGCACCTTCTAGAACAGGGGTGGCCAACCAGTAAGAGGCAAAGAACCAAAAAATATCTGTGGTCAAGTTGAAGAGCCGATCGCATGAATGGGGCGTGGCCTAGCTGTCACAAAGCCATGCCCCATTTTTGTGCGCACGCCTTTGGTATAACATTCGCTGGAGCATGACCTTGTGTCACACCTCAGTTTTTAGTCACGCTGGCGGCGAGCCCAGCACATTGAAAATACACAATTTACATAAAGTTCCCAATAAATACATTGAGAAAGCCAGTGCTCATTATGCTGTGCTCCTTGTAGTTGTGCCCCCTGTATCTGTGCCCATTATGCTGTGCCCCTTGTAGTTGTGCCCAATATGCAGTGCCCCCCTGTAGCTGTGCCCAGTATGAATTGCCCCTTGTAGTTGTGCCCCATATGCAGTGCCCCCTGTAGTTGTGCCCATTAAGCAATGCCCCAGTAGTTGTGGCCCTTATGCAATGCCCCCTGTTGTTGTGCCCATTAAGCTCTGCTCCCTGTAGTTGTGGCCTTAATGCAATGCCCCCTGTAGCTGTGCCCATTATGCAGTGCTCTCAGTAGTTGTGCCCCTTCTGCAGTGCCCCCTGTAGTTGGCGCCCATTAAGCAATGCTCCCAGTAGTTGTGGCCCTTATGCAATGCCCCCTGTAGTTGTGCCCATTATGCAAGGCCCCCAGTATTTATCCCCTTCTGCAATGCCCCCTGTAGTTGTGCCCATTAAGCAATGCCCCCAGTAGTTGTGGCCCTTCTGCAATACCCCCTGTAGCTGTGACTATTATGCAATGTCCCCCAGTAGTTGTGCCACTTCTGAAATGCCCCCTGTAGCTGTGCCCATTAAGCAATCCCCCCAGTAGTTGTGCTCCTTATGCAATGCTCCCTGTAGTCGTGCCCACTAAGGTAGTGCCCCCAGTACTAGCTCCCCCTCCCCGCCCACACCCCTATGAAGAAACTTACCTGTCTTCATGCTGGCACCACCCCATGCCGTCAGGACTCACGAGTCCCGCCGTCGCTGCTGCTGCTGCTTCCACTGCCTGCTGGATCTAACGGGATCCAGCAGGCACGCGGGCGCCTCACATCGCGGGTGACATCATGACCTCACCCGCACACTGCATCACTGGGAACACTGGCCTCTGAAGCAATCAGAGTCTTCTTTAGTCTCTGATCGATTAAGAGAGCGTTCTCAGTACTAGTGGGGGTCTGCCGAGCAGCGAGCCTGGAAACTCGAGAGCCGCGGGTTGGCCACCCCTGTTCTAGAAGATAATAGCTAGAATCTGATTGGTTGCTATGGACAACATCTCCACTTCTAAAAACTCTCGCTGTAGTAAATATACCCCTTAGAATCTGACTAGTATATGCCAGCACTGTTCTATATTTCACAGTATTGTGACTTCACCACACTTATGTTAGCAAAGAAGTTTCTGTCCTTCTATTAACTTACCAAGCAGAGTGTACAACTTCAACAGCGAAGCAGAATGTAAAATATTAAGAAAACCTGATCTAACACCTACAAACTGAATAGAGCAGAATGGTCCTTTATTTACTAGGAATTGTATTGCTCAGTGTATTCAGCACACAACTGCATATATGTAGAGATATTAGTGTGAAATAAAGGATAATTACATCAGAAGCTAAACAGTTCAGTGAGATACATAAAACACAAAATCTTATTCACCTTTCCCTCTATCGTAAAGCTGGGTACACGCTAGACAATATTCTGGACAATTGTTGTCAGGCGAATCGGAACGACAAATCATCCACATCATCCAGGGTGTATGCACTATTGTGCTCTCCCATGCGTCATTCCTTGTATCTTCAGATCTGGCTGCAGTGCAGGCAAATCTGAAGATCTGGCGGACGACACCAAGGTTCTAGATGCGGTGGAGGAACGATACATTGGGCGGTTATACATCGCATCGTGCAGTGTGCACGGACTGCCCGATATATTGTGCCATCGCATTTTCTGTAGCTGGGTACACACATCGTCTAGTGTGTACCCGGCTTTAGATCTGGGGCATCACTGATGTCTCTAACCCTGTTCTCATGCTGCTGCAGCGACATTAGAGACCTTCTGCTTGGAATATTAGAGACATGGTAGGGCCGCAGGATCAGAGGAGAGAAATGGTTCTGTTATTTTATTGATCTCACCTAACAACACTTTACTTAACTTCATTGTGCAACATTAATTTTAGTGTGCCCTACATGTTAAATGGTAACACTTTTGTTCACATACGCTAAAACTATAGTGGCAAAGACACATTAATGTTACCTCCTTTGATGCAAAAAATGAGGTCACGTTGTGTGTATGGAGAGTTATCTGTCTTCATAAAACATGGGCGAAGCTTGTTGTACATGGTCAATGTGATATTTTTAAAAACTGTTGTAAGTAAATAATATTTAAAAAAAACAGCATTTGTCTTAGTGATCTATTGATGTTACAGGTTAACGCACCAGGTGTGATTGATAAACCATAGTACATACTATTAAATAATTTTCTCCTTAAATATAAGAAAATAGTGACAATATGTATATGCCAGCAGGTGGCAGTGTTGAACAAACATTCATGTTAATGTACACATTATCAGACTATCATTCGATGTATGTTGGAACACCAGTACAATACACATACAAAACAACTCAATACAACTCATCTGCCAATACATTCATCTCTTTTGTCTCCCAGTCTACTCAAAAGGATTTGTGAGGTAATGCATTATATTTGAGAACTATAAGATTTACATTCAATGATTCATAATACAATATTTAAAAAAAAAGCATGTTATGTTTTATTTAGTGCACTTGAGGATTTAAATGAAGTATAATATAAAATAGTAGAAACAAGTTAATTTACCTTACAAGCACAGGCACCAGTGTCTTCCTCACAGTTGCACATCTTTTGTCCATCATCACACCATGCAGACTGAGTGCCTTTTACATCACAGTCACAAGGGAAGCAGTCAGGGTATTTTCTGAATCCAAACAGACAAGCACTGCAGGTCTGTCCATCAAATTCCTCTCTACACAGGCACTGGCCCGTGGTCAGGTCACACTGGAGACTGGATGACCCATTGGTGCTACAATTGCATGCCTAGAATCACATAAGTATATTATTTATTACGATACTTGCTGTCAATTTTCCATCCATCCACAACTTGCAGATTTACTAAGCATTTTAACATGCAGCAAATGTCTCATTTTGATAATGTTAATATATCCCTTATTTCTAACAAGCCTAATTCATAAATTAGGTTCTCTATGTCAGTTATTTGTTCTTCTCATTAAATATGCAAGGTTTTTTCTGGCTGGTTTCACGGTTTCAAAAACCAAAATGGGAATCCATTTCCTAAGACAAAGCCTTAAGGTACGTACACACTAGACGATTTTATTAATGATATGTTCAAATCCGACGCATCGGAATGACACATAGGGGGCAGTACGCTCGCAAGCGGGTCGATGTTCCCCCACTGCGTATGCGCACGACGGAGGGAGCTCCGTCGTGCGCATGCGCGAGACCCGGCGAGCGACGGGCTCTCCATCGCTCCAGGTCTCGCACCAAAGGGGGCGTGCTGTCGATGTTGATTGACAGCATGCCCCCTTTGGTGGGCGTGCCGGGGGCGTGCCTGCCAGACGGAGGCGTTCCCATGGGAACGCCTACCGTCTGAAGCCGGCCCCACTGACATCACTAGTGATGTCAGTGGGAGTGATTTTGGCTCTGATAGAGCCAAAATCACTCCAGGGTTTGCGGCAGCAAGACCCTAATGCAGGGTCTCCGTCGCAAGCCCGATGGTCACGATGGTCAAGACCATCGCGACCATCATCATGGACGCTCGCATAGCTGTGGGTGGTAACCCACAGCTATGCGAGCGTCCATGAGGACGCTCCTAAAACAGGTAGGAGGGCCCTGATTCAGAGCGAGCGCTCTGGTCAGAGCGTTCAGCTCTGAATCAGGCCCATAGTTCAAAATAGTCTAGTGTGTACTATATTTTCTTTATCGTCCAGTGCACGCTCCCATGGGGTCGTCAGCCACATCATCAGGTTGGCCCTACTTGTAGGGCCAACCTAACGATGCGACTGATGACCCCATGCAGTGGGATGCGGCAGGGGCTGACATATCGGGCGGCCGGGCACCGGATAGTCTAGTGTGTACCGGCCACCCGATATGCCGGCGCATCGGCGGGGGTCGCTTTGCTGCGTACACACATCGTTAAGTGTAGGTGTTACATATTCAGAACAAATTAAGCTTGAACTTGTTAAACTTTGAAACTAAGGCCCTGATTCAGAGCCGGACGCTCTGACCAGAGCGCTCGCTCTGAATCAGGGTCCACCTCCATAAATATGGAGCGTCCTCCTGGACGCTCGTATAGCTGTGGGTCACCACCCACAGCCTATACGAGCGTGCAGGATGATGGTCGCGATGGTCTTGACCATCGCGACCATCTCCAGTGCGAGCAGAAGCCTGCGGTTGAGTTTCTCAACCGCAAGGCCAGGAGTGATTTTGGCTCTATCAGAGCCAAAATCACTCCCACTGACATCACTAGTGATGTCAGTGGGGCCGGCTTCTGACGGTAGGCGTTCCCTTGGGAACGCCTCCGTCTGGCAGGCACGCCCCTGGCACGCCCACCAAAGGGGGCGCGCTGTCAATCAACATCGACAGCACGCCCCCTTTGATCAGACACAACGAGCGAAGGAAAGTCCTTCGCTCGTCGCGCATGCGCAGTGCACACCATCGACCCACTTGCGAGCGGACAGCCGCTCGCGAGTGGGTATGAATCAGGCCCTAAGTTATCAATTAAATAAATAAGGATATTAAGATTTTTGTAGGCTCGGGTGGATAAGTTTTTTACCACTTGGAAAAGTTATATTAACATAATTTCTGATACTGTGAAATCGCAGTTATGACAGTGCTTTTGTAAAATAGGGGGTGATTAAAAGGTAAATGCAGGGAAGCCACCAGGCGCAATCGGCAGATCAATATTTCATGCAGATCCATGTAATTTGGATGGACATTTATGTGTGGTAACTGGGGTGGGGGGGTGGCTACCAGATGTGGGGGCGTGTCGGTGTTAGCACAGGTGTGCTGACATGAGTCGCCATGTTCAGTCATTCTGCGTCTGCCATAGGACAGGTGCAATGTCCGATGGCGTGGCCAATGGTGCATCTTTGTACGCACATTGGTGGATTCGCCCCGCTTCCGGGCGGCATCTCAACAGAATGCCCAGTGGCCACTACTGTAATAGTGTCCATCTCTAAATCACCCCAAGATGAAACAGAATTAGATAATTGGACTTTGGCCCCCTCAATAGCACTTAGTATTGATTATAACTCTTCTATGGCCCCACGCACCTCCTGGCAGCTAAATTGGATGTAATTATACGTTTTTTTCTTGTTTGAACCATATTTTACTCTTTGGTAACACTACAGTAACCCTAAAGTTCAATGTATCAGACGCCTTATATTATATTTGTGTCCCCATATGCACTATACAAATACATGCCACTATTGTTCTACTGTGTTGTACAGGCATGTGTTATTATGTCTACATTTCACTGTAGTGACTGTTTATGCATCAATAAAAAATATTTATTATTATTAAAATAAATAAATGTATGTGCATCAACTGTTTGGAAGAGCAGTCCATTTCACCATTTATGCTGTGTGAATCTTCTTAAAGTTTTAGAATTGTGGAGGATTTATAAATGATTCAGAATTAACTTTAAATTGTGATATTGGCCAAGGTCAGGACTTAGACTTGGGGGGAATTTATCAAGTGGCTATTTGATTTTGGTGTATTTACAAGTAGTCAGATTAATCAAAGTGAAACTGCTGGAAAATCGCTGCACAGACACCATTTTTAAACCCATTGTGCAGTAGAACACCTAGGGGTAAATTTACTAAAATGAGAGTTTTTAGAAGTGAGTTTTAAAAGTGATGTTGCCCATAGCAACCAATCAGATTCTACTTAACATTTAACTAGAACCTTCTAGAAGATAATAGCTAGAATCTGATTGGTTGCTATAGGCAACATCACTTTTAAAACTCACTTCTAAAAACTCTCACTTTAGTAAATTTACCCCCAATAGTGTAATAAAAAGAATGTGTGTGTCCAGGGCTATTTTTCTGGAAGAATAGGTTCAGGAACTGTGGATTGAGCTACTGGGGGTGGAGCTATATATATATATATATATATATATATAAAAATAATAATAATAATATATATATATATATATATATTTGCATCCCTGCAATAGAAAGACATTACCCTCCCTTACCTGTGTACTAACACCTTCCACTCCCTCACCTACTAACACATTATCCTCTCTCAACTCTGTAGTAACAAATTTCCCTCCCTCCCCCGTTTGTAACATATTAGCCATTCCCCTCCCTTACCTGTGTAAAAATACAATCCCTCTTTCACACCTGAGTAACACATTACCCTCACTCACACTTGTAGTAATTTATTCCCCTCCCTCACCTCTGTAGTAATCCATTCTCTTCCCTCACCTCTGTAGTAACACATTACCCCTGCTCAGCCCAGTAGTAATGCATTCCCCTCCCTTGCCCTGTAGTAACATATTTGACATCACACCTGAGTAACATATTACCCTCACTCTCACTTGCCCTAACTTATTCCCCTCTCTCAACTGTGTAGTAGCACATTCCCCTCCCTCATCAGTGTATTAACACATTCCCCTCCCTCACCTCCTTAGTAACACATTCCCCTCTCATTGCTGTTGTACCACATTTTCCTCTCTTACCTCTTTAGTAACACATTCCCTTCCCTCACTATTCAAATAGGGGAGCCACACCAAGTGCCAGTGATGTTTGGCAGCACTTGGGATGACAGTTGGTGTTTGAATTCTGAACTGTGCTGCAGCCACAATGAGTCAGTCAGACTGCACAGGGGGAGGAAACAATTTAGCCCTTTTTACCCCTTCAACAGTCGAATTTCCAAAAATGCCTTCTTAGTGGGTACCTACGTCATGGAAGGAATATACTCCTCGATTTTTATGTTTCTAGGTCCAGGGTTTTGGGCTGTGTGTTGATGAGTCAGTCAGTGAGTCAGGACGTTTAATTTTATCAGTGAGTCAGGACATATGATTTTATATATATATATATATATATATATATATATATATATATATGTACTCATTTTCTCTGAGCCAATATTAGATACTTCCTATGGATGAATTTGCTATTAGAGGCACTTATGAACGTACATTATAAATATTTATGAATTTGTTGTATGTATAACATTAATGAATATACCAGACTGATTCTATATTGAATAGATCAGGGACTTGAACCCCTCTTTTCAATGATATGCATATTTTGTGCCTAATGGATTTGTTATTTAAATTATTATAATCCTACCTATTAATACCATACAGACTCTCATAAGCTAGATTAAAATGAAACTCTTGCGATAAGAGCTGCCCTTTGCGAAGCAGCCGACACTGGGTGACAGGGTCTCTGAGCCCCTGGTCCCCTGTGCAGGAAGCCCTTGGCTCCTCATCCTCCCCCCTGCACCCGGAAGAATATTATGAGGAGGAGGCGGAAGACCCAGGAGGAGCACGGGCCGGCGACCATGGAGAGTCAGGTGAGTGGGGCCCAGCGCTGGGCGACGGCGGGGCGGCGAGGCATTGACGAAACGTCGGGAGCGGGGTGCGGTAAAAAGCCCATAGGCTTCTATAGGGTAATGCCAGGTTTTCCTGGCGTTATGCTCTGCACCGATAAAAATGCGTCCGGGGCTTAGTACATCTGGAAATGCGGTAAAAACCCTGAAAACTGGGTTTTTACTGCATTTTTCCTTTAGTACATCCCGCCCTAAGTAAGTCCAAACGTAAAAATGTATTGTTTTTAGTCATTTCCATATTCTCACTGGTGTGTCCCACAGAGAAGTACTTTTTCTTGTTTGTTCCCTATGTACCATTTTACTTCTGGGAGCCCCTTCATATAAATATTGATTAAAGAGGAATTCCACCCATTAAATCACTTGATTTCCCCTATCTAATGCTGGGGCCAGTCCCCTCTTCTATCTCTATATCAATAGATGTAATGTGTGTCCACATTTCTGTAAATCATGAATATCTGCGCAGCCTGAGTAATAAATAATAATATCTGTGCCCATTCTGTATTAAATAATGTATGTGCCTCTTTTGTATTAAAATATAATATATATGCTCTCTTTGTACTAAATAATAAAATATGTGCCCCTTTTGAAATAATATTTAATATTAGTGCGCCTTTTTGTAATAAAGAGATATGGATATTATTATTTATTAACAAGGGGAAAATATATAATTTGTTTAGAGACAGGGGCACCTTAGTTTATTACCTATGGGGCACGTACATTAATTATTTTGTAACAATAATTGGTGTACTGTAAATGACATTAAGGTTGGAGTTATACTTCATCCAGAACATAATTTGCAGCCAGCCTTATTCCCACAACTAATAATGCCAGGCCTTAGAACCTGCCACAGTTTGGTTCTTCTCTCTATACTCCCTATGCTGACAACTGTGAGAAGGAGACGTTCACACTGCTGCTAACTGTGAAGAGATCATTTCTAATCAATCAGCTCCTGTGTTAGAAATGAGCATAGCACAGTCTGAGCTAGAACTTTTCCCAGAAGTCAACATTAGGACAGGAAGCTATGACTTGAACTGTGGTGTCCCTTGAATACTATCCTTTATTGATAACATACCAACATATTAAGCAGCACTGACTTTATCTAGATAATCTTCAGCTCTGACTAGCTCCTTCAACTTTTACTTTTGTTAGTAATACAGTGATTATTTTATTTATGTAGATTCTAGATTCCATTTCTTACCAAACACCCAAGCTCAGGATCATGGCCCCAGAAGCTGGCATCACAGTATTCACATTTTGGCCCATGCGTGTGGGGAGGGCAGATGCACTCTCCAGACTGTGGGTTGCAGTTATTCTGTGTGTGCTCACAGTCACAAGCTAGGGATAAACATATGCAGATCAATCCAACCAAGCAAAGCACAAACTGAAGGAAAATACAAATAAAATGCTAATTTATGTGGAAAATATTTTAATTAATTATGCATTTAATGAGTAGGATCAGTTGCCCGGGAAACTTTATAGTCCATCCGTCAACTACACACATTGGAAGGGGCCATTTTGTGGGCTGGATTAATACTCCTGACAATGCAGAGCTCACTGAGGTGCCAGATACACTTAGCTGTTTTATTAGGCAACCCTAACACTAATAAACAAACTACATAAAGCAACACAGATCGGCCTCTAATTTATTAGCAAATGAAAGCAAACATCTAATTGTTTGCTACGGGATATAACATTTCTTGCAGTTACCTGGCACAAGCTTCCATAAATATTCTCCGTATTTTTTTTTCAATAATATATATATTTTGTATAAGCTGTTATAAAATATATAGAATTTCTGATGCATAGAATGCAGACCTTAAATGGGATCTCATGATTTGTTGATTGAGTACAATGTAAATCACATGCTCTGTTTTCTAATGAAGATATAGATTATTGTTTAAAGTTTTGCATCAAATATCATTGTGATGTCTAGAGGTACATTTACTAAGCTAAGCATTTGAAAGTTGACGCAACTTTGGCAGTTTTGACCATTGGGTTTAGGGGCAATAATATTGAATACAAAATAAGGAGTGCTTTATATTTAATATTATTGCCCGTTTAAATCCAGAAGCCAAAACCACAGAAGATGAAAAGCTCTTAGTACACCTAAGTGTGACCCACATCTGAAATAAATGTTTAGCTTTTGGAAAACATGCATTTCCCGAGTTATGAATATTATGTATATGTACTTGATGTAAGTATCTATGTACTTCTGAATGTTATTTTGATGCATAAATATTATGGTAAATATATTTTAACCAGTGCTGCCAAGACAATAGCGAATAATATAATCAATAGTAAAATTCCCTAGAGTGAATCAGTGCAAAGGACATATTTGCGTCCCATGAAACCTTACTGCCACTTGGATCTGTACTGACACAAATTAAAGCTACTTGCCACTATCACTAAAATAAGGTAATTATTTGTGTGCTAACAAAATATTTATTATTAGCATTCTACATGAATAAGGTAGTTTTCATATCTCCGAGTTAAAACATAGACAGCAACATTGTAGGTAAAACTTTACACTTTAATTGCTACATCAAGGAACTGAACCAGACAATGTAAAACTTACGTATGCAGCCACCATCCTTATATGCATAAAACCCATGAGCACAGATGTCACATTTATCCCCGGCCACTCCGATAACACATGGACACTGTCCGGCATCATTGCACACTTCAGAGATTGAACCTGATTGGCTACAGTTACATGCAAGGCAGCCGAGACCAGATGTCAAGCCATAGAATCCAGGCTGGGGAGGAAACATTAAGATCACACTTAGCAGGATGCAAGAGCGAAAAATTTACTATATCCAGTTTTGGAGTAGTTATAATAATGGAAGTAATAAACCCGTACAGTGAATTTAAGTGCAACTTCTGCTGTGGTTGTTTCTAGTCATTCTAATGTCTAAGGGGAGAACTGATTACTCTTCTTACCCCTTATACGAACTACCAGAAACATTTATATACAGTCAGGTGCATAAATATTGGGACATTGACAGAATTTTCAGATTTTGGCCTCTATTCACCACCACAATGGCTTTGAAATGAAACAAACAAGATGTGCTTTAACTGCAGACTTTCAGATTTAATTTCAGGGTAATTACATCCAAATCAGGTGAACAGTGTAGGAATTACAACGGTTTCTATATGTGCCTCCCAGTTTTTAAGGGGCCAAAAGTAATGGGACAAACTAAACAATCCTAAATCTAACTTTCACTTTTTAATACTTTGTTGCAAATCCTTTGCAGGCAATTATAGCCTGAAGTCTGAAATGCATAGACATCACCAGACGCTGGGTTTCATCCCTGGTGATACTCTGCCAGGCCTCTATTGCAAATGTCTTCAGTTCCTGCTTGTTCTTGGGGCATTTTCCCTTCAGTTTTGTCTTCATCAAGTGAAATGCATGCTCAATCGGATTCAGGTCAGGGGATTGACTTGGCCATTGCATAACATTTCACTTTTTAGCCTTAAAAATCTCTTCGGTTGCTTTTGCAGTATGCTTCGGGTCATTGTCCATCTGCACTGTGAAGCACCGTCCAATGAGTTCTGAAGCATTTGACTGAATATGAGCATATAATATTGCCCGAAACACTTCAGAATTCATTCTGCTGGTTTTGTCAGCAGTCACAGCATCAATAAATACAAGGGAACCAGTTCCATTGGCAGCCATACATGCCCACGCCATGACACTACCACCACCATGCTTCACTGATGAGGTGGTATGTTTTGGATCATGAGCAGTTCCTTTCCTTCTCCATACTCTTTTCTTCCCATCACTCTGGTACAAATTGATCTTTGTCTCATCTGTCCATAGGATTTTGTTCCAGAACTTTAATGGCTTTTTTAGATGTTGTTTGGCAAACTCTAATCTGGTCTTCCTGTTTTTGTGGCTCACCAATGGTTTACATCTTGTGGTGAACCCTCTATATTCACTCTTGTGAAGTCTTCTCTTGATTGTTGACTTTGACACATATACACTTACCTCCTGGAGAGTGTTCTTGATTTGGCCAACTGTTGTGAAGGGGTTTTTCTTCACCAGGGAAATAATTCTTCTGTCATCCACCACAGTCGTTTCCGTGGTCCCCCGGGTCTTTTGGTGTTGCTGAGCTCTCTGGTGCGTTCTTTCTTTTTAAGATGTTCCAAACAGTTGATTTGGCCACACCTAATGTTTTTGCTATCTCTCTGATGGGTTTGTTTTGATTTTTCAGCCTAATGATGGCTTGCTTCACTGATAGTGACAGCTCTTTAGATCTCATATTGAGAGTCGACAGCAACTGATTCCAAATGCAAATGTCACACCTAGAATCAACTCCAGACCTTTTACCTGCATAATTGATAATGAAATAACGAGGGAAATAGCTTTTGAGTTGATAGTGGGAGGCACATATAGAAACCGTTGTAATTCCTACACCGTTTATCTGATTTGGATGTAATTACCCTCAAATTAAATCTGAAAGTCTACAGTTAAAGCACATCTTGTTTGTTTCATTTCAAAGCCATTGTGGTGGTGAACAGAGGCCAAAATATGAAAATTATGTCAATGTCCCAATATTTATGCACCTGACTGTATGAGCTCTGTGCACAAGTATTATAATTGTTCAGCATTATTACATCACCCTATAATTATTCAGGCATTATAACATCTACTGATATTTATTCTTACATCTGTAGCAAGAAAATGTATATTTTGCTCTGCTGCCAGAACCTATATACATAAATCATACATAAATGTATAGGCTGTATAGCTCAAACTTCAGTATTCATTGTTCCTTACTTCACACTGGTCGCATTGTTTTCCGAACACATTTGGTTTACAGTCACACCAGCCAGTCTCATGGTGGCAAAGGGCAGAGCTGGAGCTATTCGGGTGGCACTCACATGCTTCAAACAGATGAAAAAAGTTACAGTTACAATTACAGAATGTAAATGTGGTTAAACTGCCTCATTTCAACCACCAGCAGTCATCTGTAACCCATCAGTGCTGTGCTGCCTGATTGCTGCAGAACAGCATTGGCATATTCTGAGGACATTACAAACAAGCGGCTGGTCATAAATATTGAGCCTGCAGCAATATCACTGTATAGCAGTGGTTCCCAAACTTTGTTTGAATCACGGCACCCTAGAGTATCAGCATTTTTTTCATGGCACCTCTAGGCTAAATTTCTTATTGAGAAAGTCTGCAAGCATTATTACATTTAGTAAACCTTACTATGTGCTTTATTTCTAGCATAAGGAAGGATAACAAAATAATAATAACTATTGGATAAAATCTAAAAAACATATATCATGCATAAAACAGAATGACGTAATAACTAACTGGGTGCGCTGGTGTTATAAATGACAAAAAAACAAACTCATTCTGAAACAGTTTTCTGTTATTCACAGTAGCAGCATGCAGTGTGTTTATAATATAACATGATGCAATACAATGTGTACACACATATATTATGCTGAATTTCAAATCTGAGGCTTTAGTAAAGCTCAACATCACATTGGGGAAGCTTTGCCTTAAATGCTATTACAAATCATCTATATATTATAAACCTACATTCTTTTTAACAGTAAAGAGATAAAGTAGAGAGAGCTAAAGACCCAACCAATCAGCTGCTAACAGATAGGAGCTGATTGGTTGGTACTTTATCTCTCTCCAAGGCTTAGTACATCTCCCCCTAAGCAGTTAAACACTTACCAGTACAATTCTTTGCTAAAAGTGCATCCCCATGGAATCCTCCTGCACATCTTTCACAGTATCGCCCAGCTGTATTATCAATACATTTAAGACATTCTCCCGTCATGGAGTCACAATGACCATCTTCAAAAGGGTCTATATTGCCATTACAGTCACAAAGGACACAGGACCCTCCAGGCACTGATGGATTCCCAAAGTAACCTTTTGCACATCTGGAACACGGCAAGAGTTCATCAGTACTATTGCTTCTAAAGTCTCAGGATTCTTATGTTTAAAACAGGAAAGAAGTTTATATACTGTAAATTAGAATTATGCATAGAACTAAAGTGGCTGTCACAACCCAAAACAATGCTATCACATCCCCCTAAGAGACTTTTACCTGCAAATACTTGTCCCAAACTTTCCTGCCCTTGGCATTCTGTGTGAGGTGCTGGAGTGCTGGTTCACAAAGGTATCAGTGCTGATAACTCTCTGATAAATCTATGGCTTTTAAAGGTGGGTACACACTGAACAGATATATTTGCAGATCGAGTGATCTGCAGATATATCTGTAGATGATGGTCGTTCATATACGCTGAACGGCCATCAAATTCCAGGCAGCCGTGGGTCCCGCTGGCCAGGTCGGGGGAGGGTCCATTCCCCTCCCCATGGCTGCCGCTGCATGTGTACGGTGCCAAGTCAGGACTGTAGAGAGGATGGTCCAGTACCTCCCAATGGTAGCGCTGCAACAACTTGAACGTCTGTCCAGACGTTAACAAAGGCAGTGTACTAATCGCAAACCTGTTTCCGTGCCATGCCATTATCATCGTACACCTCGACAAAATGGCTAGGAATTTCAGCTTCTGATGTGCCCTCTAGACGCAGAAATCTGATCACACTACGCACCTCAGTGTTTGACCATGTGTCCGCCAGCTGATGTTGGGACAGTATGACTGATATGAGGCACAGTCTAATTCTCAAATGTTTACGAGAACTAAAGATTCATAATAGCACAATAAAAAGTATAGTTCTTCAAAGAGAAATAATTGACCATGAAGGTGAGAGTCTACAGTATTATATGCTCTAAAAACAATAATTCATAACATTTATACATGGTCTACCCTGCACATATCAAGCTACAGGCCTACTCTCCACTCTCAGGAGACACATCCACAAACTAGAACAGCACCCAGGTGTGTGGAAAGACAGAAAAAACTAGAGGAGCAATGTACAAATGTGTACATGTCATACGGAATCCAAAATCCTACCATTTCTAGACTAGACACAATTACGCTAATTTAGACACATGCGACCGCCAAGGAATATCTTTTGCTGCATATTGTAAATGTGGTCAGAGTAAAGACACCAAACTACATAGTATTTCAACTATTGCAATAGCTATTATTCAGCAAAAGAACTGAAGAAAATACAAAACATTATTAAATTCAAGGCATTAATATATTCTTAAGACATACATACTTTTCACACCGTGTTCCAGTATAGCCAGGTGGACACTGGTCACACACCACATCCTCGTCAGTAGACAAATAACATGTGGGGCTGAAACTAAAAGAGTGGAGATATATTATTTATTTATACATACAGTAACAGATCAGTAAGATATTTACCTGGACGGCAAAATAACCATAAAACAATAACAAAAAAAATTCTATGAAGGGACAGCATATGTCTAAATGAATTAATTTAATTAAAAAACAAATCTTTATTAGCTTGACGTTAGAATATAATTACTTTTATCAATAATATTGTCTAAACACAGTATATTAAAATATAGTTTTGAAAGGAATAAGGAAAATGTATGTACAAGAAGATAAATTGACTAAAATATGAGTCTACCTGGTCCAATTCATTATCATTTATCACATTCTAATGTCAGGTATGTCATAAAGGTTAAGATCAAAAATAAAATACAATCCTATATTTTTAATGTATATTACATTCTATCATATTGAAGAAATGTCCTTGTCTCATAATATTGCAGCCGATGAAATGTTCAAATATAAATGTAACATATTAGTGATCCTTATGAGAGAAATCTCTGGTAGTGGAGCTACTGTTTACACGTCAACTGATACAATGTTTATTCATTGTGCAAAGGTTACTATTTACATTCTTCAGATGTCTCACTAAAATATCAATACACTGCTTTAGTTATTTCTGCTAGATGCGTTTTGTACTGCAACTAGATGTGGTCTCTGGCACTGTCTGGGTTTTCTCTCTTTCTCTCTCTCCTCCTGGGGGAGATGTACTAAGCTTTGGAGAGAGAGAAATTACCAAAGAATCAGCTCCTAACTGTCACTTTACAGGTAGTGTTTGAATAATGACAGATAGGAGCTGATTGGTTGGTACTTTATCTCTATCCACTTTATCTCCCTCCAAGGTCTAGTACATCTACCCCCTATCTCTTTAGCACTCTTCATATTATTATTATTATTATTATTATTATTATTATTATTATTACAATTACAATTACAAAGGACATAACAATGTGAACAGGAAACCAGTGACTTACAGTACAATATAATGCAGGACAGGGACAAGGTTTATATACATTGCTGCATTAGCGATCATAACACTCAAGTAAGCAACAGGGAAAAAACAACCAAGTGATAGATGCCCAAGTGGGGAGTGAGGAGTAGATGAAGGTATAAGGAGAAGCACAAGAGGGTAGAGGGCCCTGCTCGTGAGAGCTTACATTCAAATGGGGAGGGGCAGACAAAACAGGCGTGACACAGATGGGGTAGACAGGGAAGAAGGAGCATGTAGCAGCAGATTAGGATGAGAGCTGGAAGGCTATGATGAAGTAGTGGGTCTTGAGAGCCCGTTTGAAGATATGTAGAGAGGTGCAGAGTCTAATAGGGAGAGGGAGAGTGTCCCAGAGGTAGGGAGCAGCACGGGCAAAATCTTGGAGGCAGGAGTGGGTGGAAGTAATCAGTTGGCAGGAGTGGCGGCGTGCATATGTTCAGCGAAGAGGGCGGATGGGAGTGCGATGGGAGATGAAGTCAGAGCTGTAAATGGGTGAGGAGTGGGTGAGGGCTTTGTAGGTGAATGGAAGAACCTTGAATTGGGTTCTGAGGGAGAAGAGGAGCCAGTGGTGGGCTTGTAGGAGAGGGGGAGGCAGATGTAGAACGTTTGGAGAGGATGATGACCCAAGCAACAGCATTGAGGACAGATTGGAGTGGAGAGAGGTGGGAGTCAGGAAGGCCTGATAGGAGGAGGTTACAGTAGTCCAATGTGGAAATGACGAGTAAGTGGATGAGAGTTTTAGTAGCATCCTGTGTGAGAAATGGTCTGATCTTGGAAATATTCTTCAGCACTCCTCCCACTGTTTTTCTCCTCCCCATTACTCTGTTTCTCTCTTCTCCTTCATCTGTCTATTAGCACTTGTTTTTATTATAAAGCGTATCCTTGGCATTACTTTTATTCTTATCATCTTTACTATTGTATAGGGTGTTTCACTCGCTTTTGGCACCAAAGTTTTTCTTATAACTTTCAAAGTAATATATGTAACTTAGTGAAAAGTGACACAGACATACCTTGGTCTATGAGAAACATGAGGAAGTCATACCTAATGTTGAAAGTGTCTGCCATTAGCATACAGGCCAGCTGTTCACACATGCACAAAGTGAAGGTCAGCTGTTCACCACCCTAGTCAGCAACTCAGTCCAAGATTCAGATAGGGGAGCCACACCTACTAACCCTAACCTTCCGTCTAACAGCAGTATTTACCGTTGTGATGTCGGTGTTTGGGTTGCTGACCCCGGGATTCTGACAGGTGTCGGGATTCCAGTGCTGGCATTCTAAGAGCCAGCATCCCGACTGTTGGGATATTGACTGGATCCCATGGCTGTATATGATAGTGGCACAAGCTAACTACCAGCTGGTCTTACCGCTTGCAGTGTCTCTATGTGACTGTAACACAGGCCAACTATTGGCATATTTTATTGTTGGCATCTGCTCTATTTGGCAGAGGAACAGACTAACTAGCGACTATGTTATTGCTGACAGTAGCTCTATGAGGTTATGACACAGGCAAAATACTGGCTGATGTTACTGCTGGTAGTTGCTCTATGTGGTAGTGACACAGTATAACTAGTTCTTGATGTTACTGCTGTCAGTGGATCCATGTGATAGCGACATAGGCTAACTGCTGGCTGATGTCACTGCTGATAGTGGCTCCATGTGGGGGTGACACAGCTGATGATACTACTGATGGGGATGCAGGGTAATTACATGCTGATGTTACTGTTTACAGCTGTTCCGTGTGATAGTGTCACAGGTTTAATTGGCTACTGATGGAGAGTCTGTTCCCCATACAGGCGCTCTCCTACACACACCTGCAATCTGTATTTTCTCAAAATCCACTTACTCTACAATAGCAAAAAGAGCTGCTTGGCCTGATTCAGAGGTAGACGCAATGTCGATGTCAGACACAAGTGGGCAATGTTTTCAGTCTGCGCATGCATCCCGATGTTTACCAAAGGGGGACGTAGAGTGAATTTAGATATAGAGAGGTGGGCGTTTCTGGGTGGTAACAGAGGGTGGTCAGATGCGGACATATCACGATAAGCAACTGACTGACTGCGACTTTTTACGCCATTGCACTGAATTCCAATGGCCATCTTCGGACAGACATTCTGTGCCTCATATGGGAGCTGGGGCAATGTTTGATGGTGCAACTTTTTCCGCAAAGGGGCGCATTAGCGCAGCAGCCAGAAGGCGCCTCTGTGTGAATTCCTCCGGCTGCGGTATTAGCATTAATATGCAGTCACGCTGCGTAAAACCTTGCAGTCACGGCAGCATCAGTGTCCACCTCTGAATCCAGCACAGGGGACCTTATTCAGTGTCAGTCGCGAGCGCTGAGCGCTCGCAACCGACTCAATGTTGGTCCACAGGGCATGCGCACGACGGAGACTGCTCCGTCGTGCGCATGCGCGAGCCCCCGCTAACGACGGATCACCCGTCGTTAGCGGGCTCGAAGCAGACGGAGCGGGCTGTCGATGTTGATTGACAGCTCGCTCCGTTTGCTAGGGGGACAGGGGGCGTGCACGGCAAAACGGAGGCGTTCCTTTCGGAACGCTTGCCATTTTGTGGGCGTCCCAACTGACATCATCAGTGATGTCAGTGGGAAGCTTCCTGCTCAAACAGAGCAGGAAGCTCCCTGGGGCTTAAGGTTGACGAGACCCTACCCTAGGGTCTCGTCGTAAGCCCCGATGGTCGCGATGGTCTTGACCATCGCGACCATCTCCCTTAGCGTACGTTAGAGCTGTGGGTGTTAACCCACAGCCTAATGACCGACATGGAGGCGACCGTTCAGGATGCAAGCAGCCGCCCTGTTTCTGAGCGACCGCTTGCATCCTACGACCGCCTCTGAATGAGGCCCAGAGTCTCTTACTCAGAAATACTTGGTTGTTACAAATTCCAACACCAAGCTACATTTTTATGATTTATCCTGCTACATTATGATCAGTGTTTCCTATGACTTTTCCAAAGGGGCAAGAATCCTTGTCAAAGAAGCCCAGTCAATTGATTAAACTATTATTGATATAAAATAATGGTAATGCTTTTTTTCTGAGGACTAGATGCAATGAAATCAGTAACATACAGTTTGTGGCATACTCAGTATAACAAAAATGGAAGAACCTTACTTGTTAGAAGAAATGCTTAGAGGACATGCACACAGCTGGCAGTCGTGAGGTGTGCCAGCAGACGGGTCACCATAGAAGCCTGGCAAACACTGGTCACAGTGCGGCCCTGTAGTATTGTGTTGACAACCCTGAGGATTTTACATTATGAAGAAACATCAGAATCTGACATACAAACACATTTCATAAAGAAAGATATTCAATGTTATCTCCTAGCCAAATTTACAATACAATTCCAGGTTAAAGGAACGTTTACAAGACTCTGAGGGGTATATTTGCTAATGTTTGAATTTGAGTTTTGTGTGATTTCACATTCGAATTGCATTCGGTTTTCATTCAATTTTACCTTTGGGGATTTACTAAAGGCAAAACCGAATGTCAATTCGAACATAACACCGAATCCAACTGAAATCCCACTAAAAATTGAACATCGGTACTTTTACATACACCAACATACAAATCCCACATTTACTAAAATTCGATTTGAAAAGGAACACCAAATCGAACTCAAAATCAGATTTCAAATCCCCAAAATAATAGACCTGCTCCATGCTGGCAATTTTAGCATGAGCAGGTATGAATTACACAGATGCATGCACAGATCAGTGAGATACGTGCATGCTTCTGTGTGGAAAAAGTTTGTAAAGTGTTAAAATTAAATATAAAAAATATGTGGGGTTCCCCCCTAAAAGCACACCTAGCACCAGCCTTTCCTGAACCAGTCCTCCTCATGGATCCCCAGACTGGGATGACTAGTGGTCAGGTACAATGCTTTGGACGGGGGACCCAGTGAAAAGGTACCCCGGCTGTGGCATTACACCGCCACTAGAAAGAGTACAGTGCTGGTTTTGAAAAGTACAGAGGACCACTATATTTTTTTGTCTCCCATATTTCCAAAACCAGGACCGGCTCACTGAGCCCAGTGCTGGTTTGTGTAAAATACAGGGGACCTCTACGTCTTTTGTCCCCCATATTTTCACAACCAGGACCAACTCACTAAGCCCAGTGCTGGTTTGTGCAAAATACGGGGGACCCCTACGTCCTTTGTTCCCCATATTTTCACAACCAGGACCGGGTCACAAAAACCTGTTGCTGGTTGTGCTTTTAGGGGGGGTCCCCACATATTTATTTTTTACAAATTTTTAACTCTTTACAAACTTTTTCCACACAGAAGCATGCACAGATCTCACTGATCTGTGCATGCACCTGTGTAATTCACACCTGCTCATGCTAAAAATTCCAGTATGAAGGTCTATTATTTTGAGGATTTGAAGAACGATATGAAGTTCAATTTTGTGTTCAATTTGGACATTGGCATGCAAAATCGAACAAGAAATCACCGTTTAAAAACGAGCCAAATCGAATTCGATTTAAAAAAGGCTTCCAAAATTGAATTTTAGTAAATGTGGGATTTTGAGAGAGATTTGATTCGAGTTCAGGTGAGCTAAATCGAACAT
Source organism: Taudactylus pleione (assembly GCA_031769625.1). Taxonomy (NCBI): domain Eukaryota; kingdom Metazoa; phylum Chordata; class Amphibia; order Anura; family Myobatrachidae; genus Taudactylus; species Taudactylus pleione. Next base: position 34,870,168 of record JAUIMM010000092.1, read on the forward strand.
AAAATTGAATGCAAAATTGAACTTAGTATAGTATAAATAATATACATTATCTAAATTCATTAGTTCTACAATCTGAAGCTTTAACCAAGAAACAGATCTTTCAATTAATATACTGAACAATGACCAATAAGACTAATTTTTCAAATTTTAAAACAAATACCTTCCACCATGCTAATTAACAGCAATGTGCACCAATTCTTCCTTAAATCATCTGGTTTTAAGAATCTGTATACATTTTGCACTGGAAAATGTCAGGGTGAAAAATGTTACCATTACTGGGGGATTGGGCTGCCTGGATTGGGCACTCATTGCTGAGTACGAGCCAGGGCAAGCCCCAGACTGGCAGAAAAAGTAGCATGTTTGCACAATGGGAAGCTCAGAAAGAGCAGACAGACTGTCTCAGACAGGCCTTATGCCCGTACAAGGAATATTATAATATCTGCTGAATAGAGTGATTTTAACAACCCTGAAATTGAAGCTGCTACTTACATAACATGCACCATTGGTGTCACATTCAGTCGCATGGCCATTGCATTCACAAGGCTGACAAATGCCCCCAAAGAGGGTTCCACCAACCCGGTAGTATCCAGGAATACAAGACTAGACGAGAGATATACAGACAGAGATTCATCTTTCAATATGACAGCTGATGTTTTCATAGTTAATGACATTTGTTCCATATTAAAAAGGGGTTTTATACAGATAAGAGATACAAAGGTCACCAGAAAAAAAAAAATAATGGCTAAAGTGATATTTAATGGACTGAACCTGAAACTAAGGGATTCTGGGTAACTCAGAAGGTTTCAAGGCTTATTATAAAAATAGTACAACCAAAAAAATCAGCACGGCAGCATGTGACATGACAATCAATTTATTCATTCAATACACAGTACTGATTGTCTCTATAAATATGGCAAAATACAAAAATGCAGTGACTAATACATGAACTTATTGTATTGCTGGCCCTGAACTTGCTAATGAGGTTGACTGACTTGCTTAAATAGATAGCAGATAATAGATTGCAGAAGCTGTAGCCAGGACATGGAATGCTAAGACCAGTCATTAGTGATAAACTTTAAATCAGTAATTTCATATGTATGATAAGCATTTCATGCCAGTGAAATATACTAATGCTAATTTCTAATTTGTGCAATTGGTTACATGACATTGTTCCACCCAATGTGACACACGTCGTTACCTATAAAACACCTCCTGTGGATGCAAATGTAACACTCCAGGCAACGCTTCCTGGAGAAACTGAATAAGACTGTGTTATATAGAGAGGATGGTGGCATCTGACTTATTGTGGAGAGACTTGAGTGATCCAACTACTGTTCTGTGAGGTCTCCTGCCTGAAGTCTTTAATGCAGCAGCCGTCTTGTCTCATGGTATATAATAAATTGATAAGTCAGAGGTACCTCAACATTAAATTAAGCATAAATGACATGGAAGGTGAATACGAGGGATATAGTTGGTAAAAAAATGTCCTGCAAACCCTTTAAGTAACTTTTTATTTATAATAAGGATATGGTCTATTTAATGTGGGATATAACATTGTATGTCCATGTTTTGTTTTACTACTGTCACTTCACTGAATCCTTGCTGTCCCTGTTCTTGGAAAAAACAGTTAAAAGTTGAAAAAGAAGTGCTGCTCAAATATAATTATGAATATTATATTTTACTATGTATTTAAAAAATATTCAAGGATTAATATAAACAATTCTAATCATAACTATATATGACCATAAATACACAAATTCATAAATAGTTTTTATTATCATAGGTGATAATTCTAAAACATCATTGGTATTGGATATCCATTATTACCACATCACATAGACCTTGATTTGTCACTATTAAAGTTCGGAGAGGAAATATGAACTTTATATTTCCTCTCCGGACTGCAATGTAGGGATCCTGGCAGCGGATTGTGGTTTATATAGGACAACATTCTAAAGGATATTGCAATTTGTGCCTTGGTCATAAGGTGAGAATCCATCCAAAGAAGTTGTGACCATTTCTTCTCTCCGGACTGCATTGTGGAAATCCTGGCAGCGGATCGAGTAAAAATTTGGTCTAATATAGACATCATATTGAACAATTCTACTGTGGTAACACGGACAGTGTACTTTAAATCTAAGGGGTGCCTTTCCTTTTATCTCAAGGAAGTTCCAGAAACAGCATGAGATGCATCACATGTGGTATCTATAAAAGTTAGCAAGTTTAGAAGCATGCTTTATTACAAAAAACTGGACTTCACTAACTTTTGATATATTGGAATGAGACTACTAACTAATACTAATTGGAGACAAAAATAGTGACAAATCAAGGTCTATGTGATGTGGTAATAATGGATATCCAATATCAATGATGTTTTGGAATTATCACCTATGATAATAAAAACTATTTATGAATTTTTGTATTTATGGTCATATATAGTTATGATTAGAATTGTTTATATTAATCCTTGAATATTTTTTAAATACATAATAAAATATAATATTCATAATTATATTTGAGCAGCGCTTCTTTTTCAACTTTTAACTGTTTTTTCCATTTCTTTGGATGCAATATTAGCAAGCATTCATCACTAAGAAGCAGCAGCTTAAATATAGTTGACAATCTGTTAGACTGAGCGCTAAGTAATACGATCTTTGGTCCCTGTTATTGAGCTGTCCTACATATACTGTATTACCTATACTGCCATAATTCCAGTGCCTGAGGATCAAAGGACAGATCTGAACCCTTGGACTATAATGATAATACCAAGAGCCTTCCACTGTATCTCTATATAAATACTATTTCCAGGATTTTCCTCCAATACCTCACAAGATGTCCCGGCATAACCAGGTGGACATTCACAGTTTTCCACTTGTACTGCTGGCAAGAGGTCTATCACATTCGGTGTTGCCGTATCCAATGTTACTGAGCTTAATCTAAGAAACAGAAATGAGGACAAATCAGTGATCTGCAATTAGAAAAATTAAATAAATTAAAATTATTATATCTATATTTGAGACTTACAAAGACATCTTGTGGTTCATTTGCTCATTGTACTGCATCAACAATACTGCATGGACTACTGTTGTTATGGGGTACAGTAGCTAGTGAAGGCCTAATCACATGGATTACATTGTCAGGACTGTTAGCTCTTGTTTGGGAGAAAGAGTGCTGGCTTTATATATTTCATTCCGGTCATCTCCAGTAAAAAACAATTTCATATGAGACATACCGATCAGCCATAACATTGTGTAGGTCCCCCTCATTCAGCCAAAACAGCTCTGGCCTGTTGAGGCATGGACTCTCCAAGGCCTCTGAAGGTGTCCTGTGGCAACTGGCACCACAATGTTAGCAGCAGATTCTTTAAGTCCTGTAAATTGCAAGGTGGGGCCTCCATTGCTTGGACTTTTTTCAGCAAATCCCACAGATGCTCAATCGGATTGAAATCTGGGGAATTTGGAGGCCAAGTCAACACCTTGAACTCTTTTTCATGTTCCTCAAACCATTCCTGAACCATTTTTGCAGTGTGGCACGATGCATTATCCTGCTGCTGATAGAGGCCACTGCCATCAGGGAATACCGTTGCCATTAAAGGGGTTAGTTGGTCTGCAATAATGATTAGATAGGTGGTATGTGTGTAAGTAACATCCACATGAATGCCAGAACCTAAGGTTTCCCAGCAGAACATTACCCAGAGAATCACACTGCCCACTGCCTCAGTTGGCCTGCCTTCTTTCCATAACGTATCTTGGTGCCATCTCTTCCTTAGGTAAATGATGCACACGCACCTGCACATATGTGATTTACCAGACTAGGCCACTTTCTGCCATTGCTCATGGTCCAGTTCTGACACTCATGTGCTCATTGTAGGTGATTTCAGCGGTGAACAGGGGTCAACATGTGACCAGTCTGCGGCTACACAGCCCCACATGCAGCAAGCTGTGATGCACTGTGTGTTCCGACACCTTTCTATCATATCCAGCATTAACTATTTCAGCAATTTGTGCTACAGTAGCTCTTCTGTGGGATAGGACCACATGAACTAGCCTTTGCTCCCCACGCGTATCAATGAGCCTTGGCTACCCATGACCCTGTCGCAGGTTCACTGGTTGTCTTTCCTTGGGCCACTTTTGGTAGGTACTAACCACTGCATACCAGTAACAAGACCTGCCGTTCTGGAGATGCTGTGACCCAGTTGTCCAGCCATCACAATTTGGCCCTTGTCAAAGTTGCTCAGATCACTTAAGTAAGCTCTTTAAGAGTAAGCTCTGCCACGGATTTCACTTCTAAATCTGTTACAGACATTGGCATATTATTGGAGCTTACTGTGCATTACAACACAGAGCCAGCGCTGAAAATACAGTGCCTACGACTTGATACACTGCTGGAGTACATTGGGACTGATACCTAATAGATATCTAAATACCTGCTCAGCAGATTACACAGATACAGTAACACACCTACTTCTTCAATATCAGCTACAAAGAGGTGCCTCTTATTATATATTTTTTTCTTTTTTTTCCCTAGACTGTGAGTATATGGAATTCCAATGATATACTGAATATATGCACAATGCATGTCCATCCCGGGTGCATCCCACCTGAGACCCCTTTCAGACTGACGGCCCGAACCGGCAATAATGCGGAGTCTATGATGTCACCTCCATCACTGCTGAGCCGGCACTTGGAGATGATCTCAGCTGCGATTTTTGCAGCTGAGGATTCACGAAAATATGCTAATGGACAACAACTATCTCATCTCCGGGCTCCGCGTATGAGCTAACGCCCCTGGTTCAGGATCCACCAATGTCCACTTATTGTCCTGACATATGAATACAGATCCATAGAAATAGGTGGACAGACCCACAAACAGGTTTTGGCCATACACACATACTGTATATACTAAAACAAACATACATATATTCAAAACGACATATAAAGTTATAGTTAGTACCTGCTGACTGATTTTTTGGCAGTGTTGTAACTTGCTCTTATCCAAAGATGGTTTATATTAGCAAGAACAGTCATAAGCCTGTCTCTGTCCACAGGTCTCTTGGTATAAAAGTCCAAAAAACTATCCGGTAGCAGTTTTAGCTCAGCTGTGTATTCCTCGTATGGCTGCAGCAGTAAGCCATCTGTCTTTGTACCTATGGTAATGCCACTTCCCTGAAAGAAACAGGAATGTACATGCAAAGGAACAACTTATTTTACATACTAAATAGCTATTGGTATCTAATTTATATAGCAACATATTGTATACATACAATTAAAAAGGATAATTAGTTATTTCATTTAAACTTGTTTGTTTTTATTTCGCTAAAGACAAATCTTATCTCAGATTAGTAACTAAAACAATCACATAATCTACTTGAATGTAGTCTCATTTCTCAAGACTAATGCTGGCCATACACTAGCGTGATTTCGGGCCGATTGCCCGAATTTTGACGCGTCGTACGATGAATCGTGTGGAAATCGTGTAGCATTTAGGTAGGAAAACAATTCAATGCACACTCCCGCAGCTCTTAAAGCATATCGTATGATCAGATGTGCAGCCTATCACATCTATCGTGATCGTATGCAGATCGTGCTGTGTATTTGCGCATGCGATGCATCGTGCATCCGACCGTCCGAGCCGCGTAATTTGTTTAAAAAAAAACACTGATGCACGCACGGGTGAGGGAGATCCGTGATGCATTCATCTGTCTTTAATAAAATAAACACAGATGCAGGGATTGTTCAGTGAGAACCATCCATGCATCTGTGAAAAAAAAAACTGTTTAAAAAAAAAAAACAACGGTGTGCCACCCCCCACAGAGCAACCAGTCCGAGGCTTTTAGTGACCCAGTGCTGGTTGTGCAACATACGGGGGACAAATGACATAGTGGTCCCCCGATTGTAAGCACAACCAGCACCGGGTTAGTAAGAACCAGCCCTGGCTGCCAAAATACGGGGGACAAACAACATAGGGGTCCCCCAAATTCTGCGCAACCAGCACTGGGCTCTGATCTGGTCCTGGAAATACAGGGGAAAAAATGCGTAGGGTCTCCCTGTTTTTCCAGAACCAGCACCATTTTTCTAGCAGGGGGCTAATGCCACAGCCCAGGGAGCCCTTTCACCGGGTTTACTAGCCGAAACATCAACCCTGAATGCTAGTCAATCCAGGCCAGAGATCCCTGGGGAGCTGGGGACCCCCCCAATAAGGGGTGCCTCCCTCTAGGGCACCCCAGGCCTAGGCTGATAGCCCGGTGCTATCACTGGCACCCACCGCCCCAGTGTAGTGTAACAAAAGAAGTGAAAACATTGTCTTTATGACTAGAACTGCAGGTTCCAGCAAGCCTCCCCCACGTGCTGGTACTTGGAGAAATGTTACCTAGTTCGTGGGTCAGATTTTTTTTATTTTTGTGTTTTACCAAGAACAAGGATGCCTACAGGGACAAGAGGACCAGTCAAGGTAATGTGGATGGATGTTTATGTATGTATGTATTAAAACTATACTGTCATGGTGTGTGTGTGTATTGTATTTATTTATAAATTTTTATTTTTTCACAGGTGAACGACAAATACCAGCGGGGTCTTAATGCCCCGCATGCTGGTACTTGTGGTTCTCCAAGAACCAGCATGTGGGGGTGGCTTGCTGGGACCTGCAGCTCTACTCATAAAGACAATGTTTTAACTTTTTTCTTTTACTCTACACTTTTACACTATCAACCCGGCACCCACCTTCGCTTTTGCCCTTCTGCTCCACGGGAGGTTTCTGTCCTCCCTGAGCTCGCCTTAGGACACCTTAGGACACCTGCGTTACGGTTTGACAGGTGTACCGCCCCGGTCAAACTCCCCACCAGGGTTGCCGGGGATAGCCCCGGGCTATCAGCCGAGGCCTGCTGTGGCCTGCGGTGCCCTGGACCCCTTTATTGAGGGAGTCCCCAGCTCCCTAGTGATTCCTGGCCTGGACTGACTAGTGGTCAGGGTTGATGCTTCGATTTGGGGACTCTGTGAATGGGCTTCCCGGGCTTTGGCATCAGCCCCCCACTAGAAAAAGTCCGGTGCTGGTTCTGGAAAATACAGGGGGACCCTATTAACTTTTCCCCCCTGTATTTCCAGAACCAGGACCAGATCAGAGCCCAGTGCTTGTTGCACAGAATACGGGGGACCCCTACATCGTTTTTTCCCTGAATTTTGGCAACCAGGGCTGGTGACTAGCCCATTGCTGGTACGGGGGACCCCTATGTCATTTGTCCCCCATATGTTGCACAACCAGCACTGGGTCACTAAAAGCCCGGGGCTGGTTGCTCTTTGGGGGGGATGCAGTTTTAAAAAAAAAAAACACTTTTTTTTACAGATGCACAGATGGTTCTCACTGAACCATCCCTGCATCTGTGTTTATTTTATGAAAGAAAGATGCATGCATCATGGATCTCCCTCACCTGTGCGTCCATTGGTCTTTTTTTTTAACAGTAGCTGCAGCTCATTTACATTGGACATTCCTTAACATTTCTGATCCTAGAAGAGATGTATCAAACCTCCTAAAGAGTGGAGAAGTTGTCCATAGACAACCAATCAGCTTTGGCTGTCATTTATAGAAAGTACTTGATAAATGATAGCAAGTCTAGGCTGCTATACACAACTTTTCAACTTCTCCTCTTTAGAAGATTTAATACAGTACCTCTCCCCCTATCACAGAGCACACTATAGTAGCCCTATCATACATGATACATAAAAATCATCCTCCCAATAGACAGTGAATTTAACATTTCTGAAGCTCAGCTAAACTCATTCATTCATTGTTATCTTTAAAGTAAAGTATGACCAACATGATGTGCAAGAAAAAGAGCAAGCTCTTCAGCAGTCCCAGGACACAAGCCTATTGTGCCAAATGTTAAATTCCACCCTGAAAGTAAGTCAGTCTCAGTCTGGGCAACAGAAGATTTGCCTTAACATACACAGTGGAGTAATTCTGCCTACTGTATATATTCAATGCTTCATGATGTGTTCCCACATTGTTTGGCTGCACACATCACGGTAGAATATTTTATGCCAAAATGGGAAATTTTTATGATTACCTCTATGGTGTGCAAAGGAAAACTGACAAGCTTGGTGGTTTCAAAAGTGTTGCTGTGCTTTGCAGCTATTGTCTCTAAATAAATTGTCCCCTTTGATTAAATATCATTAAACAAAATTTGTATTGTTGCACTGTATCTCCAGGTTTGCTGAATTACCCCAATAAGAACAACAATCTCATCTCATCTCTGCTCCCTCTCTTACAAATATTAAATGAGCTGCACGGCCATGGGAGCACCTCTAATGGAAAAGAAATATGACACATACACTGAAGCTCTAAGAGTAAACAATCATCACATTACCTGTATAACAAGGTCAACATGAGAGATCAATTCACCATCTGCACTCTCCACAGGAATATCATACGACACTGTATACCTCAGGAACCCACCGAAAGATGTCAACTGTAATTGTTAAGTAATTATTATTATTATATTTTTTATTATTATTATTATTATTATTATTATTATTAAGTAAATACACAGTACAACACAAAAACAAAAGACAATCATATAAAGAAGCCACAAACAATAAGCTTACATAGTAGTCTCTAACAAATATAAATCCCACAGTGTTAAATATTATCCTCAAGTTATTTATTTTATAAATGTAATATACAGTAGTCTATTTGCATTCGTATATGAACAGGTGTTATCAGCGGTCAGATAGGGGTCAGTTCTATAATGGAGTATGCGGCTGAGCGCCAGTAAGCTGCAGTTTCTTGGGCTGAATCCCTGGTTATGGTTCCTTCTATCCTCGCCTCTTAGAAGGGAAGGATAATTTGCAGCCCCTGACTTTGTGTTAAAAGATCTTTTGTGATATCACACTAATATATATATGGACTTTACAGCAAATATGTATGATTGACAATTTTTGAATAAACCTTTCACATTTTCCGCACAGTTGAACATTAAGCACAGACACAAGTCACAGAGAAATCCAATATTGCACAGCTTGTACTTTATTTCCAAGGTAAGATGATGGAGCATCCCAGTAGTAGACAGACTGCAATGTATTCCTGGCTTCTGTGTTGTTGATGCTTATTTGATGAGGACCATCAAACTGATCTTGTTGTGGATGAATTTTTTCGGTCCCACGCAAGTCAGTGACATACCAGCCAGTTATATCAGACATCTGCAGCAAGGAAAAGAACATACAGGGAGCTATAAACATTTAAGCAGATATGTTGTGTCTCATCGAAGAAAGGCTCTTGCAAACATAACCACGCACAGCTGCTCTTCCTATCAAAAACGGATTCTCCAAACTAGAAGTGCAATTAGGGGGGAGATAAAGTGGGGAGAGATAACTAACACAACCCATCGGCTCTGACAGAAGCTGATAGGTTAGTACTTTATCTAAAGTTCAACAACAAGGCACAAAGAGCACAAACAATTCTGAAGTGGAGCAAAGTTCAAGTCCCTCTGCAGTGAAAGTGGCCATGACCTTTTCGCTCCACGTGATTCCTCCACCTCAGCCTGCGCCACCATCTGCTCCTTGGCAAATACTGTGATCTGCCTCCATAACCGAAACGATTTGGTGCACTTGTGCAGGTTGAGGTGCATGGTCAAATCAAAACTGATTTAATATTGCGCCTCACCAATTTATTCCTACGGAAATGACCTCGTCTACAGATAAACTAACCTCAAATAGGCTACTCACATATGAATATGTTTATGTCATGCTGTACAATATTACTCAACTTTACAGCATACATTATATGGCAAATCTTGAGTACACATAATACAGAACTAACATAGTTGAATTGGGGAGGGCACAGCTACATTAAAACGGTCAATGCTTTTTTGATGGTACTTACGACACCTTATGTTTTGTATAATTTTCAATTTTTAATACTACTTTCAAGAAGAAAGCATTTACATAACTTCAGAAATGAATAAAATAAGTGTCTGAAGACTTGTGCAGTGTGTGGAAGCTACTATAAATCTTGAATCAATTTATAACATCATGTGAATATTGGCATTTTTTTTCGGAGTATATATACCTAATTTTCTGAGTACCAGTACCCTTTATTCTGACTACCAGTACCCTTTTCTGAGTGCAATCAGCTTTTTTATTTAGTAACGGTACCTTTTTTCTGAGTACTGGTACCTTTATCACAGAAGAAAACACTGAAAATAGTCATCTCCATAAGACCTGACTTGTCCCTAACAATACACATGTGAAATATGTGAAATATTGTTACACTATACCTGAGTGGTGTGCCAGAAGAGCTCATCGCAGACACCAGAAACACCAAAGCAGAAACATTCAGTACATCCTTCTGGATTCTGTTCCTGCAGGTTGTAGTATCCAGCCTTACACCGATCACAGTTTTCACCTTCCACGTGTTCCTGAAATATAGCACAAATACATGGTAATTTAGTCCCTATGGTTAGCCAAGAAAATCTTCTCAGGTAATTTGTTCTTTTTCAACAAAATTGCCATTGGCATAGATCTGACCCCCCTTAAATGTTTTTTTGAATGATTTAAGTGTGACTAAATGTAATTTGAAAAGTCAATAGAGAAAGATGGGTCAATCATTCACCAAAATGGCTTGTGTATGGAGTCATTAGCTAATAGGTAATGTATATATGTTTTCCTGTGTATCAGACTATGATAAAACATTATTGAGATCTTTAGGATGTTGTTGGATTTTGGGGCTCCCCACAAACAATTTTACTTACAACCATGTGTATAGTTGACGTTAAAACGTAATATTGTATTATGAATAGACCACATGTTATATATTTGTTTAAATCTACTACATTTACTGCCATGAAGTGAGGAAAATATAATATTGTCTTTATTGTATCTCAGTTTCTTGCTGAGAAACTAAAAGCTTGCGAAGGGTCTAATGTGCTCTAAGTCATAGCAACCAATCACCAATCAGTACAACAATATTTTCACTAGTTGCCATAGATAAACTTATATTTTCATTGGATTATTAATAAGATCATTATGCTGATTAGAATATCTAGCATGATATGGATTTAGAAGGGAGGATTTCATTCAGGGATTTAGGGCACAGGCTACAAAAAAACAGAAAATGGAGAAATGCGATGTAGAGCGGACTCAACTCATTGCAAATGTGGAAAACATGGCAAGTTGGCCAGATAAAAAGTGTCTGAAATATGTGGAGTACAGTGCTATGCAATGCAATATGAGTGTGGTTGCAGTAATAAATTCAGTAATAAAAACATATTGTTGCTTTTTAGGTGCAATTAACTCCTGTCACACCTCAATGCTCTAACTCCCCTATTTGAATAGAATAAAACACATGGCATAAACTCACCTTACATATACACTGCTCTGCACAAGGATCGTCATTCAAGCTTCCTATCAGACTGCAGTTGCAGCGCATGCAGTTAGGGTATACCTTATATCCAAATTTGCACTGATCACATTTTGGGCCTGTGTAACCCTCTTTGCACTGACACTGGCCTGGAAGAGCACCTGTAAAATACACAGCACATATTTCCTCCTGACAATCCGGCACAGGGTCAGCATGCATTCTCTCAGGTCTGTGTAACAACCAGGATCCACAAAAGTCACTGTTCATCGTGGTCCATAAAAATAAGTGTTTTTAAAAATGGTAGAAATAAAGCTGTGAACGGTTCTCTCTACCTTTTGTGTACATCTTTATCTTTTATTAACTAGACTTAATAGTCCCGGTGAATCAATTATGCAAATGTCTGTTTCTGGTTGTTATATATACTCTGATCTGAAGAACCTGTCTTGATTGTCATCTGCAAACATCTGTTCCCTTCTACTGGATTGTCTGCCCAATGCCTGCGATATACATGCTTCATGCATTATGTATACTGTAGTCCTTGGCAGGTGAAGCATGATCGAAAATTAGACATATGCGGTATATATAAAGGATAAAGATAAATACCTTGCTTAGAATGACTATCATCAACAACACATACAGGACTAAGAGACCCAAATGGATCACATTCACATGGAAGGCACGGTGCTTCTGCGTTGGGGGAGACCTACACAACATTAAGGCAAGTCAAATATCAAGGCAATATCCAATTATAATATACATTTACTTATTATGCTGTAAGTCACATGCTGTGACAGTGGGTACTGCTAGAGATATTTGGGGAGGGGGTGAGTTATACCTTGTGAGGCCGGTAGTATCCTTCTATACAAGTTTCACAGTTAATTCCAGCTGTAAATTGTGAGCAGTTTATGCAAACGCCTCCTCCAATATACTGATCATGAATATTCAAGCTCATATTCCGATCAGCCACGGTTTGGTCATAGTAGCAATCTTCTGCTTTGTTATGGCAATTACATTCTGTAAAAAAAAATAGTAAGTTTTCATCTACTGTGCTAAATAAATAAAATACACATATTGCGTTATATAGTTCCACGGTGCCCGAGTGATGTTATCGATTTCACCACCGGGAATATAAATTCTTATATGCATTTGCCCCCTTTCCCCCTTTTCTCACCATAAGTGCGTAGACACAACTCCTTTTTAGTTGTAATGTATGTCTTTAGAGCACAAATCCACTTTTCCTACAAAACTTTTTTATTTTATTTTTTAGTTAAACTGTATGTATTTATGGCCAAAAGGGTTGATTAAAAGTTGAATGCAAGTCAGTTTCTTGTGTGTTTTTCCTGCCCATGTGCTAGAGCTGAGCATAGGCAACCACAGGTAATGCAAAGTCAAACGCAAATCGGGGTGTAATTGGGTGGTTTTTGCCGCATCCTTTGAACTAAAGATAGGGATGGTACAAGTGTGCAATTATAATTATGACAGTTAGGAAACCAAGCGTACAGATGGTGCTGTCTGACTGCAGAGAAATTCAGTATATGGGAGAATATAGGCATTTAGCTCTATGCCCAGGCTTGTAGAGAGCAGAAAGGCATGGCCACGCCCCCTCCCCCCCCCAAAAAAAATTCTTAAAACGACCATGCACATCGCTGGGGAGGGGGGTGGATTTGTCACCCTCGGCAAGGGGGCTGGTACAGGGAGGGGGAGAACAAATCCATCCATGTGGATGGATAGTGGGAGAAGTATCAAACCTCAGAAAGAAATTAAGTGGAGAAGTTGCCCATAGCAACCAATAAGCTTCTGTCATTTCGTAGACTGTGCTAGATAGTTAGAAGCTGATTGGTTGATATCGACAACTTCTCCCTGAAAGGTTTGATCCATCTCCAAAGTGTTTTATGGTGTATTTAGGAGGGTTTAGTAAGGTGTTTTCTGATTATTTGTATCCAGATGTTTGCTGCAGCTTGGACCTGTGTGTGTCTGTGAATGGAATTACAATTACCTATCTTTATAAGAAATCTCAACCGTCTCTCTTTAGTAATTTGACATATTACAAAAATAAGGACAGAGCCAAAAGCAGGAGTGTCAGGATAAATGCCTCATTATTAACACAATTCATAGACTGCAATAAACACATGACCTGTAATTCAATAAAAATGTCCACACACAAATCAGCTCTCTTTGTCCTTATCACAGTACAGGACAGCTACAAGAAAACGTTTAATTATGTCAACAAAAGTATGCATGTAATCTTTATAGTGATAATACTTCACTGAAGAGAGAGAGAAAAGAAACTCATTATTTATAGCAGCAATTACAAGTCACCTTTGACTAACTGCATTAGAATCAGTGATTACAGAAATAAATGTATCGAAAAAGTTCAAAGTTTCAAAATTCATACAGCAGAACAGAGACCCAACTTACTCTCACACTTATTGCCAATGGAAATGGTGCCAGGTCTCCATGGATTCTGGTGGTAACCAGGGCAACACTCATTGCAGCTCTCCCCACAAGTGTTGCGCTCACACTGACACTGGAGTCTCTGCACGTAAAAACAAACAAAATAAACCCTCCAAACGAAGAAGCTTTTAAATGCTAACCCTCAATGTCACAAAAATTATGCTAATTTAATGTAATGGGTGTTCTGAAAGCTCTAATCCTTTGCTTATACTATAAGATCTTTGGGTCACGAATTTCAATGTTACTGTTTTTTTCCTTTTCATTCCATGCTTTACTCCAAATATGTTTTTGTTTCCCCCTCTATTGTAAGGTGTATAAGTAAACATATTCATTTCTAGGAAGTGTGATCTAACGAGAGCCAACACTTTTTTCCAAAGAATAAATAATATGATAGGAGTGAATAGGAAAAACACTGCTTTCTAGCTGTAACTTACCTTGGTAACTTCATCATACGGGCAGCTGCGTGCATGCCCATAGCAAATGCACATTCCTCCTACTGATATGTCTTTGATAGAGTAGAAGTACTGCAAAAAAGATGAGGAAAACATTATAATATATAGAAAGAGTGTAGAAGACACATACATGTCAATGTTCAAGGTTTGTCACATCCCCCACTGTTAGCGATAAAAGGCAAAATAAAAGGTACAGATGTGTCCTCATACATCTAGCCTCAATACGCCACGCAGCGCTACTTGCCCGGCGTAAGTGAGCCGCCGGGTCCCGTGGGACTCTACGAGCAACGGGCGTCTTTTTTGTACCTTTTTTCGCAGAAAAGGCATCTAAGTAGCAATATGATACAACTAGGATGCACCAGCAGACTAAGGGCCATAATCAATTTGAAGTGAAATGTTGTAATTGGCGATAATTAATTTCACTGACTTTTCGCCGGTGCGATAAGTCAATGTAAAAAATGGGGATCATTTTTCGCTTGCCTTTAGCAGGCGAAAAAAAGTGAAGAATTGGGGTTTAGGGGTGCAGGCTTAAAAAAAAATAGCCTGCACCCCTGAGAATGGTCTCCAAAAAAAAGTTTTTAAAAAAATAGGGACACCCCAAAAATATATTTTAAATTTTGGAGTTTAAATAAAAAAAATAGGGAACACAATTCTAAATTAGCGTAATGGAGTCCAGAGGGGTTTCCTTATATGCGGCAGGTGTTTTCTTCATTGCGGGAGTAGCGGCAGGTGCATTTTTACAGAATTTTTAGAAAATCATTTATGGGACTTAAAAATATGCTTGCACCCATTTTCAAGTACCCCAAATTTGATGAACATAGTCATTTTCCCCCCAAGAAAAGTTGTAAATGCTCTTCTGCATCACCTTCTTCAAAGACACATTTATGCACCTGCCGAAGCTATTTAAAAACCTGACTTTCTTCTGCAGGCAAAAACAGGGGTACTCATAGTGATAGCCAGGTCTGGACATCTTTAGGGGGGTCCTAAAATTATTTCCCGAAAATTCACGTATTTTTTCGCCGATCAAAGTTTCGCCGGTTCCTGATTTCGCTTACTTTGGAATTGAATACAGGGAATTGCGGGCACGCGCGCAATACTTTTCCACCTGGAAAACAGGCGAAGGAGGAGAAAAGTCTGGACTTTTCGCCTAAAATTGAATACGGGTCTATTCTGATTAAGTTAATATGCAACACTTGTATATCTTTATATGAGTATATACATGCTGTGACCTGGCACGCCGAGAGGGGCGTTTTAGCACGACTGCAGCAAAGCTGTATAAGGACACATCTGTAGATGAGATTACTGAGTCACGTCTCTTGTACCCAATCACTTATCTGCAGCAGGAGTGCACTGTTCTCAGTCTTAGCTGATTTTAGCATTGCTTTATGTCTCGCTCTAGAATTGCTAAATGCATTTACACAGCCTACTAGACTATGCTATTAGGGCTTTAAGCTGATTCTGTGTATAGTAGCAAAATGAACAAAGGGCTGTAGCTAAACTCCCTTAGGAATGTGGTTTATCTAAGAAAATTAAGACACACTAGTGGGACAGGGTCCCTACTCAGTTTTCATTTGACAAAGGGGTCATGTCTCACCGCAATACAGTCCTTCTTACTATCCAAGTTATAACCATCTATTTTAATAACATACAGTATGTGTGCAAACTGAGATTTTCCCATACAGTGTCATACACTATTGGAATTGTGTAGGCAATTCCTGCACACGTCAGTCCTAGAAGGATTCATTGCCGTTACAAGTGTGCACTGTGACTTGGATTACAATGAAGCTTATATCGGGCATTCTATACCATTTCCCTAAACCATGTTTGGTTACAATACTTCTGACATCTGCATTTATTACAACTTTCAGATGCATTGTCAATTATGCTTTGTAAAGGAGTGGCAGCACAATCAGTCACTATTATCATTATGGAGGAAGCACCACAGAGACCAAACTTACTCTTCTTGTTACTATGGGATCCACATCCTTTAAATCCCTGTGGCTGAGGGTCATGAGATCTGCATTAAGGGTTCTGATACGTTGCAAGCGAAGACGGATGTATCTTGCAGATGTAAAATCCAGCAATTTTGGAGAAAGGTCATCAGCGCTTGGTCTTCCATTAATCAATGAAGTGTGAATCTAAGTTGACAAAGAACAAAAGTATTATGGATTAGGAACCTATGGAATGTCTATATAATTTAAACAGATTACATAAAGTGACATTAAACACTGGTCAGAGATCACCTACTAAATTAATTATAGTACTAACTAGTACTTAATTTATATAAGGGGTAAATTTACTAAGTATCGAGTCTGATTGAGTTTTTTTTTTCAACTCGTTTTGCATCACCGAAACATGGGTGATTTTTCCGTTTTTAAACTCACAAATTTACGATGAAGTGAGTTTAGTTGAAAGTGAGATAGCCGATGGTGAAGCAGATCGAGATTTCTCCCCCGAGTAGTACGTTTTGAGATTACTCACCCGAGATTCCAATAATTTCCCTCTGGAAAACTCTCCCAAGCAAGCAGCCTGCACATATCAGTGAGATATGCGAAGGCTGCTTGTGTGGTCAACCTTTTAAAAAAGGGTTACATTTTCTGTTTAAATTATGTAGGGTCCCCCCCTCAAAAGCATAGCCAGACCCGGACTGCTCAGCCAGTCCTGGTTCCTAAAATTATGGGGAACAAAACGAGTAGGGTGGCTGCAGGGCCAGTGCTGGTTTTAAATATAGGGGAAAAAAGCTTAGTGGTCCCCCTATATTTAAAACCAGCACCGGATCCAAACCGAACAGGGTGTAATGCCACAGCCAGGAGACCCTATCACCGGGACTCCATGGCCAAAGCATTAACACCCCAAGTCAGTGAGCCCAAGATGGGGATTTCAGGGGAGTTGGGGAACCCCCAAGAAGGGGTTCCCCTCTCCCGAAACCCCAGGCTTACTCTGAAGCCCGGGGCTCTTCCCCGCACCCCTGGAGCGATGGGTACTGGGGTAATAAGGTGTTAAATAGTTCTAAACTATTGTAATTTACAGTGGAACTACAGGTGCCAGCATGCCTGCCCTTTGGCACTTGTGGAACTACAAGTGCCAGCAGGAGGCCGGCACCCGTACCTCCACTGTAAAATAAAGTTAAAAAAACACAGTACACACACACACCGTCTAAAGTAAACCTTTATTACACACCTACCTACCTCAGCCAATGCTGGTTTTGCTACATTATTCCAGCCTAATACCAGCTGTATGCTTACAAGCTCTCCGGCATTTATTACAGTATTGAGCGTCTGGCATACTGCACCAGTTGTTAAATTTTTTTTGTACTATATGCATTCTTGTGGAGGAATGGAATTTTTAATAAATGTTTCTTATTGAGAAAGCCTTTTGAAGTTCATATGTCCAATCAAACATATATATAGCTATTTGCAATATTAGTTATTTCAACACTAGAGCAGCTCCATTTGTGTTTTGGGAAGTATTTGGTTTAAATAAGCAGGGTAACTGACTTTTTGAGCTAGCAGCTGTGTATAAATTCTACCACATCTATATGGAACTCACATTACAAAAAAGCCTATATAGCGCCGGGATAAAGCTCTCAGTGGTAACACAGAGAGATTATTTCTAATTATAAATGTAATCCAAGAAAATTAAGTGGTTTTATCACTCTTGAGAGAACATGTAAGAATTTATGTTACAATGAGCAAAATAAAAATAATCCAATGAACATCATAAAAATATATTGAAAACTTACTTCACCATGTTCCAATGGCACAAGCCTTGAATAATATGATGTACAGATCACTTCATCATCTTTCTTGTACGTTGGTGGACCAAGTCTTGGTGTCACGTTGTAGCGAGTCAGGCACTCTGTGTCACTAATTGCATAATATTGCCATGGCATAAACTCAACTCCATCCAGAGAACGCTCTAAAACCCAGTTTCCAGGTCTTGGAGAATTTGCTACCTTGATGATTATATATGCAATCTGAAAGACCTAAACAAAATAAATATATTATATAAATATTTTATATTTTGAATTAATTAATTTAAAGGAACACATATTATAACTAGAAATAACTGCGATACTCAAATAATAATTTCAAACTCTCTAAGGGGGAGATGTATGAAGCCATGGAGAGAGATAAAGTAGAGAGAGATGAAGTCTCTCCTAATTGTCTGCTCCTAAAGGGGCATACACACTAGACGATAAAACTGAACAATATGAACAATATCGTTCAACGATATATCGTTCATATCGTCTATGCAGCATGGCCTCGCTCCCCCCAGACGTCGTTCATCGCTAGTCAGCTGGCACTCCCGCCGGGCCCGCCGCATACCCACATTGCCTAGTGTGTATGCGGCTTAACTGTCAGTTTACAGGTTGTGCTTCACAAATGACAGTTAGGAGCTGATTGGTTGGTACTTTATCTCTCCCCAATTTATTTCTCTCCAAGGCTTGAAACGTCTCCCCCTAAGAGACTTATGATTTATACAGTATTTTGTCAAAGTTGTATTTGTATGTATGGCAATAAGTAACAATTTATGATTTGCTGTTTCTTTCCCCATCTAAGTCTGAAAATGTGTGTACCATAGGACAGAAGTTGCCGAACTCCGCCACTACAGTCCAGGTTTTAAGGATATCCATTAGTAAGTCCAGATGGTTAAATAAAATTGACTGAGGCACTAATTAAGTCACCTGTGCTCAAGCATGGATATTCTTAAAGCTTGAACTGTAATGGCGGAGTTTGGGCGCCTCTGTAATAGGGTATATAAGATAAAGGGGATGTAGTTGGTAGGTATTAGGGTTAGGAGGAGGGTTAGGCTGTTGGGGAGAATGTTAGGGTTAGGCTGCAGGGGGGGTTAGGGTTAGGCTGCGGTATGGGGAGGGTTTGGGTTAGGGGTTAGAACACTTACCTAGTAGGGTCAGCATAAAGCACATCTAAACATCAATCAAAGTTGAATTATTCTTATATTGTGACTACAATAATCACAGAGTAGCCGTTAATCCATTGTACAATTATGCACTACCAAACAAGAAGCTTAACATTTTATTACTTTATATATTATATCTCCAATGTTAAAGAGCAAGTAAACCCACAACAGGTCACAAGTCTATTTGAACATGTCTATTAATTGATAGAAAATTTGCACTATTCTGGCTGATAGAAATACGGTACTCTATACAAAATCTGGATGTACAATGGTAAACATTAACTGCTATGCTATGCCTTATTTATTAAACTTTTTGTCCTATATGAAATTTACACATTTCTCTGGGATGTTGCTTGGTCTTATTCTGCTGAAACACAGGGGGCAATGTGACATCCCAAGTTTCTCATGCAGCAATTTGGTTCTAGGTATTACTTGTGAAAGGCATTTTCAGATTACTGAGCAGTATATTAGATGATGTGCATATATTAGATGATGTGTCCATTACTAGAAACAATAAGAGCAAATCCAAGGTCAGAGCAATAACTTTTATATAGCTCATGCAGTTCTGAGGTGAGTTTTTAATAAATGTAATACATTATGGTAAATGATACAATATTCTGTGTAATACACATGGTTTAAAAAAGGAACAGAAATAAATAAGCAGAGTCTAGCGGAATAAAAAATACACTGATAGAAACACAAACTGATTGCCCGAGGGACAAACATTGTCAATGTGTCATTTGCCTTATATATTTGCATTTATATTCCAGGTAGAGGTGGTTCAGCTGATAACTATTCTACTACTACTATTATTATTATCATTATCATCATCCTTATTATTTGCTATAGTTTACTTTTACTGTAACCACATGCAGTATATAACCTAACAACGCACTTGTTCCTCTGACCTAGACAATTAGAAATCCCTTATGGCTATGTATATATTCACAATCAGTAACAATAGCAATTTATCTCAAGGAGAACTGAACTTTGCAATATGTTACATGCAGGAAATTGTGGATGAAGTGTGTTATGCAAAGACTTCAGAGACCAAAAGGTACACAAAAATACTCAAAAGAGGAACAAACTGAACAAACTGGTATTGGCATGTATGGTAAGAAAAACCTATTATATTTATGCACATAAAATCAGTATAGTTAATTGTTTTACTGCAGGGTCCATAGAACTTCATATTGTATACAAACAAACAGTGGGTCTCCGATAAGTTGTTACAGAACTTCCAACGTGGATGTGGCCTGTTTAGCCAAAGGTAAATTAAATGCATGCATTATGGCTGATGCCGCAGGACCTGGAATCACATTTGTATATACCTTGGAATCACTTCAATAAAACTTTTATTTTATTTGTGCCTGGTGTACAAAGTGACAAAGGTTACGAGGACCTAGTACAGGTCACATCTAGTGCTGTGTCCTAATGTCCCTCAAAAAACTCTGAAACATTTTGCAAGAAAAGTATTACACTGCTCCACAATAATGGTCAACTCCATTTGTGGTCTCTATTAATATATTATTAACTAAAATTACTTTGGAACAGAAATCCTATGTGACATGTATTTACTCAGTCATAAAAGGCACTGCACGCTTCCGTACCCCAGATGCTGACACACAGAGCTGCATGTTAAATGGCTGGCTGAACAACGGATGAACCTGTTTTCATTATGCTGTTTAATTCAATGGCTGGGGAGTTATCAGTGTGAACAATGGCAAAGCTGATACAGCTAACTGTAAATCCGCTCTCACAGAGTTACCATGCACTGCATTCAGGAACACTAGTGCAATCAGCACATTCATCATTTGCAGAATGAAATACATGTATCATGGATTATGCATATAACTTCATCTTAATGCAAGGACGTACTGATATGCACTCACCTTTATCACACTACAAACATTAGCTGACAGGGCCCCTTCATTGCAGACTTTATAGTCTAAAGGGAAATTATACTGAAATATGAACTATGCTTTCTAGAGCTCTCCTACGTGAATGAAACTAGGGAGCATGTTCTATTAAAGCGTACTTGCCATGTATCTATAGCTTGTAAGGCCAGTGCCACTGCTTAATTTCAGTCTATGACTAATATCTGCTTTTATTGCAGTCAGCCACAAATATAGCAGCTTATATGAATGAAGGCAAACAATGACATAAGATCATATGCATTACATGTTACACATTTCTTCTTGCCCTTAAATCCCTACGTTACTGTTATTGAGCCTATCAATCACTGTGCCTTCTGCAAAGATGAAAAAGACTGATCAAACCTCTGCCTTCCTCTTAATTATAGAGCCTCCATTATATATTTCATCTTTCACAATTTCTGGATTTTTGATCTGACTCAAGTTACAAATCCCATGATAGCAACAAACGTTGCAGCTGTATATTCTTCAAATGTAGTTCTACAAGTATGCTCTGTAATCCATGGTTATGGTGACACTTGCAGCGCTGAGGCGCTACTCAAAACGTTTATGGAAGTCATGGGTTGTTGGAATCACTGAAACATTCTGATTTCTCAATTTATATATTAATAAACATTTATTACCCACACACTGGTGTTAGAGGCTAACATGGTACTTTTATCCTGCGGGAGGGGAACTGCTTTTTTTCATGTGAACCTGATTCTCCTAGGGAATTCACCCCCCTACTGAGCTGGCTAAGACTGTGTAAAGGGGGGTATCCACTTAGCGATTTTTATGAACGATTGAACGATAATGATCGTTTGATCGTTCAATCGTTTGCAAATCGTTTGCAAAAATGTCTAAAACGACCAGCGATGAGCGTGCCCGCTGGTCGTTTAGACATCTATGATCTCTCCAACATGCTGGTCAACCTGACGATATCGTCAGGTTCAGCATGTTTCCAGATGATTGATGACCCTGCACTGAATGTCTGCTCGTTCAGTGCAGGCTCATCACACGACTGACAAACGATTGCACGATTACAATGTCGTAATCGTGCTGCCGTTTTCAGATCTGGTAGTGGATACCCCCCTTAACATTATGAAAGGGGGACCCCAAGCATTTTAATCACTTACATTAAACATAATGGTGTTGGTGAATAATAGTGCTTGAGTATGCGTCGCATGATGATAAGTTTTTAACATACAGATGTGTCCTCATATACAATTGCCACAGTCACGCCATGGTCCCATGCGACTTTTTGCTCGAATGTGCATCTTAATCTGATGCAACAAAACTGCTCCACCAGCCTGCACTGATTCATTTGATATGTGACACTTGTACATCTGTGTGTGAATGAGACTGAATTTGTGTAGGAAGTGCTATGATACAGTAGTAGCAGTTTTATTTCACGCCAAGTTCCATTGTGCTGCATCTGCAACTTTGTACATATTTAAAATGAATTCCAGTACAAGTTGCAGCCCAGCGTCTCTGGTACAGACTGAGTGCTGATTTGCTGCATCTTTAAAGAGAAAGTTGCTACGCTAACTGCTCTGCGCTGCTCACTCGCGCGGGTGTCTCGCGTTGCATGGCATATTGAGTATTGGGTGTATGAGAACACATCTGTATCTTGATACATTTTAAATGTGTCTTCCCCCGGACACAAATGTCTTCTTGCAGACACATTTATGTGTTTATTTTGATTTGAATGTATCATAAGATGGACTTTTAGTTCCACTTATATAAATATATTGTAAAGAAAAAAAGAGAAAGGTTCAAGTACCACTACAATGCTTGTACGTAAAATGTCCTTTGCAATGGGAGATATCAATAGGTTATCAAGTAACCCTTCAGTATATTGGTGGACGCAAAAATACTTATTTTTGTTGACGATAATGCTTTTCACCCTTTAATAAATATGCCTCTAAATCCTCTTTAATCTATATTCCCAGACTAGCAATTAACCACCACTCTGTACCTCAGCGAGGTCACTGGTTTCTAATAAATTGTTAAATTATGTTCTCATGAATTTTGGGTCATTCCAAAATAGTTATGAGAGGCCGCCGGTCTCAATCCTGATAGAGTAATCCTGGCAAGGGATTTAACATAGGCGTTGAAATACTGACGCCTATGTTAAACCTGATGCCAGAACGCTGAGGATGCTGGAGCGATCGTCCTCTCTGCCGGGTAAGTATACACTTAGCCTGGGGATGAGGGGGTTAGGTTTAGGGAACCCGGGGGGGGGACTTAGGGTTAGGCACCCCGCCAGGGAAGGTTAGGGTTAGGCTAGGGGAAGGGGGGGTTAGGTTTAGGCATTAGGGGGGAGGTTAGGGTTAGGCACCCCCCCACCGGGAGGGTTAGGCTTAGGGTGCGGGGAGAGGGGTTAGGTTTAGGCACCCATGGGGGGGAAGTTAGGGTTAGGCA
Source organism: Taudactylus pleione (assembly GCA_031769625.1). Lineage (NCBI taxonomy): Eukaryota > Metazoa > Chordata > Amphibia > Anura > Myobatrachidae > Taudactylus > Taudactylus pleione. The sequence continues at coordinate 34,893,683 of JAUIMM010000092.1, forward strand.
ATAGGGGGGGAGGTTAGGCACCCCTAAGGGAAGGTTAGGGGGGGAGAGGGGAGGGTTAGGGTACTTACCTCGGGATTTCGACACGCACGAAAACAACATTTAATCAGATGCAGTATTGCATCACCTCCCTCATTTGAATGAATTATTGAATTTGCAAGATAAATGATTAAAAAAACGTAAAATATGCCTCTATACATTTGCATAGGATATTGCCTTGCTATTTATTTAATAAATACAACTTTCTCTTCTACTCTCAGGTTCCACCTGTGCTTGTAAGCCCACTTATGTTTCTCCTCTCACACATAAATATAATTTGAGCTATTTCATGTGTAGGCCATGGACCACTGTGTGGTAGATGGACAGAAATGTTGGTACAGGTACTGTATATATACAGTATATATGTATTTATCACACAGTTTATTAAACATCCATTTTATACAATGTTTGCTCACATTACCTAATGTTTTTCTTTTGATCCTAATATTTAAATATATGATTTTTTTTGTTTCTATTTCATATAAGTAATGTAACTGGGCAATACAGTATGTATATTAGGTTTAGTCGTCCACTGCCTGGTGTGCAAAGGAAAATAATGTCTCCTTCATCTTTAATCAAATATATTTTGCTCTCTTGAGCTCCTGAACACCTTGCATGTCTGAATGCAATTAATACCACTTCTATATAAATGAACATGCGATTTTGCTTGCGTGGTAATATAAAGTGTATAACAGCTGAGGCTACACTACTGTGACTTCACTTGCTAATGCAATGTGTTCCACCACACTATAAATGAGTATTAATCATCACTGTCTAGAACTGTATTCATCCTCACTGTCTAGCACTTGCACATCTCAATTGAGGAAATAGAGCGCTGAGAATAAAAGACCCGAAAAGTAACCGTGGACACCACACAAACAGTCATGTGACCCAGGAGATGTTTTCTGAAGGAATGTCTGTGAAAGCAACATGGCACATAATGGGAGATGAGGCTGCCTGCAGAAAATGCAGACTTTCAATGTAATGGATGAGCCATGTGGCTGCTAATTTTCTCAGTACAAAGCTTTGAAAACCTTAAGAGCTTTCCTCTCTTACTGTCTGTGTCTTACGATATTTAAAGCGAGAGTCATGCTTCAGCTGAAAAGCATAACCATTCTTTATACTGGTGGAATCTTCAAACACTTGCTTACATCTACAATACATTAAACCTATTAAATCTGTTCAAACAAACACATAGCATTTGTACTACAATCTATAGTCAGAGTGTAAAGAATAACCAATCAGTGTAAAATTCAGTATTGGACAAGGCTTATTGCTTTTCATGCTCATTTGGACCTTTACAAGAACATGGATACACATTAGTAGTTTTAGTTAGTTAGAAAGCAATTCTTTTTTATAAATCACATTAAAAAGATACCTAACAACATTTGTTATAATTGGGAGTAATGCTGCGTACACACAGTACGACAAAACTGAACTATTTGAACGATAACGATACCGTTTATATCGTTATCGTTCAAATCGTTCCGTTTTTGACCCCTTCCAACCCACCAACGATCTGTGATGCGCGGGCACATATGGACGATAGCGATATCGTCCATCGCCCGTGCATGCAGGTCAACTTGCTCGATATCGAGCAGGTTACTATAGGGACCCGCGTTCGCTATAGTTGTCAGTGAGTGGGAGGTGTGCTGGATGATCGCTATTAATCATACAGCATACCAGGGAGGGTGCAGGATGATCAGCCAGTGATATCGTATCACTGGCTGATCGCTCCGTGTGTACGGAGCTTAAAGGATTTGGCAAATAAAACAGAATAATATACAATATTTAATTACCGTATATACTCGAGTATAAGCCGAGTTTTCAGCACATTTTTTGTGCTGAAAAAGCCCCCCCTCGGCTTATACTCGAGTGATGCTCCAGGACCAGGGCCGGTTCTCCCGTTACGCAGCTGAGTAGGGTGCCACATATTGGAGGGCGCCTCACTCAGCTGCGTACCAGGCGGGCCACGGTGCAGACTGTGTCTCTGTGACACAGCTGCACCGCGTGTGTAGCGCTGACCGGACGGAGTTCAGTCAACACTACACAGTGCCAAACACACAGACGCCGGCGCCGGCAGCTGTGTGTCTGTTGTAATTAGCAGCCGATGAGAGTCTGTCAGACTCTCATCGGCTGCTGCTGCTCCCACTGCGGGAGCCATCTTCTGGCTCCCGCAGTGTGTAATGGGAGAGACGTCATGATGTCTCTCCCATAATGCAATGCGGCGGAGGAGCCGCTAGCAGTGTCGGGACCAGGAGCGGGGTTTCAGGTGGTTTTTTTTTATTACCGGTACGTCTCTCTCTACTGGGGGGGGCTACTACTGGGGGCAGTACCAGGGGGGGATTACTACTGTGGGCACTACCAGGGGGGGATTACTACTGGGAGTAGTACCAGAGGGGGATTACTACTGGGGGCACTACCAGGGGGGGATTACTACTGGGGGCACTACCGGGGGGGGGGGAATTACTACTGGGGGCACTACCAGGGGGGAATATTACTACTGGGGGCACTACCAGGGGGGGTTACTACTGGGGACACTACCAGGGTGGGATATTACTACTGGGGGCACTACCAGGGGGGATTACTACTGTGGGCAGTACCAGGGGGGGGGATTACTACCAGTAGCTGCTGCATTTCCCACCCTAGGCTTATACTCGAGTCAATAAGTTTTCCCAGTTTTTTGTGGTAAAATTAGGTACCTCGGCTTATATTCAGTCGACTTAAACTCGAGTATTTACGGTAAATGCTAATAATGATAAAATATTATTTTTTATTTTTTTTATTTTACGTATTTATTTCAATCCATTTGGTCCTGGTTTGGAATTAACCTATTGACCCAGACCAGTGATGTAAGGCAGCAATGCTAACTACTGTACAACCATGCTATCCAAACAAGCTGTGCATTTATTTTGCTTTGCCAGTTATTCTTACATATTTTTACCAAATATTTTATAACTTTGGTAGCACTTTAAGGGGAATTAAACTCTTCATTATTTTATACTTCCTTTTTAATACAGTATGTCTTTAATGCACTTATTTAATGATGACTACAAGAAATTTTATTAAAGGACTAGTTTTTATGATTGTGCTAGCAGATCTGCATGCAGAACTAGCTATTTAACATAGATCCATTGCTTGCTTTCTCTTCACCATTTTCCCTTTATCTCTTCCCAGAGCTCTGGTAATCCCCTCACAATGCAATAGTTTGGGTACATGGCTTAACAGTAAGGCATATGCCTAACATAATGGGGTGGGGATGAGATCACTATGGGCATGGTCATATCGAAAAAAGGTTGAAAATTAAAGTTAGCTTCCCTCAAAGCATAGGCCATTTGGTTTATATTTTGGAAACAAAACATGTAGAACCAAATGTAATAGGGTGATAGTTTGTAAAATGTGAGAGTTTAGCAGTAATCTCTCACATTGGTCGAGTTGTATCTTCAAAATTGGAATAAATCTGGATGAGAGTTTAAATCGTGAAAGTTTTTTTAATCTATAAACAGGAGAGTTTACATGTTTTAGGACTCATGCATGTTTAGCATGTTTACTGCTAAACTCTCACATTTTATACACTCTCACCCTATTACATTTGGTCCTTAGTGTTGGATTTGCTACAGTATTTTATAATTTTCAGTCACCCTGATATCCAGTGTTATACCTTGCACATTGCTGTTCATGGTATTTAATGTTCATTCTAGCACCCTGCACCTATCACAACCCGTGCAGTTCCTCTTCTAGCACACTCAGCTGATGAAACAAACTGCTGAGATACAGACCAGAGTGTGATAGAAGCACCAGAGCAGAGAGTGACACCCCAGACAAACTGCTGAGATACAGACCAGAGTGTGATAGAAGCAACAGAGCAGAGAGTGACACCCCAGACAAACTGCTGAGATACAGACCAGAGTGTGATAGAAGCAACAGAGCAGAGAGTGACACCCCAGACAAACTGCTGAGATACAGACCAGAGGAGCTGATTCAGACCCGCTCGCTAGGAAGCGATAGCTCGTAGCTGGCCGATTTTTGCAATCTGCACATGCGTATGCATCGCAATGTGCTGTCGCTTGCCCAGCATAGACAGCCCAGTTGAATGAGTGACAGGAGAGGCCGTTTGTGGGTGGTAACAGGAGCAGGTCACTAGAAACGGGGGAGTGAAGGTGCGAACGCAGGCATGCCTGAGTGTTTCAACGCCGTTCCAGAGTTGTGCATAATTAACAGGCAGCGTCATACTACACGTCACCTGGTTGTATTTCACACTGAAGTGATCAAAGTACTTGCGGAAAGATATAGTCAACCTCAAGCGATGCGAGCAATTCCAATGGTGGTCGATGTATCAATGACGTGCGCAAGTGGGCGTCTTAAGACTGGCTGGTGGGCGTCTGCATACACAAAGTGATCGCATGCCAAGACATAGTGGGTGTGCTAATGCCTTGCCATACGATCGCCTGCCTTGCTGGGCGTGCGCTGGATTTGCATACGCTGAGAGTGAGCGAATGCATATAGCGAGCGGGTCTGAATGAGCTCCAGAGTGTGATAGAAGCAACAGAGCAGAGAGTGACACCCCAGGCAGGAAAGAGGAACTGCATGGGTTGTGGCACTAGTATTTGCCAACAAAGTAACATGATAATAATATATATTCACATAAATGAGATATTAAGTTGTGACTGAGTCTAGCAGATACGTAATCCTGACTTAATTATATCCAGCCCGACAAGACCATAGTGGAGAATACTATATGTGCAAAATTACATATTATACTGTAATAATAAGCAGGGTACACTGACCGGTCACTTATACCGCTTTTCCACTTAAGTCCCGGGTCTGACCAGAGATTTGGAACATAGTTCTAAACCTGGTCAGACCTGGGACAGATACCTTTTTCCACTGCGGCGCTGACCCGGGATATTCCTGGATAGGTGTCGTTTACACTGCACACGGGTACAGTGCCGGTACTTGGAGATTACATCATCTCCTTGTGCCGGAATGCGTCTCTCCCCGTGCTGTAAGCAGGTCCTGGGTCAGATGATACTGAGCTTTACCCGGGTCCTCGCTAGCAGGGTTGGTTTCCTGGGTGAGTGGACCTGGGTGGAGCCGTTTTCACTTACCAATATCCTGGCTTGATGCGCACTCACGTACAATAACCCAGGATTTTAAGGCTAGTGGAAAATGGTTATCAGGAAGGGCAGGAACTAATGCTGGGCATACACTGTCAGACAAAAGATATCTTGGCCATATACTGTGAGATATTTTACAGTGTATATCCACTCAATATCTGCTTTCCTCCCTTGGGGAGGAATCGTTTTCCCATTCCACCCCTGTGAAGGAACAGGGGAAATGTTAGGTAGTCGGCCGCATCAGTGCGTACACTGCCAAATGTGGCCACCAATGATCGAATCAGTCGGTTATGTTAAATGATTTCTCATGCATGACCGTCCCATCATGGGCCACGTCCTCTTAACATGAACACAAAGGAGATATACCTGGCTGCCTGTAGGGAATCTGTATGTATTACCACCGGACCAAAGCCCAGCGGATGAAATCCCGAAGCCTGAAGGCCGGCAGATGAAGATCCCGACTAAGGTAAGAAAGTACTCTAACTCTCCCCTCTCCCCCCCTAACCCCCCTTAGGGGTGCCTATCCCTATCCTCCCCCCTAGTGCCTAACCTAACACCCCCCCCTGCACCCTAAACCTAACCCTCCCGTGGGATGCCTAACCCTAACCTCCCCCTGGTGGTGCCTGACCCTAGCCCCCCCTTCCCCTAGCCTGACCCTAACTCTCCCAAGGGGGTGCTTAACCCTATGTACCTCCGGGAGTCCCTAAACCTAACCCGACCCTCCTACGGCTATGAGCTCCCGACGGCCGGCTTACCTACGTTCGGTATGCTGGGCGTCAGGATTTCAGCGTGGGGCTAATGATAGGCATCAGTATTTAGACGCCTATCATTAGTCCCATGCCGGGCTTTCACTGTTGGGAAGATGCCGGTCGGCATTTCGTCCATCGGCTTCCTGGCTACATCCCGCCTATAGAGCTGCTGGGAGAGTCCTAAGAATGCTACTGCCAGTACTTCCTAGTCCCGACTGGGTGAATGGCACTGGTCAATCATCAATCAGAGTGCAAAAGGAGGCTGGGCTTTGCTAGGTTGCGCTCCTAGTGCCCAATCTGAATCTGACACAGTTATGGCTGGGCAATGAAGTGCAAAAGTCCAGGGTTCAACCCCAGAAGATCCTTACATTAAGTAACATATTTATGTGTTTAACAAAATTCAATGCATTACTTTATATAACCAAATTATGTAGAGAAGCTTTACTGAGAGTAACAAATAATAAAATACTGACTGAATAATAATAATAATAATAATAATTTAATATCTGCATAATATAAATCTATAACTATGTAGTGTGTAAGGATTTCTATATATGTCTCTTGTTCAGATTTTTTGACAGGTGAAAAGAGCAGAGATGAATATTTACACACAGATTATTACTCACTATGAGATGCAGAGAAAGTGCATACAGCCAACTTTACCAAGGCAGATGACTGAATAGAAAAGGACTTCTCCATAAAAGTATTATTTTATGCCCTTCAGTAAGACTGGCATACACACTAAACTGGCATACTGTATCTACATAGACAGCGAGATCTCCATGTAAGCTTCCATCGCTCCTTCACAAATTGATAAAAAAAGTGTCACTAAAATATGCACCAATACACAAAGTAGTTATTTATGACTGACTCTTAAACGTATTAATAATAAAAAAATTTGTCAACTACTAACTCAAGTTGGGGGAGATGTACTAAGCCTTGCAGAGAGATTCAGGGGGTTTATTTACTAAGCCTTGAATGGAGATAAAGTGAATGGAGCTAAAGTACCACCAATCAGCTCCTAATTGCCATGTCAGGCTGTGTTTGAAAAATTACAGTTAGGAGCTGAATGGTTGGTACTTTATCTCTGCATTATATCTCTCTTCAAGGCTTAGTACATCTCCCGTGTTATCTGATAATTCAACATAATCATATATGAGAAATGATCTGGTTTAAGTTTAGTCACTTACCTGTAAAATGTGTGGTTAGCCTTGCCGCCTATTCTGTTCAGAATTTGCATATTCTCCAAGTGTTTATGTGGGTATCTCCCACAGTAGTATAACTGACTTATAGTTTAGTGTTTGTGTGCTAAAGACATTTTAGACTGTAAACTCCACTGTCACCCAGACCAGTGTGAATTGATTAAAGATTATCTGTAAAGTGTTGCACTATTGAGTGCTAAATACTAATGTAGAAGTCCGCACAAGATTAAGCATTTCTGCAAGCATGATTTCTTTTAAATGCCTATGAAACTCACCAGAAGATCAGTTAAGGTAAATGCACCTCGTGAATCTGCATGTAATGATCATTAGCAGCGACAGATGCTCATTATGTATAGTCATGCATTGTAGGATAAAATATAATACAGCATCAAACTGAAAATGACTAAAAGAGTGACAGCAGTGGTTATAATACAGTCCAACAACTAATAACAACAATCACAACTCCTTTAGTCAACAAGTTCTGTTGAGTATTCCTTCTCTCAGAATGCTGAGGAAGCCCCTCTTTCAGAATGCTGAGGAAGCCCCAATGGCCCACATGACTGTTGTCCCTGAGGCATTGACCCGCTGTTTGCTTAACACAATGAATGAAAACCACAGCACTAAGGAAGCCCACAGGACTCATTACCACATGAAAGCTGCATACTGTGATAGAGAGACTGCCACATCACTTTAGAGAAGGATCACTCAGCAGTTCTTGTTTACTGAAGTGAGCTGTCATTTTAGACTTTTCCCTATCAATATACATCTACACCAGATGTGTTTATGGCAATGTATCATTACAAATACAACAAAAAGTAACCGTTATATAGAAACCGTTGTAATTCCTACACCGTTCACCTGATTTGGAGGTAATTACCTTCAAATTAAATCTGAAAGTCTGCAGTTAAAGCACATCTTGTTTGTTTCATTTCAAAGCCATTGTGGTAGTGAATAGAGGCCAAAATATGAAAATTCTGTCAATGTCCCAATATTTATGCACCTGACACTATATATATATATAATTATATATATATATATATATATATATATATATATATATATATATATATATACTAGGGGTGTGCACCAGCCATTTTTGGTGTTTTGTGTTTTGGATCTGGATCTTTCTTCGTGTTTTGGATCTGGATTGGTTTTGCCAAAACCACCCTTCCGTGTTTTGGGTTCTGGGTTTTGTGTTTTGGATCTGGATTTTTTCTTAAAAAATAAAAAAACCTGCTAAAATCACATAAAATGGGCCTTTTTTTGTTCCTACGCTATTAATAACCCCAATAACATTAATTTCCACTCATTTCCACTCTATTCTGAACACCTCACACCTCACAATATTGTTTTTAGGCCAAAAGGTTGCACCGAGGTAGCTGGATGACTATGCTAAGCGACACAAGTGGGCGGCATAAACACGCGGCCTATCTAGGAGTGGCACTGCAGTGGCAGACAGGAAGCCAATCAGCATTATGGTGCCCATTTGCATGTAGCACAGACCCGGGAGATCCGTGCTACATGCATCTGTGTGAATGACACAGAGCAATGACAGGTCCGTGAGACCCGTCTGTGCTACTGTGGTAAAAAAAAAAAAACCTGTGTAAAAAAAGAAAAAAATGGCGTGCCCCCCCCCCAAAAAAAGAGCTACCAGCCCCGGGCATTAGTGACCCAGTGCTGGGTGTGCTTAAATACAGAGGACAAACGACATAGGGGTCCCCTGTACTTAAGCACAACCAGCACCGGGCTAGTCACAACCAGCGCTGGTTGCCAAAATACGGGGGACAAACGACGTAGGGGTCCCCCGTATTCTGCGCAACCAGCTCTGGGCTCTGATCCGGTCCTGGTTCTGGAAATACAGGGGAAAAAAATGAGTAGGGTTCCCCAGTAAGTTCCAGATCCAGCACTGGACTTTTTCTAGTGGGGAGCTGATGCCACAGCCAGGGGAGCCCTTTCACCGGGCCCCCCAGCCGCAACATCAGCCCTGACCACTAGTCAGCCCAGGCCGGGGATCCCTGGAAAGCTGGGGACCCCCCAATAAAGGTCATCTCCCGTCTATCAGCCATTGAACGGCTCCCTCCATTGTAGTCAATGGTGGGAGCCGCAAGGTTATTAAAGTTTACCCTTTACCTCTCACTGACCCATCTGTGCTCTGTGTCACTGTCAATCACACAGATGCATGTAGCACGGATCTCACGAGTCCGTGCTACATGCAAATGAGCACCATAATGCTGATTGGCTGAGAGCCGTGACAGACGGCTCTGTCAGCCAATCAGCACTTTGCCCATTAAGGGCAAAGGCATTTTTTTTAAATGGCCACTAGAGGCAAAACCTCGAGATCGGACAGCAGATCTCAAGGTTTTGCGTCGGGAGAGGGATCCAGGGCAGACAGGGAGATCCGAGCTTGGGCTTGGATCGCCCCGGATCCCCGAAGTTAGGGTGGGTTCGGTTCTCAAGGAACCGAACCCGCTCATCCCTAATATATACACATATGTGGTGTACATAAATGGGTTAGGGGTGTACATTTACCACTTCTTCCATAGCAGTCCACTTCTAAGGTCAATTAAATGTTACTGCAATACTGTACTTGCTTTAGCAAAATTCATCCTCTGTGATTAAAGTGTAAATGTGTAGAGGTTGGTTAAACAGTAACCAACATTCAAATTAGCAACATTAGTTGCTGTTAGGAAATGATCTGGCTGTAGTTAAATGGTTCACTATACTATTACAGCACTTTACAATTAATTCACAGTTCATTGGTTATGAGAATTTAAATGAGAGTGAATGGAAAAACAAGTTGGTATGCAACCAAGATCCCTTTGGTTGAACTGGTTTGTAAGGTGGATATTTGTAAAGATAAGTTTGTTTAAAAATGAAAAGCACAGAGTTATATTTATATGGCATCTACATGAATTTGTTTCCAAACCTAGAGCTGTATTCAATTCGAGAGGACCAGCGATACTTTTTCGCCTCCCAGGACTTTTCGCCTACTTCGCCTGGTTTGCAGGTGGAAAAGTATCGCGCTTGTGCCTGCGTATCAACGTATTCAATTTGAAAGTAGGCGAAAATGAGACCCGGCGAAACTTAAACAAGCGGAAAGTACTGTCAGATTTGGGGAAATCAGTCTGACACCCCCCAAAAGATGCCCTGACATGGGGGTTAGCTATGGAGCCCCCTGATTTGGCTTGCTGAAGGTATTTGGTGTTTTTAAATGGGCTCAATAGCTGCTAAATAGCGTTTTTGTATAAGTGGTGGAGAATAGTATTCAGGAGGTTTTTTCACAGAAAGTAACTTATCCCAGCAAATTTGGGGTACTTGAAAATGGGGGCCAGCATATTTTAAAGTTGCTAAAGTTAAGCTTAAAAAAACTTGAAAAATCCACCTTCCGCAAGCCCCTGCAATGAAAACAACACCTGGGGCATACTTGGGGACCCCCCCCAGAGTCAGGTTCGCTAGTTTTTAACTTTGTCCCCCAACTTTTTTTTTCGCCCCAAATTCAAAGTAATTTTTTTGGGATGTTCTTAAGTGTTTTTTATTTTTATTTTGACACAGTTTACCTTTGGGGGACTGTCTGAAGGCTGCACAGGGGTTCCCGCAATGTTGCACCCCAAAACCACAATTCTGCACTTTTTTCCACCTGCTATTCATAGGCGAAACTATTCCGCCTATTACATTGCATTGACTTTCCGCCTAGGCGAAAAGTCTCCCAAATTGAACACGGAGGAAAGTCAAAACAGGCAATAATGACGTCATTGGTGAAAAGTTTCCGCCAAAAACACGTGAAAAAGGCTTTTCGCCTCAAATTGAATACGGGCCCTAGTTGGCAAACTTGTACCTACTGTAGGATGGAATCGGTATGAAATACAGCCGGTTCCCGGCAGCGGCAGCCCGACAGCGCTGGAAATCCTAAACGTCTTGAGGTAAGTAAAAACTAACCTAACCTAACCCCCCTAACCCTAACCCTCCTTAGGGGTGCCTAACCCTAACCTCCCCCCCAAGTGCCTAAACCTAATCCCCCCTCTAAGTGCCTAACCCCGCCTACCCCGCTGCCTAAACCTAAGTCCCCCGAGGGGGGGGTGCCTAACCCTAAGTCCCCCCCGGGGGTGCCTAAATCTACCCTCCCTCCCCCTAGCCTAACCCTAACCATCCTGAGGGGGTGCCTAGAACTAAGTCCCCCCCAGGTGCCCTAAACCTAACCCTCCCCCCCCCGCGGCTGTCCACTCGCGGCACTCGGCATCACTACAATCGGGATTTCGGGCGCCTGTCTCCCGGCGTCGGGAAAATGACAGGCGTCTAGATCTAGACGCCTGTCATTTAACCCACGCCGGGATAAAGCAGTCGGGAAGCCGGCTGTCGGGATCACGTCAGCCGGTTTCCCGATTGCATCCCCTGTAGGATATACACATACTGTATCTGGATAGTGTTATGAGAGGACCAAGTAGGGACAGTGCCTAAAAATAGATGCATTTACAAAACAATAAAAAATATATTTGTTTGTTATTACTCTGGTATGTTCAAAAGATGTAAAAATAAATGTTAAACATAAGCAATGCAGACACTTCAGGGTAGATTCATTTAGCCGCCTTAAGCTAAGATTTTTAGCATACACGCTCTCATGATTCGCACTATTCAAGTGGGAAATGCTGACTGTCGTGATGCTACATCCCCAGTACAGAGAAGCTATTAGGTGGCCATAAGCAAAGTATTTGAGGTTCTTAAAAGGTGTCAAATGGCTGAATTTTTTTTTACCTTTTTTAGTAACAGTGACAAAATAAAAGTATAAAGTATTTTTAGACAAATTAAAGTTTCTAGAATTTTTGGGGGTTACAGAAAATGTATGTAGTGTGATTTTTAATTCTCAAAATACATGTCGCACATACTGTAACTAAAACCATTTTTGAACTGTATTACACAAAGTATGCTGTTTAAATGCTTCCAAGTGCTATATTATTCACTGGGCGGTGTGTGCCAGGGGTTCTGCATTGAGTCCTGACATTTTTACCTCAAAATAAATGTATTCCCTACTTTTCACCTACTCAGCAGCTGCAAACTAAAAGCCACATTAACTACCATTAACTCAACTCAGATTTTCTAGCAAAAAAGTTTTAACCGTGACAACCCACGTTAATGGAACTCACAGCTAACTGAATTTGGGTCTTCTAATTTGTTTTTTGGGGGTGCATGTGGTCCTTGTCTTCCTAGTTTGAGGGTCTAGGTATCTGCCTTCACTTCTAATTTACAGTGTGGGTTGAGTAAAATTTAAACCAATAATGGCATAAAGTCTTATTGATACTGTACTTTAATTTGCATTATTTATTTAAATTAACAATAATCTAATAAACTAAAATAAAATCACAGACAAGGTAATTATAAGTATGTTAAATTATATCATAGCGTGTCTTCTAATGGACTGTTTCCAACCTTTCCTGGAAGAAAAGTGACTCTCAATTAATTTTACCTAGCTGATGTGGCCAATAGTGTCGCTTGAGTTTAACATGCCTGGATGAGAGTGTTACCAGCTGGAAGAGAGGTTAAATGGGAGAGATTTTTAAATCTCCACAAGGTGCATCATTACTCTGTAATTATAGCAGATGATTTGCTGGCTTTCTTTTCTAGGGCCAGAAGGCATTTCTTTTTTTTTTTCTCAAAAAGTTCAGCAACTTCATCACATCACTCGACAGGGCGATTAAAGGCTTACGTAGTCTCACCTGAACAATTTGTCACACTGCTTAGTAAACACAGTCGTTGCACCTTCTGTTTCATAGTCTTAATATTCTAGCTACAGCAGCTTTGTTTACACAGAAACATACTAGCACAGAGTTCAGGTAAATGAGAATATAAATCTTTTACTATAAAGGTAGTCCCAAGCAATTTCTAACTTACAGTGCTGCTTTGATCTAAGGAAAAAATGTTGTTTGAACTTCACTTATTCACATTTATAATAAGTGTTGGGATTGTACCATCTGGAATAGCAGATTGGATTGAAAGTTTTTGATTACTGGAATTCACACTTAAAAGCTGAAGTATCTAATTAACTGGTACAGTTACAAGCTTTTGGGCACAAGAGAAAAAGCTGAGCATCATTTGTTTAACTTCTACCTGAAATGACAAAAAACAAATCTATACCAATCTATACAGCACAAGAAGACTCGTAGCCATAACCAAGGCTATGTTGTACCATTGGATGTGTAGAGAGCTTCAGGGAGAAGTACACTGAAGCAGAGGATATAGTTAAGCAGTAGTAGGGAATACCAAATCTCCTTAAACCTGGAAGACAGCTGTGCAGTGATACGAGTTTAATAGAGGATTTAGGATCAGTCAGTCTTTTTAGTATGCCTTGCTCCCTTATTATAAGAGGTTTGTTCATAGACTCCACTGAAATGGTGCTCAAGTATACACTGAAAAGAGAATAGCGCAACAGAACTCTATCTATACATGCTGAAATAAAAGTGAACGTTTTTGTAGATAGAAAGAGAGTTCTCCTTTAGGGCATGTCTACTAATTTTTCAAGTCAATGCAACTTGAGAAACTTGCCAAGGAGATCATGTGACCCACCTCTGCTGTCTACATGTACCGCAATCATGCACTTCATATACAGAACTGAAATAAGACATCATTTCACTTGGTAACCCCTGAGCTGTGTATTGCATTGCTGTGGACAGCTTAGACTGAATAGCACAGCGACCAGTACATTTCAGTGCCACTGCATTTCCCCAGTAGTTTTAGAGATCAAAACTTGATCTCTTGTGCAGACAAACCCTTGCTGAGGGAAAAACATCCGTTTTCTTATAACTAGATGACTATTAAACTTCACAAACAATGTTATAGTTACTTGTTTTAAATCCAGCGTTAAGGTGACCCAGTGGTACAACCTTCCATTCTGAATACTGGGACTTTGCCACCAGTCGTTAGTGCCATCAATAGCATTGGAGATTGGGTGGCGTTCTGAAAATCAAAAATATAAAACATATTCACTTAGAAACAACGTATGCTAAACAAAGTGAGGAACAAATGACTGAATCCCATTACCAAAATGTGTAGGGTCATTTTGAAAAAAGTTACTTCACAATTCCTGTCTATCGTTAGTGTGTACTCCACCCGCCCCCTGCCCCCCTGCTATATCCCAACCGACTACACACTAATTATAGTTTAAACAACATTTGCACAGCTTTTTAGGGTTCTGTGATTTATTTATTATGTATATGAGTAAAGCGTGGCTAGACAAAGCATGATAAGTGCTAGATAATACCATCAGGCTAGAAGAAGGTTGCTTCATCATAACCATATCTAACTGCCCAAACTATATATCACTTCCTTGCACCATTTTAAACTTTTAAATCTAAGCTTTGTTATTAGGGAGGCATGCCTGATTGTGCAATTATCACCATATAAAGGAAATGAGCGTATATTATAATAAGAACTGCCAGCCTACCACTTAAAAAATATAATTTGGAATAAAATATTAGGGCAGACACAACTGATCATGCAGCTCAAAATTGTTTTACTTAAGCAATTAAAATCCAATCACTACCTGAATTAATTTATATGCATTCAGGCTGAGAGTGTAAAATGCTGCCAGTGCACCCTACTGCCCATCCGCTGATAAACCCACCTACACCCAAACTGGCCTATATTATACTCAAACTGGTGAAATTGTATCTAATTGCTTCAGATTCTAATGCTGGATACACACTGGCCGATATATTGGCCGATCAATTGAACGGCCAATATATCGTGCCCCGTCGGCCAGTGTGTACAGATGATATGTCTGTGAACAACGTCGTTCACAGACATATCACATTGGCTGTGCTGCACAGCCAATGAACAGATATGTCTGCTGTGCCATTGGCAAGTATGTATGGGCGATCAGCTGATCGCCCGTACACAGGGGTGTAGAGGGGGGGGGATCCGCGAGCGGGTGCTACTTACCCGGGTCCGGCACAGCTCCCCATCCAGAGCAGCTCAGCACACACTGTTGTGTGCTGGGCTGCACTGGGAGACTGTCCAAGGCTGCTAAAGCAGCAGCCCGAGCAGTCTCCTTTGCCAAAGGGGAGAGCAATCACGCTGATCGCGCCCCCCATTGGCTGTGCATCGGTCTGAGGGGCACACAGCGCCCCCCTCCCCAGCGCTGCAAATGGGTTGTTGTTTTTTTCGAAGGGGGCGTGGCCACACCTTCCGCGATTAGTCCACGCCCCTGGCCGCCGGGACACGCTGCAGCATGCAGATGATGGTCGTTCAGTGTGTATGAATGACCATCATCTGCAGATATATCTACCCACCTTTAGGGGTAAATTTTCTAAGATTCGAGTTTGGTTGAGATTGCAATCTCGGGTGAGTTTAGGCATTTTTTTCAACTCGCAAATTTACTAAAGATAAACTCGGGTGAGTTTGGGAGAGATTTCTCTCTCATCGCTGAAAAACTCAGGTGAGCATGCAAACTCGAATAAACTCACCATCGGCCAAACTTGAAAGTACTTTCACTGAAAAAGATACAACTCGGGAATTTACTGCGAGTTTGGCAGAAACATACACAGATCAGTTTGATTTGTGTTTTTTTCTGCACGGAATCAGTATTGTAATGGTTAATTTAAAAAAAAAATGTAGCCCCTTCCCCCAAAAGCATAACCAGTCCTGGTTCCTAAAATTTTAAATATAGGGGGGAAAAATGCGTAGGAGCTCCCCTATATTTAAAACTATCACCGGACCCAAACCGACCGGGGTGTAATGCCACAGCCAGGGGACCCTATCACCGGGTCTCCCCAGCCAAAGCATTCACACCCCAAGCCGGTCAGCCCAAGCCAGGGATCTCAGGGGAGGTGGGCACCCCCCCCCCCCCAAGAAGGGGTCCCTCCTCTCCCGACACCCAAGGCTTAGTCTGAAGCCCGGTCGGTTTGGGTCCGGTGATGGTTTTAAATATAGGGGGACCCCTATGCATTTTTCCCCCCTATATTTAAAACCAGGACTGGCCCTGCAGCCAGGTGCTGGTTCCCAAACTACAGGGGAACCCTACACACTTTTTTCCCCATAATTTGAGGAACCAGGATTGGCTGGGCAGCGCGGGGCTGATTATGCTTTTGGGGAGGACCCTACGTTATTTTTTTAAAACATTTAACCCTTTTTTTTACAGGTACAACACAAGCAGCCTTCACATATCTCACTGATACGTGCAGGCTGCTTGTTCTGAAGAGTTTAGCAGAGAGAAAACACTGCAATCTTGGGTGAGTAATCTCATCTAAACTTGCTACTCGGGGGAGATATCTCGATGTGCTTCACCATCGGAAAACACACTCTCAGCTAATCTCACTTCTTAGTAAATTTGTGAGTTGCAGAAGCCTCAAATCATCCGAGTTTCAGTGAGTTAAATCGAGTTTAAAAACTGGAAAACTTAACCAAACTTGAATCTTAGTAAATTTACCCCTAATTGTGCAAAGGGTGGCACAGGCACACCTTACAATGTTTGCGAATTTTATTGGAAAAAAAACAGACTGGGAGATTAGATCTGCCAATGTGCACTTATTATTATTATTATTATTATTATTATTTGTGTACATAGTACCAACATGTGTTCTGAATATAGCCCTAATAGATTGCCCCACAGCTGATTAAAATCTTTGATGATAGCTTCTGTATTACAATTTGCTTAAAAAAGAAAAACACCTAAAAACTTCTAAAATGTAACTATAAATTGCCTTATACACTAGAGCAGTGGTTCTCAAACTCGATCCTCAGGACCCCACACAGTTCACGCTTTGCAGGTCACCCAGCAGGTGCACAGGTGTAATCATTCCTCACTGACACATTTTAAAAGGTCCACAGGTGGCGCTAATTATTTCACTTGATTCAGTGTGGAGACATGGAAAACATGCACTGCTTGGGATCCTGAGGACCGAGTTTGAAAACCTGTGCACTAGAGTAACTATTGACTATTTATCAGAAATAAAGCTACTTTAATAAGGCTTTTTATTATTGGCCATAATGCTTAATAAATTACATAAGAAATATAACTATACCTATCAACATAGTAAAATAATTTAAACATAAACAAAATGAATAAGTTGCATACATATTTTTTTTGTTTGGATAAAATTGCATTATCTCATTACAACTGTGATTTTATTGTATACAATATTTAATAGGTTAGGAATTATATTTAATTCTAATATAGTCATAAAAATATAATAGAGCAAAATGTGAAATTTAGGTAGGAGTAATATTGTTTTACCTTTGTATCAGATTATGAATTATGCACTGTATAAAATTATTGGGTATAAACTGAAGGTCAGCTGTGCATCAGACTTTTAGGGACATTTTTGCAATGACATTGCTACACAAACACACACACACAGACAGACAGACAGACAGACAGACAGACAGACAGACAGACAGACAGACAGACAGATAGATAGATAGATAGATAGATAGATAGATAGATAGATAGATAGATAGATAGATGAAGAAACTGTACCTTTTGGATTAACACTGTTCTGGTCACAGGTACGACATTGTGCATTTCGTACTATCCTTCCTGGCACATGTTCAACCAGTTTGCAAAACATCTCTGGTCCCATTTCCCCACATGTAGCATTAGTGGTGATTTCTGCATTGCTGGCAAGGTTTAATATAGCAGGGAACAAGCCTAAAAAGAAACATAAAACAATAAATGACTGTTCTTTTTAAGACAATTGTCGCTATTTATCTTTTTGTAAACTTCATAATACTGTACTGTATTTTGAAATTACCTATTTTATAATAAAAATATTTTAGCAACTAGCTTACTAACATTTTAGGGGAGTGAAGTAATAATGGTTGCAAACACTTTTCTTTTTTAATTTTTCAGGATTACAAATAAATTTAAATGCAATACAAATGTAATATACAGGAGGAAATCATGAAAACACAAAATAAATAAATAAAGTAATGAGAAATTTGAAAAAGAAATATACTGAATACTCTACACAGACATAACAACTGAAATAATCTAATTGTTATGAGAATAAGTGCAGGAGATAAGATATCAGGGCATAGCAGCACAGACACAGACTTAACCCAGCAGACAGAGCTGTTCATAATAATAATAAGAGGAATTTGCAAAATTGGCAATTTCAGAGCTCTTGAAACATGAACACAGATAACAGAATCCAAAAGCTGTTTTTGGCAACGGAACTGTGTCTGTAACTAGAGCACAAACTAGATAGACAGACGTGCAGGCAGTGTGGCACAGAACACATAATGTTAGTGTAGTATCAGGAGACGGGCCAGCTGGAGGAATAACGGAAAGACCACATACTCATCGATTTTTGCCCAATTTGGTCTAAATCAGTTACATTTGAAAACCAATTTGCAATTGAGCAAAGAATATCACAAAATTAAAATTAAACCTCTCACACTATGGGTGCAATCCTATTCCGTGCGAAGGGTGCGAGTTGCCGTTGCAACGTCGTTAAAACACCAGCAACGGAATGGCACCTCGAGCCCTTCGTGGCCCGCTCTGAGCCCGAATTTATTTAATTTTGCTCTAAGCCTATGGGGCTGCGAGCACTTTTTAGCAAATCCAGGCTGCCATCAAGCGCGACCACTGTTGCGATGACTCCCATCCACGAGAACATCTCGTGGAATAGGACTGACCCCAATGTTCTAATTTCCTGCAATAATACACAAGATGGGGCTGATACTGAGATAGAAGCAAAGCAAAGAAAAAAAAACTAACATTGCACCTTTTTTTGTACTGCAAATGGAGATTTAAAATGTGCAGAGATATTAGGCACATACACACTGAGCCTGATTCAGAGCCGGACGCTCTTGAAGAGCGCTCGCTCTGAATCAGAGCATTTTTTTTTTGTTGCGGCCTCCTGGCCACTAGCTAAGCTGTGGGTGACCACCCACAGCTTTTGCGAGCGGCCAGGTGATGGTCGCGACCATCGTGGCTTGCGACGAGACCCTTGTGGTTGGGTCTCGTCCGTTGCAAGCCCCAGAGAGTTTCCTGCTGTAACAGAGCAGGAAACTCTCCACTGACATCACTGGTGATGTCAGTGGTCCCTCCCACAAATGGCAGGCGTTCCTTCGGGAACGCCTGTTTGTATAGCCACCCCCCCTGCCCGCCTCCAAAACGGGGCGAGCTATCAAAATCGACAGCCGCCCCCTTTTTATTGCGAGACCCGTAGCAACGTAGCATGCGCAGTGAGGGACCATTGACCCGCTTGCGAGCGCTGTGCACTCGCGAGCGGGTCTGAATCAGGCCCACTTGACGATGTGCTGTATTAACGATATTGGTGAAAGATTTCCCTTGAATTTTCTGTAGTGCAGGACAAACGATATTGGGTGTACACACTGACAGATATCTTTAAAGATATCTGTCAGTGAAGTCATCCTGCCACATCTCTGAACAAGCAATGACGATATTGTCAGATTGGCCTGCATGTGCGGGAGCGCGCATTGTTGGTCGTTCACTACATACACACTGACCGATATGAACGATATAGCGTTGAACGATATCATTATCGTCCATATCGTTCATAAATATCGTCTAGTGTGTATGCGGCTTTAGATTTGAGAAAGGCGTGTCCAAACTCAAATGTAAATTGCAATCTAAAATTAAATTTGTGCAGCATTTGTGGACTAGTGGCCTGATTCAGTAAGGATCGCTAAAACAACTGCGTACGTAGATCAAGCAATTGTTAGCCATTACGCATGCGCATAAGCCGCACTGCGATTACAGACACACAGAGGAAACCATCGCAGAGTGAGTGACAGACTATGAGCGTTCGGGGGTGGTGACGGTGGAGTGGTCATAAAAACGCAGGTGTGTCTGTCAATTTGAACACCGTTGCATGGGCGTGCATAAATTAGCCACTGCGATTGCATACGCAGCTGGAGTACTCACTACGTGCAACGAGACTTGCAGTTTCTGCAGCAGGTCAGACATTCTGTAAATGTGCGTGACTGGCCAATGTGCCTCGATGGTACCGATGTTTATGCAGGTAAGCGACGTCATACGCATGTGAGAAGGCAGCAAGGGGCGTCTTTATCCCGGCTGTGCTTTGGCATGCATTTGCATATTTTCGCTGTTGCGTTCCATTTGAATTTGCAACTGCAATCGCATTAGCGATCCTTACTGAATCAGGCCCTGTATGCAAAAAGAATCCTGTATTTACCCTGCATGCAATAAAATAATGTATTGGGACCCCTTGCATTGTAACATGGTTGGTCCAGATACAAAGTTACCTGTTTTTTTGCTTTGCTCCCAACTCATAATCAGCCCAGATAACCGCATGCACAAACCTGTCCGGTCACCAGGTAACAGAATTTAGTACCAGCCAATTATAATCAGGCCCAAACAGATATTGATTTGACTGTTGATCATTTTGGGCAAGTATGATCTAAAATTATCTGACAATTAAAAAAAAAAAGTGTGAGTACCATAACTGCACAAAGCACTTGACATTTATTTTTATAATGATTATAAAAAGCTAACTTTCAATAAAAAGTACAAACTACAAATAATACTGCATTTATTAAGATATGCTCCAGCTTTTGAGATCATGAACTATAAAACTGATATTAGATAAGTTACACATAGTGATTAAAAAAGTACTGTCATTACCCTGAACCTGTGGTATGGCTCTTTAGCAATTCTACAATTCTTAGGCACTGGCCTTGGCACATCGATAGACTTGTGAGTGATTCAGAATTGGAATACATAGGAGCGTATTTCCCACATTGCGAGCATAGAACAAAATGTGTCTGAGGACAGGCATAAATACGCGTATGCACAACTCTTCATTGCCCATAATTCTGTTGACAGAACTTGTGAGCATACTTGAATACGCTCGGCTCCAGAGCATGCACTGTGTGAAAATATGCAAGATACTGTCATATACAAAACTGACTTGTGTTTAACTTTGCATCATCCCAATAATGCATAAAATACATAAGGGGCACATTCAATTAAGCCATACTTGCCTACCCGAAAATCAGGTACCCGAGCATCCTGAAAATCAGGTACAGCTCCCGCCACCACCCCCCCCCCCAAACCCCCAGGAAAGGAAGACTAGCCTCCCGGCTGCCGCCCCCCCCCTCCTCATGGTAATAAGGGAATACCCCGCAGCAGGGGCATCATTTTGGTTCCGCCCCCTGCTTCACAATGCTGGTAATCCCGGAATTGTGCAGCGGGGGCATGGGCCAAAATGCTGTGACCGCATGGCCAAGCCCCGGCTCCGCCCACAAATGCATGTCAAGCCCCCTTGGTTTGCCGATCTGGCTGCCCCCTCCTGGAAGGGGCAGACAGAAAGTCGGCAACTCTGAATTAAGCCCAGAAACTGCTGGGACCTAGCTCAATAATAGATGATATACAACAGGCTGGTTACACACTGGTGTTGGAAAACGTCTGTGACACTACAAGTCATGTATGTTATATAATGATTCAAACTATATTTCTTGTGTGTACACTCTGTACTTTCATATAAGCATTCACCAGCCTATTTCTCACTGCAGATGTCAAGTGTAACTCCCTTAAGAAAACAAGGTCCAAAAATCTTATACTCAGTGGCACTGGGTTAGTTATAGGATATATCATACAGCCCATTAAGAACCTTTGCAATCTAGCTGGGCCATTATACAATAGATAGCACATATCCTTGTGTAACAAAGCCTATTTTCCTATAGATTGTAAGCTTGTGAGCAGGCCCTTCCTACCTCTATGTCTATCTGGTATTACCGAGTTTTGTTCTATTACTGTTTCCAATTGTAAAGCGCATAAGAATATGCTGAGCTATATAAGAAACTGTTAATAAATAAAAATAGAATAAATAATTATACATGAATCATGATATTTAAATTAGATTGATAATGGAAATTAAAAGTAATAATCCCATTTAAAGTTGAAAAAACACTTGTGAAAATTTAATGTGCTAACCTTTCAAAGAGTATGTTCATATTTAATAACAGTTATTTATTATTATTATTATTACCAGTTATTTATATAGCGCACACATATTCTGCAGCGCTTTACAGAGAGTATCTTACATATCAGTCCCTCCCCCAGTGGAGCTTATACTCTATATTCCCTATCACATGCACACACACACACATACGCACTAGGGTCAATTTTTTGTGGGGAGCCAATTAACCTACCAGTATATTTTTGGAGTGTGGGAGGAAACCCACACAAGCACAGGGAGAATATACATACTCCACACAGTTAGGGTCGTAGTGGGAATCGAACCCATGACCTCATTGCTGTGAGGCAGTAACGCTAACCATTACACCGTCTGTGCTTATGAACATTTATTTATATTGCGCACACATATTACGCAGTACTTTACAGAAAATACTTAGTTATTCACATCAATTTCTTCCCCAGTGGAGTTTGCAATCTTTGGGGGCAATTCAACCCAGCGCGATGAGTTCCCGGAGCTGTTCAATTGACCGCGCTGTTAAGACCAACTACAAGTTTTTCACAAAGCTCCAGCATTTCAGTTACCACAGCCATTCTGAGTGGACATAGACTCACTCGAGGAGTCTATGTTTTCAGGAACTGGATCCAATGCTGCGTTTGAGCATGCAGCTGCGAGGGCTTCGGTGGGCGTCTCAATACAAATTCCGCCGGCTGATGCATTAGCATATTTTAGCAATTGCTAAGCGGCAAAATTCGCAAATGCGTTTGCATTAGTGTACAACGCTGAATCAGGCCTTCAGTCCATAAAACATGTCACTTTGCTCATTTAGTTATTGGAACACATTGGAGCCAAATATGTAACAGCTGGAAGTAAATTATATCGTTTGGTGACTCTTATGAACAATGGCTATTAAGTCATATTTGGAATGAGAACGTTATTGTCTTTCTCAGCTGTGACACATTTATTTTAACCAAAAGCTGCAGGGAAATACCCTGCGAGACAAAGGGGACTATTTATTGTTTCCACATGGCTTTAGGCTACATAAACAGAACCAAAGAATGTTTATTTAAGGTAAAAGAACGTTAATAATGTTCATTGTATTTACTTAACAAATTCTCTTTGCAGCCACCATTATTAACATTATAGTGTAAATATATTCCCATCTGTTTTAGTTTTTAAGATCTGTATTGTTTGGGCTCTCTATACTATCACACAGCATGGGTTACAACTTGTAAAATCAACAGTCATTGTTTGTCTTCTGTGTTTGGTGAGGGCTCATCAACGGGAAAAGAATTGTAACAACAGGCGCGTAGGAGCCACTGTTTTTTGTTTTACGGGCTATGTGAAAATAGTGGTCTTAAAACCTGAAAACACCTGGCCAAGAATAAGACTCCTTCTACTGAGCAGGAAATGAGTGAGATTCAGAAACACTATCACTCCACACACACCAGACATCTGGGGCACCTCCCCTAGGCATCCATGGCTGGGTTACGGGGGGAAATGGCACCGGATGTTTACTTTCCTAGTCTCTGTATTTATGTCTTCCTGTAAGATGTTTTAGTTTGTTGTAGAAAGTTATGTGAAGTAGTTAACTTATTTATACTGTTTTTTTCCTTTATGCATGCAATCAATATACATATGTGTGAGTTATATTTCCAATATCTCTGTATAATCACAAATGTTACATGCCACATAGTTTTCTCTTTTTAAATGTAACAAGAATAATAATTTGGCAAACAATTGCTTGTAAAGTAAATACATATTTAAACCAAAATTCTTCATCATCCCAGATGTAAAGAGAATGCAAATTATAGAAAAAGAACAATGAAAAAATAACCTATGGGAAAAAAAGGATGCAAGTTATTTTTCTTTTTGATAATAAAATGCTGACAAATAATTTAAAAACGGACCTTTTCTTTTATAATGAATCATCATTTTGAGATACAACGCCTATCCACAAAACAGATACACTGGAATGTTTTAATAGATTTAATGGTTATCCATCAACAGTTAAATCAACAATCAGCCTAGGGCTACAACCTCTGTCTTAATTAGAAGGCATTTGTGTAAACATGTGCAAACACGCTGAAGAGATCTGATGTCTCCTTTAACACATGGAGATTTTAAATGGTTAATTATTAGAAGCAAGAAAAATGTTAAATTGGTTTTGGGAAAGATTTCCCAGATAAAGAAATTAATGATGAGTAGAATCACTTGTCCGTTTCAGATTCTTCAGTGATTTACATTTTGCTCTAAATCTTCCTCCTTATTCCTTATCTGTACTAACGTGTACTAAATAAAAATAATTATTTCAAAAGCGTTTTTCAAAAACAATTATTTAGCATAGGTAATTCCAATTAGATGACAAGTAGAAAGGAAAAAGAACATTGTGTAGTGGGTGAAATGGGCTATGTTGGTAGGCATGTAATGGTATGACTACAGTTTATTATGCCTCAAATTTAAGGGCACCCGTTCCATGAATACACGTTTTGTGTAAATCCATTCAATCACCTAATCTTCATTTTATAACATATATTATAATATACACCATTTGCATAATGTAATACATTTGAAAATTTTTGCCTTAAAATGAAAAGATGGTGATGAAAAATGAAAGCAGATGTTACTTATTCTATACGGAGGATCCCAAGGAATGAAAGGCTTCCTATTGTTTAATACTTTTGTTTATGGTCTTATTTCAGCACATCTGTCTGAAGATTTCAGTTCAAAGCTTTCAAAGATATTTGAGGAACAGGGAGAAGTTAAAACTTTTAGTAACTTTCAAATATCAACATTATTTTGATGAATATAATAGCTCACAGTGCTGAAATGATCTAAAAAGCCATCTGATAAAGTAAAAGCACCAGCCATTTAAGTGTAAAGTGAAAAACAATATATATACTGAAGAAAAGATAACAGGAATATATTTTGACAAGCTTCCTAAAATATTAGTTATTACCAGGAAATTATGGGGATGTAGTCATTAGGTCGACAAACATAATGTTGACACCACAATGTGGAGTGCCGTATGCTGGCATGGGATGTAGTTGGCCGCCGGTCTCAATCCCAACAGCGGAATCCCAGCAAGGGATTTAACATAGATGTCGAAATACCGATGCATATTTTAGTCCCAACGCCTGAATGCCGAGGACGCTAGCCCGAATTAAGGTAAGTCCGGGGCGCCCTTAACGTTAGCCGCAGAGGGGAGAGGGTTAGGATTAGGGGCTCTAGCAGGGTTAGCGTTAGGTTGGGGGGGGGATTAGGGTTAAGCACCCCTAGGGGGGAAGGTTGGGGGTGCGCGGAGCGGGGGATAGGTTTAGGCACCTCCAGGGGGGGAGTTAGGGTTAAGCACCACCACGGGCGTTTAGGGTTAGGCACCCCTCTGGGAGGTTTAGGGTTAGGAGGGGGAGAGGGGAGGGTTAGGTAATTTACCTGACACTATCGGGATTTCATCCTCTCAGGCTAATGCTGTCGGGATATGAACCGGCAGCTAAACAGCTGCCAGCCTTTCAAACCCATTCCTGCTGACACAAACTAAAAGAATTCAACAGATCCTTGTATATGAAGCTGCAGGCTGCTGCTCCTCCATGTCAGTTACACTGGGAATGTGGTGCTTGCATATGATGCCACAGCCACGATCCCAGTCTAAATATACAGGGATGCTGCTCTCACTTGCTGCCTGCCAGGGTAGGAAACAGCAGTGTGGTTCCACTTCCAAGTGGGAGAGGGCACATAGAGCACACCAAGAAGTTGTGCCGGCCCAAGGCAGCTATATTAACCACTACACCACAATAATGCCCACAATAGTTCTATTTTAGTTAAGATCTTTGTGTATGTCTTGTTTAAAAACAATACAATAATGTGCACACTGATTACACAGAAAACAGACAAAACCTACCCTGATTACGGTAAGCCAGTAGTGAATAACACCACTTGGTGAACTAGTACAGACATTTGCAACTAGTGTGTCAGTTAACAAATTTGTGTTTGCATAGCATTGTGGGTCACATTAGGCATTCCAAACCGCTGAACAGTATTTGCTATCATATTAATTCCTGAATTTGTTGGCTCAAAATAGGTCCTTTTAAAATTGGTGACTTTGTAATCGATACATGGGGACATGGCTGTGGTACCCTGGGGGCATTACTGCATCATTGTGGGTGTGGTTGTACCCTCAGTATGCTTTGTTTCCACAAAAAATATATTATTGCTGCATGTATTGGAGCACCAGCTTCCAGTGTGTGTCAGAGAAAACACCTAACAAAGTACTGCAAATCAGGAAAAATGTGCCAGTCCTAAGATGGCAGAACGGTCCCTTCAATCCAGGGATGTGCAGTCAGGGTAGGCAGGGGAGGCAGAGCCGCCACTGTCATACTTCTGAGATTTGATATAAAAATGATTAGAATAATACAAAGATATTTATAACTGATAAACATCTTCTTTGTTTATTGTAATCATTTTTATAGTTAACACTCACCAGCTCTGTGGAGCTTCCTGGGACTGCAGGGAGATGAGAGATGAGGCAGCAACAGCTCAGCCTCGCTTCTGTATAGTCAGACACTGCTTGCAGAGCTGGGGGCGGAGTCACACCACAGGTTGTAAGCAACACAGAAAGAGAGCTAATAGAGTCATGCCTCTGAGTATGGGGGTGTACCTTGAGCACTGATGCACAACTTAGATGTGTCATGTGACCAGGAAGTGCACTGCAGTGTTTAGACAGCAGAAGCAAGAGAAGACACAGTGATGCAGGTAGGAGAATCAATGTACACTGAAGCTTAGTGTAGTGAGGGGAGAGTTACAGTGAGTAGGGGGTGAGACAGGCTCCCAGTACTCAGACTCATCTCCATGTGTACCTCCCCAGCCACTGACCTCACCACACGTCACTGCTCAAATCGGAAGTGTCCTGCCAAAATTGGGATGGTTGGAAGGTATTCAATCTTCTTCACTACTTATCAATACTTTTGCTTATAGCAGTTGGTTATGTAGTAGCAAATCCAAATTACTTCCCTCATCTCTCCCATACACTTCATTATGATTCTGCACACTTTAAAAATCAAGAAAACTTTAAACAAAAGCAACTGTCTTCCATCACTTTCAAGATCCATCAAATGTGCTCTGTGAAATGCACACTCTGGGGCTGATACAGAGTTGGTAAACAAAAATGACCAAGTTACTGAAATTAAAAAAAAAAAGCATGCACAAAATGCATCCACCCGTATGGAGAACTTTAAATGCGTAAAAGCCGACCACAGTAGCAAATGTTTCTGGTTTATACGAGGCATTCGTAACTGACACTTATGCCCATGTTGTAAATTCTTTTTTCATGTGCAACAAACATTTTTGCAAAAACAACTCCAGTCTCACATGCGCAAAAAGAAATTACATAAACATGGTCATAAAGTGCGCCCAACAAGAAAGCAACAGGTCTGTGGAGCTTCCACAAACAGCTGGACACAAGCTTACTAGTTCTGTTGAGTGTTCTAATCATCATCATCTGCTATTTAAATCTGGTCTGACCAGCAACAATAACATTGCTTCCTCAGGTGAATATGTGTCTTCTTACGATCTGCATGTGTTTCATTTTGTGTGAATACGTCCTTGCTGTACTCGGCCTATGTGAGAACTCCACGTACCATCTCCATTTTGCCTCTTCAATGTAAGAATTTCTGCATGCTAGATGTGTGTGTGTTTTCGCACTCTGACATTACCACCACCATTGTAGATCATTTTAATAAGCCGGATGATGATCCACATTCTTCTTCTGCCACCAAAATACTCCCTCTAACCTCCAGTCTTGGCCTCTCCCAGAGGATCGGTTCTCATGATCATTGTGATGGTCAGTGTCTTAATTTTGTTTTCCACAACTTCATTTAGTTTTTTATTTCAATAACAATATTTTCAATATTTCTGACCACCATCTGATCACTTATTCAGATAACCTAACATTCCCTCCCCCATAGTCTAACCCTATAATGCCTAACCCTAGCCTATAACCCTGCTCCTAACCCCGGGATGTCAGCAGTCAGGATGCTGATTCTGACTGGTGTCGGGATTCCGACACCAGCATTATGAGTGCCAGCATCCCGACCACCGGGATCATAACTACATTCCCTAACTTTGGATGTGTTTCTAAATCATCCTGTTAAATATACCTAAGAAATGTTTCCGAAATATGAACAAATCTCACACAAGACACTACACAAACTATGGGGCTGATTGTGTGGCTGGAGTAAAGCAAGTATCTGGAACAAAGGAGGTTGCAATGTAAGGGGTGCAAATACATTTTGTTTTGCATGCATGCAGGGTAAATACTGGCTGATTTTGCATACAGCCCATAAATACTGGACAGCTTTATTTGTACACTATAATTTAGATTGTGTTTGGACACACCCCTCCCAAATGTAAATCTCTCTGTACATTTTAAATGTGTACCACCTGCAGTGCAGCACGGTTTTAGCAAGTTTCAGAGTAAGGTGCATACACACGGGACGATATATCGTTACGATATGAACGATAACTATATCGTTCAATGATAATATGAGATATGGTAAGAACTTACCCTTGTTATCTCTATTTCTACGAAGTCCATAGGGTTCCACAGGATACCTTGGGCATAGGTGTGACGTCAGTCATCGGGCACCATAGAGTTAAGCTTTTCAGCCTCCCAGGATGCACTAGGTCCCCCTCCTATACCCCGCCCCCGAGCCAAGGCACCTCAGTTAGTTACCAAGCCATAGGCCAGGGGAGGAGAAGGAAGATAGAGAAAAAAGATCTGGACACACACAAGAATCACATTCTCACCAGAGGGAGACGGAAGAACCGGTGACCAGAGCAAAGCCCATCTGCAGCACAGGTGCGACAGGGCAGGAGTCCTGTGGAACCCTATGGACTTCGTAGAAATAGAGATAACAAGGGTAAGTTCTTACCATATCTCATATTTTCTACTTCAGGGTCCATAGGGTATCCACAGGATACCTTGGGGATGTCCCAAAGCAGTATCCTTTAAGGGTGGGGGCGCTCCTGTGCAGAAAGGAGAATCTGCCGCCCGAAGGAAGCATCCTGAGAGGCGAAGGTGTCAAACCTGTAATACCTCACGAAGGTATGGACAGAGGACCACGTAGCAGCCTTGCAGATCTGAACTGCAGAGGCACCACGTCGAGCTGCCCACGAAGGACCCACAGACCTAGTGGAATGAGCCTTCAGAGAAGGAGGAACCGGTAGGCCTTCATGAAGATAAGCTTCAGAAATAGCCATACGGATCCAGGCTGCCAAAGTTTGCTTTGAGGCAGGCCAACCCTTTTTACGGAAGCCATAGAGGACAAACAAAGCGTCCGACTTCCTAAACGAAGAAGTGCGGTCAACATAAGTCCTTAAGGCCCGCACAACATCCAAAGAGGCCTCACCCACGGAAAGACCCGGTGAGTTAAAGGCCGGAACAACGATTTCCTCGTTAACATGAAACTGGGAAACAACTTTGGGAAGAAACTCGGGCCGAGTGCGGAGCACTGCCCTGTTCCCATGAAAAACCAAGAAAGGGGGTCTACAAGAAAGAGCCCCTAACTCAGAAACACGTCTGACCGAAGCAATAGCCAGAAGGAAAACAGTCTTAGCTGTTAACCATTTAAGATCCACTGAGCCCAGTGGTTCAAACGGCGGTCCTTGGAGAGCACTCAGGACCACAGCCAAATCCCAAGGCACCACAGGTGGAACAAAGGGCGGATGAATGCGGAGAACACCTTGAATAAAGGTGCGCACATCCGGGATTGTAGCAATCCCGCAGAGGACTGTCCACAGACAGACCCTGAAGGTCTGAGAACCAGTGCCTTGTGGGCCACGCGGGAGCTATCAACAGGAGCGTCCCTCCTTCCTGTTTGAATTTCCAGATTACCCGTGGAAGAAGGGAGACCGGAGGGACAGGTATGCGAACCGGAACGTCCACCGGACAGACAGAGCATCCACCAGAGACGCCCCTTCGTCTCTTGTGCGAGACCCGTACACCGGCAACTTGTTGTTGTGCCGGGACGCCATGAGGTCGATCTCTGGAAGACCCCATCTGTCCACCAGCAGTTGAAAAACGTCCGGATGAACGTCCTGTTGACTTAGAAAGTCCGCCTCCCAATTTAGCACTCCCGGGATGAAGACCGCTGATATGGCCGGAAGATTGCGCTCCGCCCATACCAGAATCCGAGAGACCTCCACGAGAGCCGCCCGACTTCGGGTTCCTCCTTGCCTGTTTATGAAGGCCACGGTGGTAGCGTTGTCCGACTGGACCTGTACCGGACGACCCTGGAGAACCCGATGTGCCTGCTGGAGAGCATTGAAGACCGCACGGAGTTCCAAGATATTGATTGGAAGCTCCGCTTCTGTCGGCGTCCACCTGCCCTGGAACAAGTGTGGACCCGAAACTGCTCCCCAGTCCCGAAGACTGGCGTCCGTTGTCAACAGGACCCAATTTGGAACCCAGAACGGACGTCCCCCGCTGAGATGGGTCGTCTGTAACCACCAGGCAAGAGACAGGCGAACCTCCGGGGTGAGCACAATCGTCTGGGACTGAGGCAGCCCCTTCCACTTGGACAGAATCAGGTGCTGCAGAGGTCTGGAGTGAAACTAGGCATTTTCCACCATGTCGAACACCGACACCGTGGAGCCCAGTAACCTCATCGCCGAGTGTAGAGACACCCGGCGGCTGAGCAGACAACTGCGCACCCTCGACTGTAAAGCAGAGATCTTTTCCTCCGTCACGAAGATCCTCTGCTGTTCCGAGTCCAATAAGGCTCCGAGGTGCAGAATCCTCCGAGACGGGATTAGAGTGGACTTCTGCCAGTTGATTATCCAGCCGTGCCGTTGCAGTAGCGCAATGGTAAGGTCCAAGTGGCGTAGAAGGAGCTCTGGAGATCCTGCCACTAATAAAAGGTCGTCCAAGTACGGCAACATGCGGACTCCCTGCAGCCGCAGAGAAGCCGCCATGACCGCCATGACCGCCATCACCTTGGTGAAAACACGTGGTGCTGTCGCCAGGCCAAAAGGTAACGCCTGAAACTGGAAGTGGTCGCTGCGGATTGCAAACCTGAGGAACTGTTGATGGCGCAAAAGAATAGGGACATGCAGGTAAGCGTCCTGTATGTCCAATGACACCATGTAGTCCCCAGGTTCCAGTGCCAGAATGATGGACCGTAGGGTCTCCATCCGAAATTTCGGAACCCGCAAAGACCTGTTGAGAGCTTTGAGGTTGAGAATCGGACGATATGACCCATTGGGTTTCTGTACCAAAAAAAGATTTGAATAGAAACCCTGGCCCCTCTGGGAGAATGGAACAGGCACTATAACTCCAGCCTGGAGCATAGTGTACAATACCTTCCGCAGCTCCGTAGCCTTGTTCCGGTCTGATGGTAGACCCGTGGTGAAGAATCGAGCCGGGGGTCTGTGCCGGAAGGAGAGGGTGTACCCGTGGGAGACCACCTCGAGAACCCAAGTGTCTGTCGTAGTGACCGACCAACACTGGGCGAACTGCAGCAGGCGGCCTCCCACTTTGGGATCCCCAAAGGAAGGCCCGGACCGTCAGGCCGCAGGCTTGTCATCTGGCTTGGGGGCCGGACGTCTGGTACTCCATGCCTGCTTCCGGGGCTTGGCCGATTTCTTAGGGCCAGCCTGTCGAGGAAACGACTGTGGTTTGGGCCTGCCCTGGGCCCTAGATGACCGAAAGGACGATGGTCCAGAACCAGAAGGAGCAGCGGCCGTCGGGAGACAAGCCGATTTGGCTGCCGCCAGCGTGGCCACAATCTTATCCAGATCCGGACCGAAGAGAACTTCTCCGGTAAATGGCAACGCCTCCAGACCCTTTTTGGAATCTGCGTCCGCCTTCCAGGATCGCAGCCACAAGGTGCGATGAGCAGCAACCGCTGCTGAAGAAATTCTAGACACCAGAGTACTAATGTCTAAGGCCGCCTCTTTGATATAAGTGGCCGAATCACGGAGATTACCAATCAACTCCGCCTGTTCGGCCGGACAGTCGGAATCAAAAGATGTCTCTAATGAATCCGCCCAGCGCTCCATCGCTCTGGCAACCCAGCAAATGGCCATAGCCGGCCGTGCTGCCCCCCCCCCCCCGCCAGGGAATAAGCGGACTTCAGGCAGATCTCCACCTTGCGGTCCGTAGCTTTAGCCGCTGGGGGAACTTCGTCCTCAATCACCAAGGCTGTGCGGACCGCCCAAATAAGTCCAGGAATATATACTTTGGACTTAGCATCACCGTCCTTAGTATGGAGAGGTTCCTGATCGTAAGGATCCAGAATCTCCCCATCATCCGACGTCCCCTCGTCATCCTCATAAGGAGCCGACAGAGACGCCACCGGCCGTTTATGTGGCCGCATCACAGACTCCCCTTGTAACACATCCAACAAGTGCTGTACAGAACTCGTCAGGGAGTTAACCCACGCCGGCTCCTGAGAAACCGGGAGAGGGGAAATAGGAAGACTGCGGGGTACCACCAATTGTCGTGGGAAACCCTGCATGGGTGACGACACCACTGACTGCTGGGACAAACCCATCGGTGTAAACGCGGGCTGCGGAGCTAACTGGCCCACTAAGGCTGTAAGCGCCTGAGCGAAACAAGCCCAGGGCGGCTCCTGTACCGGTGCTGTAACCGTAAGAGGCCGCGCCATGGACAAACACTGCTGGCAGAGGCCCTCTGCGCTACCCTTCCCCTCCACTAACGGTACTTTACACGTAGTACACTGTAGCTGGAGGGGAAAATCACTTTCAGACATGATGGCACCACGTATGTGACCCCTCTCACCAATTATATATTAAATAGGCGAGAGACCACCCTGCAGCACCGCACCGCAAGGGCTTAGCAGAAAGAACAGGGACAGTAATAAAGCTGACAGTGAGAAGAAAAGTTACAGGCAGCAGCGCTAGCACAGTCACATACAATGCAAAGAAATATCAATTCCTGCACTAACAGCGCTGATCACTCAACTACACAGACACAGGGCCTGGTAGGACACAGCACAGCATACACAGACCTGACCCAAATCGGAGGAGAGGTATGCAGGGGGACCCAGACCACGATGCTTCCGTCCAGGCTTCCAGCAGCGTTCACCATGCGTTTCAGAGAAGATGGCCGCCGAGGAGCAGAGAGGAGGCTGGCCTGGGGGAGGAGCGCTGCCACAGGACCAGTCTGCAGCGTGCAGAGAGGGCTGTGTGCAGCGGGGGAGGCGCCGGCTGTGAGACAGGGAAGGCGCGCTCCCCTGGCATGCATTTAACCCCTGGGACGCCGCAGCGCTACCGCTCTGCTGCGGTCCGCTGTCCCAGGGGGTAGTGGAAGCGCAGGTTGGTCGCCTGGCTCCACGCTGCAGCCAGTCCCCAGGGAGCCCCCTGCCTGGGGACTTAGGACCATGTGACCAGCGGGGACCCACCGCGGGACCCCGCTGCTTACCTTTGTCCCCCTTGAATCCGGCCATGGTCCGGAACATCTGGGGTCACCGCTAGCTGTGACCCCAGATGCTCACCAGCATCCCCGGATCGGTACCGGCGTTCTGGTACCGGCGGGGGTGTAGGGAAGACAGCATGGACGTCAGGACTGACTGTCCATGCTGTACTTCCAGATGTGCAGCCACGGCTGCATAGAAGAAAGCTTCAGGGGCTCTTTTAGCCCCCACTCCGACAGGTGCACCCGACTCCGAGCCGGGCACCAAACTAAACTGAGGTGCCTTGGCTCGGGGGCGGGGTATAGGAGGGGTACCTAGTGCATCCTGGGAGGCTGAAAAGCTTAACTCTATGGTGCCCGATGACTGACGTCACACCTATACCCAAGGTATCCTGTGGATACCCTATGGACCCTGAAGTAGAAATATCGTTCATATCTGTAATTTTTTGTTCAGTGAACGACCAACGATGTGCGTTCCCGCAAGAATGATAATGATATCTATGATCGTCCATACATGAAGGCCAATCTAGACAGAATCGGTTCGATTCCCGGCAGCGCCTTCCCGACAAAAGCAGAGTTCCCGGCAGCGGAAGCCCGACAGCGCTGGAAATCCCGATCGTCGATAAGGTAAGTATAAACTAACCTAACCTAACCCCCTAACCCTCCTTAGGGGTGCCTAACCCTAACCTCCGCAAGTGCCTAACCCTAATCCCCCCTCTAAGTGCCTAACCCTAACCCTCCCTCGCCCTAGGCTAACCCTAACCCTCACGGGGGGTGCCTAACCCTAAGTCCCCCCCGGGTGCCCTAAACCTAACCCTCCCCCCCCCACAGGCTGTCCGCTCGCGGTGCCCGGCATCCCTTCGATCGGGATGCCGGGCGCCAGTCTCCCGGCGTCGGGGAAATGACAGGTGTCTAGATATAGATGCCGGTCATTTATCCCACGCCGAGATAAAGCAGTCGGGAAGTCGGCTGACGGGATTCCAGCAGCGGCTACCCGATTTTATACCATCTAGACGATATCGTCAACTTTGCCTGTTCAGAGATGTGGCAGGATGACTTACTGAAAGATATATTTGAAAGATCTTTGAACGATCTATGAACGATCTATGAATGATCTATGAACGATATCTATGAAAGATATCTTTCAAGTCATTAGTGGTACAGATCGTACCGTGTATATGCTCCTTTACTTGCTCTTGTTTGCTTTGCTCCCAGCTTTGAATCAGCCCCAATAACTCATGACCTCTTGCATTTATTATTGCACTTCCCTTCTTACTGGAAACAGCAGCTATAATAGTCATTGTTCTACTGCTTCTCCTCTGTGCATGGGGCATTTCTAGAGAGGAGGGGGCCCATGTGCAGTCTCCGACACAGGCCCCCTCCTCTCTGTCCGGCGGCCGGCAGCGCAATGAGCTGTGCACGGCCAGCACCAGAGTTATAGACTCTGGGCACTGGAGTGTGCCCAGAGTCTATAGTGTATGCAGAGGTCACCGGGAAAATAGCCGTGGCAGCCATTTCCCCTGTACTGCGCAGGGCGCAAAAGAAGGGAAAATGGCAGCGGCGGCCATTTTCTGGTCATTTTTAGAGCGCCGGACTGCCCGCTCCGGCGTGGGACTGCAGAGAAGTAAGTATGCTATGGGTGCAGGGTGTGCGGAGCGGGGCCCCCCTGGACCCATTATAGATACGCCCCTGACCTCTGTGTCAGCAGCTACATTGGTTCCCTGCATTTTGACAAATCCAATATACAATACTGTACTAACAAACATAAATTAACAAAACAGCAGCAACATGACATCTTTTCATATGTCTAAAAATACCTCTCCTCTTATTCTCTCCTCTCTGCCCCAGATCTGCACATCACATTCCTTCCATCCATTCACTTTTTTCGGGGGCATCCACTCTGTGGAATTGATTTCCTTTTCCCTAGCCTACCTGAAAAAGCGTTTTCTGAAAACACACCTCTTCAGACAAGGTTATTAAATTACTGAACACAATGCTTAAACTTCTCACAATATTTATCTGATTACCAATCATTTACACAGTTCACGCAAGACTTTAATTTCTTCACAACCTTTACTCAAACAATACCTGACCGACAAAACTGTTGGAGTATAACAACAGCTACAGGCTAAGTTTTACTTGAGAAGCTATACTGGGACAGTAGGTGGCGCTGTATCTTAATTTGTCGCTTTATATTCTTTTTTACAATTATCTTGTTTACTATGATTTGAGCAACTACCATATTTATTTATTTTTTTATCCTCCATACTATGAAGGTTACACATTCTGGTCACAGTAAACAACAGTTATCCCACAATCTTTCCATGCATGTTTGATATCTCAGCAAATAAATATTCTCTGCACAAAGGGGGTCATTCAGACCCACTCGCGAGCGGCAGTACGCTCGCAAGTGGGTCGATGGTCCCCACTGCGCATGCGCGAGACCCGGCGAGCGAAGGACTTTCCATCGCTCCGGGTCTCGCACCAAAGGGGGCGTGCTGTCGATGTTGATTGACAGCATGCCCCCTTTGGTGGGCGTTCCGGGGGCGTGCCTGCCAGACGGAGGCATTCCTATGGGAACGCCTACCGTCTGAAGCCGGCCCCACTGACATCACTAGTGATGTCAGTGGGAGTGATTTTGGCTCTGATAGAGCCAAAATCACTCCTGGCCTTGCGATTGAGAAATCCGACCACAGGGTTTCACTCGCAAGTCCGATGGTCGCGATGGTCAAGACCATCGCGACCATCTTGTTGGACGCTCGTATATGCTGTGGGTGGTGACCCACAGCTATACGAGCGTCCAGGAGGACGCTCCATTTTAATGGCGGTGGGCCCTGATTCAGAGCGAGCGCTCTGGTCAGAGCGTCCGGCTCTGAATCAGGGCCAAAGACTGTACCATATAGCTAAGCACTTATTCTAATAAGAATCTGTCTAATATGCAGTCTCTGGCATTTAACTCTTATTTTCCAGTAAATTTTAAGCTTGCGAGCAAGGTCTTATTACCTTTTCTTCTGTTTAATAATACCCAGTCTAAAGCAGTGTAGGCACTACAGAGCATGCTGGCACAATACAATTAACTGTTACTAATGGGTTGGGTACGGAATGCCGGAGCTCAGGACCCCGGTGGTCAAAATCGCTCAGGACCCCGGTGGTCAAAATCCCGACGCCGGCATCCCGACAGGGTTAGGATACTGACACTTGTCGATCAGTATCCTAACCCTCCACCATTAGTGCCTAACCCTACCCTCCCAATAGTGCCTAATCCTAACTAAGATGCCGACGCTGGGATTATGACAAATGTTGGAATTCCAGCATCGGCATTAAAAGTGCCGGCATTTTCATCAGATCCCGTTACTAATAAATAACAATAACCGGTCTCATCTCAATCATGCACAGTGGGAGCAGCAGCACGCCCCATGAGAGGAGAAGCACCAGTCCAGGGTAAAATAAAGCATGGCAAGGATGGACCCAGACCCAGTGTATGACGTGTCCAAAACTATTAGTATATTAACTAGTAGTTTTGAACCTGTCCTATGACAGGACCAAGTCTGCCTCCATTCTTGCCTCAATCCTCTGTCTGCCCAAACCCCCCTTGTCTTCATCCGTACCCGCCTCCATCCTACATCTCCAATTCACCTTCGCTCCATCCTCATTTTACTTACCATCCTTATCTGTCATGTCTCATCAAAAATGGGAGCCGTAGAAGGGGGGTCTGTCATGGTGGAGGGTGCTTCAATGGCCGGAGATAAAGTGTCCAGATAGAGGTTTGCAAGCAAATAATTTGTTCAATTAGTGGGGCAAGTGGATGAGTCCCCTGGCCAAGCTGGCTCAGAGTGGTTGTGTAGATATATATTTATTACCAGTTATTACCAAATATAAAATATATATCACAAAGCATTTCTGAAAAATGTCTCCTGGAATGTTCCCCATCACACCACTGTCTCTGTAACAGCTGCATTACAGTTTCTGGCAGTTGGTCTGAACTGTGACCTCTCCCACCAGTGTGAGTGCACCTGAGAGTTACAACACCTACTGAGCATGTCAGAGACAGGAGGAACCAATGTGGAGATGTATCCAAGCTTGGAGAAAGAAGTGGAAAGACAAAGTACTAACCAATCAGCTTCTGTCATTTTACTGGCTGTATTTGAAAAATTAGTTACAAGCTGCTTGGTTGGTAATTTATGTCTCTCCACTTTATCTCTCTCCAAGCTTTGATAAATCTGCCCCAAGTCAATTGTTATATAGGTAATAACTGCTATATTATCTATAACCTGACTGAAAATGGAGAAATACTTTAGAGACCTGTTTACATGTACAACAGAGCTTAATATTTCAATCACATCTACACCTACTACAGAAGAGGCATAACTGGGCTATAACAGGTCCTGTGGCATAGTGTTGGTGAAGCAACTGGAGCTCTGCTCCGGGTGCAAGTAGCGCTGATGGGTGTTACACAGGCAACAATCTATTTTATCTCTCAGTTTTGAATTTTGAGCATATATAGCACCGGCGCTCAGTGCTCTCATCTCCACACTGAGCGCCCCCTTCATGGTCACCCATGCTATTTGGTGCATGCATATGATGAGAGTATTGTGTTCCTAGTCTGTGACAGAGGAGTACAGCATCAGATACAGGAACGTGTGGGTGTGTGTGTGTAAGGGAGGTTGGGATCATTGGCTAGGGGGAAGAGGGGTGATGGATGTGGGGAAGGGGGGATGGGGGAATTCCAGACACCATTTAACCTTGCTACACCACTGAATGGGGTGTTTTCATATAGGTAAGGTGTGTCAAGTTAAATTGGCAACATAAGGGGCAAGTGTACCGCAAGATGTGTACAACTCTGCATTGGTGAATATAAGCATTACTGAACATCAGACTCTCAGTTGAAAGTTCACACGTTGGAAACAGTAAAGACATAACTGTAATATTCCACCTACATGGCGAGCTCACTGCCTATGACATCTGGTGACGTCTCTTTTACATGATAAAATCGGGACAGCAACTTGTGGCAGGTTTCTGGTGACTTTGGGCCTGATACAGATACAGTCAAGTCCATAAATATTGGGACATTGACAGAATTTTCATATTTTGGCCTCTATTCACCACCACAATGGCTTTGAAATGAAACAAACAAGATGTGCTTTAACTGCAGACTTTCAGATTTAATTTGAGGGTAATTACATCCAAATCAGGTGAATGATGTAGGAATTACAACAGTTTCTATATGTGCCTCCCTCTTTTTAAGGGGCCAAAAGTAATGGGACAAACTAAACAATCCTACATCTAACTTTCACTTTTTAATACATTGTTGCAAATCCTTTGCAGGCAATTACAGCCTGAAGTCTGGAACGCATAGACATCACCAGACGCTGGGTTTCATCCCTGGTGATGCTCTGCCAGGCCTCTACTGCAAAGGTCTTCAGTTCCTGCTTGTTCTTGGGGCATTTTCCCTTCAGTTTTGTCTTCATCAAGTGAAATGCATGCTCAATCAAATTCAGGTCAGGGGATTGACTTGGCCATTGCATAACATTCCACTTTTTAGCCTTAAAAAACTCTTTGGTTGCTTTTGCAGTATGCTTCGGGTCATTGTCCATCTTCACTGTGAAGCGCCGTCCAATGAGTTCTGAAGCATTTGACTGAATATGAGCATATAATATTGCCCGAAACACTTCAGAATTCATTCTGCTGCTTTTGTCAGCAGTCACATCATCAATAAATACAAGGGAACCAGTTCCATTGGCAGCCATACATGCCCACGCCATGACACTACCACCACCATGCTTCACTGATGAGGTGATATGTTTTGGATCATGAGCAGTTCCTTTCCTTCTCCATACTCTTCTCTTCCCATCACTCTGGTACAAGTTAATCTTTATCTCATCTGTCCATAGGATGTTGTTCCAGAACTGTAATGGCTTTTTTAGATGTTGTTTGGCAAACTCTAATCTGGTTTTCCTGTTTTTGAGACTCACCAATGGCTTACATCTTGTGGTGAACCCTCTATATTCACTCTTGTGAAGTTTTCTCTTGATTGTTGACTTTGACACATATACACCTACCTTCTGGAGAGTGTTCTTGATTTGGCCAACTGTTGTGAAGGGGTTTTTCTTCACCAGGGAAATAATTCTTCTGTCATCCACCACAGTTGCTTTCTATGATCTTCCGGGTCTTTTGGTGTTGCTGAGCTCTCCGGTGCATTCTTTCTTTTTAAGAATGTTCCAAACAGTTGATTTGGTCACACCTAATGTTTTTGCTATCTCTCTGATGGGTTTGTTTTGATTTCTCAGCCTAATGATGGCTTGCTTCACTGATAGTGACAGCTCTTTGGATCTCAAACTGCCACACAAACTGCCACCCCAAGCTGCCAAACATCACCGGACAGGGCTTACTGACAGTTGGTGTGACTCCCCTATTTGAATTTTGGACTGTGCTGCAGCCCCACCTCTGGAGCCACCACTGGCGTACACACTGGAGGATGTGGATGATTTGTCATTCCGATTGGCCTCAAAATGACACATTGTCCAAGATATTGTCTAGTGTGTACCCAGCTTTACAGTCATCATTGTACTCCTTCAGTTTTCCTTAAATAACCTTTTATGTTTATACACTTTACCAGTGCATTCTTTATACCTTTATTCCAAATGCTTTGTTTCTACTGTACACAAAGATAAATGGCTAATCCATAAATGAGAAACAAAGTAAAGTACTTTAAAGTACTTTAGAACGATGTTCATTCACCACATACAGTAAAACGTTAATGAACAATCAACAATAAATCTTTGTTCCTGACTAGAATGTACAGTATGCCAGAGGGGTTAGCTGGTAATGTCTCAGAGCTGCCTGCTGCACTACAGTATCCAAAATGTGATTGGCTTAGTCAGAGCTTCAGGGGTCAAACATTAGTATGCTGTAGACAAGACTGGAACCGGCTTGTGGGATTCTGGAGCTATCATGCTTGTAATACAATGAGCTATACAGAAAGAATTATGGAACTAAGTTATGAAGTTATGCGAGAGCAAGTAAATCACAAACAAAACATGTATTATGGCTTGGGTAAGCAGCCAAGATAAAACTATAGATGTAGGAATAATGATATTAAGATATTAGTATTATTAATTAGTGGTTGGTTAATTCAGATATAACTACATTGAAGTAGCACTGATAATTATATCCACAAACATAACTCAAATACATACAAAAACAAACTTAAGAGATACAAACTAATAAATATGTGCTATTATATGCCTGTTTTTATACTGCAGTTCCTCTTACCTAAACAAGTTTGTGAATACTTGTATTGAAAGGTAAGGGTCACCTCATTCATTCCAGCATTACAAATGTGTCCTCACACACCTAGCGTAGACGCTCCCACACGGCATCATAGCCGCAAACAGATCCACTCACAGTGTAACAGATATGCTGGGTCGCAATTTTTGGCACAAAAGAATTGGGGCAACCTATGCACAAAGTTGCACATTCGGTATAACGGAACGTTGTGGGGGGAAAAGCCGAAGGCGCTCGTTTCCAAAGCTTTTTTACACAGATTTGCTACTTGGTCCCACACAGATGCACAAGTACTACAAGCCCCAATGGTCAGTGTATGCTAGCAATGTAGTTTTGTCTATTCTGGCAATTTTTAGTGGTGCAAATAAGTTGCAACTTTTGAAAAGTCGTAAGGAACTTGGCGCGTCAAGA
This sequence comes from Taudactylus pleione, assembly GCA_031769625.1. Taxonomy (NCBI): domain Eukaryota; kingdom Metazoa; phylum Chordata; class Amphibia; order Anura; family Myobatrachidae; genus Taudactylus; species Taudactylus pleione. The sequence continues at coordinate 34,934,804 of JAUIMM010000092.1, forward strand.
GGGGCTATTTGGCGCGTCGGGATGCAGTTAAAATACTGTCGGAGGGGATTCCAGTGGTCAGAATGCCGGTGCTGGAATCCCGAAACCAGATCCCGAAGGAAAGTAATGGGGTTACGGGGAGGGTTAGCATTAGGGTTAGGGGTTAGGCACTAGGGGGATGGTTAGGGTTAGGCATTAAGGGGGGAGGGTTAGGTTTAGGGTGCGGTGAGGGCGAGGTTAAGTTTAGGCACCAGGGGGGGTTAGGGTTAGGCACTAAGGGGGGAGGGTTAGGTTTAGGGTGCGGGGAGGGTGAGGTTAGGTTTAGGCACTAGAGGGGGGTTAGGGTTAGGAACCGGGGAGGGAGGGTTAAAGTAGGGATAGGGGGAGGTTTAGCATACCGACCGACAAAGTGTCGGTATTCTTACTCTGTCGGGATGCCGGCGTCGGGATTCTAACTGCCGGGATCCTGCACGCTGCCCTCCCATCCCCATCCCGCCGCGTCTAGAGCAAAGGTGTATGTGGACACATCTGTACCTATCAACACTGTATGAAAAGCGCTTTGTTCCACAAAATGTTAGGCAGTGAGTGATGGCCAAGCATTTGAAAACTGCACAGCCTAAAGGAAGCTGTAACTTAGACAAGGGGTTATATTTATTAAAGGTTGATTTTGATAGTTTTTTATTGACTAAAAATCATTGAAAATCGAACATTGATGTTGTGTTTCTGGGGCTAAATCACACATTTACTAACAGAGATGTATTTATTTGATTTTGTAAGTAATAGTAAATGTGTGATTTAGCCCCAGAAACACAACATCGATGTTGATCGATTTTCAATTATTTTAAATCGCTCAAAATCGACTTTTAGTAAATATACACCATAGAGTTAATAGGCATGTATGAGATTTGGGCTCACCTAGTACCAGAGAATAAAGAGAATAAAGAAATTATTTGTGCTAGTTACCAAACAATAGGTCCTTAATGTACTTCACTGTTCCTGTGTAAAGGGGCCTATCCATTACCTGACTTTGTGAACAATCCGACCAAAACCAGGAGGTTTTGGTCGCATTAGTGTAATGGATAGCCGGCAAGGACCAGTGATGCCGTCAATCTGAGATAGGAGGTCGGGCTCCTGCACTGAAGACGTTCAGTGAACGCCATTCAGTGCCGGCACCGCATCTCGGCGACCTGAAGGTCTGAACGCTAAACGTTCAGTCTTTCAGGTTGCTTAGTGGATAGGCCCCTTAAGTGCACACCTACAAACAACCAGAGATGGCAGCTATTCTGCAGAAATGAATTATCTGAGAGGAGAAGCCAGACTGACCAAATCTTTACAAAGTCACTACATCAAGGGATATATTTACTAAAGTGCGGGTTGTTAGAATTGGAGATGTTGCCCACAGCAACCAATCAGATTCTACTTAGAATAGATAGAATCTGATTGGTTGCTATGGGCAACATCTCCACTTCTAAAAACTTGCACTTTAGTAAATATACCTCCAAGTGTCTGCTTCAGTCTTGCAGTTTACAGTAACAAAGTTCACCAGCAGTCCTCGTGAACAGGTAAAATGTGAACTCTTAGAACTTTTCCTGATCGCAAGCTTATAAGCTACAAATAGGTAATAAACACTTTGACGTTGACTATAAATAAACTTTAATTAACTGCCACTGCTGTAACAGTTTCCACCTGCAATTATTACTAAATGTGTACCCTGTTCCTGGGGTATTTGGAAGATCATTGAACAACTTTATGAGTCATTAAGACATAATTAAGCTCTAGAAATATTCAGCAAAAGTTCCTCAGATGATAGTAAAATGATTTGTTGATGACATTATCTCCAGAACATTTTGCTGCATGATTTTGGGATTATATGACATTTCATTTTTTTCTAAACAATTATTTTTCCTGAACTTCATTTAAGTATTTTGTCCTATTCAGATATTTAACGATGATTTATTATGACAAGGTGAAGTAATCCGAATACTTCAGATTGATTCCAAGATCATCCTTTTCCACTTGATCAGCAGTTCCCCATCATTTTGCTGCTGTAACACACCTGGCACATGGTAATTTGCTTCCTGTGACACAATGATGCTAAACATCACAGAAATTCCTGTAATATATCTAAACTGTTGTGTTCAGACCCTTTTGTTGCATATGCCATCCTGAATAGTGGTTATAGCGTGATATAGTTATTATTTATAGTGCATTTAAATATAGCAGATGAATTTGCAATAAGTTCTGTAAAATGACAATAACATATGTGTAAATGCATATTGTGATATTACTGTATATTTCCCAACACATAGTGATCACTGTGCTCACAGACGCAGCTGAGAAAATCTGTACAGCACAAGGGCTGCTCTTTAAGAATGCGATGTGTACTTTGAAGAGGATTTTTTGAAATGACATTATCTCCATGAGTAATTTTGGTTTTGTAAGACAGCCTGGAAGCACATACAGGCTGCAAGACTGAACTTTGTGGACAGTATCACCCAAATATTTGCTGATAGACTAAACATGATAAGCGCACCTGAACATCCAGACCACAAATATTTTAACAAACTGTATACGGGTCTGTTACAAATGCAATGAGTCATTTAGAACAGATGTTTGTCATGTACTTCTACAAGAATCTGGCCATAGATTGTTAGCTTGTTACAGAATATATAATTTGCAAACAAAGAAATGATTGAGTCAGTTTCATATTCAACTATGTATAACTTTCTGTGTACAGCCCAGAAGAAAGTACTATGTATGTTGATATTTTTCTCATAGCATAGACAGTTTACTCATAACATCCTTTAAAGATGTTAAGTCACTTATACCCCTTTCAGACATACTGAGATTCCCGGGATTTTGGCCTGCCTTGGCCAAAATTCCTGGGTCTCATGTCTGTGTGAAAGGTACCTACCCGGGAACACGTTCCCGGGTAGCCGTCCCTGCAATCGACCAGGGTTTTTCCCGGGACTTAAATCCCGGGAAATTACCCTGCTTCTATCTGAATGGTGCTACCCGGGAATTTACTACTCCCGGGCAGCACCAAGCAGCATTTGCATGTAGCTGACAGCGCGGAGCGTCCTATAGGGAATTAAAATAAATGTTAAAAAATGATAATAATAATAATAATAATAATAACAAAAAAAAAAAAACTGCATTACGATTGGCCGGCTTTTGGCTGCTGAATGATGACATCATCATCAGCCAGAGAGGGGATAGGCTAGCAGGAGCAGACGGCAGAGAAGAGACAGGTAAGCAAAAAAACCCTGCTCTTGTCTGAAAGGGGTCTACCTGGGAATTTCCCAGGTAGACACTGTAGTCTGAAAGGGGGGTCTCGACTAAATACCCGGGAATTTGCACAGGAGAAATTCCCGGGTCTGAGCAGGACATTTCCCGGGTTGTATGTCTGAAAGGGGTATAAGAAACAGCATGCATTCTACCTACCACAAGTACTCATGAGCTACAGTACCATTGTTATGTGATCAAGCCTGTATAAAGAGTAGACGTTGCCCTAGGCATTGTGAGTGAAAGTGCTCTAAATTAGTATTTGCTCAACCCCCAGGCCTGTGCACCTTTGATAGAATTTGGTGCTTGGTAAGGACAAGGTGGCAAACTTAATTTGCTTTTGAATGTCACAATTCATCCCAATAAAGAGATGCAGTGTACAGCATAACTGTCCCACTGACAGACCAAAGTGTGACAGTACTTCTGGTTCCCCACAGGACCTTTGTGAAGATCAAGTGCCAATTAATATAGAATTATGCTATAATGTCGCACAATGGCCACTAGTCTAGGAGACACCTCTACAACCTTGAAGAGCTCAATGTGCACGTGAGATGTTTAAATCTCTAGTGGGGCACTGGCAGAGGTCTTCAACTTTGGCCCTCCAGCTGCTGTGGAACTACACATCCCAGCATGCACTGCCATAGTTTTAGCATGCTGTTATATCAAAAAGGTGGCAGTGCATGCTGGGATGTGTAGTTCCACAGCAGCTGGAGGGCCAAGGTTGAAGACCCCTGTCCTAGAGTATCGCTCAGTGTAGCCTCACTCATCAATAATGAGAGTAAAGGGACAAGGTAACTGGTAATTTTGTGGGTGTGATGCATTTTATTATTTTTGCACCACAATCTGATGCATTTCTGAAGAAATATAAGTGCACTTTGCACAAATCAAGGAAGGTGGTATCAGTAACAAAGGTTTTGTGCTGCTTCTTGCCATTCTGCACTTTGTAAGTCAGGCTCCAAGTTTTCAATGAACGACAAATTCATATGTAATTACATTGTTACAAGGAAAATAAGTACAATAACTGATTTAAACTATTGTTTTAACAAAGTTTTAGCAAAAATGAGTTTACTATTTCCAGTTTAATAACCCATACAAAGTAGGCTACAAGGGCAGAGAGAGCACATCATTTGATGTGTGGAATAACACTAGGCTTATTCATGAATTGTCTAGACAGCTTCAAACAAAAGGGAACTACTGATGGCAAACAGCTGCAAATCCCAGAAAATGCTTTTTATCTCTAGCTGCTGCTTAGCTCTGCTGTACCACTAACTGCGTGAACATCTGACGGAACTAAAACTTCTATAAACTCCACTGAGTATTCCGCAGAACCTTTCCTGTGTCGTTCTCCAGGTCACAATACAAAGGATCAGCAATTATTTGCACCACACTGAGAAAGAAAAGTTACAAAATTCAAGGATAAATGTACTTGCAAATGAAATATTTTATAGTGTTGTAGTTACATAGTTTTGTTGGTTATCTATCCATTATGTCCTGTTCTCCGCCGTACCCATCTGCGGGCCGCAGCGTCCCATGGGTGGGAAAAACTGCAGTGTAGCGATCACCGCCTGTGAATAGATGCCGGACACATGCACCTGGCATCTATTCACAGAGAAGGGAGAGCATGGGGGCAGCCCAGCATGTCCGTGAGTGCAGGGTGTGCCCTCAACAGTGATGAAAAGGGGGTGCATCTTAAAGACACACCCCCTTTTCTTGTGATCACACCCCTTTTTAGGGCGTACGGGCGCCGGAGTGCCCTTTCTCTAGGTCCGGCGTACTGCCCAGAGCCGGACCTATGGTGAACATTAAATATCCAGTAAACTATATCCTTATAATTGGTGAATAGATATGTCATGTAATTTATGGACAGTAGCAATGATACTCTTGTAAAGTATTACTCACTAGCAATAGGGATCCATCATATCCTGGAGCCCCCTGCCCCTGCCCCACTGTAATACTTACTGAAACTGTGCTGGCACTCTTCTCTCCTTCACGATCCATTGGCGGGGAGGAGGGAATGGGGACTCCCAGTGGGCATAGCCATCTCAGGACAAGCCATCGCCAACTCATATACTGTAGATATTTAAAGTGTAGTGATTTTACTCACATCACATAACTAATTTTCAGGATATTCCATATATGTATGACTGTCAGAGAAGGTAAGCACCCCTGGATAGGAGGCTCACCTCATACAAGTAACTGGCTTTGTTACAATAGATGAAACGTCTGATTTTCAGGAATAATGAAGCCTCTTACTGTAAAATAAAAAGGATATTAAATGTTACCTTATGACCTGTATGTCATTGAATTCCTCTCTGGCTAAAATCCTTACATTTTACAGTAGGGGGTACATTATTCTCATATTACATATATTTATTTGAGCCAACCGAGATTCTATGAACATATGCAGAGTTGAACGCAAGTCAGCTGTAATTGCTCCACACTGTGTGCACAGAACTAAACGCATATATACGCCCACATGCTGAGCTGTATTTCATCTCTGCAGCCACACTGACTGTACACTTGGGGGTCTATTTACTAAGCCTCGGCTGGAGATAAAGTGAATGGAGATAAGGTGCCAACCAATCAGCTCCTGTCATTTTTCAAACACAGCATGTGACATGGCAGTTAGGAGCTGATTGGCTGGGACTTTATCTCCATTCAAGGCTTAGTAAATAGACCCCTTGGTTTCATAGCTGTCATCTGTATCAGATGCACTTGCACCAGCCCTAAACTAGGGGCAAAAGATATGTCTGAAATCGTACAGACGTAAGCGTAGATGAGAGTGAAATGTGTACTACATAGCATCACCCTTAGTACCGTACACACAGCCAAAAGCATGCGTAGCGCATATATACGCAAAAGAAAAATTGCGTTCCACTCGGCATCAGCCCTATAATATTTAAAGATAAAGGGCAGTCCTACATTTGGAATACAAAGAAAATAACACATTACAGAGCTGTCCTTTCTCGACAATTGATCTGTCGCTAATGGTGTCACAGTCTGGCTGCAGGAATGCCTAAAGAAGAGCAACTGTTTAGTTACAGTAAACAATGAGGAGGGGCAGGAACAAAGCTGCTGCCAAGTGTGAACGCAAACACCAACATGCAGTCAACAAAAGCCGGGATTCTATCAGTCCACTTTCACTGGCTCCCCAGCAATTCATAGAAGACAATGATGTTGCTTCTGTGACTATGCATTGTACTGATCGGCAAACACAGTTGTCATTTTCACAGCTACAGTCGGGATTACACCCTGGGAAAAGTTACAGGGGGAAATTGAATGAACAGTGATTTCATCAAATTGCTCATTTTCGAAGTTGAGTTTAAATCTGCGTTTTGACAAATCGCTTATCATTTCATTTCCCTAATAGTCTATTTAATTAATAAAATAAATAGATCACTTAACAAAAGCTCCAACCAATTGGGAGTTAAAAGTCGCTCTTGTCTATTTGCTTTTGTTTGAAACATTAATCAGATATTATCAGTTAATTACTCAGACATTCACTGATTTTTATTATGTAGTGCAGTGGTAAGACACCACTAGGCCCTCATGTCATGATAGCGATCTCCAGACTGATGGTATGATATTTGGCTTTGAAACATCATCTAGTCAGGGTAGATTATACAGACAAAGGCTTGTTAAAAAGATGAAGGCCACAAACTAACTATGTATTAGTTCAAAGGTACATTTAGCCGCAACTAGAAGCATGGTAATTAGGGGTTGTATGAATAGATGAGATAATTAAAAAAGTTTAAAAAAACATTTCTAGGGATTTCCGCATTCACAAAGTCTAAAGGAACTTCACACAGTTATAGCATGGGAAGGAATGCACAGGTATTGATTTAATAAGAGCCGGACCACCAATTAAAATAACTGTGGCCTCTGGACACTGCTCATGATACGGACTTTCGCTCCACATACCTTTTCTTGATCAACCAGTGAAACATCATTACATAACAGCAAGCCTCTTGTCCCAAACATACCACAATATATAATTACAGGGCAGTAGCAGGGAGAAAATGCCCTATGTGTCGGCCTCCAAACATGGCATGATAAAAGGGCAGGAGGCCACCGGTACCAGGAACAAGTTCAGCATCTGAAGTGTCCTAAGGATGCTCCAGGTGGCCCTGAGGTAGCATTTTGCTAGGGCCAGGGAGAAAGCTGAGCGCTTGGAATGTCCTACAATACAGGTGCCATGGGACAGCAACAGTGTTATCCCCTCGGCCCTTTGCTCTGGGCGGCAGCACCGCTTGTCCACCCCTAGTTACAGTCCTATATAATTACATAACAGCACGCCTTAAGCTGGGTCCACACTAAACGATGTGTGAACCCAGCGGTCCAACAGGCAACCCCCCACCCCCAACGACGGGCCGACATACTGGGGCGGTCAGTACATATTAGATGATCCAGTGCCCAATTGCCCAATATGTTGGCCCATGCCGCATCCCGCTGCATGGGGTTGTCAGCCGCATTGTCAGGTTGGGCTGCATGTAGGGCTGACCTGGCGATGTGGCTGACGAGCCCATGGGAACGCGCACCGCCCGACATAGTGGGCACACACTGCACAATTTGTTGTTCCAATCCGTCGGAATCGGGCAAATCGCTCAAAATATCGCTAAGGGGTATATTTACTAAAGCTTCTAAAACAGACAATTGGTGATGTTGCCCATAGCAACCAATCAGATTCTGTCTATCATTTTCTAGAATGCAATAGAGAAATGATAACTGGAATCTACAGTAATTGATTGCTATGGGCAACATCACTACTAGTCTGTTTTAGTAGCTTTAGTAAATATACCCCTAAGTGTGTACCCAGCTTTATTCTAAAACTATTTTGTAATAAACAGCAAGAATATCTCACTAGGTTCATTGGAATATACAGCAGACCGATTAACTTTACTACTTGTCAAGGTAATGCTTGAAAAGTAGTAAACTGGTAGAACTAGATCCATTTTGTGCCAATGGTCCTATACTACCATAACCAAACACTCATACTATATACGCCAGTGCAAGTAATAATAGGCTTTGTAGGAAATAACAGCTATTTAACCTTGATTCAGTATAATTTTATTAACACTTCTGCATATTTGTTAAAAAAATTATACGAAATCAGTTTTAAATTGCTATTATTTACATAATTTAATAATAAAAAATATCAACAATTGGGAGATTTTTTTTTTTTACTTAGTCAGTTAAGTGGTTAATGAGATCACTCGTGGGCATGAGTAGCCAGCTTACAGCTTGCCACTTACTTTTACTGACTTGGTCATGTAGGTGGTAATATAGTGGTTACAATCAGTGGCGGCTCCTACCCTCTTAGATGAGGGGGGCTGACGCAGCTGAAAAGTGAGCCACTCACTCCTGGCCGGGTCCTGGCACCTGCGCAATCGATCTTAGAAGTGCCGGGACCGGCGCATGCGCACTAATCCACGCATATAACCGGCTTCCAGAGGGCTGCATCATCTGCAACCGCAAAGAGCCGGGAAGGGCTGGCGGAAAGGCAGAGAAGCGGATTCCTACTGTAAGCTGCTCTCTGCTAATAGCAGCCCAGACCAGATACCTCCCCCTGAGACTGGCTGTTGTTTATGTGACTGGCAGGTAGCACTTCCAATGGGAAGCCACTGCCAGTCACAGTGTAGTCAGTGCAGACACGGACTGCACTGACTACACTGAGGTGGCGGATTTTACTGGGGGGGGGGCTACAGCCCTGCAGCCTCTAGGCAAAGTTTGCCACCGGTTACAATATTATCTCTGTGAAGGGTAATGGCATTGCTCAAATATTTCTCAGAAAGGGAAAGCAAAGGCTCCAGATTGAAATGATGTTTTGCTATGTGCTTGGTGGAAAGGTTATCAGAATTGCTGCCTCATAGAAGTGGGGCCATGGGTTCAATTCCAACATGGGCACTAGCTGTCTGGAGTTTGTATGTTCTCTCTGTGTTTGTGTGTTTTTACTTATACCCTTTTACACCGACATGAAAATACTGGGTTTTTGCAAGTGAACGCGCATCTACCTGGGATTTTCATCTGTGGAAACGGATCAACCCAGGTCCAGTGATCTGGGGATCCAGCACAGGTAGCTTTGCAGGGTTGGGCACAGGTCGTTCCCGTAAACGGCAGTGTAAACGGCACGACCCGGGTCGTGCCGCATGCTACCTGATTGGCATGTTCAGTGGCGCTTGGAGATTATATCATCTCCAAGCATCCACAAAAACCTGGGTCACTGCAGACCTGGATCCGGTGTGAACAGTGACGACCCGAACATAACCCGGGTTGGCGCCGCAGTGTAAAAGGGGTCTGTCCCGGGTCTGATCCAGGTTGGAAACGTGTTCCAAATTCCGGGTCAGACCCGTGACTTTGATGTAAAAGGGGTATTAGTGTTCAGTTTCCTCCCATAGCCAGATCACACTGATAGGTTATACCCCTTTCACATCACGAACCGGATCTGACCCAGGATTTTGAACATGGGTCCAACCCGGCTGCGACCTGGTTCACACTGCTCCTTGGACCTGGGTTATTCCGGGGTTGGCCCCTTTCACACTGAACCTGGGTCAGCCCTGTACAACCCTATGGATGCCATTAAAAATTTACTTTTTCAGGCTCACAAACATAAGGTCACAAAAGGGAGGGGTGGGGACTGCTCACAGCATTGCAGGACTCATGGCTGATGAATTACCACTGTGTAGCCCTGAGTTCATGAGTGTTTGTGCTTTACTGCTGTTTGATTCAGCCAGTGAGAGCATAATGCAGTTTCTGGCAGCTTAGTGTACAGTTCACTTCTTCATCACTCCAAATAGCCATCACTGTAATGACAGTAGTGGTATTAACCCCTTTCAGACTGATGGAATGCTGCCTCTGCTGCAGTCTGCAGTGTGCTGCCTGTGTGTCTGTCTGCTGGCATCATCAAGTGAGATCCAGGAACATAAGATCAGTGGTGTTTGCTCAGTTGGATAACCCAGGTAGGGCCCGTTCACACTGCAACTCGACCCGGATCAACCCAGCAGTATATTTTTGCGATGTGAAAGGGGTATTAGTTAGCTCATGACTTTAACTAACTCTTATGTATGTGGTTGTGTTGTACGGAATTTAGGGCCACATTCAGACCCACTCGCAAGCGGCTGTCCGCTCGCAAGTGGGTCGATGGTGTGCACTGTGCATGCGCACGACGGAGGGAGCTCCGTCGTGCGCATGCGCCAGAGGCGACGAGCGAAGGACTTTCCTTCGCTCGTTGTGTCTGATCAAAGGGGGCGTGCTGTCGATGTTGATTGACAGCACGCCCCCTTTGGTGGGTGTGCCTCCCAGACGGAGGCGTTCCCAAGGGAACGCCTACCGTCTGAAGCCGGCCCCACTGACATCACTAGTGATGTCAGTGGGAGTGATTTTGGCTCTGATAGAGCCAAAATCACTCCAGGGCTTGTGGTCGAAAACCCCGACCACAGGCTTCTGGTCGCACTGGCGATGGTCGCGATGGTCAAGACCATCGCGACCATCATCCTGCACGCTCGTATGAGCTGTGGGTGGTGACCCACAGCTATACGAGCGTCCAGGAGGACGCTCCATTTTTATGGAGGACGGCCCTCATTCAGAGCGAGCGCTCTGCTCAGAGCGTCCGGCTCTGAATGAGGGCCTTAGTCTATAAACTCCATCGGGATAGGGACTTATGTGAATGATACTTTATTCTCTGGAAAGTGCTGTGTAAAATGGTGGCATTATACAAATAATAATAATAATAATAATAATAATAATAAACTAATTATTTAATTCTCAGTAATGATAACCACAAACAGGCCAATCCATTGGGGCCTGTTTATTTTTTGACAATATTTTCTAATAAACCAGATAATAATCAGATTAATTTAAATCATATTATTATTGGCATAAGGCTAATTTCAGGTGCTATTTGCCCAAGAAGCCCAATATTCTTGATACTGCAGTGTATGTGTTGCCTAATTAGCTCATGCGTAATTTCTTCTATGGCAGTTTGTATGTTCTCTCTGTATTTGCATTGGTTTCCTTCAGATGCACTCATTTCTAAACAAGGTATGTACAAAAATATACAGTAGTAAATAAATGGCTTTAGATTATATTGGCCGTGATGTGTGTTAGGGTGTCTGGTGTTGGAAAATTAGATTGTAAACTCTCCAGGACAGGGACTGATGTGCCTTAATACAGATCCTGCATTGTACAGCACTGCTGGAAATATTGGTGCTATATGTATGTAGCATTATATTATAGTAGTAATAAATATAATAGTAAATATTATTATATTATATGAATAAGATTATGTTATTATTGTTGATATAAAAATAGTAATAACAATTTCAAGATACAAAGATTAATATATTGCTTTTTCTATTCCAGTATTCCTCATACAATGTTGCTTTATATTGGGGATAGAATATAGGTTGCCAAAATGGCTGTTTTAATGTGTCCTAATGCCCTGTATGTGGCAACTACTTCCAATGAAATAACCATTACTCAGAACATATAACTTTAATTAAAATCTCTATATTAGCAAAATGGCTTCTAGGTTTATACATGACTTTTAAAGTAAAATTTTAAATTGCATTTTATTAGCAGCACATTTAAAGCATTCAAGGAGAAAGGTTTCCACATAACTTAAATGTTTAAGACAGTATAAATGTAGCCTCACATAATGAGGTGTGAAACGTATTGATGGCCAAGCCTGTATACGAAGAACTCATGCAGATTCACTACTAAATGAAGTACCAGTTATTTAAAAAGTTAGTATGTCCCATCCAGAGTCTGTTTCTCAGTTGTTCAGCCGACAGGAGAAAATAATATAGTCCCATAAAAACTTCTCACAAAGTACTAAAAGGTATAAAACACTTGAGTGTTTTTACTTGACAGCCAACCTAATAAACTGTGAGGAGTGCTACTGGTCCATTAACATGCTGCATTCTACCAGGAAGGATGAGCTTCTAAGGCCAATGGGTTCACAGACACGTTAATGAAATGCACCCCCCCAACATAAAATAGAGCCTGCAGGCATTCTTTTAAGAGTTATCTCCTATTGAGAACAAAGAACAGCTAATCCACAGCTGGTTTTCATTACATTTCATACATACTTTAATGCATTAGATCTAAACTTTTGTTCATATTTCCACAGGGTATGTCCATTAGATAGGCAATGCCACATGACTAAATTCACTCTACAAATCTGTACACTAGGAAGATAAAACAATTAATGCATTACTGTGATTCAAATTTTGCCATACCATATAACGTCAGCATAGGTAGTTTGTTTTGTATTGAGTAATCCCAAAGACCTACAGGGAAAGATGTTCTGCAAGAAGATAACCTATTATCACCAATTGTTACATCCCACAGTAGGGGGGGAGATTATATCTTAACCTGGAAGACATGCACACTGATAAACCACAGCAAAAATTAGCCTATGGACATACAAACTGGGATTAACTAAATCCATAATGTTAGGAAACAAATAAATGAAACACGCTCTCTCCAAAAAATCGGAGAATTGATATATATATATACAAAAAATATAATATTCAAAATAAATGAGGTTGCGGTATTTGCAGTTGCTTGTCAAAAAATTTATAAACAGCACAATATTAATTTGTTATACTTCCGCAATTGTTTGCAAGACTATAGTCACATTTATTACATAATACATATCTGCAGTTGCAAGCCGAGCATAGAATACCCCTTTTCCACTACCGCAAAAACCCGGGTTATTGCTGTGTCAGCCCGGGTCGCAACTCAATGGAGAAGGTTCCTAGGGTCGATTGACCCGGAATTTCTTCCCGGGTCTCGAGCATGGTTTTACGTGGGTAAAGCCCGGGTAATGGTCAGTGGAATCGGGTATGCCGGGTCATCCGACCCAGGTCCCATTCACAGCATAGCGAGAGACGCATTTCCTGGCGCTTGGAGATGATGTAATCTCCAGACGCCGGCAGAGGTAAGCCTCGGCAATATCCCAGGCCAAGCCTGCAGACGGGGTTCAAGCCGCAGTGACACAGCTTGACACCCGTGTTCAGTGTCCCGGGCTGGACCCGGGATTTTGGTGGAAAAGAGGTATCAGACGTAGGCACATCGCCCTCAGTGCCGCGATTGTAGGATAGTTTGTAAATTATTTTCACACCGTATACCAGCTGAGGCACATCTGAAAAAAAAAACTACAGTATTTGGATGTGCCGCGCTACTCAATTTTCACAAATGCACCTAGTATCAGGTGTGGATTATTTTGTCGACATTCATAATGTCAATATGAGAATGTCGAACTAATCATAATGTCAACATATAGCATGTCGACATGCTGACAATATCAGCATTGACCGTTTCAACATTCATAATGTTGACGCTGCTGAAATGTGAAATTATTAGAATGTCAACAAAATGTCCCTGGTGGTCTATCAGTGACTTATATTGTATGGAGGGTCCGGGGCTACAGAGATATCTTACGGGTCTGACAGTCAGGTGATGATGACTTCTGGCGGATCCAGCGGCACTTGTGGCATTGAGTATGCCCAGGGCCAGATTAAGGAGTAAAATGTGGACGACCGCCCCGTCTGCCCTGCCTTTAATCCGGCCCTGAGTATGCCTAACCCCTAACTCTATTGTATAACCTTAATGTGCCTTCCTGCAGCCTAAGCCTAACCCTCTGCTGCCAGTCCGGTTTTTCACATGTCGACATTTCACTGTCGACATTGTAATGCTGACATTATTGATTTCGATATTGTAAATGTCAACATTTGCACCAGCAGATAGGAAGAGTTGGGCATATAGAGGTCATTCCTTACTGTGGATTTCATCTTGTGGAGCATGATTATTGAAATGAGGTAGAGGGATACTGAGGGCACATTTGTGTGCATAGGGAAATTTACATTTCACTAAAGTTGACTTGATCTTTCATCAGCTCTGAGCTGACAAAGATCAGGTCTCCCCCTGCACGTATAACAAGATTTTACACCTTCCAGCTGCATTTTCGAAGACAAGCACATTCTTTGCCGCAACTTGCACAATTTAAAACAGATTTCAATTACACAAAAGAGCCATATGTAATAAATGGGATACAGTTAATATACCGACGGACAAGAAGCCGTCCGTCGGAATCCTGCTGTCTAAATCCCAACATGGGACTAAAGACAGGCGTCTAAATCTAGACGCCTATCTCTAGCCCGACGATGGAATCCTGACAGGACGGCTTCCTGAACGTAGGTAAGCAGGGACACTTAGGCCCTCATTCAGAGCCACTCGCTATTTGCGGTCGTTCGTTCTAAAACAAGGGATGGCTATTCAAATGAACCGTTCGCTGTTTGCGGTCTGTTCACGCCTCTAGGTCTGAACGAGCGAACAAAACTTGCGGTCGTTTTTTGGAAAAATAAGCCCCCTGGCCGCTCGCATCCTACGTCATGTCCGCTATTTATTCGATTAATCGAGTACATCGACCAGGGTATGAACTGCTCGCTATTCTTGTGGTTGGTTTTTGCTACCACAATTTTGCGAGCAGTTCTGGCTATAAAAGAACCCAGTGACGTGGTCAATGACGCTGCTGTTTTAAATATGCACACCCTTAAAACGCCCATTTTGACCTTTAAGCACGCCTGCGTTCGGATCTCCACTCCCCGTTTTCAAGCACCTTCCCCTGTTACCACCCACATACGCCTCATCCTGTCACTCAAATTATCAGGCATTCGCTATTTGGCGAGCACATGAATTTCGGCCGCACTGAGTGGTTTGCGCATGCGTATAACGATCCGTACGCATGCGCAGTTGGGCAAACATCGCTCGGAGCGAACGAGCAGCCACTTGCGTCCGGCTCTGAATCAGGGCCTTAGTTCTTAGCCGCAGGGGGGGGGGGGTTAGGTATAGGCACTTAAGCTGCCCATCCATTAGGAAATTAAATTGAGCGATTGAACGATAACAATATCGTTATCATTCAATCGTTCAGTAATTGTTTGCAAATCGTTCACTAAAATGTCTAAAATGACCAACGATGCGCTGCCGCTGGTCATTTTAGACATCTATCATCGGGCAAACATGATGGACAACCTGGTAATAACTTCAGGTTGAGCAAGTCAGCAGATGATTGATGTTCCTACACTGAATGACTGCTCGTTCAGTGTAGGCACATCACAGACTGACAAACGACTGCACGATTACAATGTCGTAATCGTGCAGTCTTTTGCTTGTCTTCTAGTGGATGGGCAGCATTAGGGTTAGGCACCCCCCTGGGAGGGTTAGGGTTAGACTAGGGAAAGGGGGTGCTAGGGTTAGGCACCACTGGGGGGAGGTTAGGGTTATGCACCCCCCAGGAGGGATAGGTTTAGGGTGCTGGGAGGGGGGTTAGGTTTAGGCACCCCCAGGAGGACTTAGGGTTAGGTACCACCCCGGGAGTTTTAGGGTTAGGCACCCCCAAGGGAGGGTTAGGGGGGGAAGGGTAAGGTTAGGTGACTTACCTGCATATCGGGATTCTGCTCCTGTCGGGCTTCCACTGTCGGTATTTCACCCGACAGTGGAAGCCACTGTGATTTCGAACCCAACCCGTAATAAAGACAGTCCCGATGTCCCCTCACTCACATGATTAATTAAATCCATATATGAATCAGAACTGAGCGTTATTTAAGGCGGAAAAAACATGAATGATTTATTAATTATAAAGTGGTGGTACTAAACCTCCAGTAAGGAGATTGAACTCATAGGGGTCCATGGTAAAATGAGCATTGCTCCTCTCCCATAATTATACATGATGTGTGCAGTACAGTCGTTTTTGGGTTGTGCGACTGCACCTATAACAGATAGTTACAGGATTCAAACTTCACTCATTTTATGCTCATCCCTCTATGGGCTGCAAGCAAAAACAAGCAAGGTTTTCCTGCCCGGATTACATGTATAAGGACAGATAAAACTTTGCAGCCAATTGAAACTCTCAAAATATGGGATGTTTACTCTTTTGTCCTATGCTCCTATTATGATTTTATTCACATCTACACACACCTGGGCTCACTGCTAATTTGTCTAAGGATATGAGAGTAAAGGTGCCTACACACTAGGCGATGTGCTCACGATGCGATATTTGCCCGATTTCCCTTGCACTCTCCCCGCAGCAGTCCTGGACACAATTTGGTGTAAAAAGTGTCCATTCTGACTTAAGATCTATCGTGCACAAAATCTATCTAGTGCACAAAATTGTGTATGAGATTGGCAAATCTTGCCTGCAGTAGGCAAGATCTGAAGATGCGATGTACGACCAGCGGGTACGCGCATCGGCATCACGAGTGGACAATGGATGCGTCGAAATCGGGCGAATCGTGTAAAATATTGTCTAGTGTGTACTGTAGGCACCTCTAAGCTAGGTACACACCTGACAGATTTGCCAAACGACGCTAGGGACTAGATAATTTTTGTATCTTAAAGACAATCCTGAGAACATCCGATTTCAACACACACAACACAAATTAATGATCAGGGGAGAGGAACATCATTGCTGATTTAAATAAAATGCCCACAAAGGAGATGTTTTAACATGAACTAACGGCAGGAGTCAGAACCCAACGGTCAGAATTCTGTACAAATTAAATTTTCAGCCCAATAATTCACGGTCAGGTCCAACAAATGTTGTGCAGCACTCCACATATTGTGACACGATAACACTGGTTTTGGCCAGACCATCGGTGCAGCATACACACTATCAGATACTTGGGCACAACAGTTGGTAATTTGCTTTTTGGTCTGATTATTGTATGAAATACGTAAACAATTATTCCAGCAACTACAGTATATTTCATAGAATGATACAATATTTATCCTGTTGTTAGTGTGATAAAAAAAAGTGCTTTCACCAAAAGTCTATATACTATGAGATGTTTTGAAAATGGCTCAGATGAGTTTGGACTTCTGTGTCCTAAACAATAATCTGTGCATATTATCACTATTTCATAATGGTGCATCTTATATATCTATCTATCCACCTGTAAAAGTTTATGCAGTCACTATTACTGCCAGTATGATTTCATTAGCATTCGCATTTTAATACACATATCCATGGACTATAATATTTGCTAGTGGGATGCTTCCAAGTTCCTAAAAACAAGCCACAGTACAGCAGTACTTAGAGTAACATCTGGACAAAGCCCCTCTCTCCCCCACACACAAAGCGCGACAGGATGTGAAGATAGGATGCTGCTCTGTCTGCAATACCCGGGCAGCTGGAATACCAATGAGCAGCGGTGAGGACTGGGAGCCCCATGCAGTTGACCCATGTACTTCAAGTAAGACTTTAACACAAAGCTCAGCATTAGTCAGTAGCCTATGTATAAATAAAAAAAAATCCATTGCATGCACCTTTACTGTAATTGAGATACTACCTATTTATAACACAAGTTCCCAGTCCTAGTCATTCATTTAATTGAAGTGCTGATGGCAAAGGGTTAAAAGTCATTGTCCTAGGAGCAAATGCCAAATACTGTACAAGTACATGGTTACTGGCAGCTTACTTCCCCTGTGTCTCGCTATTACATCCAGGCTCTCACCTCTGAGCTGGCACTGCACCCCAGCGCACAGCACCAACAGCAGCAGCAACCAGCATGGCATCTCCAATTGCTCCACTCTGATGTGGCAGCTTCTCGGATACAGTACGAGGCAGGGTGCCCGTAATCTGCGCCCAGATACGTATGTGATGGAGATCTGCGTGCGCTCCCTCCCTGCTAGCAGCAGCCCTCCTCGCTGTATATAGCCCCGGCCGGCAA
Organism: Taudactylus pleione; assembly: GCA_031769625.1. Classification (NCBI taxonomy): domain Eukaryota; kingdom Metazoa; phylum Chordata; class Amphibia; order Anura; family Myobatrachidae; genus Taudactylus; species Taudactylus pleione. Next base: position 34,952,797 of record JAUIMM010000092.1, read on the forward strand.
CAGGACTGACTCCTAGTTATTCTCATTCAGAATCTTCACCCATCCAAAGTCCTCCAGCAAAAGCCGCTCGGGGAGAGGGGGGAAGAGGGCAGGGGGATGGACCATGACTTACAGAAGGGTGTATCCAGTAAACAGACAGATATAGTATTGCATTTGTGCCTGCGCTCTCATTATGTGTGAACTGAAGTCTGTACTATAAACAAAGATCTATGGAGAGGAAGCTCAAAGATTTGTTTTTAACAAATTGAATATGAAGTAATAAAGTGCAAATAAACATATGTAGCCCCCCAGAAGAAAGTTGGTGTGGTCCACTAGTGTCTTGTATCTAGAGGAGAAGCAACTTTTTATTGAGGAATGCTGCTCAGGACACATGAGGGGGATGACTAGAATAAGTTAGAGATGTCTATAGTAAGGGGCTAGCTGGGGTTTTTTGAACTGCAGAATGTGTAACTACTTTTATATGCTGGATTGTAAGCTCTTGTGGGCAGAGGTATGTCTTTATTGTGTAGAATAGATCTAATAATGTATTTATTATTACATAAAACACATACTATATTCTAACATAAGTACATTTGTGAATTAAAGACATCAACATGTTATTAAAAAAGTGGATAATGTAAGGTATATTGTGGAAACTGTTTTATATAGTGGCAGCAACTTCAGTGTTACAGCTTGTCTGTCAAAAGTTGCTGTAACTAGGGAGCTAAAAGTTCAATAAACACAAGATGCCTTATACAGAGTTGGACGCAAACAATCGCATAATGCGCCTGAGTTAATCATATATGCAAATCAGATACTGCGTCTACCTCCTTAAAACTTACTTGTGTCAGATAAGCAGAAATAAGACCGGAGGTGTGACTTCAGTATGATGCTAAAAATCGCAATACACAATTCAAACACATTATATTAAATTACCGTATAGTGCAGTTAATAAGTACCCAAGTGACTTGGAACATGTGCATTTTTTTTAAGTAACGACACTCATATACATATGGGCAGCCTCGCCCTCCTCAACAGAGTATATTATATTTGTGTAAAACGTGTATTCAATGCAGTATACACAGTTTCACACATTTACGGGTGTTTTTTAATCACTTTTGTCCAATAGGAGGCAACCCTACATCTGTCATCATCATCGGTTGCGTGGCAGCTTGATCTCGTCATTGTGGCCTCGCCGCCCCCCGCTTTACAATGCAGAGAGTTCTAACATTGTAAAGCAGGGAGAGGGTATATGATGACATGACTCAGCGCGAATTGCGCCATCGGACCCCTCTGGACCTCCCACTTTGACAGGTAAATGCTGGGGGGGGGAGCCAAACCGCAAGACTTGTCCTCTCATGCGGGAGGCCAGGATCCCCACCCCGATATTCAGGAGCCTCCCAGCCATTGCGAGAAAGTCGGCAAGTATGCAGTGAGCATGAGTAATACTTTTCTCCAGAATCACAACCTTTAGCGCAATGAGGTTATGCAGAGTTGGTTGCAATTATGCGTCTCATCCACTGCTTAAAGTGGTCCTAAAGAAGTGGTGGAACTCCCTCACCTACCCGCCTTGGCGCTTTTTTAAAAAAGGGACGGTGCGTGCTGAAAAAGGGGTGTGGTCTCTAAAGAAAGGGGCATGGTCACACAATAGTATTCCAAATTCAAATTACACCACACAGTAGCACAATCTTGATTCACTCGATTCACATTACACCAAATAGTAGTGTCCCTTATTCATGTATGACACACAGCAGTGCCCCTTTTACACAATGCTCACATTTGTGTCCCTTATACAGAATGCCCACAGTAGTAGTGCCCCTTATACAATGCCCACAGCAGTACTGCGCCTTAAACATAATGCCCACAGAAGTAGTGCCCCTTATACAAATGCAATGCCTATTGTAGTGGTGCCCCCAGTAGTGGTGCCCCTTATGCAGTGCCCCCAATAGTGGTGCCTTTTATGCAGTGCCCCCAGTAGTGGTAGTGCCCTTTAGGCAGTGGCCCCAGTAGTAGTAGTGCCCCTTATGCAGTGCCCTCAGTGGTGGTGCCCTTTATGCAGTGCCTCCAGTAGTGGTAGTATCCCTTATACAGTGCCCTCAGTAGTGGTGCCCCTTATGCAGTGCCCCCAGTAGTGGTAGTGCCCCTTATGCAGTGCCCACAGTGGTAGTGCCCCTTATGCAGTGCCCTCAGTAGTGGGGCCCCTTATGCAGTTCACCCAGTAGTGGCACCCCTTATTCAGTGCCCACAGTAGTGGTGCCCTTTATGCAGAGCCCACAATAGTGGTAGTGCCCCATACAGTACCCTCAGGAGTGGTGCCCCATATGCAGTGCCACCAGGAGCAGTGCCTCTTGTAGTAATGCCCCCAGTAGTATTACCCTCTATAGTAGTGCCCCCAATAGCAATGACCCCAGTAGTAGTGCTTCCAGAAGTTATGCCCCATACAGGGGCGTAGAGAGTCATGCGGGGCCCCGGTATAGAGGGGGCGTGTCCTAATTTATGAAGGTGTGGCCACGCCCCCTTGAAAAAAAAGTGTTTTGCAGCGCCGCGAAGTGGCGCTGCGCTCCGGGGAGGGGGCGCTGTGTGCCCCTCAGCCCGGCGCAAAGCCAGTGGGGGGCGCGATCAGTGTGATCGCTCCCCCCTTCAGGCATAGGAGATTGCTGTGGCTGCTACTTAGCAGCCGCAAGCAATCTCCCGCTGCAGCCCAGCACACGCTGTGTGCTGGGCTGCTGCAGAGGGAGGGAGGGAGGGAGGAAGTGAGGGGGGGGGGCGGCGCCAGACCTGGGCCCCTGCCGGGCCCCTCTGGAAGCCCGGGCCCGGGTAAACTGTACCCGCTCCCCCCCCTTTCGGCGCCCCTGGCCCCGTATAGTGCCGCTTACACAAAAAAACAATACTTACCTGTAACCCCGCTCCTGTAGTAAATGTGTGATTTTGTAATTGTGTGTAGATCAATTTTACTCAGCTTTCGGTAAGCAGAGGCGCATAGAGGGGGATGCTAATTAGGCTGGAGCTTGTCTGCGGCCCATCAGGGGTCTGAGTCAGCCATAGAGGCAGAGCGATGTTCACAATCTTCACAGTCAATGGTTTTCCGAGTGGGCATAGCCACTCTACCGTGCTTGGCTACACCACCTCTCTAGCACTGGGGCCTGAATAATGTCTGCGTGATGTCTTTGCGCACCTGTTGCTATTTAAATGGCAAGTTTAGGCATATTTATAATGGGTGCAGGGTGTGCAGTGCACACGGCCCCCGTACACACCCTGCACCCATAGTATACTTGCCTTGTGTCGGCAAGCGGGTCCTATTGTAGATTTTTTAAATGATCTGCATATTTGTTAATAAAATTATACTGAATCAATTTTATATAGATATTATTTAAAAATGTACAATTCTGGGGACATTATATGGGAAAAATATTAGCCAGTTATGTGGTTAAGGACATAAAAACTTTTCCTGAGGATACTTGAGCCATTTATCATCTACAATTGCTGAAAAGAGCATATTATCACTGATCTCCCTAATAGATATAGAAATTCTCTGTTGAGCTATTTCTCCTACAGCTTATCACTTAGACTGATAATTATATTATCAGCCAATGAAAAAGTTCAGTAATATCAAGGGCAGTGTCCTGCCTCACTGTATATTTTCATAGCACTTTTCTCACTTGAAGTATTTAATTTATGACCTGATGTGTACAATACGGAATGGGATATGAAGTTCCGCTGGCAGCCTCTTAATGCTTATAGTGTGCACCTGCATCTCCCCTTCTATTCTACTATTTATCAAAGCCATCTGTTAGCAAATGCTTTATCCCCATACAAGGCATGCGGAAGCTTATTTATCATGGACCGCATCAGTTTAGGTACCGCCGCTGTCCTTCTGAGATGACATTAGTCTATACTTGCATTTCAGGGAGATTGTGAAAGCAGCACCTATGAGCGCGTGGTAAAGTGGGCGTGTACTGCTACATCTGAGGGGCGTGTCATAAAACTAACTTACATCCAAATGTAAATGAGCCCAAAAGCAATTAGTAAGATATATTTGTTGAGGAAAGCACTCTGATACATTTCAGAAAATGCATGTAGCCATAGGGATCATTGTGCCTTATAACCAATGCAGGTGAATTATTCTAATGGTCCTATTTGAATGTATCTATCTCTGTTTTTTTTTATATATAACAGGTTCATAATGGGGGTATGGTGGGGATCGTTATGATTTACCGCCGGCCGAGGCCCGGCAGAGGTGAAGATCCCGACTGCGCTAAAGGTAAGTATAACCGAACCTAACCCCCCCTAACGTTAACCCTCCCTTAGGGGTGCTTAACCTTAACCTCCCCCCAAGTGCCTAACCCTAACTCCCTCTAAGTGCCTAAACATAACCCCCCTCCCTCCCTGCTGCCTAAACCTAAGTCTCCCGGGATCATGCCTAACCCTAACCTCCCCCTGGGGGTGCCTAACCCTAACCCCCCTTCCCCTAGCCTAACCCTAACCCTCCCAGGGGGCTGCATAACCCTAAGTCCCCCTCGGGAGCCCCTAACCTAACCCTCCCCCCCGCGCGGCTGTCCACGCCTGGCTTACCTTCGATCGGGATGCCGGGCGCCGGGCTCCCGGCGTAGGTAAAATGACAGGCGTCAGGATGTCGTCGCATGTCATTAGACCCTTGCCGAGATTAGACTGTCGGGATACCGACGGTCGGGATTTAGGGATACCGGTATGTGCAATCAGGGAGATTGCTAGACTCTTCTGGGAGACAGGGAGATTACTGCTATTTCAGGAAGTCTTGGCAAGTATCCATAAGTCAAAGGTGCCCAGAAATAAAAAATCACTGCAAGAAACCATTTTTTCAGTAATTTTTTTTTAACTTACATAATAATTTATTTTCTCTATTTTTTTTATCTTTTTTTCCTTTTTCAAAATAATTTTTATTGTTAGAACAACAAAATATTGTGATACAAATATATTCACAATCATCTTCAACATAGTATAATAGAATAATCACTTTGCAATAACGATCAATCAACCAATTAATTGTAATATTTGCAGTGTGGGAATCCAGTTATAAATTGTAATTGCGCATATAAGAAACATTTACATACATCGTTACATATATTATTACTGTCAGTAAATCAGTTACCACTAATGGTAAAGATCAAAATCATAGATCAAGTCAGGTCAAAAAGGGGGGCCATTATTAAGCACTTCCAAATGAAACCATGATGTTAGTTGGAAACATTTCCGTATGGAGTCTTTAAGTGATGGGGAAAGAGTACAAATATAGGGTAACCATGTGCCAAAAAATCTTTCAGTATACCTTTCTTTACTAGTGGACGTCTCTGTCCAATCCATTGTAAACAAAAATATAATTCTAGGGTGTAATAATGTAAGAGTAGGTGGGTTAGGGTCTATCCATTGTGAGAGAATGCTATTTTTAGCTGCTGCCGTCAATTTGGTCATAAGTAGCTTATTTCCCTTAGTCAATCTCTGAGAATGTGTGTTTTCCGATATATTCCAAAAAGCCCATTCTCTAAGAATCACAAAATCAATTTTTAGAATTTCTTTAATATAATTGTTAAGCTCCTCCCAGAAAACTTGTACCTGTGGACAATCCCACAGGCAATGCACGATATCAGTGTTAGGCGCAGAGCATTTATAACAGTTTGCGTCAGGCGCATCACCAATAATGTATTTCAATTTAGGGGTGTAGTATGCTCTGTGTAATATTTTTAGATGCATTTCAGCATAAGAGACTGATCCCAGTTGTTTGTTCATTTTGAAACATGAAAGAGCAATAGACTCTATGGGGATTTGTGGGAAGACCTCCTTCCATTTTGCAAGTCCTGTAGTACTTGTTTCTAAATCAATAAGTGGTCGGGCACAGGAATATATAAAAGATGTTGAAAAGGGTCATTTTGGTTTACAGCGTAGTGCGCTATCTAGACACCAATTTAGATCGGCTTAACATATTTTGGATATAACTCATCGCCTGTAGATATGGAAATAAAGGGATATTGACCAAAGGAAATTTCTCCTGCATTTGTGAACGAGTGAGAGGTTGAAGTGTTTGGTTGTGTAAAAATTGGTAAATGTACCGAACACCACTGGCGTGCCAGCATTTAAATTGGACGGAGTTACCAGGTGAAAAAGACGGATTTTTCCATAATGGCAAAAAAATTGAGGACAATTTGGATAAATGGGATTGTGATCTAATAACTCGCCATGCTATGCATGTCGTATTTATTAATATGTTTTCTCTAGCTTCTGAAGGTATATTACGAGGATGAGTATGTAAAAGAGATATCAAGTTGTGGTGGGGAATAAATGCCTCCTCCATAGAGTATGTGGTGTAAATGTTATTACCTCCAATCCAGTCCATTGCTATTCGATAATTAGTAGCCAAAGCATATTGTCTGAGACATGGCAGATTTACCCCTCCTAAATGTGTCTGCTGTTGCAATTTAAACAATTAAATTCTGGGTCGTTTTCCTGCCCATATAAATTTTTGGAGAGCCTGATTACAAAATTTAACGTCTCTTTTGTCCGGGATAATTGGCAACATTTGGAGAATATAGAGGAATCTGGGGAAACTGATCATTTTGTAGAGGTGACATCTACCTCTGTAGGATAGTGGAAGATGGGCCCATTTATTGAAATCATTATATGTTTTTAACAATAGTGGGGTGTAGTTAACCTCATATAGTTGAGAAGGATGCGAAGGAACATTGACCCCTAAGTAAGTAATGTATTTATCTGCCCATTTGAAGGGAAAGGAATTTTCCCCTCCTGCCTTTGCCTCCCCAAAAAAGGCCAAGGCCTCTGTTTTAGCATAGTTAATTTTAAAACCCGCTATCTCCTCGAACACCTGCAGAATTTGTAGGAGTAGTGGAATAGCTTCCTTAGGGTTGACAAAATATAATAGGAGGTCATCAGCGAATACCAAGAATGTAATCTCGTGTTTTGCCAAGAAAATGCCTCGCCGGTCTCTTGCTTTTTCAAAATGACGCAGGAGGGGATCTAGGGCTAAATCAAAAAGTAGTGGCGAAAGTGGGCAACCTTGTCTCGTGCCTCGAGTTAGGCAAAATGGTCTGGTATTTAAGAGATTTATTGTCAAAAAGGCTTTCGGATCTTGATATAATGTTTCAAATATATGATTAAAATCAGGACCAAACTCTTGATAGTTAAATATGCATATTAAATGAGACCAAGACACTCTATCGAATGCCTTGTCAGCGTCACAACTCACCACAATGTTTCTTTTACTTTTCTCCGTATGTGCCTGATACATTGCTGCTAAAACTGTGCGGATATTGTGAGTAGAGTGACGTCCTTTAATGAAGCCTGTTTGAGCCAGATGTAATAATTTAGGTAATAAAGATTGTAAGCGCTGGGCCATAATCTTGGAAAACAATTTCAGGTCCTGATTGAGCAGAGAAATTGGGCGGAATGAGGCGACTAAAGCAGGTCTTTATTGGGTTTCGATATAACTATAATGCGCGCGGTATTAAATGCAGGTGGTGCAGGATTTCCACTAAGTATTGAATTATATAAAGCTGAAAGGTGGGGAGTGATCTGCGGTGTGAGCATTTTATAATATGCCGCTGATAATCCGTCAGGGCCCTGGGTTTTACCCTTTTTTTCCTTTTTAACCACACCTTATTCCTTGATTTGGATGGAATCTGCAACTGATTCCATCAAAATTAATGATGATTCTGGGCAACTCAAGGAAGCTTCCAGTCCCATGCTGTCCATGTGGAAGACGATACTCAGGGTCATGCATGTGTTTGCCGGCATCGAACTGGCCTGGCAGGCTGCAAAACACTCTTACTGCTGCTGGCCAGTGTCCCAGGGGAATTCAGCATCACTCAGCTTTCCTGGTAGCATCCCATCCGACTATGACCTCCTGATGTGTCCCAACATTTTAAATTGAAATCCCGTGGTCTCCCCCCCTTAATTTTGGTGGTCGCCGGAGAACGATATTGTTCACAGACATATCGAGTTGGCCCTGCTGCACAGCCGGCACCGATACAGTATATATGATATATATCTGAAAGATATATTTCTGCGTCTGCAGGTGTGAATGGGTGACCCGCTGACCATCCGTGCACTTTCTGCAGGGACTGCTGACACTGACATCTCAGCTAGGTGGGCAAATATAAATGCCAGCTCAGTTGTGATGTCAGCCCAGACACATCAAGCAGCCAATTGATAAGTGTGTATAGCTTACCAATCAGCCATTCGGTTGGCTCATCAGTCTCCAGACCGATCCATCATTCTAGTGTGTACCCCATTGTAGGGCCATGGTAGTAAGGCCTCAGAGCTATAAGGCAGTAATGTTAACCACCATGCTGCAGGCGGAGTGCCGTGCACATGTGTGCATGTGTAAAGTAAGCAAAGGTGACAGGCAAAATCAGGTGAGTTTTAAGTTATGTGTTGAGTGCAGCTAAATAGGGCCGCAGTAGTGTATTCGAGGGTGTGGGCAGAGTGTGTAAAATTTTAACTTGGCAGCAGCCGTGAGCATGCACATTAGGTCCTATGTACACATGCACGCCAGTTTGTCACCCTCTTGGATGGTGTTACACTGGGAGGAGCTGCTGCAGTCCTTAGTAGGGATGGGCATCGGAAAAAATTGATAATGTGAAACGTTCCCTATTGATTATAAAAGGTTGATTAGGCTCAAAGATTTATTTTATGACACTGATTTTTGAGAGCGGGCAAAATCAGTGCTAGCTAACCCTCCCTCCCCCCAAACAACAGATTGAGGGCAGGGGGAGGAGTGGAGGCTTGCCTGAGTTATCAATGGTAAGTTAATTCTGATCAATGATAATTTTTTTCTTTGAACACACTGTCACCAGACTGACCTGACCAGTTAGCATCAGCTCAGAGGTTTATTTATCAAGCAGTAAAGTGGACCAGTGGAGAAGTTGCCCATGGCAACCAGTCAGCTCCTACCTAATATTTTATAGACTGTACTAAATAAATGTTACTTCAAAGCTGATTGGTTGCCATGGGCACCTTCTCCACTGGTCCGATTCACTAATTTTTTCACTGCTTGATAAATAAACCCTGTCTCCCTGCTGCTGCCTGCTCCTCCCCACCCTGGCCGGCCTGTGTGAATGTGTGCTGTAACTGCTGCTGAGCCTCTGGCTGAGTGTAACAAACTGTCACTCTCACATCCACTGCCAGCACTGCAGCCACACTTGCCTGGCATCCATGGCTCCTTCCTGCATAGGCGACTAGAAACATTGGGGTCGCAATACAAATGTAAAAAAATTGATTGGGATATATTGATAGGAACAAAAGTTCCCCAATAGTTTTCGCATTTTGTATGTGATACATCCCGCCACTTACTGCATGCATAGTGACATTAATAATACCATTATGCACTTACCGTTGAGATTAAAGAGCTCCGAAAAGAGCTGCCCTTGCGGAGAGAAGACTTCTGGGTTTATGAGACCATAGACTTCTATTATTACCATCCTAAGGAAGCGGATGGCAGTTCCATGAAATGCTTCGTTTTTTATGGTATTTTATGTTCATTCTCATTTGATCTCTTTTAACTACTTTCATTGTAGTGCATTTTTGTGTTTTTTTTTAATTAAACACATTTTATTTTTAAGCACCAATTATGCAGCAGTTGGATATTCTTTTTAAAAAACTATCTTCTTGGATCCAAAGCATCCTGAGACCATTCATGTGTGGGGTTGCTTCTCAGCCAAGGGAGTGGGCTCACTAACTCACCCACTCACAATTTTGCCTAAGAACACAGCCATGAATAAAGAATGGTACCAAAACATCCTCTAAGAGTAACTTCTCCAAACAATCCAAGAACAATTTGGTGATGAACAATGCCTTTTCCAGCATGATGGAGCACCTTGCCGTAATGCAAAGTGATAACTATGTGGCTGGGGAACAAAACATCAACATTTTTAGTCCATGGCCAGGAGACTCCCCAGACCTTAATCCCATTGAGAACTTGTGGTCAATCCTCAAGAGGCGGGGGGGAGGGAGGGGGCAAACAAAAGCTCATCAATTTTGACAAACTCAAAGCATTGATTAGGCAAGAATGGGCAGCCATCAGTCAGTATGTGGCCCAGAAGTTGATTGACAGCATGCTAGGGCGAATTGCAGAGGTTTCGAATAAGAAGGGTCAACACTGCAAATATTGACTCTTTGCATAAACTTAATGTAATTGTCAATAAAAGCCTTTGACACTTATGAAATGCTGTACTTTTACTTCAGTATACCATAGTAACATCTGACAAATAGGTCTAAAAACACTGAAGCAGCAAACTTTGGGATAACCAATACAAATAACAATTGGGGCTGCACAATCCGATTTGATGGTTATGTTTTCAAAAAGGTATATATCAATAAATGAAATGTATCTGAAGATGCTTTTGGTATTTATATTAAGAAATTCTGCAGTTTTCATCAATACAAATTATGCAATAAAAATCTACAAAGAAAAATACACATGAATGATTCAATAAATAATATACACGAATGTAACAACAAAAAGAGTTGTTATTAACTTCAAACTGCTGTTACAAGGTTGCAAAATGGCATAAATTGTAACCAATTGTACAGATGTGCCCAGCTAGTTTGTTGCTCCATACGCTATGTAGCGCGCCACGTACGCCATGAGTCGCGCCCACAGAAAGTTTCGTAATGTAGCGTAGCGTAGCACTGCAAAAAAAGTCATAACGTGTAATACAACTTTTTGTCCACCAGGTAACACTTTTCCTAAACTACATGCAGACGCATGCGTCTGATTTCCAATGCATGTTCTGTATCACCGCCCGATGATTGGCTGACAGAAGCGGTGATTCAGTACACTATACAGTAGTACAGCGTTTTCCACATGGAATCAGGAATGTAATGTTTGAAATCATTAAGCTTTGTATTACACACTGACTGTGCAGTTGAAATTGCACACTTGCGCCAATGTAAGTACCGTCAGCACTGTCCCAGACTTAGACATTGTAGTGATTTCATAACTTTAGGAACTACTGTAGTAATGGGTTGAGGCGTGTGGCCTAGGGGGCTATTGCCTAGTCTCATTGCTTCTCCCATCTTCTTGTCCCGTGGGTTCGAGACCTTGAATATATATATATATATATATATATATTGTGACACAGTTAGGTTAGGGGGTCCCTCTCCTGGGTAGAGGACTCCTTCCTTACACACACACACAGCAGCAGGGAAGCAGCACACCAGTCTGGATGCAAGTACAAGCTTGTCGGCGCCAGTCTTTATTGTACAATGTCAGCAACATAAAGAAAACATAAATATAAATCCTAGCCCTGTCGGGGCACTAACTTCACAGGTAGTTCCCTCACTACCAGAACCTGGCAAGGCCTAATGCCCTCGCCAGCAACAAAAGCACAGCACAACACTCACGGTTAGGTTTCCAAGTGTCTCTGAGCAAACTCCCTGCCTGCTCTCCCAGGTGAGACAATCAGCCCTAAACAAACTAGGCTTATATTGGCCACTCTCAGGTGGAAAACTAACAATCCTGTTACCAGGCTGCGAGAACCAAAACCTGGAGTGGCCGTGGGTGGAGCCCTCCCTCTCCTCTCACCCACGACCCCCAGGTCCCAAACCGGCTTTTCAAAAAGCCGAAACTCAAGCCTGCTACACTGCAGACTTTCTCCTGGGGGTTTAAAACACAAAAGACAGGAATCTGGGACAAATGTACCTGCCACAGACCACTTTACCAGTGATCCTATCACATATCCCCCCCCTTTGTTTCGACCTGTGGGGCGGAACAACTGAAGCCCCCAAGCAATGAACGCGTGACAACGCGTCAGCATTGGCCAGCTGGCTTCCTGGCCTGTGTTCCACTGAAAATTTAAAAGTTTGTAACACCAAGAACCATCTTGTAATTCTCGCATTACTGTCCTTATTTTCAGACATCCACTTCAGAGGGGCATGGTCAGTGATCAATTTGAATTTTCTTCCGACCAAGTAGTACCTGAGAGCCTCTAACGCCCACTTTATGGCCAACGCCTCCTTCTCCACTGTGGCATAGTTTCTCTCATGTGCATTCAACTTTCTGCTAAGATAGAAAATAGGGTGTTCCTCACCCTCCTTGTTCTGGGACAGGACCGCTCCTATACCTACTTCTGATGCATCGGTTTGTACTATAAATTCCCTTTCAAAATTAGGAGTCATCAGGACTGGTTGGGAACACAACGCTACTTTCAACTCCTGAAAAGCTTTCTCTGCCTCAGGACTCCATTCTACCATGACTTTTTGTTTGCCTTTGGTCAGGTCAGTCAGTGGGACTGCCATGGTGGCAAAGTTGGGTATAAACCTCCTGTAGTACCCCGTAATTCCCAAGAAGGCTCTCACCTGCTTCTTATTCAGAGGCCGTGGCCAGTTTTGTATGGCATCAACTTTATTGAGCTGAGGCTTTATCAGGCCTCTGCCAATGGTGTATCCCAGATATTTTACTTCCTCCATGCCTAGACAACACTTTTTTGGGTTGGCTGTCAAACCTGCCTTATAGATGGAGTCCAACACTGCTTGCATCCTGGGTAAGTGAGACTGCCAATCAGGACTATGAACAACCACGTCATCCAGATAAGCAGCCGCATACCGTCTATGGGGCCTTAGAATCCTGTACATCATTCTTTGGAAGGCAGCAGGTGCCCCATGTAGCCCGAAGGGCAACATCTTGTACTGAAACAAGCCCTCTGGCGCTGAAAAAGCTGTGTTTTGTTTGGCGCTCTCAGTTAACGGTACTTGCCAATACCCTTTGGTTAGGTCAAGAGTGGTTAAATACCTTGCCGTCCCTAGTCTCTCAATCAGTTTATCCACTCTTGGCATCGGGTAGGCATCGAATTTTGAAACACTGTTCAACTTTTGGAAGTCATTGCAGAAACGCACACTCCCATCGGGCTTTGGAATCAACACAATGGGACTTGACCATTCACTATGTGATTCTTCAATAACCCCTAACTCTAGCATATTTTTAATTTCTTTCGACACCGATTCTCTTTGTGCTTCTGGTAACCTATAGGGCTTTAGATTAACTTTAACCCCTGGGTCAGTGATGACGTCATGTTTAATGACCGAGGTTTTCCCAGGTACGTCAGAGAACAGCACCCTATTTCTAATCAGAAACTCCTTGACCTCTTGTTGTTGAATTGCTGACAGGGTTTTTGCCACTGTCACTTCGGGAACTAAGGGCCCTGGACTTACTGGAGGGTCTCGGACGGCCGACAGTACCGTTCTATCTTTCCAGGGCTTTAACAGATTTATAAGGTATATCTGTTCCGGCTTTCTTTTCCCCGGCTGGTAAACTTTGTAATTGACCTGCCCCACTCTTTCTAAGATTTCAAAGGGCCCTTGCCATTTAGCTAAAAGTTTATTTTCCACAGTGGGAACCAATACTAACACTCTGTCCCCAGGAGCAAAGCTGCGTAACTGAGCATTGCGGTTGTATACCCTCTGCTGTGCCTGTTGAGCCTGTTCCAGGTGCTCTCTCTCACTATCGGCACTACCGCAGCAATTCTCTCCTGCATTTGAGAAACATACTCAATCACCGTTTTGTAAGGACTAGACTGCCCCTCACATGTCTCTTTGGCAATGTCTAGTAACCCCCTTGGGTGTCTCCCATACAACAAGTCGAAGGGTGAAAACCCGGTGGAGGACTGGGGAACTTCTCTTACGGCCAACAATAAATACGGCAATAAGTAGTCCCAATCCCTACCATCCTTGTCGACCACTTTCCTAAGCATGTGTTTTAACGTCTTGTTAAACCTCTCGACCAGCCCTTGGGTTTGGGGGTGATAAACCGAAGTTCTTAACTGTTTGATTTTGAACAGGCGGCATAACTCTTTCATGACTTTGGACATAAACGGTGTACCCTGGTCAGTTAGTATCTCCTTAGGTATACCCAGCCTGCTAAAGACATGAACTAGCTCTCTGACAATGGTCTTGGTTGACGTATTGCGCAACGGGATCGCTTCCGGGTACCTGGTAGCGTAATCCATTATGACCAGAATATACTGGTGTCCCCTGGCAGACTTCATTAAGGGTCCAACCAAATCCATCGCTATTCTTTCAAACGGCACCTCTATGATAGGCAATGGAACTAGTGGACCCATAAAATGTGGCATGATACTGACACTCAGGACAGGATGCGCAAAAGTCAGATACCTCTTTATGAAGCCCGGGCCAGAAAAACCTCTGCATTATTCGCTCAGTGGTTTTCTCTACCCTTAGATGGCCTGCCGTTATATGACCATGGGCCAGATCCAACACTGTTCTTCTGTAGGCTTTGGGAACTATTAGTTGTTCCACAACATCTTCCCCCTTCTTAGTCACCTGATATAACAAATCCTAACACATTGCCATGTGGGGATAGGACAAAGGACTATCAGGGTCTACTGGTTTACCATCAACTACTTTTACATTCTCCCTGCCTTTTACCAAAGTAGGGTCATTCAACTGCTCGACGGCAAAGACCTCTCTTCTGACCTCTAAATCAGGCAGACAATCACCTGGCCCAACAACACTTCCCACCTCAATGGGAGGCACATCAGTTGGCGGGCCACCGTCATGTTCCGCATTCTCTAGTTCGCCAACCATAGTAGAAAAAGGGAATAACTCTGACTCAGAAGAAACTCCCTTCTCCACTACATCGACAACCTTCTCAAATGGATTGGGGTTGTTCACCTCTGGAACAAAACGGCTTTCCCACAACTTCCAGAAGTGAGCAAAGTCTCTCCCCAATATTGCATCATACACCAGACCATGCACCAAACCCACAGAAACTATAGCAGAGCCACATGGTGTCTCGATGTTCACCTTGGCTGTAACATAATATCGAGTATCCCCATGTATGCAGGTCACACCAACAGTTTTCCCTGTATGCCTCAAGGGGTTCACCAGCTCAGCTTTTATAAGTGTCACCAAGCTACCAGAGTCTAACAGTGCCTTTACTCGGTTGCCAACTACAGTGAGTACACACATGTGCTTATCAGTCTCAGCCTGCCGGTCAGCCGTACAGGCTATCTGTGCAAAGAAAGACCCCCTGCGGTAGACATGAGCAGTATCACATTGCATAGGTTCAGTTGTAAGTGCACAATTAGCGGCAATATGGCCGAAGCCACCAGTTAGGATCTCCTGTTTTAGTTTTTTATAGTCCTTGGCATCAGCCAGGCATAAGTCGAAATATGCTTTTTGTGGCTCCCCAGACAAAAAAGGTGCCACCAGACTTGCCCACTGCTCCTTGGGCCAACTCTCCCTTTCGGCCGTTCTTTCAAATGCGGCGAGATAGGCCTCCACATCATCGCCCGAAGTCATCTTTTGGAGGAAGTGACTGGCTCGTACGGAGTGAGTGGTGGTGGGAGGACCAGTATTAACATCTCTGGGCCGGGCGACCAGGTGCTGTACCACCTCTCTTATGGCCTGGCTGTTTTCCGCTAAGGCCTGGCGGGTTTCCTCAATGGTGACCTGTTGTTGCCTGGCGGATTCCTGCTGAAGTTTGTTAGTCTCCTGCTGAGCCCTGGTAGCTTCCTGCTGAGCCCTGGTAGATTCCTGCTGAGCTGCTGTAGCTTGGAGCAAGGCCTTAATAATGTCCTCCATTTTGTCCTGGGGTGTAGGTTGGAAGCTGAACCTTGCCTCTCTGAGCATTGGCTGATGCCTCCTCTATGGGACTCCAAGGACACAGTGTTATTTCCACACTCACAAATTGGGTGTCTGTCCCTTTAATTTTTAAATGGAAAGTTTTTCTCTTGCTGCAACTTTAGTGTGTGTGGTTGCATGCATTCTCCACCATATTGTGACACAGTTAGGTTAGGGGGTCCCTCTCCTGGGTAGAGGACTCCTTCCTTACACACACACACAGCAGCAGGGAAGCAGCACACCAGTCTGGATGCAAGTACAAGCTGGTCGGCGCCAGTCTTTGTTGTACAATGTCAGAAACATAAAGAAAACATAAATATAAATCCTAGCCCTGTCGGGGCACTAACTTCACAGGTAGTTCTCTCACTACCAGAACCTGGCAAGGCCTAATGCCCTCGCCAGCAACAAAAGCACAGCACAACACTCACGGTTAGGTTTCCAAGTGTCTCGGAGCAAACTCCCTGCCTGCTCTCCCAGGTGAGACAATCAGCCCTAAACAAACTAGGCTTATATTGGCCACTCTCAGGTGGAAAACTAACAATCCTGTTACCAGGCTGCGAGAACCAAAACCTGGAGTGGCCATGGGTGGAGCCCTCCCTCTCCTCTCACCCACAACCCCCAGGTCCCAAACCGGCTTTTCAAAAAGCCGAAACTCAAGCCTGCTACACTGCAGACTTTCTCCTGGGGGTTTAAAACACAAAAGACAGGAATCTGGGACAAATGTACCTGCCACAGACCACTTTACCAGTGATCCTATCACAATATATATAAATCTTCACTTATTCAGTATTCAATACATTATCCGTAAATTACCGCCACCTGGCATTACTATGCTACTTTATGCCACTGTGTGCTCAAGAAAGGGGTGTATGGCGCTCCAATACAGTACCCACGTAGCACAAAGCTAGTCACGCTGCAGTATGGTGTTTCGAGTTTATTTCTACTGCGCATGCCCAGTGGATAGGGAGTAAAACACAGCGAAAGTGGGATGTCTGTATTACAGTACATACTGACTGTGCTTTTAAAAATTGCATCAATGTCGGCACTGTCCCAGACTCGGACACTATAGTGATTTCTCATGACCAGTAACTGGTAGTGGGCTCTGTTTGAGAGAGAGATCTCTGCATTAGAAACTGACTGTGTATTTAAAGTGCAAACTTGGGTCAATGTCTACATGGTTGTGCTGTGGTGGCTGTCAGCCAGCTCTGAGGGGTTACAAATTGGATCGTGGAGGGGTTGCAATGGGATTTCTGGTGCATGCCCAGTGGAGCCAAGCCATACAGTATGCAATGTAGCACTACAGTATACCATGGCATATGGAAGATCACAGCACTGCGCATGTCCAGTGGGTCGGGAGTCAACCGCAGCGAAAATGGGATGTCTGTATTTCAGGACATTCTTTAGAGTGCAAACTTGCGTCAATGTGGGTGCTGTCCCTGACTTGGACACTATAGTGATTTCTCATGACCAGTAACTCGTAGTGGTCTCTGTTTGAGAGAGAGGTCTCTGCATTACAAACTGACTGTGCATTTAAAGCACAAACTTGCATCAATGTCTGCACAGTTGGCACTGTGGTGGCTGTCAGCCAGCTCTGAGGGGTTACAAATGGGATCTCTGGCGCATGCCCAGTGGAGGGGTTGCAATGGGATTTCTGGTGCATGCCCAGTGGAGCCAAGCCATACGCCTTGTAGCGCTACAGTATGCCATGGCGTATGGAGGATCACAGCACTGCGCATGTCCAGTGGGTTGGGAGTCAACCGCAGTGAAAGTGTGATGCCTGTATTACAGTACATACTTTAGAGCGCAAACTTGCGTCAATGTTGTCGCTGTCCCAGACTTGGACACTATAGTGATTTCTCATGACCAGTAACTCGTAGTGGGCTCTGTTTGAGAAAGAGGTATCTGTATTACAAACTGACTGTGCATTAAAGCGCAAACTTGCATCAATGTCTGCATGGCTGGTGCTGTGGTGGCTGTCTGCCAGCTCCGAGGGGTTACAAATGGGATCTCTGGTGCCTGCCCAGAGTAGGGGTTGCAATGGGATTTCTGGTGCATGCCCAGTGGAGACAAGGCATATGCCATGTAGCGCTATGTCATGGCGTATGGAAGATCACAGCACTGCGCATGTCCAGTGGGTCGGGAGTCAAACACACTGGAGCCAGTCGAGCTACAGTACAAGGAGGCTCACAGTACATGTAATTTGCAGATGCCACATCACGTGCAAACACAAGATGGCCACGAGGAGAAGACGGCCACAGGAGACTAAAAGGGGATTTATACCAACACATACAGGTATTGACGAACACACAGCATTGCATAAATGTCGAGCAATCGAAGTTCAATATTCTTAAGCAAGTTTACTCTGGTACAGTAGACTCTCCTCAACTTCCCACCACCTGCCATTTCTATGCTACTCTATGCCACCCAGCTGTATTTTACATGAAACCACAATGCACTAGACATTGTATTGTACATAATACAGCGACATCACCCCAAGTGTGCACTTTAAAATGCACAGTCAGTTTTTAATATACAGTACAGACACATTCATAGTGGCACATTAGTTGTCCTAGTAGATGGGGGACGGTGTCCTTGGCAATGGTCACCATTTGTAGCCTTTTCAGGACACAAGGGCAGAGCTGACTGCTTACAGTAAATGGCTAACAGAGCATCCTTTATTATGGTAATGAAAGTCTCTTGTTTGCTTTGGGGAAGGGACCTGATGCACTGTGTGTGACTCCCTACCCTCTATGCACAGTGCTGTGATCTTCCATACACCATGGCATATCACTACATGGCGTTTGGCTTGGCTCCACTGGTCATGCGCCAGAGATCACATTGTAACCCCTCCACTGGGCATGCGCCAGAGATCCCATTGTAACCCCTCAGTGCTGACAGCCAACACAGCGCTGAAGTGCCAAATTTATGCAAGCTTGTGGTTTAAATGCACAATCAGTTTGTAATACAGAGAGCTCTCTCTTAAACAGAGCCCGCTCACTACCAGTTGCTGAAGTCATGAAATCACTATAGTGTCCAAGTCTGGGACAGTGCTGACCTACTCTATGCCACCCAGCTGTATTTTACATGAAACCACAATGCACTAGACATTGTATTGTACATAATACAGCGACGTCACTGCAAGTGTGCACTTTAAAATGCACAGTCAGTTTTTAATATACAGTACAGACACTTTCATAGTGGCACACTAGTTGTCCTAGCAGATGGGGGATGGCAATGGTCACCATTCATAGCATTTTCAGGACACAAGGGCAGAGCTGACTGCTTACAGTAAATGAATTAACAGAGCATCCTTTATTATGGTTTTGAAAGTCTCTTGTTTGCTTTGGGGGAAGGGACCTGATGCACTGTGTGTGACTTCCGACCCACTGGGCATGCGCAGTGCTGTGATCTTCCATACGCCATTGCATATCACTACATGGTGTATGGCTTGGCTCCACTGGTCATGTGCCAGAGATCACATTGTAACCCCTCCACTGGGCATGCACCAGAGATCCCATTGTAACCCCTCAGTGCTGACAGCCAACACAGCGCCGACGTGCCAAATTTATGCAAGTTTGTGGTTTAAACGCACAATCAGTTTGTAATACAGAGAGCTCTCTTTCAAACAGAGCCCGCTCACTACCAGTTGCTGAAGTCATGAAATCACTATAGTGTCCAAGTCTGGGACAGTGCTGACCTACTCGATGCCACCCAGCTGTATTTTACATGAAACCACAATGCACTAGACATTGTATTGTACATAATACAGCGACGTCATCGCAAGTGTGCACTTTAAAATGCACAGTCAGTTTTTAATATACAGTACAGACACTTTCATAGTGGCACACTAGTTGTCCTAGCAGATGGGGGATGGCAATGGTCACCATTCGTAGCATTTTCAGGACACAAGGGCAGAGCTGACTGCTTACAGTAAATGGATTAACAGAGCATCCTTTATTATGGTTTTGAAAGTCTCTTGTTTGCTTTGGGGGAAGGGACCTGATGCACTGTGTGTGACTTCCGACCCACTGTGCATGCGCAGTGCAGTTATCTTCCATATGCCATGGCATAGCGCTACACGGCGTATGGCTTGGCTCCACTGGGCATGCGCCAGAGATCCCATTGTAACCCCTCCACTGGGCATGCACCAGAAATCCCATTGTAACCCCTCGGTGCTGACAGCCAACACAGCTCCAAACGTGCTGACACTGATGCAAGTTTGCGCTTGAAACGCACGTCAGTTTGTAATGCAGAGACCTTTCTCTCAAACAGAGCCCACTACCAGTTACTGGTCATGAGATATCACCATAGTGTCCAAGGCAGGCACAGCGCCAACATTGATGCAAGTTTGCGCCTTAAACACACAATCAGTTTGTAATACAGAGACCTCTCTTTCAAACAGAACCCACTCACTACCAGTTTCTGAAGTCATGAAATCACTATAGTGTCCAAGTCTGGGACAGCGCAGAGAGTGGTGCAAGTGTGCAAATTCAATCACACAGTTAGTTTTTAATATACAGTACAGACACATTCATAGCGGCACACTAGTTGTCATAGCAGATGGGGATGGTGTCCTTGGCAATGGTCACCATTCATAGCCTTTTCATGACACAAGGGCAGATCTGACTGCTTTCTGGCATGCACCAGAAATCCCATTGCAACCCCTCCACTGGGCATGCGCCAGAGATCCAATTTGTAACCCCTCAGAGCTAGCAGTCAGCCACCACAGCACCAACCGTGCTGACATTGACACAAGTTTGTGCTTTAAACACACAGTCAGTTTGTAATACAGAGACCTCTCTCTCAAACAGAGGGCCTCATTCAGACCCGCTCCCAATTGCTATGCACTCGCAAGGGGGTGGATGGTGGGGCACTGTGCACATGCGGCGTACGCAATGCACGAGTCCCATAGCGAGTGAGAAATTCACTCGCTCCTGGGCTCGCTACAAATGGGGTGGCTGTCGATGTTGGTCAACAGCTCTCCCCATTTTGTAGGAGGGTCATGGGGGTGGCTGGCCAAATGGAGCCTTTCCCGAAGGAACGCCTGCCGTTTCAGGGCGGCCCTACTGACATCACTCATGATGTCAGTAGTGAGCTTCCTGTTCTATTTGAGCAGGAAGCTCACTGGGGCTTGCGGCAGACGAGACCCTACCACAAGGGTCTCGTCACAAGCCCATTGGTCGCGATGGTCACGACCATCACCTGGTCACTCGCAAAAGCTGTGGGTGGTCACCCACAGCTTAGCAAGCGGCCAGGAGGCCAGTTTTAAAAAAAAAAGCATCCGCCCTGATTCAGAGCGAGCGCTCACTTTTTGTGAGCGGCTCTGAATCAGGGCCAGAGCCCACTCACTACCAGTTTCTGAAGTCATGAATCACTATAGTCTGGGATAGCGCAGAGAGTGGTGCAAGTGTGCAAATTCAACTGCACAGTCAGTTTTTAATATACAGTACAGACACATTCATAGCAGCACACTAGTTGTCCTAGCAGATGGGGGATGGTGTCCTTGGCAATGGTCACCATTCATAGCCTTTTCAGGACACAAGGGCAGAGCTGACTGCTTACAGTAAATGGCTAACACAGCGTCCTTTATTATGGTAATGAGAGGCTCTTGCTTGCTTTGGGGGAAGGGACCTGATGCACAGTGTGTGACTCCTGACCCACTGGACATGCACCAGAAATCCCATTGCAACCCCTACTCTGGGCATGCACCAGAGATCCAATTTTTAACTCCTTGGAGCTAGCAGTCAGCCACCACAGCACCAACCATGCTGACATTGACACAAGTTTGCACTTTAAATGCACAGCCAGTTTGTAATGCAGAGTCCTCTCTCTCAAACAGAGCCCATTACCAGTTACTGGTCATGAGAAATCACTATAGTCCCCAAGGCTTGGACAGCACTGACATTGACGCAAGTTTGTGCTCTAAAATATGTACTGTAATACAGACATCCCACTTTCACTGCACTTGACTCCCAACCCACTGGGCATGCACAGTGCTGTGATCTTCCATATGCCATGGCATACTGTAGCGCTACATGGTGTACTGTATGGCATGGCTTGGCTCCACTGGGCATGCACCAGAAATCCCATTGCAACTCCTCCACTGGGCTTGCACCAGAGGTCCCATTTGTAACCCCTCGAAGCTGGCTGACAGCCACTATAGTGCCAACCGTGCAGACATTGACGCAAGTTTGCGCTTTAAATGTACAGTCAGTTTGTAATGCAGAGACCTCTCTCTCAAACAGAGCCCACTACGAGTTACTGGTCATGAGAAATCACTATAGTGTCCAAGTCTGGGACAGCACCAACATTGATGCAATTTTCTGCTTTAAACACACAGTCAGTATGTACTGTAATACAGGCATCCCAAGTTTGCTCTTTAAACACACAGTTTGTAATATAGAGACCCCACTTTTAAACAGCCTAATACAGTACTAATTTATAAAGTCATGAAATCACTATACAGTAGTCTGGGATACAAGGGCAGAGCTGACTGCTTACAGTAAATGGCTAACACAGTGTCCTTTATTATGGTAATGAGAGGCTCTTGCTTGCTTTGGGGGAAGGGACCTGATGCACAGTGTGTGACTCCTGACCCACTGGACATGCACCAGAAATCCCTTTGCAACCCCTACACTGGGCATGCACCAGAGATCCAATTTTTAACCCCTTGGAGCTAGCAGTCAGCCACCACAGCACCAACCATGCTGACATTGACACAAGTTTGCACTTTAAACGCACAGTCTGTTTGTAATGCAGAGTCCTCTCTCTCAAACAGAGCCCATTACCAGTTACTGGTCATGAGAAATCACTATAGTCCCCAAGGCTTGGACAGCACTGACATTGATGCAAGTTTGTGCTCTAAAGTATGTACTGTAATACAGACATCCCACTTTCGCTGCGTTTGACTCTCGACCCACTGGACATGCGCAGTGCTGTGATCTTCCATATGCCATGGCATACTGTAGCGCTACATGGCGTATGGCTTGGCTCCACTGGGCATGCACCAGAAATCCCATTGCAACCCCTACTCTGGGCAGGCGCCAGAGATCCCATTTGTAACCCCTCGGAGCTGGCTGACAGCCACCACAGCACCAGCCATGCAGACATTGATGCAAGTTTGCGCTTTAATGCACAGTCAGTTTGTAATGCAGATACCTCTCTCTCAAACAGAGCCCACTACGAGTTACTGGTCTGGGACAGCACCAACATTGATGCAATTTTCTGCTTTAAACACACAGTCAGTATGTACTGTAATACAGACATCCCAGGTTTGCTCTTTAAACACACAGTTTGTAATATAGAGACCCCACTTTTAAACAGCCTAATACAGTACTAATTTATAAAGTCATGAAATCACTATACAGTAGTCTGGGATACAGTATGTGACTCCCAACACACTGGGCATGCGCAATAGAAATAGATTCGAAACGCTATACTGTAGTGCGACTAGATTTGTGCTGTACATGGGTACTATATTGGAGCGCCATACACCCCTTTCTTGAGCACACAGTGGCATAATGTAGCATAGAAATGCCAGAATTTGTGGATTATGTATTGAAGAGATACCAAGGCATCCAAATATCATGAAACCTGTCCACTGTGCTATTCTGAAGACTAGTTATGAATAATTTTTTGGAAATATACCAAATTCCTTTTATTAATTCGTGGTGAGAGGGCGGAGAGGGCTGCTTCCAGGCCTTAGCAATTTGGTATTTAGCTGCACAAGAAATATGTAGGATCAATTTGTTGACCTGCTTAGATGACTGGCAGATGGGGCACACAAGAGTAGCAAGGCTGGATAGAGGGGAGGATGTGAGGGCACAATTGAGTATATGAGCGATATAACCATAGCCCAAAAGGGTGTGATCATTGGACAAGCCCACCAAACATGGAAAAAGGTGCCAATCTGGTCACATTGTCACCAGCACAACTGTGAGACATTGGGAAACATTTGGTGTAAGCGGTCTGGAACCACATACCAGCGGGTGTACACCTTATATGAGGTCTCTTTGATAGAAACACTAATGGAACATTTTGATACATTAGACCTAATTGCCTCCCAAGTGCTTTCCCCCAAGGAGGATCCATGGTCCGTCTCTCATGATAGTTCATGAGTAGCCAGGCGTGGGTGTTCCGGGGTCAGAATGGAGTGATACAAGTGGGATATGGTGCCTTTATCCAAGGGATGGTAGATACACAGGCATTCTATAGGGGTGGGAACACCAGGAGGAGAAGAGGAAGAAAAAAATTAGTCTACAAAACTATTGCTTTGAATGCATTGAAAGAAGCAAAAGGGGGGTAAGGAGTGCCTTTGCTGGATTCCCGAAAAGGACTGAGAAGCAAAACTGCTGGATAAATGCCGAAAGCGAGTAATACCGGCTGCTGTCCAAATAGAAGCCATATGACGACATTGGCACAGAATAAATGAGGGATGTTGCCACAAGGGTGTTTGGGGGGAGGGATAAATATATAGTACAAACTTTGTGGCAAGGGAATCCCAAACAGACAAGGCAAGAGCTACCATGGGCACTGATAGGGCAGATGGGGATCTATGTTTGTGGGGAAGCCACGGTTTTTATGACATAGAATCCACTCCTCCCAACTCCCCCTCCAGATCCACCCAGCGCTTGGATCCCCTGGGAGAATGCCAGTCCACTGTCTGGCTAAGACGGACTTCCTGATATTATTTAGAGATAGATGGCAGGCCCAAAACCCCCGTCAAGTGGGTTCTTAGTCCCTACGCGAGCGTGGTCTCCAACCATTCCAGACGAATTGTTAAAGGAGGTTTGTAGGGAGGCAAGCACCCAAGCAGGAACCGCAACAGGAAAGGTTTGGAAAAGGTACAACAGTTTGGGGAGAACATTCATCTTGATTGATTTTATGCAGCCAATCCTGGAGATGAAATATTTGTGCCATCTGGTGATGTCTTGCTCAATAGACCTGAAAAGGGGTGGCAAATTGGCCTTATATAAGATTGCAGATGAATGCTAATGTATTTCAAGAAATCCTTACGCCAGGTGAAAGTGAAATTGAGCTGCAAGAGAGCTATAGTTGACTTCGGGATGTGCAAAGGTAGCGTTTTGGATTTGTCATGGTTTACTTTATAGCCAGAGAGGTGCCCGTAAATTGATTCGGGAGAGAAATTAGGGGACTGGACATGGTGAGGAGAATGTCATCAGCAAAATGGGACAATTTATAATTAGAATGCCCAACGGTGATGCCGGCAATGTCCGGATTGACCCAGATCTTACAAGCAAGGGACTAAATAACTAATGCAACTCTGCTAGAACTGACATGGAGGGATTATGATAGAGGCCCTGTACAGCTTGTAGAAATTTGCCTTCGAAACCAAAGTGATGAAGGGTGGTGAGCATAAATGGCCAAGAGACCCTGTCAAAGCCCTTTTCTGCAACCAGGGCTAGGAGTAGGGAGGGAAGTTTGATTTTATTAATATGGTGGATTAAGTCAACTGTGCGTCTGGTCTTATCCAGAGCTTGGTGGGAAAGTATGAAGCCCACCTGGTCTGGGTGGATGAGTGAGGGAAGGATGGGGTTCAGCCTGATCACGAGAATTTTAGCAAATAGGTTTAGGTCTGAATTTAACTGAGAGATTGGGCTATAAATGGTGACCAATTGGGGATCCTTACCCGTCTTTGGCAAGAGTGATCTTCGCCCTAGTGGTTTCGAGATGAAAAAAATTGCCATCTAAAATTTGGTTGAAGGTGGAAAGTTTTGTAATAAGAAAAGGGAAAGCCGTCAGTTACCGATGCTTTGGAAGTTTTTTGAGTCTTAAGGGTGATGGAGACTTCCTCCTCAGTGATGGGGAGATTGAGTGCAGTGGAGGTTGGGAGGTCAATTCTAGGAAGGGCACAAGAAGTTAAATATTCCAATGCAGAAAGTGGAGAAATGGCTGGCTGGGGGGCTCACAGAAGCATTATAAATTTGGTTGTAAAGTTAATTCTAGATGGGTTATAATGAAGAGAGCCTTTAGAGTCTTTAATCGTCGAAATGGCTGAAACAGCGTTTCTAGCTCTTAGGCGTTTGGCAAGTAGAGTCAGACTTGTTGCTTTTCTCATAAAGGCATTGGTTCAGCCACCATAGGGACTTTTCAATCTTCTCTGAGAGAAGCGCATTTAGAGATGATTTAGCAGTTGTAAGCTGCCTATAAATAGCATCCATGGGGGTGCATTTATGAAAGGATTCAAGTGAATTAACCTGTTCGGTTAGAGTCAGTAAGAGACTGCAGGAGTTGTTTGTGCTCTCTATTTCTGTGGGAAGCGTAACTAATGATATGGCCGCGAATTACAGATTTATGAGCTTCCATTACTTAGGTACAGCAGCCAGAGTCCTGAACATTTAAAGAGAAATAGTCTTTCAGAACCATAGCCATCTTGGATTGGAATTGGGGGATTTTCAATAGGGTCTCATTAAGGCGCCATGGATGCCGGGAGACTGGGGTGTCTAGGAAATTAAATGAAGAGGTAATGATAGAATGATCTGACTAGGAATTAGGGAGAATAGAGGTGTTGGTGAGATGATTAGAGACTGGAGGGCCACAAAGAGCAAATCTATTGTAGAATATGAGTGGGGTTAAGGACCCGCCAGGTGTCAATGAGAGAAGCCTCTTTTATATGTAAAGCAAGAGCACGGGAGAGCGGGCAGGCTCTAGGGTGAGACCGGGAGGCAGTGCAGTCAATAACTGGATCAATGACACAGTTAAAGCCCCCTCCTAGAAATAAGTATCCCTCCCGCCGTTTATGGAGTTCTTTAAAAAAAGATTTGAAAAAGCGTTGCTGGCCCATGTTGGGAGCATAAACTGTAGCAATAGTGACCTCGAGGTGACCCAGCCTGCCAGTCAGAATGATAAACCAACCATCAGAGTCAGAGTGTACAGATCGCTGAACAAAAGGCAGCCTTTTATGTATCATGATGGCAACCCCATTGTGTTTGTGGCACTGGAAGAGTAGAGCACAGTGGAAAAGTTCCTGGAGGACAATAATGGATGGCCAGGATCCCAAAAGTGAGTTTCTTGCAATAAAGCAATATTAGCTTTGAGACTGCAGAGAGAGCGAAATAAATGGGAGTGCTTCTGAGGGGTGTTTAATCCCCGAACATTCATAGAGGCTATGGTTAATGGCATAGTAGCAGTTGGACTATCCAAGAGACAGTGGATAGGGATGAAGGGAGATTAACTAGCACAGAAGAGCAGGAGAATGGAGAGGTGAGGAAGAGAAGGGAAAAGAAAAGAGTAAAAAATAAAAAAATAAGTAAAAGGGGGGGGGAGGGGGTTGGGTGCAGAGTCCCAGCCGTCTATGCAGAGGGAAACGCACACAGAGGTTAGGACACAGAGGTCCAAAGAGATGAGGACGGTGAAGCCCACGACACCTGTGGGAAAATCAAATAAGAGATGTTAAAATATCATGTACTAATGTATGAAAGAAGACGGTGGCTAGGATTGAGCAAAGTGGAGATAAGGAAAAGGAGGAAGTGTAAGAGTCAAGAAGAGGAATTAACAGGAGCAGGAGAAGAGTCCTCTGGGTGTAAAGAGGAATGAGGAAAAAGAAAATATGTACGTTGAAAGCATCAAAAGAGAAAGGTTGGGGGGATGAGGAGGGAAATTATTTGTAGTAGAAGTGGGTCGAAAAATATAGGCATCTAGGGGATGGAACTCAAAGGAAAAGTAGAAAAGCAATATCTCTACACAATATCCCTAAACAGTAAACAGACAAGAAACATACAATATATTTTTGGTATAACAGAGAACCCCACGAGAAAGGTAGCAAAGAAAAATAAAAATAAATGTAAGTACATGCGGGTAACCAAGGGGGAACTAGTCCATACATCCTAGAGGTCTGTAAACATAATGAAGGTGGTGAGACACACATCACAAACAGGTATTGACCAGTGGAACCCCCCAGCAGAGACCCAACAACTTAGCATAAATGTATACATAACATGAAAATAGGTACATGGATAACAATACAATAGGAATACTATAATCCAGCAAATATAAAACATGCACTAATTAGGGTGATCTTACACAGTGTAAATGAAGTAGTGAACTAAGGGTCTATAAAAAGGGACATTATGCAGATGGAAATCGCTAACATAAGTTCTTGGGGCCGATAGTATGGGCCACTCGCGGTGTGAAGACATATCCACCCAGGGGAGGGCCAGATTCTTCTAGGTTGGTAAGTAGATCTTTGCATTCTCGGATATCTGGAATTAGGACGGTC
Organism: Taudactylus pleione; assembly: GCA_031769625.1. Lineage (NCBI taxonomy): Eukaryota > Metazoa > Chordata > Amphibia > Anura > Myobatrachidae > Taudactylus > Taudactylus pleione. The sequence continues at coordinate 34,980,641 of JAUIMM010000092.1, forward strand.
TTACCATTCAAGTCCACAATGAGTTTAAAGGGGAATCCCCATTGGTACCTGATGCCACGAACACAAAGTGCTTTGGTTAGATCTCAGAAGTCTCTACATTTAGCAATGGTTAGACGAACTAATTCCTGGTAAAATTGTAGTTTAGCCTTGTCAAAGAGGACGTGAGGTTGCCCCTGGTGGGATCGAGGACTAGTCTCTTGTCCTTGTAGCTGAGGAAACAAATTACTACATCCTGGGGATGTTCACTATCCTTGGGATTATGTCGTGGTGCGCCCTTTCCAAAAGGAGCTTCCGAAGTCCAAGGTCTGGCAGCATGAATAAGAAGAGGTTATGTAGATAGGGTTCCAAGGCCTCCACAGTAACGGACTCTGGGATGTATGCGGATATTGTTTCTGCGTTCCCTATTCTCCAAGTCCTGTTTTTGGTGTGAAGATCTGAGAGTTCAGCAACTATGTGGTCCAGATCCCTGCTTGTATTGTTGAGTGCTTTCTGAAAATCATCTTGACGAGATTCTAACTTGGAGGTTTGAGTGACAAGAAAGGAGATGTCATATTTAATGAATGCCACGGCCTTATCCAGTTTGGTCTCAAGGGAGTCCTTGAAATCCGTGATTAAGGAACGGAGAGTCAACTTTATCAACAGTAATTTGGGGTGGAGAGGGGGGGCTCATTTGTAGACTGGATTTTGTGCCCCTGGTAAAATGTTGTGAGATGTCACCACCTCCTTGTCTAGGTGTTTTGGCAGTAGACTTCGGCATGGGAGAGAGGGCCCAGAAAAGTATTACAGGAGGGAAATGTACCCCTTGGGGTGCACCAGAAACTTTGGGCGTACAAAGCCGTGGAAGAGCAGGACCTCTCAAGAGGAAAGGGCTGGTAATTGCTTCAGGATATGGGGGGAACACCCAGGGGACTGATGGACCGCACACTAGCAAAACATCAGTAGGGGGTCAAGAAATAAATAATTGGGTGTCAGACCTAGATGGCCAGGATAGTAGCCCTGTATGTTGGGGGCTTAAGCCTGACCCCAGTGAGACCGGAGAACGGGTCAGGGGACCTCCTGTGGAGAGATGTGAAAGGTCCGGAGATTGCTGATGTACAGATACCCTTGGCCACTGGCAGGTCAGTAGATGCTGGTGTTGGAAAGCTGAACAGCAGTATGGCCAGGAAGTCCAGAGCATCAGGGCCAGCCCCTCACCCTTATTCCCACAGTAGCTGAGGTGCAGCAAGATGGTAGGCTCCCTGGGGCACCAAGCACATATATATCAGATGAGGACCCAATATTAAGATGCCAGAGTTTGCAGCAGCACAGCGGGGGAAAGAACAGGCAGGGCTGGGACCAGCCACAACCACACAAGCAGCCGAACAGGACGGCGCTGGCATCCTGTGAGGGTCGGCGGCAGCAGCTTGGGAGAGGTGGGAGGGAGCCAGAGTGTAGCCCACACAGTGGGTGCTCCATGTGAGCCAGCCACCAGGTGCACAGAACAAATACTTCTGCCCCGGTAAGTGGATGAGCTTGGGATTCAAGGCAGCACTCCTGGGAGGGTCACAGGCAGCACTCCTGGGAGGGTCACAGAGCGGTTTGGGTCCAGCTTTAACTGCAGACTGATCCAGCGGAGGCAGCCATTTACTCGAGGCCATGTCTTCAGGAAGGGAGAAGGCCCAAATGTGGGGACCCACTGGGGGTGAGTCTGATTGCGGCACAAAGAAGCCCCGAGGCTTGTATTCACAATAGGGGCACTGTATAGTGTGACTGGGGATTTGGAAATCCCTCAAAAGTGCCCTTCAGTGACAAGGCTGCGGGAGCTTAATAAGAGCAGGTCAGCTCTCCGTGACGGCCAAGCCACCCTCTTTTCTGAGGAAGCCATTCTTTAGGGAACTATTCCAGAGCAAAATCCTTCACTGTCTACATGGGGCCCATGAAGCAGAGTTTCATTTTATCAAGGTCCACTCTCCATATCAGATTATTTGGATTCAACTGTGGCCATCTTGGAAGATACATCTGACAACTTATCCTTCATGGCAGAAGCAAGGTCTTCAAGATCTGATATCCTATGCTCAGCCTCTCACAGATTTTGTAAAGATCATGACGGAGCAGGGAAATGTCCACCTGCAGTTCACCTTATCTTGTCAGTAACTCATTGCTCAGAAGAGTAGATAGCTTGGAGTATCTGTTGCAAGGACAATGGGGTGGCATTCTCCTATCTGGCTGCAGCAGCAGTAGCGTGTCCTGATTTGCCCATAATGGAAGCATCCGAGGAAGAGAATAGCCACACTCCAACCAGGAATGAGCAGCAAAAGTAGGTAGGTAACCAGTACATAGGAGGTGGTGATGTATAATATTGATATTCAAAGTGCATACTGGGACTTCACAGAGACAGTCGCAAGTGAATATTATGGGCAGGCAGTTTGATTAATGATCAAGAAAAATGGCACCCACCTGTGGGAGAGAGGATAGCAGGGGGAGGACCAGATGGGCCTCACTAGAGAGGATCACTGCATAACTGAAATATAGCTCATAACACAAGGAAATCTTAAGAAGAACCTGAGAATGAAGTGCAGAGGCAGTAATCAGGAGCCATAGGTAGTCAAACAGCCGCAGGGCTCAGGAGTGCAGTCCACCAGATCTGCAGTTCCAAAATGACCACCTGCAGGGGGAAATCAGCTTCATGAGATCAGCAGGAGTCCAAGCAGGACAAACTGAGGCACCACCACTGTAGAGGATCCAGCCGCCGTGTGTAGAAACACATGCAGGCACCAGCTTTATTATAGATCAGCTGCAGAGGATGGGAAGGTGAAGATGGCAGCGGGCAGTGCCACACATACCGGTGGGACCAGAGCAATCGAGTCGGAGTGGAGCTGCCAGCCAGGAGTTCCACCAGGACCGATCACAAGAATTATGAAGGGTGTCACTAGCACCATTACAGGATCTCCAGGAACCAGAGCCAGGAAAACAGGAGAACCTGGTCGCGCTGACCACTTGCATGTAAGTACAGCACATCTGCATGGAGGGACTTATGGATCATCCTGGAAGGTCTACAGAGTTTACCCCGCCACTGTACCTTATTGGGGTAAGGGACAGTTAGGAGAACAGGCAGCATGTCAGGATATCTACAGGAGAGCTAGCAGTTTGCAACCTACTCCATACTATTCCAAGCCACGCCCCCTGATTACCACTATTAATACTACTTATTAATTCATTATAGTTAAATTGTCAGTTATAACCGTGCACTGCAGCGGTATATGGGTTATACACAAAACAGCACCAATATTTCAAACTATTACATCAAGTTGTTCTATTGAACATCTAAGTAGATAAAGATGGAGAGTTTAAAAACAAATGGTTACTTTTGTAACTTACATTTTCTTGGAAATCAAACAAATATTTATCTTTACAAATATATGAAAATATGCTTCATGAAACTAAACATTCAATGTTGTGCTGGAACTATTGTGTAGATTTTTATAGACCTGTTATTATTGGAAATATGATTCTACCTAAATGTGTTGCATATGAAGCTTTGTCTCAGAGGACTTCTAGATTCCAATGTGGAATATTGGGAACTGGGGGCACTCCAATGTGGCATAATGTAAACTGGGGTCACTGTGTGGCATAATATGAACTTGGGCACTATTATGGGGCATACAATTAACTAGGGTGTCACTATGGGGCTCTGCCCCTTCAAAATGCTGCTATGGGGTCAACACAGTTGTAGTTATGCCCCTGAGCACAGATTAGCATCATGCTAATTGGTGACTTGTCCATACATGTGTATACCTATGCTACTTGATTTGCCTGTGTATGGGCAGTTTAAGTAAGCAGACTAGATAGGTTCAGCTTTCTACCTAAGTAGCTATAATAATATTTTTCTAATTAACTGTATATCAAGCAGAAACATTGTTAGACAATCAAGGAAACAAGTCAACAACATTATTGTTGGCTATTTTTTTGTTGTTAAATGTGAGAGTGCTACATGACATTTTTGTACTTATTTTAAACTAGTTTGGAATGTTTTCCCAAATGTTTTTTTTTGTTTATCTGTATGATATATTCGAAAAAAGGGGGTCTTTTTTGGCATTCTTTGTATTTACACAATAAGTTTGTGCAACATTTCTGCAATGACCTACATTCTTTGCTGACCTATAGGGGACATTGTTGTGACTAGTAGGTCAGAAAACATCCTGCTGAAAACTTTCCATTTTTATCCCTGCCTGTCTGATTATGGTTTAGTGTCATATCCAACAAAGAGTAAAATGACTTTAAACCAGATGTTTAAGTGCAGTTAATTACTATGTAGAACGCTATTTCCTCTCCGGATTTTGTTTTAAAAAATAAAGCACAAGTTCCGTTCTACCAAGTCACACCAAGATTGAATTTACTTTGAGATGAGGTTACTGCCACCATATCTTTGTTTCATGTGTAGTTTACATTCCATGGGACAGAAATTACAGTTCTACCAGACAATAATACTTTTATACCTACCAGGAGTCCCACAATCTCCAGTGCCTATTTATGTATATTGTTTTATTTAATTCCATTTTAATCTGGACGAACACACAAATAATCAGGATGCATATTTTGTCTTCTGTTTCAATTGTTTAGTTTTGAATGCCAGAAATACCATCCCACATGTAACTATACAGAGCTCACTCATAAAAAAATAATTGAGGCCTACCCACGAGGAAAACTACCACCGCAGATGTATTATGTGTTGAATTAATTTGAATTCTGTTTTATGGTCGTTGCTTATTAAACTGGATCCGTCGCCTACACACAAAGATAATTTTGTGGGCTATTATAAATGAGAATGCAGTCTCTCCTTTCATTAGGCACTAGTGAGACGTGAAGCATTTTGGGTGAATTGACAGGTAGAACAGTCTCGCAACATCTTAAAGATCCATTCATTTTAGGATCAGTGAGTTTGTACAGTCCCAATTGGTGCAGAATTAGGGCCTCAGGCCCTGATTCAGAGCCGGGCGCTCTGACAGAGCGCTCGCTCTGAATCAGGGCCGTGCTATTTTTTTTTTAGAACGGCCTCGTGGCCGCTTGCATAGCTGTGGGTGACTACCCACAGCTATAGTGAGAGCCCAGGAAGATGGTCGCGATGGTCAAGACCATCGCGACCATCGGGCTTACGACGAGACCCTTGTGGTAGGGTCTCGTTGCCGCAAGCCCCAGAGAGATTTCGGCTCTAACAGAGCCGAAAACTCTCCCACTGACATCACTTGTGATGTCAGTGGGGCGGCCCTAAACGGAGGCATTCACATGGAAATGCCTCCATTCGGGCAGCCACTCCCCCTGCCCACCCACCAAAGGGGGCGTGCTGTCACTCAACATCAACAGCATGCCGCTTTGGTACGAGACCCGGAGTGACGGATTGCCCGTTGCTATCCGGGTCTCGCGCATGCGCACTGCCCCACCATCGACCCGGTTACGAGCGCACAGCGCTTGCGACCGGGTCAGAATCAGGCCCTCAGTTACAAAGTGCAGTTGGCCCATTTATAGTGCACAATCTATGGGGCTAGATGTTTTCATGAAAGGAGTTGGCCAACTAGGAGGTATTTCTTACTAAGCACTGTATGTGTTATATGCACTAGTTCACCTACATTTGCAAAATAGGGCAGAAAGCAGACTTCATTTTGTTGGGTGAGATTATTCAAATCATTATGCATTTTAGGCAAAACATTGAACATATTTATTTACTACATATCATAATTTATAGCCGCTCTGCACATCTAAGTGCACTTCATACTTCCAGTGGTGTTTCCCAGGAGGGTAGAGTAGTAATGTGTATAGAATGGACATTCTAGATGTACCACTGCTAGGGGCACTAAGAGGGTAGGGACGTGTACTAATTACTCTGGTCCAGGCCTCTTGGATGGATTTGGCGGGTCCCCAAGTCCATTAAGTACTGTGTGCAGTATATATAGGTTAATAAACACAGATTCTTAGGACAGCACTGTTTCTATTAGAGGCTATAACAAAAAGGCTGCTAGTTTTACTTCTTATTCTTTCTTTTTTTATCTATTACTAAGCTAAACTGGCTCCTTTGGAGTTGAAATTAATATTTACAAGGTGATTTAATTCAGGGAGAGACTTAAACTATTAACTTCTATATGCGGGTACTTAGCCCTCTCTGTTGAATCTACATGATACCTACTTTATGCTATATAAAAGTGAAGGAAGTTACAGCTTTCAAATTGCTATACAGAAAGAAGTTTAGTCACAGATTGCTATGTAGAGGTTAGTTAGCCTACCTAAATTTGTCAAATGTATGTAAAGGTGTAACTGACTGTACACGATACAGGAGAAGAATGCTGGAGTCACACTTTAGAGGTCATCTTTTGGTAGATGGACATATATAGCAATATTCCAAAGTCTAATAAATAATTGTGTGTTATTGTGATTTGTATGACGTGTATAAAGAGTATTCCATTCTTATCCTATTATATAGCCATTGTTTCTGAAATGTTTCTGTACTGCTACTTTTATTGAATCTTGTCGTGTTTTAGTCTGCAAATGTGATAAACTTCTTCTAATAGCAGAAGAAATGTGCACATAGGTAACTCATCCAAATATATTCCCATCACTCAGTTCAGCCTAATTTGAGTTGATGAACAACTTGCTTGACATAGACTAAGAAAGAAAACCCATTACATATGTTATATAGTAGGAATGTGATAAGTATAGTGGACACTGTGAACAAGCAGGGCAGACATTCCAGTAGGTTAAATATTTGCTTCAGGGCAGATTTAGTAGTATAGGAATGTTTGTTTAGTAAATAAGATTGCAATGTCTGATTTGCTTCAGTAGTTTATCTACTATACGTATATCTTTCTTTGTTAAATGTATTATTTTGAGGGTAGTATTTTATATTTTTGTTCTCCCACTACCAGACTTTGTTGTAAATAAATATTATAGTGTGGCTGTTCCATAAGATACCTACATACATTCCTGATTGGAAAATCAGGAAATTAATCACCTAAACCATACCCAAATTGCAACTAAATTCACTTAAACCACACCCCCTAATGGGTGAGGCCATTCTGTTTGTAGAGTTGTGAATAGTACGCACATGCAGCTTCTGCTGGTTAAAATGATATGTGGAATGCCTATACTCTGTGTGCGACTATCAGTGTATCCAGTGGTGGGCAGGGTGCCATGTGCCCCCCGGGCCGCAGCGTCATGCGGGCCGCGGACAGTCTGTGTCACTGTGACACAGACTGCACCGAGTGTGTAGCGCTAACTGGACGGAGTTCGGTCAGTGCTACACAGCACAAACACACAGCTGCCGGAGCCGGCAGCTGTGTGTTTGCTTTAGCAGCTGATGAGAGTCAGACAGATTCTCATCGGCTGCTGCTCCCACTGCCAGAGCCGGACATCTTCCGGCTCCCGCAGTGGGTTCACTCCCATGACGCGTCACTCCCATAATGCAAAGCGGCGGATGGAGGAGCTGATCTCGGCGGCGGGACCAGGAGCAGGAGCGGGTGTCAGGTAAGTGTTTTTTTTTTAATATTATGTGTGTCTACTGCGGGGGGTCTGGCACCATAAGGAGGAGACCACTACTGGGGGCACTACAAAGGGGGGGACTACTACTACTGGGGGCGCTACAAGGGGGTGGACTACTACAAGGGGGGGACTACTACTACTTGGGGCACTACAAGGGGGGGGACTACTACTACTGGGGGCACTACAAGGGGGGGACTACTACTACTGGGGGCACTACAAGGGGGGACTACTACTACTGGGGGCACTACAAGGGGGGACTACTACTGGGGGCACTACAAGGGGACTACTACTAGGGGCATTGCATAGGGGGAGGGGACTACTACTAGTGGCACTGCATAGGGGGGAGGGGACTACCACTGGGGGCACTGCATCAAGGGACCACTGCTGGGGGCTCTATATAAAGGGCAATAGTGGGGGTACTGCATAGGGGGAAGACTACAACTGGGGACACTATTTAAGGGGCACTGCATAAGGGTTACCACTACTGGGGGCACTATATAAGGGGCTTACTACTGGGGGCACCAAGGGCACTGCATAGGGGGGATCACTACTGGGGGCACTACTCGAGGTCTGCATAAGGGTGTCCTCTCCTGAGGGGGGGGGGTGCCGTAGCACGCACCTTTTTTCGGGCACCCTGGCTACACGCTACTCCTCTGCCAGGGCCACCTGCATGCATTTGCCCCAGGCTAAAAGTTGCCAGCCAGCCCCTGAGTGTATCTGTATGCGAAATACTACAATACAGTGTCAGCGGCATGGCGTGACTAGAAGGGCTGTTTAACGTGCAAGGAACTACGATGTGTGTGGGCCTGATTCAGTATGGATCGCAGTTGCAATCGCACGCAATGAAGCTGTGAAAATATGCTAATACCTGTCACAGCTCAGCCAGAATAGACGCCCACTACTGCTTTCTCACATCCATGATACCTCGCAGTCCTGTGTATACATTGGTAACATCGGAGAAAATCGGTCCCTTACGCACAATTACAGCAGGTCTGAAGCGTCACTGAAATTGCAAGTCTCATTGCACGGAGTGAGTACTCAAGCTGTGTATGAAATCACAGTGGCTAATTTATGCATGCCCATGCAACGGCATTCAAACTGACAGGCACGCCTGCGTTTCACCACTCCCAAAACGTTCACGACCTGTCACTCACTCTGCGATGGATTCCCCTCTGCGTGCAAAATTGTAGTGCTATTGAAGCGCACGTGCAGTATAGTGCATAACATGCGCAGTGCTGAACAATCGGACGATCTGCAAATGTAGTTGCAAGTACGTACGCTCCTGTATAATGCATAGCATATTGCATGTCATACATCCCGCCACTTATCACCAACATAATGTCGTATGCATGAATAATTTTGAATATAAATGCAATGATTAGCTCTTCCGATTAGAGCTGTCCTTTGTGTCATGAGGACTTCCGGCTTTATGACCCAGGAGTCCTACTGCGCGTGCATTGCCATCATCCTTCGGATCCATCTTAGGTGGATCTCTGCAGAAAAGAGCCCTTTGGGGACATGCCACATACAGGCAAACCTGGGGAAACTGCTGTTTTCTGAGTTTTGACCAAATTTTACCCTTAGTACATCCGCTCAGAAGCTTGCTTGGGTCATTAGTCCTTGTAAATAAAAGTATTGGCAGGTACACAATGACTCACAAACAGATGATGCACACAGCAGTGCCGAGAGGGTGGAGGGGCAGCAGGTACACCCGGGCCCGGGCATGCTGTAGGGGCCCGGCAGGGGCCCGGGTTCGGCACCGCCCCCCTCCCTTCTACATCACAGCAGCCCAGCACACGCTGCTGTGTGCTGGGCTGCAGTGGGAGACTGCTCGCAGCTGGAGCAGTCTCCTATGCCTATGGGTGGAGCGATCATGCTGATAATGCCCCTCTTTGGCAGTCCACCGGGCTGAGGGGCTCACAGCATCGGGGGGACCACTACTGGGGGGACCTCTACTGGGGGCGCTACTGGGGGGGACCTCTACTGCGGACTACTACTGAAGGGGGCTACTACTGGGGACACTGCATCGGGAGGGACCATTACTAGGGGGCACCACTACTGGGGGTACTACTGGGGGGGACCTCTACTGGAGGCACTACAGGTGGGCAGGTGGGGGGACTACTACTGGGGTGGGGCTACTACTAAGGGCACTCCATTGGGAGTGGGGAACTCTACTGGGGACTACTACTGGGGGCACTACATAAGGGGCTTACTACTAGGGGCATAAGGGGTACTAGATAGGACTGATCACTACAGGGGGCCTGTATAAGGGGGACCACTACTGGGGGCACTGCACAGGGGGGACTACTATTGGGTGCACTATATAAAGGGCACTGCATAGGGGGTACCACTACTGGGGGCACCGCATAGGGGGTACCACTACTGGGGCACTGCATGGGGGGTACCACTACTGGAGGCACTGCATGGGGGGTTACCACTACTGGAGGCACTATATAAGGGGCACTGCATAAGGGGGGCCCCTACTGGGGGCACTGTATAAGGGGCCCTACATGGGGCACTGCATAGGGGGGCATACTACAGGGGGCACTGCGTAAGGGGGACCACTTCTTGGGGGACTGTATAAGGGGAACTAATGGGGGCTGCATAAGGGGGACCACTCCTGGCGGCATTGCATACAGGGGGTACTGTATAAGCGGAACTAATGGGGGGCTGCATAAGGGGGACTACTACAGGGGGTACTGTATAAGGGGCACTACTGGGGTTAAGGTGCATATGGAAAGAAATGATCAGAGTGACAAGAAAGGGGTTTGTGTCATGTTGACACGCCCCATTTTTAAGTGGCCATGACCCTTGTGACCATGCCCATTTTTTGACACGCACACATAGGGAGGGACGGGGACAGCAGACTGAGCTTTCCCTGACATGGCTGCATCTGATGCGTCCAGTCAGAAACGTACAGTGGGCTGCTGCTGGAAGATTAACTTACCTGCTGGGCTCTCTGCATCCTTGTACCGTCCCCCAGTGTCTGCCATGCAGCAGTTCACTGCTGATCGGGCAGCCCGACTGCAGGGAGGAGCAGCCACTAAGAAATGTGTGTTGTCGTGATGTTTCGATGTTTGATGGTCCGATAAATCACTGGTCGATATTTAAAAGATCAATATTAATGTTATGCAATTAAAAAAATATACATATATTTTTTTTAACAATCATGAAACTGCAAATCACGTATGAGAGCCCCAAATCGGTATCCGGATAATAGGTCTACATTAAAAAGTTAGACATTCAATAGGTGGACAACAGAAGGTTGTCACGATCCTGACTAATTTCTCCCATATTCTATTAGTTTCTCCTGTGTTTTACCTCTGCAGTGTTTGTCCCGGCTAGCGCTGAAGTCCGCTCACGCTATGACTGCACATCACTCCCAGATAACGCAGAGGTCCGGCCACACCGCACATCGCATCCAGCTGGATATCAGGTCTGTGCACACTGTTCCTGCTCTGTGCTCTCACAGGGCCTGATTCAGACCCACTCGCAAGAGCTATGCACTTGGAAGCAGGTCGTTGGTGGCCCTGTGCGCACGCGCGGTGTGCGCACTGCACGCGCGTGAGCCCCGGAGCGAGCGCAAAGAGCGCTCACTCCGGGACTCACTACAAAAGGGGTGGCTGTCGATGTTGATCGACAGCTCGCCCCATTTTGTAGGCGTGGCAGGGGGTGGCTGAGCAAACGGAGGCGTTCCCATGCGAACGCCTGCCGTTTGTGGGCAGTAGGTGGACTTCCTGCTCTAATAGTGCAGGAAGTCCACTGGAGTTTGTGGCAACGAGACCCTACCGCAAGGGTCTCATCACAAGCCCGATGGTCGAGCAGACCCGGTTGCGCAGATCTTGCGACCGGGTCTGAATGAGGTCTTCAGTCCTATAAATTCCATTCCATTTCTAACTAAAAGACTTGCTTCTAGTGTTACCATTGGTTACAGCTGATACCTGTTACCATTGGTTCTAGCCGATACCTGGTACCATCGATTCCAGCCGATACTTGTTACAATCAATTCCAGTTGATACCTGTTCCCATCTGTCCCAATCCGATACCTCCAAACACTGGCCCCAATCCGATACCACCAAACATCGGTCCCAATCCGATATCTCCAACAATCGGTTCCTATCTGATATCTCCAACCATTGGCCCCAATCTGATATCTCAACATCGGTTCCAATATGATTTTACAAACATCAGCTCCTATCCGATTCTACCTCATCAGTTCTGCATCATCAGCTCTAATCCAGTCTACATCATCGGTTCCATTCTGATATCATCAACTACAGTTCAAATTTGACTTCCAGTATAATAAAGTTATTCCATATCAGTTCTCGCCTTCAGGCTAACCATCTTCAGCAGTTCCACTGTCTCCTCTCTACCCTCTTCAGTCTTCACTTCAACCTTCCACGCCTGTTCCAACCTTCACCATTCAATAGGTAAAAGGTCGACAGCTAATTGGTCGACAGTGATTTAGGTTGACAGGGTTAAAATGTCAACAGGGTAAAAGGTCAATATCCAAATGATCAACACCAAAAAGGTCAACACATGGTATTTAATGATGGTTAGGTTTAGAGTTAAGATTAGGTTAGGGGTTAGGGCTAGGTTTAGCATTAAATTATGTGTCAATGGTTTGAATGTCAACCTTTTAACCTTGTTGATCTTTCTGTAATGTCTATATACTGTGCCCATAAATGAATAATGAATGTGCTGTTATAATACCTGTACACTAAGAGAGCCTGTATTACTTGTGAGACTGACCGCGATTACGGTTCCGTAGTGATTAGGAGATTGAACGAGTGCATATGAGAACACTGTGCCCTGCACGAGTACATTAAGAGAGCCTGTATTATTTATGAGATGGACCGCGATTGTGGTTCCGTGGTGAGTAGGAGGTTGAACAAGTGTCATAAGAGAACATTGTGCCCTGCACAAGTATGCCACTGCTTTAGTACTCAAACTTTAACTGAACCGGCATTGTGTATATAGCAAACATATACGGGGAGATTGAGAGCAATGAATAGAGGGGGTCATTCAGACCCGCTCGCGAGCGCAGGACGCTCGCAAGCGGGTCGATGTTGCCCCACTGCACATGCGCACGACGGAGGGAGCATGCACGAGACCCGGATAGCAACGGGCTCTCCGTCGCTCCGGGTCTCGCACCAAAGGGGGCGTGCTGTCGATGTTGATTGACAGCACGCCCCCTTTGGTGGGCGTGCCGGGGGCGTTGCTGCCAGACGGAGGCGTTCCCATGGGAACGCCTACCATCTGAAGCTGGCCCCACTGACATCACCAGTGATGTCAGTGGGAGTGATTTTGGCACTGATAGAGCCAAAATCACTCCAGGGCTAGCGGCAGCGAGACCCTACCACAGGGTCTCCGTCGCAAGCCCGATGGTCGCGATGGTCTTGACCATCGCGACCATCATCATCATGGACGCTCACATAAGCTGTGGGTGGTAACCCCCAGCTATGCGAGCGCCCATAAGGCAGCTCCATTTTCATGTAGGAGGGCCCTTATTCAGAGGGAGCGCTCTTGTCAAAGCGTCCGGCTCTGAATCAGGCCCAGAGTTCAAACTTTTGAACCACAAAAGATGAGTGGTGTTTACTCTCATATATATTATAACGTATAGTAATGTGATTATTAAATACTAATACGCAATCCCTCACTTTATAATTATATACTTATTTACTGTACCCAGTAACAGGGAAATAATATTATAAAGAACTAAACAAGGAGGGATAAGGATTAAGAGAAACAACATCTTTCACTTTAAAAAACTACTAAGTGGGATATATGATTAATATTATGTCATACTGAGAACACATTTTTTGTGAATTAATATACAAATAATCATTCCCAAAATCCACTAAAAACTCCTTCATAAAGGACACATGTTCATCTCTAATCTCTTCAGAGCTCTATACACAATATGAATCATTTGTTGAAAACTTAATACACTTGCAGTGCAAAACTATGCTTTATAGTATCTGTAAAATTAGATACATATGTAGCAAGTGAAACACAACTGGTTACAATATGAACAGTATTGTTACAGTACATTACACAGAATATTTTGAGTCCTGAGAAATCAAAAGTGGATCATTTATTTTCATATATATCTTATACGTATTTAACAATACATTAATCAGTTTTGTATAAATTGAAACAACAAATGCTGTATTGACAATCATGGTAGCTATTATATACAGCCTTATATATTAACTAGGAGACACATAGACATTTACAGCATTATATTTAAAATTTTCCTACTGTTCTATAATGTTTTATTTCGCTGATTTTTTAAAAAAACTGTTTATTAAAAATACTTATTAAAGGTTATGTTTTAAATTTATAAATTTGTACCTACACTAATATACTTGTGCATTCCATGAACTGGACTACTTTTCTCTATTATTATTGATATTTCAACTCTGTCAACTTAAGTCCCTGTCGCCCAATTATCGGTCGTTCTTATAACCTTTTCGACCTTTTAATCCTTATGACCTTTTAACCCTGTTCACCTATTAACTGTTGACCTTCTGGAGCTGACTTTTTTATTGTCTAACATTTTAATGTAGACATATCAGTCCACACCACCCCAAATCATTGTCTCCCAGGTAACACACTACAATTTTAGGGACACCAAAAGCTCTGAGTAGTGTAGAGCCTACAGCCACTATTTGGTCTTCACCTTGCTATTTATGGTGGGTGGATGCCTAAGAGCTTTTATAAATATTTACCATTTATTACCATATTTACATACCAGCTGTTGCCCGCGGCTTCGCCCATGATGATATCGCTTCTGCCAACATATTTTTTATTTAAGGTGTTCTAGTTGTATTGCTTTGCAGAGGGACCCTGTTGCAGGAGTGGCTCACGTGACCAGCAATGCTATACAGACTGGTGGCAGCAGCACCTTCACCTGCCACGAACACCAATGTCACTGTGTGCCCTGTGCATAGACTACTATGTGGCCTATATTATTCAAGTGAACCCGGGCCCAAAAAACCTCTTCCCCCAACCCCTTATCGGCCGCGTGCATGGTGCCACACCTATCTCTTGTGTTGATGATGTCATTCTCCTCTCTAGCATTGGGGTATGCATGATGTCTTGGTGGCTCTGTACACTGCTATATGAATGATGGGTGGCTGTACAATATACTGGAAGCAGGTTGGGCTCTCCCTTCTATTCCATCTACCTGGGTGCCATTGAATTTGGATAACATCTTTAAAAGAGTGACAGCCTATACTGAGATGCCTGTTTGTTATCTCCTCCTGGATGTCGCAGCACTTCCTGAAGCTTAATATGGCCAAGACCGAATTTATTGTTTTTCCCTCCATTTCTCCCCATCTCTCTCTCTGTTGATAACATCACTCTCTCTTCTGATCCCAAAATTTCATTGCCTTGATGTTATCCTAGGCCAGGGATGGGGAGCCTCTGGCACGTGGGCCGTAGATGGTCGGAAAGACCATTTTATCAGGCACGGCAAGCTGTGGCTCTCTTCCCCCTCTTTGTTTTTTGCCGGGCAGCGCTGAGCTCTGAGCACTCGGCTAAGACGCTGCCCAGCTGTATGCGGTGCCGCAGTGTGACATCAGAAGTCACGCAGCGCCGTGTAGCCCCACGCCGCCTGTCCTCCTTCAGCCCACCTGCAGACATCTTAAGCGGAGGAGGATAGAGAGATGCAGCGCAGAGTAGCGGTGTGGCTGTGGGACATGGAGTCAGGCAGCCCTCAGGCTGTCTTCAATTAATAAAAATACAGTGCTGCTGAATCTCTGAGGGACGGAGGAGGGAGGGAGCCCTGATCATGCACTCCCAGGGAACCCTGCTGCTGCACCCCCACACCCAGTGCCTGAAGACTGAGTGAGACAGTGGGTGTCTATGCCTGCTGGAGCACCCCTTGCTGCCTGGCTGCTGTACTGTAGCTATTTTGGAGGAGAGGAGACTGGACTGGAGTCGTACAATAGTGGCCTGGGTGAGTCTTTTAATTTTCCTGTGGGGCTTGGCTCTAAATAGCAGGCACATTTTTTAGTTGATCATTTTGTATGGCCCGCAAATTAATTTATAAAAGTCCATATGGCCCTTGGCAGAAAAAAGGTTCCCTACACCTGTCCTAGACAGTCTCTACTTCACTCCACACATTAAGGTCATCTCTCAATCATGCCATTTCTAGCTCTTTAAGATCACCAAATTCAACCCTTCCTAACCACAATGCCACAAAAACTGTAATTCATGCTCTCATTATTTTCCGCTTAGACCTCCTCTCTGGTATCCCTCTCTTTCACCTCTCTTTACTTCAGCCTATTGCCCATGCTGCTGTTCAGATCATTTTCCTTTACCGCCATGTGGCATCTGCCTCCCCTCTCTACAACTTGCTTTGCTGGTACTCTAGTCAACTTAAAATTCAGTTCACGCTACTCATTCTCACTTATAAAGCCTTAAACCATTCTTCCTATCCATACATCTCCAACCTCATCTCTCTTCACACTCCACCTCAACCAATGCCTCTCCTTCAACCTGCACAGTTCCTCTCACACTTACCTTCAAGATTTTGCTCCAGGTGACTCCATCCTCTGGAACTCACTACGTCACCCAATCATACTCTCAACCAGTCTTCCCAGCTTTAAACAAACCCTAAAATATATATTTTTATTAAAGTGTAACATCCTTCCTGGTTACTCAATACTGTCCTCCACCAACCCTTCAATATATACTCTTCACAGTTCACGCTCTTTACAGTTCACCCCCTTAGTATGTAAGCTCTTATGGGCACAGCACTTCCTGAAGCTTAATATGGCAAGACCGAATTTATTGTTTTTCCCTCCATTTCTCCCCATCTCTCTCTCTGTTGATAACATCACCATCTCTTCTGATCCCAAAATTTCATTGCCTTGGTGTTATCCTAGACCAGGGATGACATCCTTTGTCCCTCCGGCTTGCACTATCCTTATCACCAGTGCTCTGCTCCCTTGTCTCCTCCCATTCACTGACTCTGTTTCCTCACTCCTAAACTTGGCTAAAGGATCACTGAGCACTGATTCGACCTGTTTCTGTATGCACCTTATTAACTTCACCGAGTTGTCCTCCCCCTTTCCCTGGTTTTGTTCTCCCCAGTCTGTGGTGTGTTTATTGGTATTTTTACTATGTACTTATGCTTTGATCTACTACTGCATTTTTCATATTGTATTTATACTCAGATGCCATGTTACTGTTTTCTATGAATAACTTTGCACAGAGTTGTGTACAATTTGTGGTGCCTTAAAAACAAAAGATATAATAATAATAATAATAATAATTCATATTATTATTATTATTGAGGGGGAAAATCCTCTCTTTATAACCAGGGGCAGTGAGGTGATGAGGTAATCTACATGTGTATTTGGTAATTAAATTTTTATTTGTTTTCTGAGTGTCATCGTAATTTATCCCTGCAGTTTGTAAAAAAAGTTAGCAAAATACTATATACTGTACCTGAATTACGAAGGTTATATGGTCAAATGTTTCAATGGAAAAGCTCAAGCCAATATACACAAGTTCCAGGAAAATTGTATTAAGGGATGGAGAGCGCATCACTGGCTATATTAATTAATATTTCTTAAGACTAAATTAATATAAATGATCAGTTTAGAGGTTTATAGTGCTATCCATTAAAATTCTAATAAAGGTGGCACTTTAACTTCAGGGTTCTCTTAATGAAAAAGTGAATCTGCCTTTTGCCTAGACAAGATAAGGAATGTGTTTGATTAGTGTCATCTATTAAATATGGAAATTTTACAAACATTTCCATACTGTTGTAACCAGGGGCGTCTTAAGAGAGGAGGGGGCCCGTGTGCATTCCCTGTGCCGGGCCCTCTCCTCTCTCCCCGGTGGCCGGCAGCTGACTGACGCGGCTGGCCGGCCAACGCAGAGTCAGTAGACTCTGGGCACTAACGTGTGCCCAGAGTCTACTGCGCATGCGCAGAACGCTGGAAAAAGGTCCGCGGTGGCCATTTTACGGTGTTCTGTGCAGTACTGACACCCGACACGGGACCATGGAAAGGTGAGTTTTAGATAAAATGGGTGCAGCATGTGCGATGTGGAGCAACTCTGGACCCGTGTGCACCGCACACCCTAAACCCATTATAGATATGCCCCTGGTTGTATCTAAAATTATAGTATTTCAGATGGCTGAGAGTGCTGAAAGTTTAGGAGGCATTTATCATGCCTCCTGCCCTAAACTATCAGTTCTGAAAAACTGCTGTTTCTACGAAGCAGTTTTTCGGAAGTGAGAAACTTTTCTCCTGCAACTGGTCAGTTTTCACTGCCTCTCTCTGCTCATGTGCAGATTGAAGACAGACTGCAAAGACTGAGCTGCAGCACAGCAGAAGAGACCTCCATCCCCCTGCCTGTTTTCCAGCCCACCCACCAACCCCACCGGTGTCTGTCCATCCCGTCCCCCTTATCCTTACTGCAGCCGTCACCACTGAAGAGTGTGGCCCACCCCTACCTCAGACCTGCAGCCCTGATCCCCCGCTCGGCTGTGCGATGTCTGACAACCCCCTTCAACCTCTGTAATACTCCTGCATCCGCCACCACCGGAGACTAAGCCCCGCCACTTCCTCCCCGGTTAGGCCTGCAGCGCTGTGCAAGTCCATTTTTGCCGCTGCTGTGCCCGCTCCTGGCCCCGGCTCACAGAAAGACTGCTCTAGGGGCCAGAGGGAGATTATTGAGGTAATAGGACAGGGAGGGATATTTGTAGCTCACCTCCCCTAGCCCCCCATCCAAACATTACTGGCACTGGCAGGCACCTCATCTCCCCTAGCCTCCCCCCCCAAACAGTAAAGGCACTGGCAGGCACCTCGCTTCCCCTAGCCCCCCTCCTCCTTGCTGCAAAGAGTAATGGCACTGGCAGGCACCTCGCTCAACCTTCCCCCTAAACAAGTCCTGATTCCCCCCCCCCCCTTTGTGGAGGTGGGGAGGTTCATTGCCCGAGATAGTAAAGGCGAGGCAGCAGGACTGTCAGGCAGTAACCACACCTGTTATCCAGCAGCGCACCTCTCTGTCTTCCTGTCTGTTTTCTCGGTTCCTCACTCCCCCTGTCTCACGTGCACACAGTGCAGGAGAGCAGGAGACACTAGAGTAGACAGAGTGGTGCTCTACTATGCACAGGGGCAGGGCTAAGCACTATCCCATCCAGGACTTTGTACAAGAATACTAAGTGAGAGACATACTTATACTCTAATCCCCCAGCCTAAATCCTAGGTGGGCTGTAGGAGGATTTACAAGAACAAATACTCACCTTCTCTCTTATTAGAAAGAGACGCATTGTTGCTAGTATTGGCTACATCATTTGTTTCGTTATTGCAATTGCAGCTAACAAAAGGATATAATGTACTATTGATGTCAACATGGATTCCCATTAACTGAACTGTTATCCAAATACATTAATAAGTAGGGATGTGCGCCGGAACATTTTTGCCGGATTTGGATTTGGTTCTAATTTGTCGTCCGGTTTTGGATTTGGATTTGCCAAACTGCGGTGACTGGCTTTGGATTTGGATTTGGATTTTTTTACAAAAATTTACAAAAAAAGCTAAAATCACATAAATTGGTCTTTTTTTTCTTCCTACAGTATCATTAATCTCAATAACATTAATTTCCAGTCAATTTAAAACACCTCACAGCTTATAATATTGTTTTCAACATTATTGGCCAAAGGTTGCAGTGAGTTGGTTACCAAGCGACAAAGCAGCGGCACAGCGGCACAGATACCACAATTTAAAGCACATCTATGACACATTGCAACACAGCAGTGGCAGAAAGAAAAGTAGTGCACCCACCCAGTGGGGTATGGCCAGCAGAATCACAGTACTTGTTTACAAAGTGGGCTACGGCCCAAGGAGTCACAGTGCACAATCTTATTCACATTACACCGCACATAGTGCCCCTGATTCACATTACACCATAAAGAAGTGTCTCTTATTTATGTTATGACATACAGTAGTGCCCCTTTTACACAATGCCCACAGTAGTGCCCCTTTTACACAATGCCCACAGTAGTGCTCCTTTTACAAAATTCCCACATTAGTGACCCTTTTACACAATGCCCACAGTAGTGACCCTTATACACAATACCCCCAGCAGTGGTGTCCCTTACACAATGCCCCCAGTAGTGGTGCCCCCTATGCAGTCCCCTTAGTAGTAGGGCCCCCTATGCAGTGCCCCCAGTAGTAGTATGCCCCCCAGTAGTATGCCCCCCATTAGCAGGCGCCCAGTAGTATGCTCCCCATTAGCAGGCCCCCAGTAGCATGCCCCCCAGTAGTATGCCCCCCCAGTAGTATGCGCCCCAGTAGTATGCCCCCCATTAGCAGGCCACCCATTAGCAGGCCCCTCCAGTAGCATGCCCCCCATTAGCAGGCCCCCAGTAGTATGCCCCCCTAGTAGCAGGCCCCCAGTAGTATGCCCCCCCAGTAGCAGGCCCCCTGTAGTATGCCCCCCAGTAGTAGGCCCCCCAGTAGCAGGCCCCCTGTAGTATGCTCCACCAGTAGTAAGCCTCTCCATTAGCAGGCCCCCATACACACATAAAAAAAACTTACCTGTATCCCCGCTTCAAAAACCGTCCGTTCTGCTGCCACACGACAAGGAGGGAGCCGGAAGACGGAGCTCATGAGTGAGCTCCAGCTGGCTCCCTCCATGCAGCAGCCAATGAGAGTCTGTGTGACTCTCATTGGCTGCTGTAACAAACACACAGCTGCCGCTGGAGGCTGTGTGTTTGTTCTGTGTAGGGCAGACCACTATCACAGCGGTCTGTCCTACACTCGAGGAGCCCTGATGTCGGATTCTCTAGCGAGAATCCGACATCAGGCGGCCGCCGTTCAGCCCCGAATGGGGATCCGAGTCAGGCGGAGAACACCTGAACAGGGTCCGGGTGGACTCGGATCCCCTATGTTCGGAGCGGTTCGGATTCCACAGAATCCGAACCGCTCATCTTTATTAATAAAGCTATATATTTATTCCTGAGGAGGATTTTATTTTTATACTCACAGAATAGACGTTAATATATTAACAAATTTATTGGTCTCATTAATATATGTGATTAGAGCATACAGCTGGCGCTCTATTCCAAAGTGTTTCATATGTGCAATTTTTCACAATTTGATTGAGCTCACTGCAGTGAATCTATTGTCATTACTGACCACTAATTCAATTTGATATGGTATTGATTTTTTATGTTCAAATAAATAAATATATATCATTTATACTTGGTGTGTCTTCTTGGTCCGGATAGACCTATATGCGCCGTCTCAATTTTCTACAATATATTCATTCCTTTATTGGAATAGGGGACTGGAGGACCCCTAGGACAGCTGCTGGTCAGGATATATTGCAGGGAGGTGGGCGCCGCAATTTTTTCCATCTATCCTGTCCAGCTTGCTGGAACCTGGCAACAAAAAAATGCCTTCTGCCCTGCTCAATTATACATCCCCGTCGGCAGCCTGGGCACCTGGGACACGCTGGACCCTAAGCGTCCACCTGTATTGCCTAGTGGTAAATCCGCCTCTGCCTGTCAGCCAGTGTGTACCCGCGATATGTCTGTGAACGACGTTCACAGACATGTAGTGTAACCCTATTTTATTTCCCCTTGTGAAAGGGACACTAGATTACCAACCCCACAACGTCTATTAAATGATATGACTCTCGTTCTGATCAGTGCCACCACCCAAGTATTTATGATGTGTGTGGGTCTACTTGGGAAAACCCAAATGATAATGCAGTGTACTAAATATTAAACCAGTATGTGTTTGTATATCTCCCCAGCAATGCTAGTAACTCACACTCTTCTCGATTTTGTTCCCTCCATGGTTTGCTTCGCATACCGCAATGCTTCAGAAAAGACAGGTAAGTACAGTAACAATACACAGATTGTATATTTTTCTTTTTCCTTTTAAGTATAACAATGTATACACACCTCATACAATAATATACAATAGTGAAACCGACATAGAGAATACAATGTTAACACTGGTATTTCACTGCAATCAGGTTTTGTAGAATAATACAAAGATACTGTTCTCTAATTAAAAGACATTCAATGGAAGATATGTTCCTTTTCCTTTTTTGGGTATCTCGTATAATGTCACTGTGTGATGGTATTTGAATGAGTTCACAACACTAAAAGTCTTTTGAAGGTGAACTGACGATGGTATGTAAATAACCAACTAACAAACTAACATATGTCTCTTAGAAAACGATGTCAAACTGCAAACTGTACTATAGGGCTCGGTAGGTTCTCCTGGTAACTATGGTCGAAGAGTTTTGAATCACATAGTTTATGACTTTGCTAGCTGTTTAAAATTCCAGTTTCTGACGTGCTATAATATTTTGGATTAGATGATGAACAGTCACGGCCAATGGGTTAATATATTGACCTTCCTTCCCTATTGTAGAAAAATACCTCCAACGCATTTAAATAAGGCATTCCTCAATAATACTTTAAAATGAGGCAATCCTCCTGTATGCCAACTGCTCTGTGTTTCTCTCAGTTTGGACTATGAGCTTTAGGCCTGATTCAGAGCCAGACGCTCTTTGAGAGCGCTCGCTCTGAATCAGGGCGTCCCTGTTTTTTTTTAAAGACGACCTCCTGGCCGCTCACTAAGCTCCGGTGTGCGCATGCGCAGTGGGGTACCATCGACCCGCTTGCGACCGCTGTGCGGGTCTGAA
This sequence comes from Taudactylus pleione, assembly GCA_031769625.1. Classification (NCBI taxonomy): domain Eukaryota; kingdom Metazoa; phylum Chordata; class Amphibia; order Anura; family Myobatrachidae; genus Taudactylus; species Taudactylus pleione. Next base: position 35,002,838 of record JAUIMM010000092.1, read on the forward strand.
TCAGGCCCTTTGTTCCCCCTCAAATTAAGTCTCAGAGGAAATTTAACAGGTGCACTATGTTGATATACACAAATGTATATGCACATTTACTGACTTCCAGAGTAGGGGTGATTTATTTAGATATCACTAGTTTGCTGGTTCATGTTACTCCAATACAAGTGATTTCTCTACCTCACTGAAGTATAAATTATTGCAGACTGGGCTTCAGGGTTTCTTTAATGCTGATGTTAACAGTACTTGGTTGAACTAATATATGCCCAGGGCCGGCCCTAGCCCAAATTTTTTGGTAAGCAACTATATTTTTTGGCGCCCCCCTATGCAGTGCCCCTTTTACAGTGCCACCGGTAGTGGTCCCCCTGTGCAGTGCCTCTTGTGCCCCCAGTAGTATTCCCCTTATATAGTGCCCCCAGTAGTAGTCCCCCTATGCAGTGCCATCAGTAGTGGTATCCCCTATGCAGTGCCCCTTTTACAGTGCCCCCAGTAGTGGCCCCCCCCTTGTAGTGCCCCCAGTAGTAATCCCCCCCTTGTAGTGCCCCTAGTAGTAATCCCCCCCTTGTAGTGCCCCAGTAGTATTCCCCCCTGTAGTGCACCCAGTAGTATTACCCCCTGTAGTGTCCCCAGTAGTATTACCCCCTGTAGTGCCCCCAGTAGTATTACCCCCTGTAGTGTCCCCAGTAGTATTACCCCCTGTATTGCCCCCAGTAGTAGTGCCCCCAGTAGTATTACCCCCTGTAGTGTCCCCAGTAGTATTCCCCCCATAGTAATCCCCCCTTGAAGTGCCCCCAGTAGTATTACCCCCTGTAGTGTCCCCAGTAGTATTCCCCCCTAGTAATTCCCCCTTGTAGTGCCCCCCAGTAGTATTACCCCCTGTAGTGTCCCCAGTAGTATTCCCCCCCTAGTAGTTCCCCCTTGTAGCACCCCCCAGTAGTATTACCCCCTGTAGTGTCATAAGTAGTATTCCCCCCTAGTAATCCCCCCTTGTAGCGTCCCCCAGTAGTATTACCCCCTATAGTGTCATAAGTAGTATTCCCCCCCTAGTAATCCCCCCTTGTAGCGCCCACTAGTAGTATTACCCCCTGTAGTGTCATAAGTAGTATTCCCCCCCTAGTAATCCCCCCTTGTAGCGCCCACTAGTAGTATTACCCCCTGTAGTGTCATAAGTAGTATTCCCCCCCTAGTAATCCCCCCTTGTAGTGCCCCCGCAGTAGAGACGTAATGAATATTAAAAAAAAAAACACTTACCTGAAACCCGCTCCTGCTCCTGGTCCCGCCGCCGATACCAGCTCCTCCATCCACCGCTTTGCATTATGGGAGTGACGTCACATCATGACGTCACTCCCATTACCCACTGCGGGAGCCGGAAGATGTCCGGCTCCGGCAGTGGGAGCAGCAGCCGATGAGAGTCTGTCTGACTCTCATCAGCTGCTAAAGCAAACACACAGCTGCTGGCGCCGGCGGCTGTGTGTTTGTGCTGTGTAGCGCTGACCGAACTCCGTCCGGTCAGCGCTACACAGACGGTGCAGCTGTGTCACAGAGACACAGTCTGCACCGCGGCCCGCATGGTACGCAGCTGAGGCGCCCTTCACTATGTGGCTCCTTACGCAGCTGCGTACCATGCGTAACGGGAGAACCGGCCCTGTATATGCCCCTCTGTGTGAGGAGAATACTAGGTGCTGGGTGTGCTGGGGTCAGCAATAATAATAGGAATGATAATGCTTCAAAAAGGGCTCACCAACTCCTGTAAGCTGGGAACTCACTGACTGCCGGTGAAGCCATACTGCTACAAAGCCCGCCTCCTCCCCAGCTTATCCTCTCAGTCTCTGGGGTGTGTCACAGCAGCCCGCCCCTCTCAGCCACCTGAGGGCTTCCACTACTTGTCAGGCACAGCCATGCTTCCCGACTGCCATCCGGACCGTTGCCAAGACCACGCGCAGCTGCTTTACTCCTCCGCAGGTACCCTCCTCATCGGAGTCTCCCTGCTTTTCTTAGCCCTCACTGGCTCCTATAATCAAGCCTCATAGCCTCTACTGCCACCCTCCTTAGGTTACCTCAGCGCAGCGCTGCAGCATTAGATCAGAGGGCTCACGAGGGGGAACTCCAGTTTGCCAACTGACACTAGCTCTCTCCTGTTTATAGCCTTCCCCTCAGCCTGCCACAAGCCCCTCCCCTCTGTACCTAGCGCATGCCATTTCTGGAACCTTCCAGGATCCTTACTAACTTCGGCACCATAATTACCTATATGGCCGTGTGGTGTCATGAGTAACCATATAGGAGAATTGCCTTCACTCATAGATTTAACAACCCCATATACATTTTCATTATATCAAGGGTGTCCAGGATCACTACTGCCTTCCATAACGGTGTATTCATAAACCCTTTCATAATCACAATCATATATTACAGTTCAACACACAAAGGTTATTATTACTTAAACTTTATAGTATATAGGGGGGGAAACGTTAAAAACTATATAGTATAGGTCTTCTGTGTATTGTAAAATAATTCATTATTTAACACAGGGTGTTACAATAGCATTGGCTGTGCTGCGCAGCCGATGGACAGATGGACAGACCGCCCATACACATACAGCGGCAGCCGAAGGAGGGGGGGCGGGTCCCGGTGGCTGGGGGTGTCCCGCCGCCCCATCCCTCGGCTGCCATCATCTGCAGAAATATCTGTTTAGTGTGTCCAGCAATACACTGCTAAGGGATAAAGAAAATCAGTGAGTAGCAGACAGGTCAGATCCGATTATCCTCCTTGTGCTACATGTTCTGGATTCTCCTTCAACAGTGCTGAATCATGGCATTTCTAATTTCCTGCGAACTGCGAGCTCCGCCAAAAATGCCCGAGCACTGGGCTGGCTGAGCCCCGTCAAGCTGTCAGTGATTAGACAGCTGGCAGGTGTCAGCTCCAGTGCACGGCTGCATCCTATTCAGTGTGTTGTGTGTGTGACCTGTCATGACGCACACGCGTATGATGTCACAAGCACAGTGAGAGGAGCAGGGAAGTGCCCAGAGGAGAGTGGAGTGGGTAGGCCCCTGAGGTCTGTGCTTCTAGCACAGCAGTTGCAGTATTTAAGTACACTAGTGGTTTTTTAAGTGCCACCCGCCAGCTACAATCAGGGGGTGGGAACAGTAGAAGCGATAGGGATGTGTGCTAAAAAGTATATAAATACTGTCTTCTTGTGCTGTGTGTCTGCATAATAAATGAGTGTGTGTGTGTGTCAGTAAGTGAGCGTCAGTAAGTGGTGTCAGTAAGTCTGTCTGTGTCAGCAAGTGGTATCTGTCAGTAAGGGTTGTCCGTGTCAGTAAGTTGTGTCTGTGTCAGTAAGGCAGTTTGTGTCTGTGTGTGCGGCTATGGGGGCAGTGTGTGTATGTGTGTGCGGCTATGGGGGCAGTGTGTGTGTGCGGCTATGCTTCTGTCCCCTTCTCCAGTAGAATCCGTGTTGACTGGCCCTGCAAAAAAGATTTCATACTCATCTATATCCTGGCGCTGATCTCCGCAGTAATCCATGAACTTAGCAAATCAAAAAAATGAGTTCACAATCCACGTACCCAGGATCTGTATGTGTGTTGCCACGGATATAGGTGAGTATGAAATCTTTTTTGCAGGGCCATTCAACACGGATTTGACTGGACAAAGGGACAGAAGCATCTGGTATAGGTAAGTATGTGTGAATGGGTAGGTGTGTGCAATAAAGTTATACTAATCACGGTGTGTGTGTTTTGACCTTATTTAACTATTTATTTTACAGTGAAGTTACAGGTGCCACATGTCTGCTGGAACTTGTAGTTCCACAAGTGCAAAATGGCAGGCATGCTGGCACTTGTAGTTCCACTGTAAAATACAATAGTTTTACATTATTTGCCCCCCCATTACCCCCATACCCACTGCTCCAGGGGTATCGGGAAGAGCCCCAGGCTTCAGCATAAGCCTGTGGTGCTTGGGAGGGGGGGGACCCTTTTTGGGGGGTTCCCCGATTCCCCCGAGCTCACCGGCTTGCACTGACCGACTTGGGGGGCTAATGCTTTGGACCTGGAGCCCCAATGATTGGGTCTCCGGGCTGTGTCATTACACCCCAGTCTGTTGGGTCTGGTGCTGGTCTTAAATATAGGGGGATCCCCACGTCTTTTTATCCCCCTATATTTAAAACCAGGACTGGTCCCTGCAGCATGATGTTGGTTTCTAAATTGCGGTGGAAGCCTACACATTTTGTTCCCCGTATTTTTAGAAACCAGGACTGGCTGGCAAGCCTGGGGCTGGTTTGACTTTTGGGGGGGGACCCTATGTAATTTTTAAAAAAAAAACTTTAAACCCTTTTTTTACAGTTAAAACAAAACAGGAATTTTCAGGAAATATTCAGGGGACCCCCCTAAAGATGTGTAGACATAGGGGATCACTATGGTTACCCCCATTTTTATCTCCTGAAGGAAGTCGGGGTTCCTAATAGCCGCGGCAGGTGCATAAATGCGGCTTTGAATAAGGTGATGCAGAAGAGCATTTAGAAGTTTTTTTGGGTAAAAATAACTATGCCCAGCACATTTGGGGTACTTGAAAATGGGGTTCAGCATATTTTAAAGTTGCTAAATTGAGTTGCAAAAATCGTGAAAAACCCACCTGCCACAAGCAGCTGCAATGAAAAAAACACCTGGGGCACACTTGGGGACCCCCTCCAGAGTCAAGTTCGCTAGTTTTTTAACATTTCCCCCACAATTTCTTTTTTCGCCCCCAAATTCAAAGTGATTTTTGGGGGTGTCCTTAAGTGTTTTTTTTTATTTTTTTGACACAGTTTACCTTTGGGGGACTGTCTGAAGGCTGCACGGGGGTTCCCGCAACATTGCACCCCTAAACCCCATTTCTGCACTTTTTTCCTCCTGCTATTCATAGGCGATACTTTTTAGCCTATTACATTGCATTCCAAATTAAATACGGGGTAAGAGCCAAACAGGCGAAAATGACATCATCGGCGAAAAGTTTTCACCGAAAACAGGTGAAAACTGACTTTTTGCCTCAAATTGAATACGTCCCTAAGTGTCTGAGGGCCTAATTCAGAGATTCAAGTCAATTTGACACTTACTTAAATCCCCTATGTTTTCATATCTACACATGTGCAGGAGCCGCACTGCGCATGTACAGATCTGTTTCTTCGGTCACAGTGCCCCAAAGCTGCAGTATGATTGGCATGCTGCTGTCATTTTGGGGTGGTGATGGGAGGGGACAGGGAACATTCCTGACCCATTTTTTAGGTGTCCCGAAGCCAGTGGTGCATCCTTGGATGCAACTTCACTGGCTTTGGCAGAGTGATTTTGCCAGACATCCTGAGGATTACGCAGATGTCCGATGTTCACGTAGTTGATCCGATGGTGGGTTTTTGGATGCAGCAGCAGATCAGAGAATCCAGCAGTGTCCGTCTTTTAACTTAAGACGCCTTTTGCCTAGTTTAGCACAGCTGCTGTGCGAAAAAATCCAAATGTCGCAGACTATTCTATTGAGCTAACCACTATCCCCCAATACCTGGTGCTAATACTAGTAGTTAAATTATTAAAGCAGCAATACACCAAGAGAGCTTGTGAGGGCTCACATCATTAACAATAAATTAAACCCAAAAATGGTGATACGCTGATCAAAAGGGTAATGTTCCCAATATGGCAGAAGCAGAATTTCAGGACACCATCTGTTTAAAACAATACATTTTATATTATAGATACATATACATCAATATCTAAAAACTAAACCTATAAAGCTTCTCATTAAAAATATATACAGAATTTGCAGAGTAAGAATATGATATGGACAGCCTCAAACACGGAAAGAAAATTTTTAATTACAATCAGTAATAGACTGTTTCAAAATAATATCAATTTGTCAGTGATTTCACCACATAATATAACATATTATGGAGTCCCAATAATTATGTGCTGGATGGATGCATAAGTCCTCCTATTACGCACATCTTTGCTTAATTGTTTGGCGGAAGTATTTGAGCCTTCAGATAATTGGAACTTATATGCATTTTCCTGTTGTTAAATGGAGCGTCTGACATCTACAGCCCCTCAGGCCGGACGTCACTGATGATCCTCTGGGTCTCCGCCTAGACCAGAAGCGGGACCAGCACTAATAAGTGATTACGGCTCCAATCTCCAAATGGCTTTATGATGTCACTCACCGCTGATAAAAGGAGCTCTTGGTCTCTATAACAGCTGTAACAGGAGACCAATAATGTTCTTTCAGGGCTCAATTCTCAGTATAATACAGTCTTTACTGAACGGCAGCAACTGCTACAGATTCCAGAAAACAAGGCAATGTCTCTCTGGAGTTTGTCAGCACTGGGCAGGTAGATCTCTGACTAGTTTCGCTCCTGTAATGGGAGCTTTATCAAAGTAAATCTTCTGCTCACTATGAGCTGATTTATGTACCTGACCTCCTTCAACAAAATTGAGGTATTGCCTAATTATTCACAACACCCTTAGGGGTGCCTAACCCTAACCTCCCCCCAAGTGCCTAACCCAAACCCCCCTCTAAGTGCCTAAACCTAACCCCCCTTCCCCGCAGCCTAACCCTAACTCTCTCAGGGGGTGCCTAACCCTAACCTTCCCCCGGGGGTGACTAACCCTAACCCCCCTTCCCTTAGCCTAACCCTAACCTCCTGGGGGGTGCCTAACCCTAAGTCACTCCCAGGAGGCCCTGACCTAACCCTCCACCCCCTCGTGGCTGTCCGAGCGCGGCTTACCTTCGATCGGTAAGCCGGGTGTCGGGCTCCCGGCGTAGGTCTAATGACAGGCGTCGGGATTTCGACGCCAATCATTAGGCACTTGCTTTGATTAGACAGTCGGCACCCCGACTGCATCTCCACCAAACAACTAGGAGTAAAAACCCAAGATGTGCGTAATAGGAGGACTTATTCATCCATCCAGCACATAATTATCGGGACTCCGTAATATGTTATATTGTGTGGTGAGATCATTGACAAATTGATATTATTTTGAAACAGTCTGAATAATATTTTTCTTTCTGTGTTTGAGGCTGTCCATATCATATTCTTACTCTGCAAAATTCTATCAGCAGTGTTATGTATTTTTTATGAGAAGCTTTATATGTTTAGCTTTTAGACATTGATGTATACGTATTTATAATATAAAACGTATTGATTTAAAGAGATGGTGTCCTGAATTTCTGTTTCTGCCACATTGGGAACATTACCCTTTTGATCAGCGCATCACAATTTTTCAATTTTATTCTATTGAGCTGCCCACCTGCGGCTTTGCAAATACAAACATCTGCGTACAATGATGCAGCATCGGTCACAGATCCCTCCATTTTTGTGGTTCTGAGTAACCCTAAGGCTACTCAGAATGGCTCCGGGAACTGAGACGCGGGATATATTGTTATTTCGTATGGGATAGCAGACACAGGCTGTGACATGCCCCAAAAATGATTGCCACATGCCTGCAGTCTTGGCTCACACTCCCCGTTGCCTTTCACAAACACTCTCTGATTGTCAATCACACTGCAAGTAAAAGTCGCTGCGAGCAACTACCTTCACACATGCACCGTGCGACTTTTATGCATAACAGTTTTTAATTAATGATAACTAAGCGCTCTCTTATGTGTAAGCAGCTTCCAATAACACTCAAGATATGTGAGCTTGATGAGTAGAAAGAATAAAAGTGCTAATGTTAAAAGTGTATATGGGTACAACGGCAACATGAACATAGGTATAAAATCAAAAATGTAATTATAAAAACAGATGTTTATAGACCTATCGGGGTAAATTGTATAAACACCTGCTATTTGCATGGTTTACCGATATTCACTCAACTGTGCGTAAATATCGGTATTGTGTACTTCTCTGAATCGGGCCCTTGCACTATTTCATTTTTGGCTTCTGTGTGTTCAGCGTTAAATGTAACATGCATACAATTATTTTGTAATTCCAGTTTTGGGTTTTGAGTTGACAGACAACACATGATCACAAACAGAATGGGTATGTAATGCTGGCAGTCAGGATGCCTCCTGTCAAAATACAGACAGTGGCATCCCGATGGTTGGTATCCCAACAAGGGTCAGGTAAGTATACTTACCCTCCCCAGTTCTCCCCCTAACCCTTCCTTCTTGTAGCCTAACCCTCCCCACTCCACACACTAACCCTGCCAATTAGTGCCTAACCCTAACCCCCCCAGTGGTGCCTAACCCTAACCCTCCCCCCCTAGGGGTGCCTAACTCTAACCTCCCCCCCCAAAAAACCTAATGCTAACCCTACTATGCTAACTAAACCTAACCCTCCCCCCCCGGCTGCTAACAGCTATGGGACTCACCTCATTTGGGCTGGTGTCCTTCTGTGTTTCGGCATTGTGATTAAGATTAGCATTAGCATCAGTATTTTGATGCCTATCTTAAGTCCCTTGTTGGGCTTCCCCCATTGGGATTTAGACCGGTGGCATCGCGGCTGCCGGTCTCATAACTACATCCCTCACAAACAACTCTACTTATTAAGCTTTCAAGAAAAAGAGAAGAGATAGAAGGCAATGGATAGATAGAAAGATAAATTGATTGACATCCTAAAGGCATTGTCCAGGCTTGTCCAACAATGAAGGCCTTATGGATTCATTACTTTATCAGATCTTTTACTACAGAAATAAAACTCTATCTAACTAAAAATGTTATTTACTGCTAATTTGAATACTATAATGTGTACAACAACAATACTCACTTCTAAATTATTTTATAGCAAGATTGTGTTCACATTCTAACAATGAGCCGGATTCAGAGATGGACGCAGTGCCAATGTCGGTAATTTGTACTGTGTATGAGTCAAGTTTCGTTACCATTGTCGACTCGCAGTGAGGATTTATTTTGTAATGTGCAGGGTCCGTTTGTAGGCAGCAATGGGGAGGTGGCGCCTCACGACCGATCCCGTACGCAGTGAAAATGGCTCTGGCGTCTCAGTTCCCGTAGCCATTCTGCATGATCTTAGGGTTACTCAGAGGCCCGATAATTGACTGATCTGAGACCGAGCTGCTTCTTTGTATAGAGTCGCTTGCATAAGCAAAGCCATAGGTCGTAGTCTCAATTCAAATCCTGGTCGCTGCTTCGTTTGAATATTGTCGCACAACCGCTGCATGCAAATAAATAGCTGTGGCGGCATTAGCGTCCACCTCTGATTCGGGCCCAATGTCCATATTTCTAGTGTGCAATGTCAGAATTTATAGATTATATTTTATGATAATAATTGAAGCTTCTCTACTAATATAACAATTTGTTTAATAGCAAAATGAACAGTTTTCTAAAAGGGCTGCATTATACCTAATGGTGCAGAGGTACATTAAATTGTTTATTACAAAAGTATTCCTTTAGATATAGTAACTGATAACTGTGATTGTCTCTGGTGTTCGTCTTTCTTATCTACTGACATAACTGCTAAGTGTCCCTAATGTCCTAAGCCCTACAGTTTAAATATTTCCTTTAATGTTTATGCCAATAAATATTTTAATTTTCCAGTAATAATCAACTGCATAGTTTTATGATCACTGGTATTCTGTATATGGAATGTAAAGCTCACTATATATTCCTTCTTTTCAGCAAACATGTCATTCTCATGTCCCAAAGTGTATGGAAATATACTAATGTTGGCAACTACAGTAGGATGAATATGGATTGCATTTTCAATATTGTATAGCTTAGTCACCTACAAAGAAACTGAGGTATATACTTATATTGCACACCCCGAACGCAAACAGTTATATATGTTTGCATATATAAATACATAGATTATATATATCGCAAGATAATTTTGCAGGAAAATCCAACTATATGTTAAGCACTAATCAAGCAGCTTATCTTGACTCATGAAGTTGCAGTATACATGTCAGTCCAGTAGACGGCGCACCAAGACAAAAGTAGCAATGGATTTGGGATCTACAAGATAGTGCAGCTGGACTTCCAGCGCACAGCATTGCACTGAAAGTTGGTGTTCCAATCATGCTTCTGCAGAACTTGACTCCATCCAAGTTATGCAACGGTACCCAACTTAAAGTCACTGCTCTACAGAGGAACCTAATTGAGGCACAGATTCTAACGGGATCTGGCGCAGGTGAGACTGTATTTATACCACATATATCCCTTATCTCCAATGATTTTCCTTTTCACTTCAAGCACCTGCAGTTTCCTGTAAGTGTCTGGTTTGCTGTGACGATAAACGATGAACAAGTCGCAGGAACACGTTCTGGGCTGCAGGTGTAGATCTCAGGACCAGCTGCTTCTCCTATGGGCAACTATATGTGGCTTGCTCATAAGTTAGTAGTCCTAACATATTTTTGTGTTAATCCCTGAAGAAAAAACTGCAAATATATATATATATATATATATCCACTTGCAGCGGCACTCGTCTGCTTTCTTAAAATAAGTCAGGTTCCAAACAGTTTGTCAACGTTTCGGGTTTATTTCAACCCTTCATCAGGAATAATAAACAGTAAATACATCTTACCTTAAATAGCCCAAATGTGTAGCGAGACGCCGGTATCACAACCAGCTCCGTCGGCAAGTACCCGCAGGACTTTCAGGTGTGCATCCGGAATCAGCATCCCCGGCACCGCCAAGGCTACCCTACAGCATCCCTCATCAAGAATCCCCCCGTGCAAATGAGAAAAACTAACATATAAAAAAAAGAAAAAGATAAGGAACATAAAAAATGGAAACATAAAGAAGAAAAGCATAAAACAGAAAAAAAAAATCACATATAAAATGCTCCACTACAATTGCATGTAATATAGTTACATCATGTCAGCAGACCAGCAATGGATAATCTTAATCACCATTATTCTCAGTACTCCTACTAAAAAAGAAACCAATATTCCCTACTAAATAGGTACCAGCTAGTTATATGCTCCATTCATCATATAGTTATAATTAGGCCTACCATGCCTCCAATGTCAGTACCTTACTAACAAAATGAGAACACAGAGATGATCCATGTGATCCACGTTCGCAGGCTGCAAAATCAACTTACTATGCATGGATACCACGTATTAAGCTGATCACAAAAAAAGCATTAAATGTTAGATGATCATTCAAACCTTTAGGTCTGATAGTGTCTAACATGAAAATCCATTTAGATTCAATCTGCAAAAGTTTCTTATGTCTGTCGCCTCCCCGGGCATTATCAGGTACGTGGTCTATGATCATGTGTTTTAAGTTTGCTAAGCTATGCTTTTGTTCTACGAAATGTCTTGCTATAGGCTGTTCCGACAGTTTAACATCCTATCCTGCCCTAACAGCAGACCTATGCAGCGCCATGCACTCTCTAAAGGTGCGCATGGTCTTGCCTATGTAGCATAGGCCACATGGGGATTTAACCGTATATGTGACATAGCTGCTCATGCACCTCAGTGCAAATCTAATATTGTATCGTCTTACAGTATGCGCATGAAAGAAATATTTTCCATCTGTCATGTGTCTGCATGTCGTGTATCCAGTGCACTTATAACATCCACCGGTTTTAGTCATACCGGGCATCCTAGCTCTCATTTCATCAGTTACGTCTGCGCTTTCACAAGCCTGTCCCTTATGTTTCTACCTCTCTTCAAGCAGAACATTACCTCAACTTGTTTCAAATCACGTAAATCTTTATCCCTCTGGATGATAGGCCATAAAGAATGTGTCACTTTTTCTACAGATCGATGGGAGGTATTAAATTTCCTCACTCAATGCAGCTTATTACTCTTCTCCTTTATAATTGATTTGTTCAATAACTTACTCCTTGACACTTTCTTAACTCTTTCCAACAAATTTTTAAGGATTCTGTCAGAGTATCCTCGTTCTCTAAACCTATTAGTCATAACTTTTAATCCTAATGCCAATTTGCGAGTACGGGAGACTCCTTTTTGTGGCTACTGGATGGTGACTACTAGAAAGTAGTAAAGTGTTTCGGTCAGTTGGCTTTGTGTAGATTTCTGTGTTTAATTAGTTGTTTTGTAAGGAGATACTGACATCCAAATATACAATCTTCTCCAAGCTTAGATCATATGTAAATTTTATCGGACATTCCATGTTATTAATTTTCTCAATAAGTGTCACAAATTCATTGTAACTACCTAACCAGAAAAGGTTGACATCGTCAATAAATTTGGAATAAAAGAGAATCTTATCCCTAACTTCCCTGTTGATAAAAAATTCTTGTTCAATACTGAACATGTAGGAATTTGTATAAGTGGGGGCCACATGTCACCCCATTGCACACCCCGTTTGTTGTACATAGTACACTCCGTTATAGTATAAATAATTCCTATACAGGATGAATTCTCATAGGGATAGAAAAAAATCCAAATCTGGTCCTCTGTACAAAGGGTTATTGTATAACAGACCATGCATAGCTTGGATTCCTCCACGATGTGGAATGTTGGTATAAAGACATGTAATGTCCATAGTACACATCCAAACATTATCAGGAATCATTCCAATTTATTTAAAAGTGCAGAAAATCTTTTGCTTGCACACATGGTTGAACAAAAAAGTCAAGATATTCTGAGACCACGTTAGACAAAGACCATCTAGCCGATATAATTATCCCTCCCGGCGGATTTTGAAGGTTCTTATGGATCTTTGGCAGATAGTATATCAAAGGAACTATTGGAAAATCTGTCTTTAAGTACAGGCATGTCTCTGAATCTAAATTTCCTTCACATACTGCTATATCCAAGAGTGTGTCCAATTCATGTTTGAATTCCATTGTGGGGTTATGAACCAATCTCAAATATGTTTTTCTATCAGATAATTGTCTGCTAACTTCCTTGTGATATTGAACGATGTCTTACACCATGATGCCACCACCCTTATCGGCAGACAGGGTCACTGGTGTCAAAAATTGAGACAGGGGAACAGATGCGCAGTGTTGACTGGGATTGTGCTAGGTGTTGAGGAGAACACTCTGCACTGTCTCCTTGTTCCTACTGCTGGAGACTTTGCGTGTCTGCTGAGGGAGACTGTGCCATAAATACACTACGGTCCATATATACGCCACTATTTCACAACTGCTGGGTGCTCCATGCATTCCACTACCACCACTTAGTGCATGTGCAGGTGTGCTCCAAATACTGCACACCACCTGCATTAACCTGCCCTGGGCTGAAATTGTTATACTGTATTTTCCTGTATTGTATTTCTGCTGCATTATATCTGTGTTAACTAGTGGTCAACTTGGTTAATAAACCAATGCTTAGGCTATTCATAGTGTGATCTGACCTTAATAACATACCGCTGATATCTATCAACACCATCGGCTACAGAGATCTGGTTTTACTGTGAATTTTAAGCAGCCTAGAAACACTAGATTTACTGACTTCAACAGTGTCTGCAATATCATGAACAGAATATTAATTATTCCAATTAATTTTTGAATCTGTGCCAAGCCTAAACGCAAGTTGCTTTATATAATGTCAAAGCCGGATAATCAGCTGAGACAGAATCTGTTTACAATCGGAATCTGCGCGACGCCATCTCACGAATGGCGACAAGACTCCATTTTAGAAATAGATCACACAACGTCATTTTGTCAAAACCACAGAGTAACAATCTTCCCCAAACACATACCGACAGTGTTTAACATACATAAAAAATGACTTATTAGCATTAGAACACTTTTTAGTAATCCTTCCAGAAATCATCCCCTGATGTACACAAAGCCCATTCTGGGGACAACCTTGATACCATAACAAACACAGTATACTAGGAAAACAACTAACAATACACCAGAATACTGTGAGCATTTTACATATAGAGTGTATGAGCTGTGGCAATTGTAATATAACCCAGACATTGATCTACACAATTGAATTTGTCTGAATCCTAAACAGGTTTTAGTCTCACTATCAGACAGAATGGCCCCAGCTTCACAGCTGGGGGTCTCCACTCTGTCTGGGAGTAAAACTCACTGCTCATAACACATTGCATTATAGTTTTAAAAAAAATGGTGAAAGGACATATATTTATATTAAAAAACCACCACGGACTTATATATGAGCAGTAGCAAAATAGTAGCAAAATAGCTAATTATTAGCATGTTCAGCTTTTTAGCGATCCTTCCCAAAATCATACTGATCTAATCTCACACATACAAGGATGCATTTCTAGCTTAGTACTGCTCGCTAAGTACCCACCAGATCCCCAGACGCATAACGCTATTTAGTGCTGTTTCTCCCCGCATACATACACTTAAAGCAATGGTTCCGTAGTGCAAAAGGATTATTATTATTACTCGATCTATTAGGCTGTGAAATATATGTTTTATGATAACTATACTTTAGTACATGATAAGTGGACCATGTTTGGCACTGATCTAAACTACTTTGTCTCCACAGGTCTCCAGTCATATCGGCGGGGACATCGTAACATGTGTCTGCGAATTATGAACTATATTAGAGTTAGGCATTAAAAATGTATTCTACAATGTAACCAGACTAGATTACTATGCAGAGGGAAAGTGGACACAATGGGCTTTCGGAGGCCAGATTGTGATCTTTTCACTGACCTATGAATTGTACCGTAACAGAAGAAGCAACAGGAAGAACCAATGAGAACATGCCAACGTGTTTTATTGTATTGCTTATCTCTGTAAGAGTATATATGTGAGTACCTCTGAGAGCAGACCCAGTCTTCATATTTTTTGGTGTGGACGGAGGTATCTTACAGAAGCCGGGGATCTGAATTCAGAGGCGCTTGCGTAAATAACAGCTGTACCTTGGGTCTGTATAATTTATCTATTTGCGCTTATTATATTAGATCATAGCGTGTAACTATCTGTACTTTTACCTTGAATAATACTTTGTGCTTTGGAAACACATGTTCAAGGTCTAAAGTCTTTATTTTACTGTATGACTGTGTACGCAAATAGCGTCAATTTTAGAGGTTTATAGGCAGGGTTTAGAAGGTATAGGTCGGTGCGTATAGAGGTTGAAATCCAGTATCTTTAATAAAATAACTGCTTGTAGTATTTGTGAGTAGATATTGAAAGGTCTGGGCACTTGTTTGAATTAAACATATTTAGGATAAAGTTGTTCTTCTTATGAGTGATTTTCCCATATATATATCAGCATTACATTGTATTTGTATTAAACAAAACAGGGACTTCATAAAACTGATAACAGAAGCCAATAGAGTTACTTAAGTATACAAGGTGAACTCATTTGTGTTATTTAGTCCATATATTAGCCCATCATAAATATATGACAATAGAGCTGCAGCATCACAAATACACTATAGATATTAATTTAAAAAAATCTCTGCAAAATTGGGAAACATGATTCAGTTATCTCTACATTATCTATAAATAAATAATTTCCCCCTGACATTTGACAAGTTGCTTTTTCAGACAAATATCTTGATATTTGCTATTATTTCAAAGTATACTTGGTTCAAAGACTGCCCTTTAAATCCTAGATGACTTGCCCTTTTAATCCTCCTTTAATATTATATTTTCTTTCTAGATGTTTTATAAATGAGTAACAATTCTTTTGCCCTGCAATTATGTAATTCTTCAATGTGCAGTTGTGTAATTCTTAAATGTTGGACGTTTGCTGCAAGATAAATGTCATCTAAGGTTTCAAACTGACAACACTTGAGTGGTAATACAACTCCTACAGGTAAAAACAGCTTTCTACCCACTTACAGAATGAATTCAGCAGATGCTCCATCTTGTTAAACACTTAAAACACAGAATAATACACAGGAACACTTCCATCATTGCTACAAATATGAATTCATTTAGCAGGTGCCGAGCCACTGAAGTGTATTATTTAGTGCACCTTTATCCAACTCCTGTATTATATCTATATAAACTTTCTAAATGGCTCTTTCTTCACAGATTAGCAAACTAAATGAACTCGGCGAAAATGACGTCATCGGCAAAAAGTTTCACCGAAAACAGCTTTTCGCTTATAATTGAATACGGCCCTCATTCTTTTAGCATATGTATATCTCAATCAACATATACAGTATATAACTCAGTTTTTGGTAAATATATGTAGTAGGGTGGTTCTATAAGTAAGGTGACAAGACCTCTCACATGTGTAATGTTCTCTATTTCATTCTAATTTCCCACGAGGATAAAACAGGTAGACCATTGCTTCCCCTCACAGCCATTACACTGCACCTCACATCAGTCATACTGCACTGAACCAACATCAGTTGTAAGAAGGGAATCGGTTAGATTCCCGGCAGTGGCAGCCCGACACTGGACCAGATCCCGGCAGCGGCAGGCCGACAGCGCTGGAAATCCCGATCGTCCCTAGGTAAGTATTAACTAACCTAACCTACCCCCCTAACCCTAACCCTCCCTTAGGAGTGCCTAATCCTAACCCCCCCAAGTGCCTAACCCTAATCCCCCCTCTAAGTGCCTAAACCTAACCCCCCCTTCCCCGCTGCCTAAACCTAAGTCCCCCGGGGGGGTGCCTAACCCTAACCTCCCCCCAGGGGTGCCTAACCCTAACCCTCCCTCCCCCTAGCCTAACCTCCCGGGGGGGTGCATAACCTTAAGTCCCCCACGGAAGCTCTAAAACTAACCCTCCCCCATGGCTGTCCGCTCGCAGCGCCTGGCATCCCTTTGATCAGGATGCCGGGCGCCGGTCTCCCGGCATCGGGGAAATGAGCGGCATCTACATCTAGACGCCGGGCATTTCACCCTCGCCGGGATATGACAGTTGGGAAGCCAGCTGTCGCTATAATTTACAAAAAATAAATCCAAACCGCCTGCACCTGTAACTGCAGCCCAATGCAAGCTTTAGGAGCACCACTCCTCCAAGTACACAGATAAAAGAATAATAAGCATTCCACAGGCACTGTCACAATATTCAAACTCCACTGTCGTGTTCTTGATGTAATATTTCTCAAACAAGAAAAAATGGAAAATATAATTAAGCTTCAAATTGATGTAATGCTGTTATATCATAGAATGGTTGTATAGGGACTCACCTATTTCAGGTGGATGTTTTTATCTACAATAAATGTTTTTTGAATGGAAAGAAGATTCTTCAATAAAGATCTTTTGGTTACCTACTGTGCAAAGCTTGTGTTTGAAGGACTGAGGGACATAAAGAAACCTTTTGGGGAATATCAATACCTGATCCCAGGTGAGTTAAATCCCTAAGGGGAGGATTTGTATCGTATACAGTGGAGTGTTTGCTGGTGGTAGCAGTGAAAAGAAACCTTTGGCATATAGGGCACCTAAAATAGGGCACCTAAATATTGTGACAGCGTCTGTGGAACGCTTATTATGCTTTTGGCTGTCGGTATAAGGTCAGCCGGCTTCCCGAATGCATCCCGTAAGAAGGCGGGGAAGGCAAAAACATGGTCAAACATTGAGGTGTGTAGTGTGATCAGATTTCTGCATCTAAAAGGCACATCAGCAACTGAAATTCATCAACAACTTGTCGAGGTGTAATGTGATAACATCATGTCACAGAAACAGGTTTGGGTTTGGTGCATTGACTTTGATAATGCCAGACCACACTAAGCAAACCGTACGAGTGAGTTGCGCTACCATTGGGTGGTACTGGACCATCCTCTCTACAGCTCTGACCTGGCACCAAGTGATATTCAACTCTTTGGACCATTGAAGAAGCAACTGAGTGGAAGGCGATTCACACCTGACAGTGAAGTACAGCAAACCGTCATGTTCTGGCTTCAGGTGCTTGACACTGATTTCTTCTATCCTGGGATAGATGCCTTGGTGTACCGTTGAAACAAATGCTTATAAAAATAATCTGTATCAAGGCCATAATATTGATTATACGTATATATATATATATATATATATATATATGAGTTGAATAAATGTATCCACCCTCGTATGTTAGATTGAATCTCACTTACAACAGGGACATCTCCCTTGCACAGCTCACTGTCATCCTCCACTGACCCTGCTGCGGTTCTCAGCACTGTCACACTCTGCTGCGGTTCCCAACACTTCATCCAGCATGTACTTGGTGGCTCTGACCCTCAGCACCACTTCAGTGTTGTTGCTTGTATAGTCTGCGCTCTTAGACATGCAGCACCTCACCTCCATTCTTCAGATCTGTTCCTCAGCATCTCTCAATCTCTACTGCACATGATCTTAACAATCAGTCTCCTTTACCCTTGCCAGAATACTTCACACTCCACAGCCTACGGTATTACTTGGAACATAGGACCTGATTCAGGCCCACTCGTTAGATGCGTTCGCTTGCACCCAGCGTATGCAAATTTGTGTATGCAGGCGATCGCACGGCAAGGCATTAGCACGCCCACTATGTCCTGGCCTTCGATCGCTTTGTGTAAGCAGACGTCCACCAGCCAGTCTAAAGATGCCCGCTTGCGCACGTCATCTCCAGGAAGTATATGCAACCATCGGTACATCGGTTACCATCGGAAGCGCTCACATCGCTTGTGGTTGACCATACCCTACCACAAGCACTGCGATCACTTCAGTGTAAAATTCAGCCAGGTGATGTGTACAATGACGCTGCCTCTTAATTATGCACGCCTCCGAAACAGCGTTAAGACACTCAGGCACGCTCCTCATTCACACCTCTATGCCCCCGTTTCTACCGGCCAGCCCCTGTCACCACCCACAAATGACTTCTCCTGTTACTCACTCTGCTGGGCAGTCTATGCGCAGCGAGCGAAAGCTTCCTGATCTCTCGCAGTGGTTTGCGCACGAGCACTGCGATGCATATGCATTCGCACAATGTGAAAATCGTCCAGCTACAAGCGAACGCATCCTTGCGAGCGGGTCTGAATCAGGTCCATAGGCTTCTAAAGGAAGCCAGGGGTGTCACACACACATCTTTTACTGTCTAAAATAAAATTATATGGTCCTTTTGAAAGTTTTTAAATGGCTGATTTTTTCCATTTTTTTAAGAACAGTTTAAAAATGTCAGAAAACATATTTTTAAGCAAATAAATACTCTAGTTATTTTAGGGGGGCATAAAAAATAAAAATGCTGATTTTTTTTTGTCATAAAAAAAAACACCTGTAACTGCCACCTGCAATGTTAAAACACCTGTCCCATCCATACATCACCTGTAGCACATCTTTTAAAACATTATTCTGCACTTTGCAGAGTTTAACCCCAATAATGACATGTAATTATTACCTTATTTAAGCTAATTAAGAACTTCTAAATGCTTACTTTAACATGGGGTGAGGGGGTGTACCAGGGGTTCTGAACCCAACATTTTACCTTCAAAATAGCAGTTTTCCCCAACTTTGCATCTGCTCTGATGCTGTCTGCAAGGAAAAAGAGCTGTAAATCCTATTGAAATTACCACGATAAAATTCTAGCAATTAATTAAATAGGAAATGTCTGGGCGCAAAAATCACACTCCGCAATTAAAAAATGTATGTGGCCAATTGAATATGTCCCTAAGTGTTCGATTACATACTTTACTACAAAAGTATAAAATATTATGTATTTGCACAGTAATTGTAAAACTCTTAGAACTTCAAAATAAGTCATTCATAACATACTGTAACAAATATGAACACAAATATTCAACAAAATATTTTAACAGCTGATAACTATAAATGTATATATCACACTCAACAATGCTTTCAGTATGTGCACAAGCCTTAATATAATATAGGGGAAGAAAGAAATAACTATTAGTGAGTTTAAATGCTTTGGAAAGGAAAACATAGAGATTGTTTGGATTCCATACCATTACAGCAGACTAACACAAAACATATGTGCATTTTCCAGAGGTAACATAAGTTTAAAACATTTTAATATGTCTATTAAAATGCAAAAAAAAAAATGTGGTATTGCTTTAGTTGTATAGTGGTTAATGACAACATATAGGTTACTCTGGGTGATTGTGAACAGAGCCGCAACTAGACTTTTTGGTGCCATGTGCCAAAGAGAGCATTGACGCACCCCCCCCCCAGATTTTTTAAATAGGGACATAAGATAGTGCACCTGAAAAAGGGCCATGACCTCATGTGAAAGGGCCAAGGAAGAGATGGGAGAGGCCAGGAGGTGCTGGAGATAAAAGAAGAGGAAGCTACAAGTGAGAGTGATAATAAACAGGAAAATTGACAGGCCCAAACAGTGCCCCTTGCCCTGCAGTGCCCTGTGCCATGGCACAGGTCACACCACCCTAGTTACGGCCCTGATTGTGAACATTAGAGTTAACTCAGAACACTGTAGAGAGGGGTTGGGTACGGGATGCAGACGCTCAGGATCCCTGAGAATCCCAATGCCGGTATCCCGACTTGGTTTGAAATACTGACACCTGCTGGTAAGTACCATAACCCTACCCCTAAACCTAACTGTCCCCACAGCCTAAACCTCACCCTCCCTCCCTACAGCCCAAACCTAACCCCCCCCCACGCAGCCTAACCCTCCCGCAGCCTAAACCTAGCCCTTCCTCTAGTGCCTAACTCTCCCCCTAATCCCAAAACTTGCCGTGTTCGGGATGCTGGCATCAGGAATCTGACTAGTGTCAGGATTCCAGACACTGGTATTCTGAACGCCGGCATCCTGACCGCCAGGATGCCAACTGCATCCCATATTGAGATATTTTCCAAACTTTAATCAGATCCACAGTAAATGACAGGCTGGCAAATTTTAGCCTGGGGGCAAGTACTCATCACTTGCCCATCATCAAATGGTTTTGGATATAGCACTGAGGACTGATTATTGAAAAGTAATTTTTTTAATTGTCCTATATAATAAAAATGTTACAGAATGTGATAACCCCCCAACATGTCAAGCATCAAGATTGTGTATTCTGTTTTGTTAACAACATTATGAGATATTGAGATTTATTTCATACTTGCTGACTTTACAGAACTCCTCCCCAGGAGCAGCCCAGAGAAGAGATTCTGTGGCATGATTACTCTGTTTCTGGCTTCCTGCCCCCAAAAGTAAATAGGCAGGCGCGACCCCAACCCATGTTAAAGGACAGGTGTCACTTATGGGTTGGGAGCTCCCCCAATGCAGAATCATTCCCTGCAGTATAGGTTAGCGAGTCCAGTAACTGAGCTCCCTGAGGCTTTCCTGTGATCCAGCAGCGGCCTCAGTGATGTCATGAGGCTGCCAGAAGAATAAAGTGGTCCTGCAGCTTTTATTTGCTGCTCACAGTCTTTTACTTCTGCAGTGGTTGCTCCTCCTCCTAAAAAGGACTCTTACTTCCTCCGCACTGAAAAATCACACAGCACAGTTGCCACCCAAACTATAACTTAGGTGAGTGTACAAACCTTACACTGTTTCCCTATTCCACCACTCACTCCTTTCCCTCTCCCAAAGTTTGTGTGTATTGTGCCCGCATTACCTGTTTGTTCTACTTCTTCCAGTGCTGCTTTCACTCTTTCTCTCCCTCTCCTCATCTCTCTCTTTCTGGGGCATATTTATTAAACACATTTTGCGGGAAATTCCCCGAAAATGTTTGTTGGGTACCTGCAAAACATAGGTAGCCCCTTAATGTATTACAGGCGTTCCACATCACATATCAGATTTATCCATGGTTCCACTGTTTCTGCCTATATGCTACATATTGCATAGTTTACCTGGAGGGGGACCTCCATAATCTTCCCCAGTAACAGCTACTCACGCACCTGCAAATGCCCTGTAGGTACCACATCATAAAGTAAAGTTATCGCTGATTTTATATATATATGTATATATATATATATATATATATATATATACAGTCAGGTGCATAAATATTGGGACATTGACAGAATTTTCATATTTTGGCCTCTATTCACCACCACAATGGCTTTGAAATGAAACAAGATGTGCTTTAACTGCAGACTTTCAGATTTAATCTGAGGGTAATTACATCCAAATCAGGTGAACGGTGTAGGAATTACAATGGTTTCTATATGTGCCTCCCACTTTTTAAGGGGCCAAAAGTAATGGGACTATCAACTCAAAAGCTATTTCATGGACAGGTGTGGGCTATTCCCTCATTATTTCATTATCAATTAAGCAGGTAAAAGGTCTGGAGTTGATTATAGGTGTGACATTTGCATTTGGAATCAGTTGCTGTCGACTCTCAATATGAGATCCGAAGAGCTGTCACTATCAGTGAAGCAAGCCATCATTAGGCTGAGAAATCAAAACAAACCCATCACAGAGATAGCAAAAGAATGCACTGTAGAGCTCAGCAACACCAAAAGACCCAGAAGACCATGGAAAACAACTATGGTGGATGACAGAAGAATTATTTCCCTGGTGAAGAAAAACCCCTTAACAACAGTTGGCCAAATCAAGAACACTCTCCTGGAAGTAGGTGTGTGTGTGTCAAAGTCAACAATCAAGAGAAGACTTCACAAGAGTGAATATAGAGGGTTCACCACAAGATGTAAACCATTGGTGAGCCTCAAAAAACAGGAAGACCAGATTAGAGTTTGCCAAACAACATCTAAAAAAGCCATTACAGTTCTGGAACAACATCCTATGGACAGATGAGACAAAGATCAACTTACCAGAGTGATGGGAAGAGAAGAGTATGGAGAAGGAAAGGAACTGCTCATGATCCAAAACATACCAGTGAAGCATGGTGTTGGTAGTGTCATTGCGTGGGCATGTATGGCTGCCAATGGAACTGGTTCCCTTGTATTTATTGATGATGTGACTGCTGACAAAACCAGCAGAATGAATTCTGAAGTGTTCGGGCAATATTATATGCTCATCTTCAATCAAATGCTTCAGAACTCATTTGACGGCGCTTCTAAGTGAAGATGGACAATGACCCGAAGCATACTGCAAAAGCAACCAAAGAGTTTTTTAAGGCTAAAAAGTGGAATGTTATGCAATGGTCAAGTCAATCCCCTGACCTGAATCCGATTGATCATGCATTTCACTTGATGAAGACAAAACTGAAGGGAAAATGCCCCAAGAACAAGCAGGAACTGAAGACATTTGCAGTAGAGGCCTGGCAGAGCATCGCCAGGGATGAAACACAGCGTCTGGTGTTAAAAAGTGAAAGTTAGATTTAGGATTGTTTAGTTTGTCCCATTACTTTTAGCCCCATAAAAAGTGGGAGGCACATTTAGAAACCGTTGTAATTCCTACACCGTTCACCTGATTTGGATGTAATTACCCTCAAATTAAATCTGAAAGTCTGCAGTTAAAGCACATCTTGTTTGTTTCATTTCAAAGCCATTGTGGTGGTGAATAGAGGCCAAAATATGAAAATTCTGTCAATGTCCCAATATTTATGCACCTGACTGTATATATATATATATATATATATTATATATATATATATATATATATACTAGTTGGGGTGCTCCACCTCAAACACAGGAATTTCCACATCAGTGCTGCCAAACAACATAGAGTCAATAAAGGAGAGGGCACTCACCAATTCCATGTATAAAAGATTATTTTATGAAAAACTCACATGTCACCAGAGTTAATGTTTCGGTCCCTCAGTACCTTTGTCAAAACAAAAAAGTATTACATCATATTACACACGATACCATATTGGTTTGCTGTTTTGACAAATGTACTGAGGTACCGAAACATTGACTCTGCTTGGTGACATGTGAGTTTTTCATATAAAGGGTCTCATTTATCAACAAGTATTATAACTCAGCCAATCAGTTCCTAACTGTCATCTGTTTGAAAAATTACAGCTGGGAGCTAATTGGCTGGAGCACCATTTATCATACGCAACACGTTTTATCACTCATTGTGAGTGATAAAACTCATTGATAAATGAGGCCCAAAGAATCTTTTATAGGTAGAATTGGTTTCACTACGTGAGCAAGACAGAAAAACATTTTAAGGAACGGATGGCACAACATTGGTTGGTCATCCTGGCGGCCATAAATGATGGCACCAGTGAACAGTCCATGGCCAGACATTTCACAGTGGTCAAACATAGTATGGCCATGCTTAGCTATAGAATCATAGACCAGGTTACATTTTCTATAAGGAAGGGGGATAGGTCTAAAAAATTGCTACAACTAGACTCTAAGAGAATTTTCACCCTTAACACAGTTAGTCCAAAGGATCTTAATGAATCACTGGGACTAAGTTGCTATTAGTGATGTGTTTCCTGGATTTGCTTTCTAGTGTACTTTCTGCCTGATTCACTGACAATCACAACTACGATTGCAATAGCGTTTACGCGTGCAGTTTGGAAGACAAGGAACACCCCTCTAAATTGAATATACCTGCACTTATAAGAGCTGTAAAATCTATTCTTCAAATAAAAGAGACAGAACCTGCTCCTAAGGCAAAACAGCCATCCTTTAAATGACAAAAGGTAATTTTACCAGCATTTTCTCATTCTAATCAGCTATATGATCATAGGAGTGAGGCATGGAATATGCCCAGTAAAAGATTTCAGCTGCCTAAGCATTTAAGTTCCTTTTACCCTTTTCCCGCTACTAATTGCACAACATGGAAAGTTCCCTCAGCAGTAGATTCCTATGTGACACGTCTGATAAAAAATGCTACCTTACCTATCCATACTGAAACCTCCTTGAAGGAGACTACGAAGGATGGAAGCTTGTCTAAAATCTATATACTCTCTTACAGGAGCTATTACTCGTCCTGCTAGGGCTAAGGCCATTGATAGTTGGGGAGAAGGCCTAGAAGAGACATTTCCCTCTGATGCTTCGAAGGAACAGCTGTCCTACATATCTCACATTAGAGATGCAGCCTCCTATTTGGGTGAAGCAGCTATGGATATGGCTCTCCTAGCCTCCAAGGCTCTGCCACTTCTGTAGTAGCCCGCCATATTGTTTGGCTTCACTCATGGAAGGCAGATGCAGACTCTAAGAAGGCTTTGGAGTCTCTACCTTACTCAGGGGATATCCTGTTTGGCCGGGAATTGGATGAAATTGTGACTACCTTGGCAGCTTCCAAGATGGCGTTCCTGCCCTCTGTAAATAATGCGAAGCCTCGAATGTCATGCATTCGGTCCTTTCATCCTCAAGGAAAAGCTAAAGATCAGTCCTTTTGAAGGCATCAAGCATCAACTAAGGCTTCCAAGCCTAGGACCAAACAGACCTGAGCTACTAGGCGTCCACCTACGAAATGTGAGGACAAGCCTTCAGCCTGATGACCAACGCCTTTCTACAAATGCACGGTTGGCTGATCAACTGGAAAATGTCTTCCTTGACACCTTATCAAAGAATGGTGCGTCTGGGAGCCTTCTTGGACTCTCAGGTTCAGAGAATCTTCCTAACGACAGAAAAAAATCTCGGTATTACAGCACCAGGTGTGCAGACTACTAAACAGTCGCCGAGTGTCAATTCACTCTGCAATGCAAATCCTGGGATCCATGGTGACCACCTTCAATATGGAGGAGTTCACTTAGTTTAACTAAAGCCTCACACCAGATCCTCTCCCGGTGGAACGGGCTGCCTCATCTGCTCAGATCCCAGGTGATGTCTCTCCCCAGAGGTTTGCCTGTCCATAGCCTGGTGGTTACAGACGTCCCACTTGAACAAGGGACACCCCTTTTGGATCCTGGACTGGGTACTCCGAACTGCAGGTGGGGCGCGGTGACCATCCAGCACGCTTTACAGGGCCTTTGGACTCCAGCCATGGTGGTCTTACCAATCAATGTCCTGGAACTCCGAGCCATCTCCAGAGCTCTCACTCTGTCTCAGAATATTCTTCAAGTCAGGCCACTACAAGTACAGTCCGACAATGCCATGGCAGTCACCTGCCTCAATCACCAAGGAGGCACTTGAATTCAGCAGCAATGGCAGAAGTGTCCCACATTCTCACATAGACCAAACACCATTTCCCAGTCATCTCCACAGTGTTCAACCCAGGAATTCTCAGTTGGGAAGCAGATTTCCTCAGCCATCATGATGTGCATGCAGGAAAGCGGTCTCTACATCCAGAAATCTTTCAACTTCTGGTGAAAAAATGGGGTCTACCAGATGGATCTCATGGCCTCAATACACAACCTCAAACTTTCATTGTATGGAGCCAGGACAAGGGATCCCAACGTGATCCTCATGGATGCATTATATGTGAGTTGGACCTTCCAGTTGGCATACCTCTTCCCTCCAATACTCCTTCCTTTAATTCTTTGGAAGTTCAAATGGGAATGGGGCATGGCCCTGTTGGTAGCTCCAGTGTAGCCAAGACGCCATTGGTAATCTGACCTTCAAAGCCTCTCCATAGACGTTCCTCTTCAATTTCCTCTATGACCAGACCTGTTGTCTCAGGATCCCTGTCTACATCCGGACCTGACCCACCTGTCTTTAATGGCTTGGCTCATGAGACATCCCTCCTAAGGTCTAAGGGATTTTCTAGCTATGTGGTCCAGACCATGATCAGAGCTAGTAAACCGGCCTCTGCCAGGATTTATCACCGGATATGGCATACATATTTCCAGTGGTGTGCTCCTAGAAACTATGACTCTAGTTTTTAAGGTTTCTAGAATACTTGCCTTTCTTCAGGCTGGATTGGATCTTTGACTCCGTCTAGCATCTCTGAAAGTGTTTGTCTCTACCTCTGTCCATCTGGTTCAAGTATAGAATTGCTCCTCTACCAAATGTTCACACCTTCCTGCAGGGTGTCCTACATAAAAAACCTCCCTTTGTCCCTCCTGTGGCTCCATGGGATTTGTCAGTGGTTCTCCACGCACTTCAGGAACCTCCATTTGAACCCTTGGAATCAGTGGATAACAAGTGGCTCACTGTGAAGACTCTGTTTCTTCTGGTTATAGCATCTGCCCATAGGGTATCAGATTTAGGGGTGCTTTCATGTTGCTCCCCCTTTATAATCTTTCATCAGGACAAGGCTGTTCTTAGAATGTGCCCGGGCTTCCTTCCCAAAGTGTTTTCTCATTTCCACATGGGGAAATTGTGGTTCCGGCCTTTTAATCCCAGACCTCTCGGCAGGTGAGGCCTCTTTGGATGTGGTCTGTGCGCTAAAGATCTACGTGGCCCGCACTAGTTTCATCAGGAAATCAGACTCCCTCTTCATCTTATAGGGATTCCATAAGAAGGGATTGCCAGCTAACAAACAGACTCTGGCCAGATGGATTCACATGACTATCTCACAGGCTTATGCGCAGACTGGCCTTACTGTGCCAGCTACAGTATCTGCTCATTCTACTTGCTCTGTGTGTCCCTCGTGGGCAGCCCACTGTGGTGCCTCTGCTGAACAACTATGCAGGATGGCTATGTTGTCTTCTGTCCTCACCTTTCTTAGGTTCTATGCCTTTGATATATTTGCCTCTCAGGATGCTTCCTTCAGGCGCAGGGTTCTCCTCTCAGCTCAGGAGCATCCCTGCCCCTTGAACAACTGCTTTGGGACATCCCTATTGTTTCCCTGTGGAGCCCAACGGACCCTGAAGAAGTCCATAGGGTCCACAGGGCACCCGCCCTGACGCACCTGGCTTCTATAGGTTTTTTCTCTTGGTCACTTGTTTCTTTCTCTGTGTGAGAGTGTGATTCTTCTGTGTACCAGTCTTCATTCTCTCCTATCCTGCTCCTGCCTTGGGCTTGTTAACAAAACTGAGTTACCCTCGGGCTGTGGGCAGGGGAATAGAGGGAAGGACCGAAGCATCCTGGGATTGAAAAGCTTTGCTGTTGGTGTCCGGTCCTCCAAGTCCCACCTACAGCCCATTGTGTACCTGTGAACACTATGGACTTTGAAGAAGAGAGTTAACAAGGGTAAGTTTTACCATAACTCTCCTTTCTTTAGTCTTTTGCAAATATTAATTTATTCATAATACATTTTCTTTTAACATACTTTCACAATACTTATGCCTATGTTTTAAGAACTTTATATTATGCTCATATAATTACCCGATATATAAGGGTGTTTTAAGCACTTTACTGGTTTTCAACACATCATATTCACTTGTTTGATAGATTTTATGCATGTTTTGTATAAGTCCAGCTGTTTGTAAGAAGTGTGTTTTTATGCAACATCGGTATTCCAGGATGACACGTTCCCTGTTTTTACAGTGTTGTGGGCCACCAAGGAGACCGATGTTTATGTTGGTTGCCAAGTCTATACCAGCTGGCTGGCCCGGGTGACGTCACTTTCAGTTTGCATCACTTATCATGACCGAAAGTAGGACGCCGTATAACTGGAGTCACTGCATGGCAGGCGGGAGCTGGAGGATCTTGCTTTGTACTGTAAGTATAAATTTGTTGCACTGCACAGTTGTTATATCTTTTGTGTGTCCTGAGGAAGGGGTATTTGATCCTGCAATGTTGATGATAAACAGATTGATTCACCGATTACAAGCCTTGGAGTGCCGCCCCTTTCTTCCATTGTATATACAGTATATGAATATATTCAGCTAAATTTTTTTTCAGATAAGCTATTTATACATACATATGCACATATCTATATAGATATATTCAATAAATCTAACTGCTAAACCATGAGATCTCTCCACTGTTTTTTTTTTCAAAATGTTTTTACTAAAGAGAAAGTTCACCATAGAGGCAGTAAATAAAGAATACAATGCATTGTAAGAAGCCAGTGTGAATACAGAAAATAAGGCAAACAGATTTTTCTTTCTTTTTTGTTAAATGTCTATCATACAATTGTCAAGAAAGACAAACAGCATTATATGCATCAATTTGAGTTGAAATTATACATGGACATTTGTACTATACTAATAGGTAATAAAATCGGGATAAAATATCACAATAACTTGTCATAATACTTAGACATTTTTACATTTTATTTGAACAGAAAAGCATATAAAAATAGTGTATGTCTGAGTAATGAAAGAGAAGAAAGTAAAAAGTAGAAGAAAGAAAAATGGGGAAAGAAAAGATGGAAAGGAACAGATGGGTGCAGCAAAGGTAGGAGGGGAAACAGTATGGGTAGAGCCATGTGTGTCATGGTATGACAAAGGCAGGTGTTGATTGTCAATAGGTGATTGGGGGATCACCTAAGAAAATCTAGTTTCATAGCATTGCATGTGCTGTAAGATGGGAATTCAATAGTTCTTTTGGGTGTCTTAAGTAATGGACGTCCATCTCAGCAATTCAATATTTTGTTTGTTAGATGCCCATTAGCTGCTGCAGACACATTTTTTTCTCACAGCCTCCTAAGGTCCGAGAAAAATGTGTGCAAAATCCATAGTTTGGGCATCCAAACTAGGACTTTAGATGCCCAAACCAGGAGTTTAGATGCCTAAACTAGGAGTTTCGTCTGATTTAGCTGTCTTGAGCATCTAAACCTGGTGCTCTTGGGTGCGTTAAACACTAATGGGCATATGTCGGAGAAACAATTGAATTGCTATGAAAGACGCCCATTAGTTAAGACGCCCAAAAAATCAATTTAATTCCCCCCCTAAATATTTTGTAATTTGTTGTTTAACTTCTGTTGGAAGAGTATCAATAAAAAATTCCAAAACAGGCTGTGTTTGAAAAATAACAGAAGCTGATCGGTTTGTATGTTATCTCTCTACAAGGTTTGATACTTCTTCACCTTAAGTTTGTATGTGCTGTTCCTTATGGAGAGAGGTTTTTATCTAGTCCATTTTAAAAATGTAAAACAACTTCTCTAGAAACATGTTAAGATCCACGACAGCGGATCATCTTGGTGGCAGGTCCCAGCTATAGTTGTCACTGGGACACTGCATCTTGTCCTAATCTATGTTCTGGCAGTTGCAGGCATCCGGATTCCTGTCTTGTCTGTGTGCTGAATTCAGCTGCACACTAGTTTATCATGTCTGTGTGCACAGCTCAGGTGCACACTAGCGGTCATTAGGAATGAATCTCTTCAGGAAATGCCTTTGATTGGATCCTGCATAACATAAGTTAGAGCCAGCCCTTCACTCCATGCCGGTTATAGCGTTTGTTGTGGCTTCCGGTTCTAGTGAGATATTATCCTTCTGTGTGTTCCAGCTCCTTGTGTTCAGTGTCTGTGATCTCCCTGCATGTTTAATCTAAGCAGTGGCTGCCGCTTCCCAGCGTGTGTGTGATTTACCTGCAAGTGACAACAAAGCAGTGCATGCCACACCTCAGTGTCTGTGTGGATTCCCAGCAAGTACATTAAAGCAGTGTCAGCCACACTCCAGTACTTTGAACTTTTTGTTTATTCATTCAAGCAATCTCAGCAGCTTCTCTGTGTCTGTGAGGCCAATCAGTTAAATAACACCCAGCTGTCTGTACTGCTATTCAATGCTATGTGCACTATCTCCAATTTACAACTCCTCAGTTTCAGTTGCAATTTATTGTCTATATTCAAGCAAGGAATTAACTTTTACAGCAATTTGTGACATTCCTCAGTGCATACCAGCTATTCAGACTACAACTAGCCAAGTGCATACAAGTCCTCAAGACTGCAACTAGTCAAGTGCATACTAGCTATTAAGGCTGCAGCTAGCCAAGTGCATACCAGTCCTCAAGACTGCAACTAGTCAAGTGCATACTTGCTATTCAGGCTGCAACTAGCCAAGTGCATACCAGTCCTCAAGATTGCAACTAGCCAAGTGCATACCAGCTATTCAGGCTGCAACTGGCCAAGTGCATACCTGTCCTCAGGACTGCAACTTGCCAAGTGCATTTCAACCCTCAAGGTCACATTCTTGACCTCAATTACTTATCAAAGACTCTTTGTCAACTGACTTTATCTATTATCAATTGGCTCTTGCTCAATCAATTCACTATACTCTCCTGAGCTTCATGTTCCTGGTATGATTCAATTGTGAATCTTCTCTGAGATTCACAACGCATGAAGACACAAGGAGGAGAGGGAAATTCATTGCTGAAGAATATTTTTTTTAGCTACAGCTGAGAGTAACATTTCACAGCCAGGATTGGTGTTTATAGCCTTTGACCAGTATAATATGCAGAAAGTATGCAATGATACACAGAATTGCTGGCAAAAGAGAACAGTGATAGATACAGTAGTGCAAACTTGTATATACTGCACAGCATGAAACGCCATTTGCTAAGGTGGTGAGGAGAAACCTAGTGAGAGTGAAGACCAGGGTGATGTTTGTGAGCCCCTGTGATATTAATGACTAGCTTGGAGGTAGTAACACATAGGGGCCTATTCATCAAACAATAAATGGTCCAGTAACCATGCAGAAATGCTAGTTTTAGCATATTTTAGTTACCAGGCCATTCATCATCAGGGGTCCCAAATGGACCACCTGATATTCAGCAAACTCCGGAGTTTGCTTGTAAGGACAAGTGCCATCTTCAGATGGCGCTTGTTCTTGGATCCCCACTCCTTAATATCGGAAGGAGGTCTGGGGTTGCGCAGAGGGATGCCCAATTATAACTGACATCCAATGGTGCAGCATTGAGATACTCCAGCGGGTACTTAGCATAATCCACCAAGGTGAGTGACTCTGCTCCTTGAAGATTAGCTTGTAACCCATCTGAAAGATCAACAATCCATTTATCCACCAACTTGATAACCCACACAGAAGCCATACTAAGCCAAAAACTTAAGAAGGCGTTTTGCATTTAGATCTCTGCCATTTTAAAGCCATACAGCATTAGTTGTGGCCTTGAACAACCTTAACTGATAACGTGCGTCCCTTTGCGGGCTGCTTTTGTGAAAACTTTCTTATGTGCTTTCCTAATATTAATATCATATTCTTGAAGCAAATATTATATTTTTATCATTTGATTTTTTTAATCATAATTAATGACTAATTATAAACTATTAATAGCTTACTGGCAAGGTTATACCGTAGAAATATACCTTTAAATAATTAGGATAATTCTATTGAAGAAAGATTACACACAAAATGTAATAAAGAAAAGGGAAGCATATTTCATTAACAATTGATTATTCAATAATATTCACATATATGTAATACAATATTAGCACATTGTCAAATACAATGCAATAATTCAATGTTTTAATTATATTTGTAAGTATGCTTATGAGTGTATGAATTAGGGAGATATGGGTATATTCATTATAATTTAATTTCTAAAAAAGCAGGTGAAAATTAAAATTTTCACCAACTTTTGGAAAAATTAAGTTTTGGGTCCATTCATCTTAAAGGTAATGCAGGAGATATCACAATGTGGCCCACGGTCCCCATACACTAGTATGTGGACCTACATTCATCTAGCTCCGAAAATACAATGTTATTGGAGCTTGACAGCAGGAGCATTCGCCATTTTCAGATGGAGTATGCTCCCACACACCTGTTCCTTCCCTATCCTTTTGGATCCCTCCACACCTGTCCTTCCGCCAGATCCCAGGGCTCTAGTGTACACGGGCACACTAGCACTGCTACAAAAGTAGCAGTGAAAACATATGGGGAGACGGCTGATTTTTGAATCAGCTGCCTCCATGCTGTAGCAATAATGAATTGCTCTGGCACTCGGCACAAGTTAGAATGTTAATTATTGGGATCTGTCTGTACAACGATAATTAACATATGAATAGACCCTATAGAGAGAAATACAGAGAAAGGTAGATTTTGTTTGTGAAGCTGGTATGAGGGAACTATAGGGATGTGTGGGGGAGGAGAGCCTTTGTTCAGAGAAAATGTCCCAAGGCATCCATTTTGTCTAAGCCACATGACCTGTGAACACGAATAGAATCCATTTTGCAATGTGGGGAATCTCCCTTATCCCATTCCCAACTGTTATTAATTCAACTCTTATGATACTACAGAGACATAGACCACAGATATGTGATAACAGACCTATAGCACTGATACCAGCCTATGATTACATCTATAATACTATACAAGCTTATTCAGACATCTTTGCAAAACTATTATGAATTCACAAATCCGATATTGGATGTCAATTGCTAAAGAAACATGTTAGGTAAAGACATCCTGAAGGCACTTAAGGCAGGTCTGTGACACATCTGTGAGCTGAGGAATGTGGCTCACCCCAAAAATGCTTAAGTAAAGCGGGCACCATTGTTCAGCAAGATCTAAAATGATTACCATCTGATATTAGCCTGTAACATATACACTATAACTTTGTGATATATTTTATGCAAAGACTCCATTATATAGTGTTCCAGAATGTATAGACTATAGCATTGTATAATACATAAGCTGTTCCCACTATCCTCTTTCAAATGTAACTATTCCATCTTCATCAAATATATCTAGTTAAACACCAATATATAAATCACCATCCTCAATATCAAGACTTATTGTTACAGCCAACTGAAACTACAACAAACAGCATATCATGTGGCCTATAACATATAAACCACAACAAAACTAAATACTAAAACTACAATATATAGAATATACCAGTGGTCGACAAATTTTTGTAAAATCTAGGAGCCAGTTGTAAAGTTTAGGGGCTCCACTCTGTGCCTGGCCAAAATATACTAAAACTTGTATAGACTACTACACATACTCCTTAGGCAGCATCTAGATCCCCTTCACGGAGCGGACCCTGACATCATCAGTTACTGTCCAATGTCATTCCCTACTATCCACGTGGACATAGAGGGGGAATTTATTCTTGTGGCGAGCAAAGCGAGCCCGCAAGGGGACAAATTTCTTCTTTTGATGGCTTTTATAGGCATGGAACCGCACTTACACCCTCTGCATGTCACTTCCAGGTCCTTACCACAAGGGGAAATATAACCTACCATACGCCTTACCTAGCCCCCAATTTATAGTGCACCACACACAGGAGGGCACCATATTTATAGTGCATCAGTCACAGGAGTACCCCATAATCAGGGCTGGATTAATAATGGGGCTGTTGGAGCTACAGCTCCAGGCCCACCATCAGAATAGGCCCACAGAAGCAGCTGTGTGTGCTTCTGTAGTCAGGATTTTTTTTGCCTTCTATAGTAGCTTTCCGGTGGCCATCCGAGGGCCCCGCCCCCCGTCCGCGCACCCCCGTCCGCGCACCCCCGTCCACGCACTTCCTTGCCTGTGGCGCCGGTGGATCAAAAGCATAAATATGATGGCGGTGAATGGAGGGCTTTACTAGCCCTCCCAGCGCTGCTAATACACAGTGACCCGGCGGCATGGCCCCCTTTGCATCATGTGACATCACTCCGTGTGATGTCACGTAAGTGCCGCCCGGCGCCCGCCACCTCCGCACCCTGAAGTAATCGGCCGGCCCCGACTTTGTCCTCCTCCTCTAGCACAGGCAGGCTCAGCACTGCAGTTCCGTGAAGGCGGCCTGGCAGCAGCAGTCCTGAGGTAAGGTGCTTGTAAGTACTGCTGTCCAGGCTGTTGCTTTATACTAGTACAAATTGTACACAATGCAGGGCAGGCTGAGTTAAATATATATTTTGAGTATGCTTACACAAATTTGTAATATATATATATATATATATATACACACACTCGCACACACTGTGTGTGTATGTGTGTAGTACGAGTAGATATACTGTGTATATCCTTGAACAGGGCTGCAACTAGGGGAGGCTGGAGGTGCGGGTGCGCCGCTTTCCCCAGCGCCAGTGTCCTCCAGCTTGGCGCCGCAGGGAGGCTCTAAGCCGGATGCCCGCTGAGATGTTATTACCAGCAGGTGCCCGGCTCCTTCCCTGCAGCGCCACGGTAGCCAGAGGCTGGAGTTCTCTCCTGAACTCCAGCTTCTGGCTCTCCCCACGGCCTGGGCATTATAGAAGAGACGTCATGATGTCTTTCCCATAGTTTCGAGGAGCAGCTGGGAGGACGGGTGGCGGTGGACACAGGAGCGGGGTTTAAGATAAGTATTGTTTTTTGGGTTTTTTTGGAAGCGGCACTACAGGGGCATTACTAGGGGGCATTACCATATGGGCACTACAGGGCCATTACTAGGGGGCATTACGATATGGGCACTGCAGGGGCATTACTAGGGGACATTACCATATGGGCACTACAGGGGCATTACTAGGGGGCATTACGATATTGGCACTGCAGGGGCATTACTAGGGGGCATTACCATATGGGCACTACAGGGGCATTACTAGGGCACATTACTAAATGGGCACTGCAGGGGCATTACTATATGGGCACTACAGTCACATATTATTATACTGAAACATTCAGTGGTGCTTCAAGAGTTTGGGAGTCACAAATCCACCATGTGTCCAAATCTTTATACAATCACAAAGGCGCACACTCCTTTAATAATGAAAAATCTTCTTTTAGGGGTCTATGTACTAATAATCGTGGACCAGCAGCGATTATTATTTACCTAACTCGCAGGGGAAATTTTCATTTTGAATAAAAATATCCTGGCTATGTACTACGGGGAGCTCGCAAGGACAGTGGTTGCCACTGTCCATGTGAGTTATATCCTTGGCATTTAGGAGAAGTCTTTCACAGAGGTGAAAGACTTCCCCGGGGGAAGCTGATGCTGTGCATGTGCATGAGCACAGCATCAGCTTCTGGAACTGGCCGGGGGCTGTGGGGGAGAGATCAAAAGATCTCCCTCCTGCACCTGGAGCACCCATAGGCTTACAGTAGTTTTCACTTTATCTGAAGATGGTGTAAACTATTGTAGCAAAATTCAGAAAGGCTTCCATTTTGGAGTTTAGTACATAGGGGTCAGATCGTAGTCCCCATTGATAATAATGGAGACTGCGATCTGCAGCACTAATTAGCACTTTGCAGGAGATTTCTGTGAAATAGGAGCAATACATAAAATATTTTTATATGTCAAACAGCTTGATACATAAGCCCCTTAATCTTAAATCGTTACTACCCAAACATGAAGTATCCACAATGCATATTAACAGCATGAATGCCAAACAAGTACACTTCATCTTGTTTATGCTGTGCTGACTGTCTTGAGAATGGTCATACAAATAACGAAATGTCACCTGTTAAACTATGCAGTTGAATTGAATAAGGCATTCTGGCTGTTAATATGCATTGTGAATACTTCATGTTTGGGTGGTAACGATTGAAGAGTAAAAGAAGATTTTTCACTAGTAAAGGAGAGTGCTCATTTGTGATTGTAAATATATATAGAGAACGTGTTTGATTATTGGATGTCTGAAACAATGGCAAATGTGCAATATTTGAATGAGATAGGAAGGGGCAGGTGCAAGATTAAAATTTTGTCAGGATGCATACAAACAAAACTACCAAACTAAATACCCTCACTGGGCCAACAATGGTACAGCAGGATCCCAATCGCATTCTTTGTTTACAGCTTATTTGTAATCTCCCCCGGGAGACTTAGGGTCAGGCTGCTGGGAAGGGGGGGTTAGGTTTAGGCACTTGGGGGGGAGTGTTAGGCACCCCTAAGGGAGGGTTAGGGTTAGGCACCCCTAAGGGAGGGTTAGGGGTGAGGGGGTTAGGTTAGCGATACTTACCTCAGTGAGTGATCAGGATTTTCACCCCTGCCGGGCTGCCGCTGTCAGGATTAGAACTGCTGGCCATGCAGCCAGCGGTAAATCATACCGATTCCATGTGGAGATGAAGTGCAGTGATATTGTGATGGTAAGTAGTGTTGGGAGGTAATTCAGTGATATAGTATGGGGAAGTAATGTTGGGAGTTAGTTAGAGCTGATTATATCTCCTACGGTGACACACAATAGGCCCTTCCTAAATTTCAGCTCCAGGCCCATGTGGACCTTAATCTGGCACTGCCCATAATTATAGTGGACCACACACAGCAGTGCATTTAGAGAGTGTAACACACAGCAGTGCCCTCTATTAGTAACAAAGTAGTCACTCACAGCTCCCTGGAGGAAACACTTTCTACCTCCCCAGTCAGCAGTACTGCAACTCCCCAGCGGTCACTCTTCTACTCCCTGCTCTCAGTGCTGCAGATCCCGAGCGGTCACTCACCTCCACTGTGCCAGTAATGATGCAGCTCCCCTCGGCTGTGCAGCCACTCTCTTCTCTGCTGGTAGATCTGCAGCTCCTTGGTGGTCACTGCTCTTCCGCACCAGGAGTAATGCAGCTCCCTGTGACACAGGTACTCTGCACCCCGCTGCCGGCCTTGCTGCATCTTCCCACGGTGCAGTTATTTTCCCCACTGCAGACAGTGCTGTTGCTCCCAGCGGCATGGTCACTCTCCTCCCCTCTGCTGAAATATTGCTGCAGGGAGAAGCACCTGATCTATGATCGGGAGATGCCACAGTAATTGAAAATGGCGGATGAGCATTCCTCCCCGCGGGCCATGATATACATGCAGCATACCGCCCACTCCTGTAACTACCAATCTGTGACTGATTTTTAATTTTTTTATTTTACGATTTAGCTTTATTTTAAACTTTTCAATAGCACCTGGCTCTTCTAAAATCTGGTCGCCAGGAGTAAAATCTTAGTCGCCATGGCGACCTGGTGCCCGGGATTTGTTGAGCCCTGGAATATACTATACAAACTACCACAGACAAACTACCATGTAATTAGATGCTAAAACTAGACAAACGTTTTACTATGCCATTATACTTTTATCTGACCATTTGTGTGTTACCAAACTGAAATGAGAGAGAGAGATGTGATACTTTTCCATGTGGGGAGAGAGAAAGAGCCACCTTCTATTCTGTCAAGGCTGGGGACTCTGGTTTGCCTGGAGGAGAACTGGATATCAGCTCGAGGGAGTTTTGGGGTGTTTTAAGTAAAAATGGTCATATGTAACTCTTCCTTATATATGTAAAATATAATATTGTAGGCAGCAGTACAGTATAGGAATACTAATACAGTCAGCAATATATAATCAGTGGATCCACCTGGGACTGAGCTTGGAACATGCAATGGAGCCGGAATGAAACCGGACTTGAAACATATACTGAAACCAGAGTGGACCCGTACTGAGAGTTCACGATGAAGCTGAAATGGCATTTAACTGGAAACATAAACTGGAGCCAGAGTGGAATCGGACTGAGAGTTCACGATGAAGCTGAAATGGAATTGGACTTGAAACATAAATTGGAGCCGGAGTGGGACCAGACTGAGAGTTCACAATAACCCTGGAATAGAGTTGAACTTGAAACATAGCCTAGAGCCAGAGTGGGACCAGACTGAGACTTCACAATACTGCTGGAATGGAGTTGAACTTGAAACATAGACTGGAGCCGGATTAGGATCCGTCAGAATGTCTAAGACAAATAGCATGGGAGTTGGAGCCAAGGAGAAGTATCAGTGACAAAGCTCAGACTGCTGAATGATGTCAGGGCCAAGACTTATGTAACCTGTGATGCACAGTGATTGGCTTAAGCGGTCAGGTGGACACCAGCCTGGCTTAGCATTGGAGATCTAGAGGTCAGATGACTGGGACCAATATGGCAGTGCCACCAAAGCCCCGAGCCCCCTGAGACTACCACCACACCAAGAACCTGCAAGCAGCACATCAGGAGTTACTATGGTCGTGCCCAGTGTGTGGAGCCTGAGGGAATGCCACCAAAGCTCCAGGCCCCTGAGACCACCACCACATGGGGTACTCCCCAACAGCACACTCTGAGTGCCCCCACCAAGACAGAGCAACACGACCCTGAGGGTAAGCTCGGTTTGGGACATATTAGCTCCATTGTGTGGTTCCAGAGTGCATATTTGCTTAGAATGTGTTGGTATATTTAGCCTCTGCCCCCCCCCTGTGTGTGTGTCCAACCCAGGAAGTGGTCATAACCTATTTTCATGTCCATGGTAAGTGGGCGGTGTTGGGGATGGGGCCAAATGGTTTGCCTCATTAAGCCCTGCCCCTCACAGTAATTTGCCATGAACGCCACATATAAATAGTGGGTGGGGTCAAATGATGCAATTCTCATAGAAACATCCCTACTCACAGACCCGCCATTCCCCGGGAATATTCTCACCATTCTGCCCACTTCACTGGGAAGTGGGCAGAATATGGGAGTAGTGCCTACTCTTCTGGGGGTAAGGTTGGTTACCTGAAAAATCAAGAGCCCCCCGAAGGTCCCGGGAGGGTAGGCAAGTATGGCTCACTGTGACTTATATAAGGAAAAGTCCTCTCCCAGGATGTTGGAGAAGTTTTACCTATGTAAACTAGTCATCTCTCCACCACTTTTCAGTTTTTTTTAAATTTAACTAGGGACAAAAAAGTTAAGGACAAAAAAAAGCAAAAACCCTACAGAGAGCTTTGAATCATCAGGTTAATCATCTACTCAAGCTGATGATAATGTTATTTGAAGGATGCTGGCCTGTATAGAACTGAAATCTGATCTGTAGCCATGGCATTCTTGATCAGATGTATAGAATATGCCATGGAGGCAGTTCCATATAAACAAACCCATAAAGCCATGTGGCATGAAAGTCTATTAAGTAATTGTTCTAGGAATATGGTTTCCACTGGATGGCTGTATAAGTCCCAGGTTGTGGCCACTTATTGCTTAAGGTTTACAGTAAATATTTATCCTGGGGTGAGTGAAAGGCATTCATGTATACAGTAGCAGCCAAGGATCATTTAGTAATCAGCATCACCAGTCACTCATGCTCCCCTATTAACAGGAGTACCAGAGAGACTGCCTGAAAGTCTTGGTCTAGACTGGTCTGAGATGACTCTCTCAAATGTTGTTTAAAGGATGTTGTATCAGTACAGTCCCGCTACCTCTTAGGGATCAGGACAGTGATTGCCACCTGGGAGGACAGAGTAATACCCCTCTTACACTGGCCAAATAACCTGGGTTATTGCCGTGTCAACCCGAGTCACAGCTCAGTGGAAAAGGGGCCAGGGTTGGATTCCCGGGTCGAGTGATCTG
Source organism: Taudactylus pleione (assembly GCA_031769625.1). NCBI lineage: Eukaryota > Metazoa > Chordata > Amphibia > Anura > Myobatrachidae > Taudactylus > Taudactylus pleione. Next base: position 35,042,383 of record JAUIMM010000092.1, read on the forward strand.
GCATTTAAACACAGGTGGTGAGCAGGTTTGAAAACAGGAACCTGCGTCTGACCTGGGTACTGTTAGCACCGTATGGAGAGCCGGCTCACCGGCACTTGGAGATTATCTCATCTTCAAGTGTCGACAGAGGAGAAGCCCCGGCAATAACCTGTGTCCAGCCTGCAGTGTAAACGAGTTTTAAGCCACTGTGACACGGCTTGAAATCCATGTTCAGTACCAGGCTGGACCCAGTAATTCAATATAAAAGGGTTATATGTTAGATGATTTCAGCTCTTATCTTCTGAAACTCATCCTTATGCAGAAATGTCCTGTCATATTTCTGATTTAGCTTAGACAGTAGCTTGATGCAACAGCATATTTACAATATATCTTGATTTACACTTATCTTAAGATGCATGCAATTTAGAATACACACATTAGGCCACAGCACAGCAACTGTACTTTTAAGCTTACAGTAAATGAGACCAATTTGTAAGAATGTAGAAAATGTATGTGTCTCACCTTCATACACTAAGAGATGCCTTGATCTGCTCAACATCTCCCATCAGAAGATGGAAAATGTTATACCTGCCTTTTTTCACATTTAAAAACCATACATGTTCTTCAATTTGGGTGCATTTACACAAAACAAGTACAAAATTACCCGTATGCATTTTTATAAATTACCTGTGCTGAAGTTATTGTATGTTAAAAAAACTGCAACTCACAGTTAAGGGATAAAACATATTGCACATTCGGTATTTAGTACAGTATCAATGACAGTAACTAAAACTTAAATGTAAATACTATACTTTTTTTTAAACTTATCTTCAAATTTATCTTTCTATTGGGGGAAATCAGTTAGCCGCGAAAACGTAAACTTTTTGCACTGTTTGCCTGAATGTGTCACTTTTCGCCTCTTTCACGGCTGCTAAGATTTGAGCAATCCAATTGCAAAAGACACGATGTGGCATTCGCCCAAAACATGTTCGTGGCGTTAGCTGCGAAAAGTGCAGATTAACCTGGGGGAATGTGCCTGTACCCCAAAAAAAGTCAAACTAAGATAGGGTAATAGTGTAGAAGTGTTTTAGTGACCATAACCCAAGGGTTTGGGGTTATTCATTTATGTCAAATGGCTGTTATATGCATTTTTCTCTAACAGTGAAAAAATGATAGGAAACAATATTTTTTGGAGAAAATAAATGCTGTATATAATTTGGGGGTACATTAAAATGGGTGTAAGTATGTTTTTATGTCATAAAAGTGCATTTAAAAAAAAAAACTGTCACTAGAACCTGCAATCCCAAAAACACCTGTCCCATCCATACAGGCCCCCAAAATACCTACCCCACTACTTTAAACCCATTTCCAACACTTTTTAAATTTTCACCCCAAAAATGGCAAACTAATTAAAACATTCTTTTTGCCTAATTAGTCATTAAGGGGGTATCCAAGGGGTTCTGAACCAAGTCCCGACATCTTTGGCCAAAAATAGGGATTTTGCACAACTTATCACCTACTCTGAGATGGTGAAAACGTTTTTTGCCTATTGAGATTTCGTATCTCTAAAAAGCCGCAGCTAATAAAAAATGCACGATACGCACGATAAGCCGCAATTGTGTATAAAGTTTTACTTGTGCAAAGTTATTGCACAAAAGCGGCTTATTACGGATAATTGAATAAGACCCTAAGGGGTCTATGTACTAAGCAGTGTTAGGAGACAGAGTGAAAAGTGATAAGTCTGTGATAAGGTGCCAGCCAATCAGCTTCCAACTGTCATTTTTCAAACACAGCCTGTGAGATGGCAGGTGGGAGCTGATTGGCTGGCACCTTATCACTTCCTTATCACTTTTCACTCTGTCTCCTAACACTGCTTAGTAAATAGACCCCTAAATGTTAATTGGACATTTAAAAATAAAAACATTTTTAATAATATCTTTGATGTTACACAGATGGATTAGTCAAAGTAAGTGGCTCAGTGACTTTGACATTTGCATAAATATAGGGATTTCCTTAAAACCTGTGTTGGCTTATTCGTTGGAATGTACTGTAATATGACATGTCTGACCTTTTGGTTTTGCATTACTTTAAACATACCAAGGGTTTTAAGAGCAGTTTAATCTTTAAACTTTTGCATTTATCGTCAATAGTCACTTTATTAATTAACAATATTAATATTGGACATGTTGTACAGATTTTCACCACTTATCGGTTTCACCCACTGAACATTTGGATTACAGCAAACATTAGATATTTTTTATCTTATTTATTTTTCTTTGTAAGTTTGTTAAAAGCCATAAATTATATCCTAAGCAACCTGATCTGTTTATGTTATATCAGGCTTACTGGTGATTAGCGTTAAAAGAAGACACCATAAGACATTCCTATAACGCTACAGAAAGTGACAGTGACAGCTGGCTTAGTGTATTGTCGTACTCATGTGTTCAGCAGTTCCATGATCAAGTGTCTCAGCACTTTTTTACAGTTTCTGAAACCAACTTCAGCTCCCTGCATTTGGGAAGAGGTATAAACGCAAGCCAAAAGTCTTTCTCAATCTCCAGATTAGAGTATGAAAGCCAAAGACGACTTGAATTAAGATTTCATGTTTGTAAAATAATTTCTTTGGGTAAACCATGGGAGCCAGATTTTCAAATCAATCCTCCAGAAACAAGAAGACCAAAGGGCAAAATGTGCCAGAAAAACAAATAATGCTTAATTCATTATTAGCCGCTGATCCACCAATGAAAAAGGTTGAGGTAAATGTCAACTTTGTTTTAAAGAACGCTACTGAAGTCCCAGGCTTTGTATGGCACATGACAGCAGTTGAAAAGCTCAACCTCTCCCACAACAAACTGTCTGTACTGCCTCCAACAGTGGCCAAACTCCAACAACTATCGGTGTTGAACCTGTGTGGAAATTGCATTGTTCACCTTCCCAGAGAGATCGGCCGGCTGAAAAATCTCAAAGTGTTGTTTGTCAACATGAATTACCTGTGTGAAGTGCCAGAGGAACTGAGCTTATGTAGGAAGCTGGAGGTTCTCAGCTTGTCACACAATTTTATTACAGGACTTCCATCTGCATACAGTGACTTATCTAAACTGAGGAAGCTAAATTTAAGCAACAATCGGATAGTTAACATTCCTGCCTGTGTCTTTCAGATTAAAATGCTGGATTTTCTACACCTTGGATCAAACAAAATAAAAAGTATTGCAGAGAATATTAAGTATTTGGAATGTTTGAAAATACTGATTATTGACAATAACTGCATTAATGCTTTACCTCACTCTATCTGCCTATTGACCTCTTTGGAGCTGTTAAATGTGGATTACAATAATATACAAACACTACCCACCGATCTCTATTTGTTAAGGAGATTGACAAGAATTGCTTGGAGCCCAATGGGTAAAGGTCTTCATGTTGTAAACAATCCCTTAGTCAAACCTTTGTCGGAGACTGTGGATGGTGGGCTAGATATGCTCTTTTGTTACCTTAAAGACATAAAAAAGTTACATTGACTAATGACAATACTAATAAAATAATAGATAATCACTTAACTACAATATAATGGTGTAAATCAAACTAAGGTTTAGAAGAATTGCAGGACAATTATTTGATTATAATGGATTTTCACCATTGTAAACTTTTCAATAAAATGTTTTTTTTTTTATTTAGAAATCAGTATTAATAACTGTAGCATCTAATAAACACATTTAAAATGTTTAAATATGTGTATATGTTAAAAAATATTTTGAACTAATACTTAACTTATAATATGACACTTTAATATGTCAATTAATTTATTTGTTTTGAAAGTGGGTTTGTAGCTTCATCTTCTACTTAACTCAGTCTTACACGTATTGTTTTATAGCTTTTCAGGTGGATTGTTACTAGTTTATACAATGTGTGGGTTTTTAAATATAATGAATTAATGCTTAACTTGCCAATCTGTTTGGTGCCATCTGCTGGAAAAATATAGTATAACTTTTATTTTCGTGCTTCCAAACATTGTAGAAAAAAAGTACACTACACTGAGGGTATTATTCAGCAAGGAATGCAGCTACTTATATGCACCCAATTGTCCAATTAATTTGCACTCCGCATGCGTATGCATCGCAGTGCGCGCACGCGAGCCAGACGCTGCTATCGGGACTGTGGTCGCAGAGGATAAGCAGACGCATGGCAAAGTGATTGACAGGAAGTGCCGTTTGTGGGTGGTGACGGGGGGGGGTAGTCAGGGAAACGCCGGCGTGCCAGTGCGTTTGAATGCTGTTGCAGGGGTGTGCATAAATTAGCCACTGCGATACCAGACGCAGCCTGAGGTCTCATAGCGTGTGCATAGCGTGTGTATAGCGTGTGCTGAAGTAAGCAATTACTGACTGAGGTCTGACCTGCCTTAACTGTGCATATGGGTCCGATGTTACCGATTGTTTCACTATGTTGCCCAAGTATACGGATGTGAGTAAGGGGAAGTGGGCGTTCTTATGTTAGGCTGTGATCGCAATGCGAATGCAAAAATTTACATATCACCTCTGATATTAGCCACTGGATTGCGTGCGTATAAGCAGATTAGCGATCCTTGCTGAATCAGGCCCTGAATCTTTTATAGGAATAAGCAAAAAATATTATGTTGCACCAATTGATAAAATGCAGGATTCTAAAGCGACTAAAAGTATTTCTCTGAACATTAGAAAGAAGCATTCACAAATAAAACTAGTCATTGAGTTGTACAGTAATGACACTTACATTTGTTCTAGGAAAGATTTATTAATGTACTGTACCAAAGTGATAGAAAAAATGACCTTCATTTACAGTATATACAGTATTAGTAAAGTGTAACAATAATACCTCATTGCATCTTCAATTAAAGCTTTGCGAAATGTTAAAAAATGTATAAAAGAAAGAAATGTATATTTGTAAAATACATAAAAAGATTAAGGTTCCATCTCCCGGTAATTAAATGTTTTCTCCTGTATGAATACGTAAGTTGTGTTCCATTGCCACAAGCCCCATCCCCCTGCCAAGACCTCCGATGTTGGGAAATAGATTTACACACAACACATTTATTAAAATACTAGCATCAATTTAAGAAGATATACTGCAGAGCCGTACCTAGGCATTTTGGTGCCCTCTGCTTGAAAGAGCTTTGGTGCCCCCCCCCCCATCGCTGCCCGCTGTAAAGGGTATTAGTAGCTGTGCTCCTGGCAGAGAAGGAGCCGGGCACACCGCTACTATTATTATACATTGCAGTGGGCAGATGCGGTAGATGAGAGGGGGTGATCGCGGGTGGAGGTGGTCGGTTACGGCCCTTATATACTGTATCCTCTGTGCAGAGGCATATCTATAATGGGTGCAAGGTGTGCAGTGCACATGGGCCCCTGGGTCTAGGGGTGTCCACCCTGCACACTCTGCACCCATACTTTCTTATACCTACCTCTCCGATGTTCCACATCGGCTGGAGAAGCGCTACACAGAAAGCCTAGAAAATGTTCACCGCAGTCATTTTCCCAGCATTCTGCGCATGCACAGTAGGGAAATCACCAGGAAAATGGCTGCCACACCATTTTCTCGGTGTCCTGAGCATGCGCAGTAGACTCCAGACACAGACTAGTGCCCGGAGTCTACTGAACATGTCAGTGCGCTGTGGCCAACGGAGAGAGAGGGGGTGGCCCTGGACGGTGAGTGGACACGGGCCCCCTCCTCTCTAAATACGCTCCTCCTCTGTGGTATTATCTAATAGGTGTAACTGTTAATTGATGGTATCTAAAAAAAATCTATTTTGATTTAGTTTCAATTACAGTTGTAAACCTAACATTAGCTACGAATGTTACTAGTAGAGCTGCTGTTTGCCATTACTAAGTTCATTTAATTTCTTCTCTTCTCTTTTCATGTATTGGGTTATAACAGTGTGCTATACTTCGAAGGTATATATCTAGGTTTAGGTTGTTGGAAAATAACATCATTAGCCGTATTCAGAGAAGGATGCAATGCTGCAGTTTTCGCAAATGGTCGATGTTTTTTCTAATGTGCATGCACCGGAATCGCACGGTACATGTGCCGCTATAGTCTTGTGATGACGGTTACAGAGAGGATTTATTTGCAAAGTGATTGACAGTCAGGGACCTTTTGTGGACGGTAATGGGGGGGTGGCGACTGAAACGCAGGCATGTTGCAACCATTTTCGGTCCATGCCTCAGACTGTGAATGCGATCCCGTATGCAGTTCCCAAGACTCTGGCGTCTCAGCTCCAATCAACTTATCTGCGTCCAATGTTGCGTCTTTGTATGCAAGTGCTTGAATTTGCAATACCGCTGGTGGGCGTCTCAATACATATCCTGTCTGTTGTTACATTTGCAGAGTCGCTGTGTACATAGACGCGGTCGCCATGGGATTTGCGTAGATCTCAGATTCAGACCCATTGTACACTTTCATTTTTACAGAGATAAAAAATTATTTTAGTAACATTTAGGAAAACTTATGACGGAAATTTGTTACTGATGATGTTTCATTATTTATATTTGGGCTTTTAAGGGAATTGCAATAATTTTACTACACATACTGTATAGGGGCTGATTCTAAGCAAAAGCAAAAACAAAACCTAAGTAGTGTACTATGCATCTGAACAAACCACTTGCAATGCAAATACATTCTTTTGTATGCAGGTAAGTACTGTCTTCTTTTGCATATAGCCCACAAATACTGGACACATGGTTCATTCATTGGACATATGTGCGTTCATTTGCTAGCTTTGTGTGTTCAATCACTGGTCATTTCTGCACTTTTGCTATATTACTGTACCTCAGTCTTTAAACCAAAATATTTTTTTTAAATGTAGAGATAGTAATGATGATGGTACATGTCTCAAATTTGTTTTTATGTTGTATCTTCTACATACACCATCCTCTTAAACAATATAATTCCCTTAATTGTTCATTCACTGGATAATTCGATAGATAGATTATCCCTATGAAAACTCGCATTAGCAAATTATAGTCAATTATAATAAATCTGTCTTTCATGGCTTCCCGCATATACATTCTTTTGGGTCCCACTTAGAATCAGTTCAGAGACTTATGAAGGTGATTTTTTTAACAGTTTTTATTCTATTTTATCTCATAGATAGATAGAAAGATAGATAGATAGATAGATAGATAGATAGATAGATAGATAGATAGATAGATAGATAGATAGATAGATAGATAGCAGTGGCATAAATTCATCCCAGACGCCCGGAGGCAAGTTATAATTTGGTGCCCCCCCCCCCATCACAGCCGCTGACACTGTAATGTAGCAATTTGCATGCAGACAGGCTATAGATAGACGAAGGCAGCAGCTGATGATCTGACACTGAGCTCTCCACTAGTGTATGGTGGCTTCTCAGGTGCCGGGAAGGGGTGCCATGTATTGGGCGGCCGTGACGGTACACTCTGGGTACTTAGTTACAGCCCTAAGTGGGGTGAATATGTTGTGGACAATGGAGGAGGTGCCCCTTCTGGCGGCAGGCGCCTCCATTGTCTCCCATAGTTCTGCCCCTGATAAATAGATAGATAGATAGATAGTAAGATCTACTTGTTGATAAAAACACACTGATGCTACTTAGAAAATGCATGTAGCCATAGGGATCATTGTGCCTTACACCCAATGCAGGGAAATTATACTAATCATCCCATTTTAATGTATACATTTCTGTTTTTTTTTTTATAACATCTTCATAATACAAATCTTACATAGAAAATGCATTTTTAGATTGACTAAAAGTCTAGCATCAATCATTCTGCCCATAGGAAACACAAGCCTTTTATCCCCTAAGCTCCAACCCAGCTCTGTCCTGATAGCCAGGTGTCAAGCCTATGTCTTCCTCTCATGTCAAACACATGTCATCCTGCTCTGAGACTGTCACCACCCACTTGGCCTAGATAAAGCTAACATGTAGTGCTGCCACATCACATGTACAACCCCTGAGACTGCTAAACACATGGTAAGTTACTCACTTTGCTACAATATACACTCAGTTGCCATTTTATGCATTTAGTACTATATATTCACATATGGGGTTTTGAGATTTGATTCAGGAACTGTGGACTGGACTGAAAGGTGGTAGCAGAATAGTGGTGGTTGATTCAGATGTTCTACTCATGGGTGAGACCCATGTGGTAAATGCTTGGTGCCTTCAGAGAGATCAGTGACACTTGGAAGGCTCAGAGTTTGTCCCTGGAACCAATTGAGTGGAACTCAACCCCATACCCTGAATACAGGGTTAAGAGGCCAGAACCAGTGTTTGAGAACTCAGTAAACAGAGCAGTGAAATATACAGGTAATCTGTAGCCTGTCTGGAATTAGAAGCTGCAAACCAATTACCAGAGCTGGGTCACTGGAGTCAAAACCATCAAAGAGGAAACTAGATCCAGTGCACAGCAACTGGGGTGAACGCTGGAGCAGAGACTCAGCACAAACCCCAACACTGTAAGAGAGGAACCTTAGGGCAACAACAACCAACATTAGTGGTACCAATGGTAAAGTGAGTAGAGAGCCGCAGACTAGGTCCAGAACTGTGATGCTGAGAATAAGCAATATGATTGCAGAGCAGAAAGGTAATCTGAAATACAGTGAAAGTATATTCCACCTGAACTCACAATGAGCAGGAGAGTTGTACTCAGGGGACTTACTTGTAGACAGGATCACTGTAGGCAAAAGACATGGCACCTAGAAGCACTAGGAAAGACTTAATGATCCCCAGGAGACTTCACACTACTATGCAGTTTGGAAACAAGGCTAAGTCACAGGCTTGGACCTTACTGGAACCGCATAGGAACTGGTGGTAGCAGACATGGAGCCAAATTGGATTCGGAGGTAGCAAACGTAGAACCGGATTAGACCTAGAGACTGGAACTGGAATGGAACTGGTGACTTTAACTGGACTGGGACTGGAGACTTGAATCAGACTTGGACTGGAGGTATCAGTCGCTGAGCCAGAGTAGAACCAGAGGTTAGTACTGGAATGGGACTGGAGAGAACAGCAGTTTACTAGAGTGGAACTGTAGGCTTGAACCAAAATGAGACCTGGGCTTGGGTTGGCAAGGTGCAAACTGGATGCAGGATACAACACAATGCTGCAGAGTGGATGGAGCAGATTCAAAGGCAGCAGCGTGCAGGAATCCAGTAGTCAGCAAAATAGGTTCAAGCAGGATCTGAGGTAGTACTTACTCACTGGTGAGTGAGATCACAAGGAAATAAAGAACCACATTGTTACAACAATGTGCTAGTGGCAGGTGCAGGCTTAAATAGGGTGCTCTTGCTAAGGAAAGGAGGAGGCGATCATGTGAGTGCAGGAGACAGGTAGAGACTGGATACTAGTGCTCACCTAAGCAGAGCCAACATGGCTACGCCCATGACCCTTAGGAATGAAGTGATAGCACTCTGGTACAGAGTGACCCACCTTATTAAAGTATCGCCAGACAGGGTAAGCATGTCTTAGTCCCAGTTATGTGAATCTATCTATCTATTGATCTATCTATCTATCTATCTATCTATCTATCTATCTATCTATCTATCTATCTATCTATCTATCTATCTATCTATGAAGTAAAATAGAATAAAAACTGGTAAAAAATCACCTTCATAAGTCTCTGAACTGATTCTAAGTGGGACCCAAATGGCTGTATATGCGGGAAGCCATGAAAGACAGATTTATTATAATTGACTATAATTTGCTAATGCGAGTTTTGATAGGGACAATTTGAGGATCCATATGGCTTCAAGTGGAAACCGCTCCTCCCGCTGTTTTTTCCATCCACAGCTACAACTATCATTAGTATCTGGCACCAGCCCCATGCTAGGTGCAATAGATTTGCCTGAAACAGGCTTCCCTTCTCTATTCACACAACTTCCACAAGACAGAACAGCTCTGTGCAATTGCATTGTTGCCACCTAGTTTCTGCCCCGAAATGCCCATCTCACTGAAGGATAGATCCAGTGCAAAACCGCCGGTCTCAGAGTTGGATGAAGATATGTAAAAATGCATAAATTTGCAGCTGCGCATGCGCTGTATAGTAAAACTCCCTGTTTGTGTCCATTTAAAGAAATCCATCCAACTCAGCCCCTCTGTATGTCTCTACAGTATATCTAAGGGCTTCCACAGGTATGGGATTTATAAAATTACACTGCTTTAATAAAGTTTGGGGGTTTGTAATCGAGTAATGAACAGAAGTTGAGACACCTGTAAGAATAGTCAGCATCAACTGTCAAGGCTTCATTTATTTTCATGGCTGCAGAGGCTTCAATACGCCATGAGGCACGAGACACCTGGCGTGACTGAGCTGCACCGAGCTGTGTAATGCAGTGTTTTTTTCTCTAAGTATTGCATCTTATTCGCATTACAGACACAGGGCCTGATTCAGACCCGGACGCAAAACTGTGTTCGCCCGCAGTAGGTACGACAGTAAATATGTAAAACCAAGCGCTCGCACGTGGTCGCTCGTAGCGACTCTTCCGCCCCATATTTTCCCAACCCCTCCTCTAGCTAACGAGCGTCCGAAATAGTGAGTGCTCTACTCGTCTTTTGTTGATGTGTGCGCTCGCACAAGTAATTTCCGGAAGTAGGCCTGTCATTTGTCGATTGCCTTGTTTCTCGTTCTGCAAACTTCCGTGAATCGATTGGTGCCAATCATTACATTAATTTACTTAATTGTTGATCGAATGTTTTCAATCTTGTTTTTTTTTTGAATGCCAATAAACTTTATTGTTTGTTTTGTGTTCCATTTGTTCCGTAGATTCCGTCTGGTTTTAAGGACAAACTTGTTGTTTATTTTAATTCCAAAGACTGTTTATTTGGTTTTAATGATTGGTTTTTTTTTTATAATAATGAAAATCTGTAAATTTGTATTTTCGGAATGTTGCTAACACACCTAAATGCATAAAGCCAATCATAAGTCCCAATATATTTTTATGGGTTGTTCACATGATTCACACATTAACCAATAGAATTGTTCATGTTATTTATGAAAGTACATTAGCCAATCAAATTTTTTGGGTCCCTGTAATCAAACTGATGTGTGTAAAAAAAAAATCATTGCCATCATGAGAGCAAGTGCTTTTACACGGCGTGAGCTGCTGGTGCTCACAGAAATTGTCGACCACCATATAACAGATAGGCCACCCCTGTCACCAACATCATGAAGCGACGGGTGTACGCGGAGGTGTGGTGGCGGCTGCGTACAGTGGGCTTTCGCCAGACCATCGGCCAATTAGAACGGCATTGGTCGGATTTGCGCCGCAGGTCACCACACCTGCTAGAAAATCTTTGGATGCAGATCCGTCGGTGTAAGTGGATATTTGAATGCTTTAATGTTTATGTCAATCTTATTTGCATTTTGTACTTTGCTAATGTAAATTTGCATTAATGCGTGTGCATGTGTGCAGTATGGGTTTTTTTTTTGCTAAATGAAACCTTGTTTATTTTGTAAATTTGTAGGTTCTTAGGTTTTTTAAAATTATTTTTTAAATTTAAAATGTTTTTTGTAATACATAATTGGTAATATTCCAAACTATACATCATTTAGGTCAGGAGCAGATACTGAGACGTCGCCGGAGGCCTGCCCGACCCCTCTCCCCAACTCCCAACGTGTCCTCCCCTGCCCAATCCTCCCAAATTTCTCAACCCTCCCCTGACCTGGCCATCCCTATTTCCAATACCTCTCCTGGACCCCAATCCCAAATTACCCCTCCCTCCCCTGTCCTACCCATCCACATTTCAATACCCTCCCCTGATCCACCTACTCAATATTCCACTCTCTCCCCTTTATCACCATCCAAAATGACCCCTCCTTCGTCTACCCTACATTGGCCGACATCTTCAGAGGAGGAGGATCTGGGCCACTCTGTCCCTGTTCCTGAAGCTGCAGGTAATTTGTTTTACTTTTGTGCAAGTAATTACTGTAAATGTGCCCTATATGCATACACTGTGGTATCCTGGAATCCAATCTAACGGCATTACAATTTTTTTTAATTATAGGTTTTTGTTGTTAAAAATTGATCACATGGAGGCACTTTTTTTTTTAATTGATACATTTTTGGACCCTTTTTTACATTAAAATGTCTCCCATTTGTTTTCCTTTTTTTGGGGGGTGTACAACAAAATGTCTTTGTAGTTTAAATCTTTTTAATTGTTTTAAAATTGATCTTTAAAAGTTACAAAATTTTCATAGCACATATGCCACAGGCCAAGACACAACTCTTGTGGCTTTTTATAATTTGTTATATTAAAAAAAATACAACTTGTGTAAGGATTAGTTCAGATGCAAAAGTGATTTTTCAACCCACTCTTCTCATGTTTTTGGTTCCTAATTTAATTTTTTGAATTATTTTAAATAGTTGTTTGGTTTTTTTGGCAATTGGCCATTTTGGAGATTTCATTTAACAACTATGTTTGCAAATAAAAAATTGCATGGTATGTTAACTAATTCTCTTTGTTAATCATCCTGTCCTTTTTTATAAAATAAATATTTTATTTTATATTAATACACACATTTCTCTTTCAACAGAGCCAAGGATGCGGGATCACCAAATTTTGTCAGAGTTGAACAATATGCGGGGTCATTTGGTCGGAATGCTGGTGTCTCTGGACCATTTGGTGTCCTTAATGCACCATTCCTAATGTTTTATGTTTATTTTATGTTTATATTATTAAAAATTTTGGAATTCTAAAAATCTCATTTATTGCCTCAAACACTATATACCAAGGCCAATCAATTTGTTTGTATGTGGTAAATGGGTTTTTGTTCAAAATGAAAACTAATTTTTATGATAATTCAAACAATGTTCCTCAGATAAAATGTAAATATTTTTTAGGGCAAAGAAAATGTTTTTTTTTATGCGAAATGACATAACATACAATCTGAGTGTTTTTATGAAAAATGTAGACATTAATAAAACAAAAAAAGGTGAAAATTGTCATTAACTCCATAATGGTTCGCTATAATACCCTTATGTAGTTAATGCATTCTTTTTTATTTTAAAAATTAAAAAAAGTGTAAATCGAACAGAAAACATGTTGAGAAAGCTATGAAAACATGTTTGTAAATTTTGGATCTCCATTTTTTTGCACAAAAAATTACCTACACTTTATACTTGGAAACAAATGTCAAAGGTACTGTCAATTTTTTAAATCCTTTTGTTTTTTTAATTTTTTTTAAAAAAAGCATACTTTTTTAATTGCAAAAAATTTAATCCACACAAAACAATAATACATGAGAAATACACACAAATCGAAAAATAAAAAATTCAAGAACTGGCTGTAGATGTCGCATGCCAACATGTTGTCCAAAATCAGGCAAAAGACACATTTGTCCAGGTGTTAAGTTCATTTTTGGATCATTATTGTCACAGTCGTTAAATTTCAGGGCGTAAGTAGGTTGTTGTTTTGTTTTGGAAAAAACAAGAAAAGAAGCATTTAAAAAATCAAAACATAGGATAGTTAACACACATGATTTACCTTCTTCCAAATTTTTATATAAGTTAAAAATTTTAAAATAAATTACCTGAAAAAATGAAAAACTATGTCATCGCATATGCCCCCCCAGACACTCTCCTATGACCAACCTCAGGGGGGCCATCCTCCGGCAAGGCATCCTCTGGCTGCATTGGGACACCACTCCTTATGGCGATGTTATGCAAAATCCCACACAGGACCACAATTTTGGAAACCATAGCTGGCAAATACATTAGGTCGCCACGAGAGCGGTGGAGGCATCTAAATCGGCCTTTTAAAAGGCCGATACAGCGCTCCACCACCTGCCTGGTGGCAGTAAGTGCGGAATTAAATTGACTTTGTGGCCCTGGTGTAGGGACCAAATAAGGAGTGAGCAGCCAGGGCGTGCAAGGGTAACCACTGTCTCCTGCAAAATAAAAAAATTCGAAATTATTTAAAAACAAAAAAAAAACATTGTAACGTCAAGCCATTAAGGGTCCCACTTACCCAGAAGCCATGCATCACCAGCTTGTAGGTTGTTTAATTTATGCCAAAGCTCTGATTGCCAGATGAGAAAAGAATCATGTGCACTTCCTGGGAACTTTGCATTCATCGACAGGATCTGGAGGGAGGCATCACATACCACCATTACATTCATGGAATGAAAATGTTTACGGTTCCTAAATATAGCTTCCAGCACTGCTGGAGGCTGAAGTGGTATGTGAGTGCCATCCACAACCCCTATGATGTGTGGGAAGCCAGCAATTTCATAAAGTTTTGCTTCACCACAGCAAGGGAACCCATATCCAATGGCATATTAATAAAATGATGGAGGTGCTGAAATAACGCATCCATCACGCCCCTCAGGATCCTGGAAAAGGAGGACAGTGAAATTCCAGCCACTATTCCAACTGTTGTCTGGAAGGATCCTGAGGCGCAAAAATGTAACACCGGCATAAACTGCATTAGTGGTGGTTTTGCTGTTGGATTTGTAAATTGCCTTTCAAGATCACTCTCTATTAATGAAAGAGTGTCTAGGATAATTTTTGGCGGTAGGCAGTAATGCCTTAACACCTCATCATCAGGCATTCCAAAAAGGGTGACACATGTTCGAAATATCTGGGGCCTTGCACACCTACGAGGCCTACACCTAGGAGGATGTCCAGGTTGGTCGGGGTCTGGGACCATCGCCACTATGAGATGCCCAACATCAATCTGAAATGTTATTCAGATTTTTAATGGATTAGATATTTGAGATTTGAAAAATATACTTATCTTAATTAATAAAAGGCAGATTCTTACAGGGTTGGGTAGGGACATCTTTTCGACAACCTACAGTTTTTAGATGTAAAAAAAAAACAGTTAAAAAAAATAAAAAAAGTAACAAGGCAGGCTAAGCACACAAGAACACCACTGCATGCAATACACATGTTTTTATTTTCTTGGAGTTTAAATTATTCTAATGTATGCCTAATGGACAGACATGAGATCACATTTATACTTTTATACCACATTTATACTTTTCACATTTTAATATGCTTAAATGACAGACATGAGATCGCCCAACAGTACGCCACATTTATACTTTTCGCATTTTAATACGCATAAATGACAGACATGAGATCGACCAACAGTATGCCACATTTATACTTTTTGCATTTTAATATGCATAAATGACAGACATGAGATCGACCAACAGTACGCCACATTTATACTTTTCGCATTTTAATATGCATAAATGACAGACATGAGATCGACCAACAGTACGCCACATTTATACTTTTCGCATTTTAATACGCATAAATGACAGACATGAGATCGACCAACAGTTCGCCGCATTTATACTTTTCGCATTTTAATACGCATAAATGACAGACATGAGATCGACCAACAGTATGCCGCATTTATACTTTTCGCATTTTAATATGCATAAATGACAGACATGAGATAAACCAACGGTACGCCGCATTTATACTTTTCGCATTTTAATGCGCATAAATGACAGACATGAGATCGACAAACAGTACGCCGCATTTATACTTTTCGCATTTTAATATGCATAAATGACAGACATGAGATCAACCAACAGTACGCCACATTTATACTTTTCGCATTTTAATATGCATAAATGACAGACATGAGATCGACCAACAGTACGCCACATTTATACTTTTCGCATTTTAATACGCATAAATGACAGACATGAGATCGACCAACAGTTCGCCGCATTTATACTTTTCGCATTTTAATACGCATAAATGACAGACATGAGATCGACCAACAGTACGCCGCATTTATACTTTTCGCATTTTAATATGCATAAATGACAGACATGAGATCAACCAACGGTACGCCGCATTTATACTTTTCGCATTTTAATGCGCATAAATGACAGACATGAGATCGACAAACAGTACGCCACATTTATACTTTTCGCATTTTAATACGCATAAATGACAGACATGAGATCGACCAACAGTACGCCGCATTTATACTTTTCGCATTTTAATATGCATAAATGACAGACATGAGATCAACCAATAGTACGCCGCATTTATACTTTTCGCATTTAATACACATAAATGACAGACATGAGATCACAAAATATACGCAAAAAATTATGATAATTTTTTTATAACAAATGTCCCAAACCGTCGGATTTTGAGCTTAACATATCTGCACAGGCTGATCACAAACAAAATATATTATAATGTTCCCAAAAAAACAAAAACTTTACAAACAAAAAAATATGTACTTGCCACACCCAGACGAAAACACACAAACAAAAGGGGATCCAAAAACGAAAAGAAGAAATGCAACACACTAAATGTAAAGAAAGTAAAAACATGTATTATTAATTATGCATTCACAATTTTAAAATATTAAAAGATATTTAAAAAAAAAAAAAATACCTTCAAAATAAGAGATTAGTTTTGAGCACAAAACCAGCAAAATGAAACAACCAAACGAACAACTCCAAACAATACACTACGACCGACAATCCAACTACTACTACAACCACGACCACGATTGCCAAACTCGACTCCAAAATACAACCCACACCTAAATGAGGAAACCAAAAACCCTTAAATAGGCTATTTTCCCGCACAAATCAATGACGCACAATAGCCGCGCACAAAGTATGATGAGGCCGCATAATGCACACGTATCTATAAATACGTCACGAAAGTCCAAATTTGGTCTGCTTAATTCTGGTGTGCAAACATATCTACTGAACAGCAGCAAAGCCAAAATCCTGTACCACAAATAAGTACACAGAAATGTAAAAACAAAGTTTAAACTACCTATTTTAAAACTTTAAACAATATTTATAATTTAATTGAAAGGTGCTGAGGCTGAAAATGAGGAGGCTGCAGGGCCAAGTAGCCAGGGCCGGGCCAAAAGAAAGAGGCAGCCACAATTCACAAGAAAGGAGATGGAGGTTTTGGTGCAAAAGTGCCAGGATAATTTAACACAGGCACCACGAAATATCGGTGCAACACAGAGATGGAAACTATGGGAGGCCAGTGCTGTCAATGGTGTGGGAAATTTTGTCCAATCCACAAAAGAGGTCAAGAGGCGGTACGTAAATGAAGTAACCTATTTCAAATGTACATTGAAACTGAAAAAATTATTATAATTTTCAATTTTTAATCAACAGATGGAGCGACTTCAAATACCGTCTGAAACAAAAACTGGCCGATAGGGCTAGGCATGCAGGGGGGACAGGTGCACAGGGCCCAACCCCTGTGTCAGATTTGGAGGAGCCAACATGGACACAGAAATGCCTGACTTTGCGGCTCCACATGTTGCCGCAGTTAATTTTGTAAAAAAAATAAAAAAAATAAAAAAAAAAATAAAAAAAAAATAATAATAATTTTCTTACAGGCACAGAAGAGGATCAGTCTGCTACAGAGGTGAGCTTTGGCTGCAGCAGATCTGCTGGCTCCGCAGGGGAGGAATCAGGATAGCCTCCTGGGGACCCTGTGGCGGCCAGCCCAGGGCATACCCCCTCGCAGGCAGTGGCCATCCTCACAGATCTCAATAATAAAATGGATAAGAGCACCGAGATTCTGATGAGGATGGACGCCAATCTGCTACGGGTGGCGGACGCCCTGGAGGAAAATGCTGCGGCCAATGTGAGAATAGCAAGTGCCCTGGAGCTGCTTTGTCCGCCAGTGCATGTTGGAGCCACCCTCCCTTCCTGTCTGACCATCAGGGCAATCCACCTCTGGCACAACATCAGCCATCCTTCCAAATGTGCCTAGCCCTATGCCTAGGCCAGAGGATTCTACATCTGCCTCTGGCCACGCCAGCCACCGGAGTACACGGACAAAAACTTCCGCACAACAACAAAAGCAGGCCAAACGCCACAAAAGGCGTTGACAGCACTTGCTACATTTCCCAAAATCCATCTCTGTGTTTGCCCCATATTTGTGCATCCCAAACACATCCATCTCGTTTCTTGTGAATTGTTTTTTTTTTTTATTCTTATTTATTATGCCTCTATTTTTTTTATACTTTGAAAAAACAAAAAACTAAAATTTTTTAAAAAACAACAAACAATATGGTTTATATATACTTTATTATATTTGTAATAAAAAAAACATGTACAAAAAATGTGTATGAAACTTCATTGACAACTGGGTAAAAGTTACTCTATCTAACATACTTATAAATATTACAAAGGTGAACAAAAAATAAAATAAGAACGTAAGGTAACAGGTAAGTTAAAAATAACACAAGCTAAGCAATTAGTAGGTGATTGGATTTGTGTTTATGAGCCAAAAAAAAAAAATTGGTGCAGTGCTTTAAAGTTAATTGGCAAAAAAAAATGCGATCGGAAGGTAACAAATATAACAGGCACATTGCAAATCACAGTATAACAAGTGAACCATTTATTAGGTGATTGGTGTAGTGCTTTAAAATTAATTGGCAAAACAACATGCGATCGGAAGGTAACAAATATAACAGGCACATTGCAAATCACAGTATAACAAGTGTTCCAAATATTAGGTGATTGGTGTTGTGGCTTTGTTTAAAAAAAACAAAACATCGATTTGCTTAGGTAGCTACGAAGACACTATCGTCTTTGCGAGATCCAATACCCTACCACAAGCTGAACGAGCAGTCAGAATGGAAACACACAGAATGGATCACACAGTGACGTATCACTACTTCCGCTCAAATTTTCCGCTCGCAGCCAAAAAAAATGTACGCCCAAAAAACGGCTTGTCACGCCTGCGTTTTCACATCTCCACCCTCTTCACCACCCATAAACGGACCATTCTGTCAATCAAATTATATAGGTCACTTCCTGCTCGCTGTGTATACGAACGACAGAAAAATGACAGCAGAGATACGGCCGCACATGCGCAGTGATACACGGCGCATGCGTGGTTGGAAACAATCGAAAGCGTACGAGCGAACAGCCGCTTGCATCCGGGTCTGAATCAGGCCCACAGCCTGCACTCATATAATTTGTATACTTACCTCTCCGGATTCCCATGTCAGCCAGTTCTTCTGACTTTAACACCGGGAAAATGTTTCAACGTCCATTTTCCAGTGATCTGCACATGTGCAGTAGTGATGTCCCCAGGAACAAGCTGCGGGCGCCATGTTCCCAGAGACCTGTGCAAGCGCAGTAGACTCTGGCACAAAGCTAGAGACTACTGCACTGCCGTAGAGGAGAGGGCCCGCACAGGAATTAGTTTTATACACAGACAATGGGCCTGATTCAGCAAAGATCGCTTTCTGCTTATATGCACGCAATGCAGTTTCTCATATCAGCGGGGATATGCAAATGTTTGCATTCACATTGCAATCTCAGCCTAACATGTGGACGCCCACTTCCCCTTACTCACATCCGTACACTTGGGCAACATAGCGAAACAATCGGTAATATCGAGTAACATCGGATCCATACGCACAGTTAAGGCAGGTCAGACCTCACTCAGGAATTGCTAACTTCAGTACACGTTATGAGGCCTCAGGCTGCGTATGGTATTGCAATGACTAATTTATGCACGCCCCTGCAACACCGTCCCAACGCACTGACACGCCTGCGTTCGCCCGACCACCCCCCCATCACCATCCACAAACGACACTTCCTGTCAGCCACTCTGCCATGGGTCTGCGTACACACTGCGCTCTCATTCCCGATAGCAGTGGCTAGTTCGCGCATTCACACTGAAATGCATACACATGCACAGATCATGAAAATCGTCCGACTGCGTGTGTCTTGCGATCCTTGCTGAATCAGGCCCAATGTCACAGATGAATCACAACAGAACTTGGCATGAAAAAATGCCACGGCCACTACATATAGCACTTTGTATACAAAATCAGACTCATTCGAACACAGATGTACAAATGTTGCACATCAATTTGACCAGTGCAATCTAGCTAAGTAGGATTTTTTTGCTTCCAAGTGTTTAATTTGTGCGAATAAAGCTGCATACACACACAACGATTTTGTTACCAACGATTTTATGAACGATTTTCTGTCAGATTATCTGTCAGATTTTTTAAAGTGTAATGAACGATTTTTTGAACTACAAAGATTTTTGTAACTTCCCTTAATGAAAATCGTTCAGTTGGTCAGTCAGAATGAACTACAAACTACAAACGACAAATGGGAACGCGCATGAACAATAATCGTTCATCGTTATAATTGAGAAACTGAACGATTTTTTCAACGATTGAACGATAACGAAGTCGTATGCACCTTTGGACACACATTTAAATCAATTAATACACTTGGTGCAGTGAAGTCGCAGTGGACCAGGCGTGCCGAGAGGGGATGTTTTGCGTGACTGCAGCTGCAGTGTATGAGCGCATGTCTGTAACAGTTTTTCGCTTACCATTTTTTTCTACCTCCGGGCATTAGACTGCTTCTAGATATGTTTAGTTTATTTCTGCAATAATTGTGAATTATGATTTTACTACTTTTAGAACATATAAGCTTTCATTTCTTCAAAGTTTTATGATACCAATTTTCTTTTATTGTGACCTTTAAGGGATATACTTACACTTAAAAAAAAACCTGAAGCAGCTTTAGAATCCATATTTTCTATTGCCATTTGCTAAGGTTAAATTTAATTGAGAGTATGACATTGTACGTGGAGAAGAAACATGGAGTATATTGAACGGTAAAACTTCCAACCTTTTTTTCCTTGTCAAATGAGACCTATAATATTTGCCATAATCAAGCACCCTGGCAAATATATACTGTATACCGTAGATATATTAACTTTTCACTTTAAGAAAAATCTAATAGAACCCTCACATTTAAAATCCATTTCATATAAATGTCATCTATTAATAGTCTAACCCTCGAACAAGGCAACGTTTACTACTGAAGTCACAGGTGTTGAATTAATTCATATATTGATAAGAAGGGTGTCATTAATTCATAACAAGATTAATTACAGTGAATCTGTAAATTAAGGGGCTGCCATAATGTTGTCTGTCAAAGTTGAGACTGCAGATAAGAACGTTACACCCTATGCTGCTGGCAATTGATTCTGGTCTTCACCAAAGACCACCGCAAGGTAATGAACTTCGCCGTGAGACACCCACAGGCTAAACTGACCAAAGTATAAGTAGCACAGGGGTGGTTTAAGAAAGAAGGGGGCCCATGTGCAGTCCCCCTGTGGGCCAACTCCTCTCTCTCTGGAGCATGGCCTGAATAGACTCTGGTACCATGCCAAAGTCTACTGTGTATGCATTGATCTCTGGGAAAATTGTACTGGTGCCATTTGTTTGGTGACTTCAGTACTGCGCATGCACTATGGGAAAATATTTCCACTGATTTCTGCGCCGTAAACTGAGTTCTATGCACAGTGATGTGCACTGAGCGCACTTTGGAACCTGGAGCCTGCTTATGATAACAAGTGTGAACCCAGCATGGTGAGAGCAGTGATCATTAGTCAATACCATTGAGGATGATATGTTGGAGTACCCCTAATTATGGATGGCCTATAGCTATCCTCAACCCAGGTCTCAATGGTTAAAGCAGATCTAATTTCTTGAGTGAGTACAGCAGTGGGTCAAACCTAGGATCTTTCTGCATCACAGCTCTTCCAGGCAAACAAATAAAATAGTCTTCAAAAGGAAAGTTTTGAATCTGTGTGAAAATGTGTTTTACTTCAAACTATTTTGAGAGTCAATTAGAAGCAGTTTAGGTGGTGAGAAAAGATAATCCTATATTCCCATTGTCTTCGGAAAACCTTGTGAATGCATACAGTATGGGATAAGTTCAACTGGATTGAAACACGTTTAGGGGCAAGTTTAAGTAAGAGAAGGTACACAAATCCTAATGTCTTCAGTGTAGAGAAGAGGTACAGGGGGTTGATATTTTTAAGCATATGTTTTGTGAAGAAGAAAAGCATTCAGGAGAGCAGAGAGTTTAGTACCTGATAATTTGGATATCAGAAATGGTAGTACGAAGAGAAACCCTCAGAGAAAGTGGAGATAAAAAGCTCTTGATGGGGATGTGAAACTCAGCCGAAGTATACATGTTGAGTCTTCCATATCCAAAATGCTTGGGACCAGGGATATTTTGGATATCGGAATATTCCGTATTTTATAATATTTGCAAACCATAATGAAATATATAGGGAATGGGACCCAAATCTAAACATGGAATGCATTTATGTTTTATATACACCTTATACACACAGCCTGCAGGTAATTGTAGATAATAAAAATGAATTTAATTAGAGATGCAAATAAATGAAAAAGGGCTAAGGGATATATCAAACATATGAATCGGCATACACATTAACATAAAAATAAAAAATAATAAAACTTAAATAAACAACAATAATAATGAACCATAGTAGGAAATTAAAATAGAAATATATATACACATACATGTACCACAGCCCTGGTGGCGTGCTGATGTGTTCTGTGATAAGTATCACAGTATTTTAGTAAACCATCGGCTGGAAAAGGAGCACAAAGGCATTTAATACTGTATACCATCATCTGCAAACAGTTTATGCAAACATTTTATTGGGTGAACCAATAATTATGGGAATACAGACCATCATGCCACTTTTTCTAGTAAATTTATAGGTTAAATGCTCACAAAAGCGTACCCCCCAATTCTCCGGTTTTCATGGTACAAAAATGTATTTCACAATGTAAAAGGAGAGTGCTACTACAGTACTTTATGGAAAGAACTTTGGCTGGTTGAAGATGTGGTTAAGTGGATAGAAGGCCATATCTAGCTTGATGAGGGTGGGATGGTATCACGCGGGTACGGAATGCCTGAAACACCCATATTTTTACAATTTGAAATACAAAAATAAACAAATACTACTGCGTGTTGTATGGATGGTATAATGTAAAGACAAGGGATGGGTTTAATAATAAATAATAACTTGGTTAGAAAAAACTTAAATTGTAATGAAACATATGGCACAGAAATTTTAATGTTATAGAAAATGCAATAGTTTGTGCCCAAATCAAATAATTAAGTATTTTCATAGCATGAGGTATCTAAACGTGTAGAAAGAAAATCTTTATTTGAATGAAATAAACCAACATACAAAAACAATCCATAAAGTAATACATATTCATAGCTTCTGAAGCATACTTGTCAATCTTTCCTTTTATTATTTTATATTATGCTACAAAATAAACTCTGAGTATTTCAATGTCATTAGGTCAATGCCAGCAAAGATGCTGGAGAACAAAGAAAAATGAGGATAATGGTTCCCCTCTGAATGCCTAGTAGTGGAAAGTTACTTGAAAATGTATTATTTCTTCTCAGTGTAGTTCCCTGTTTAGTGAATAGAGCCTGTAATCCACTCGCTTGTTTGCTAGTCATTCCATTAGGACATCCAACGTTTTATTCTCTGTTAGGAAAAAAAAACCTTTATATTCAAAGAATGCTCTAAATTACATTCCTTCTTTTTTGAAAAAAATGCCAGATTTGAACATAATAGCAAGAGATGTATTCCAGTGTGATTAACATCATTCAGCTTGTATATGCCTTGTGAAAAGGAGAAACAGACCATACAAATTGCCAAAAAGCCATTTTGAAGAAGTTTAGTTTTAAAGCTATATTAGGCTAAAAAAATATAATTCTATATACTCGTCTGCTTGCTCTGCTTTGCTCGTTCCAAGAATCTGAGAAGCAGCAAATTGTGGGTAATAAAGTTTATACATAATTACTTGATACGATTGACTGAAATGGCAGTTTCTTTCTTGGTTCTAGATCTAACTGGAAAAAAGTGATATTGGTCTCTAACAGCATATAATAGGCTAAAATAAACACGTTGCTTTGTTTAAAAAAACAAAACAAAGAACTGTTTAATTAGAAAGTCCGAGTGCAAAACATGTAAAAATAAATTGAGGCAATATAGTTAACACCAGTCAAATAAACAAATTAAATTATAGCCAACTGAAATATCTAATACCAGTTGCATTTGAATACATTTTATTTAGTTCAAAATACACCTTAAATCAGGGGTTCCCAACCACGGTCCTCAAGACACACTAACAGTCCAGGTTTTAGGGATAGCCATACTTGAGCACAGGTGACTTAATTAGTGCATGAGTTATTTTGATTTAACCATCTGTGCACAATCATGTATATCACTAAAACCAGGACTGTTAGTGTGCCTTGAGGACCGAGGTTGGGAATCACTGCCTTAAATCATACTTGCCTACCCTTCCGAAATGGCCGGGAGGCTCCAGAAAAATCGTGTGGTGCTCCCAGCCGAGTCTCCCAGGCTGCCGCCTATCCCTGGACCCCCCACTCCCTCGCAACAGGGTGCAGATTATGTGATTCACACTGAATCACGTCATCATGCCCCACCCCTGCTGCTAATCTCTGCAGGGCCACGATTATGTGAATGCACTGTCATGCCATCACTCTGCCCCCAATTCTACATCATATCCCCTGCCATGTCACACCCCTCTGCTATGCCGACCTGGCTGCCCACTCCCCGAGGAGGCAGCCAGAATATTGGCAAGTATACCTTAAATGTAAGTTTGTGGAGAAACAATGGTACATTTAGTATGGGAATAGCAAGCATGAAATATTTGTGCATCTGAAATGAAGATTCTGTTCGGAGTCCTATTAAAAAAAATATGTAAATGATAATCTCTGTTTTGCAGCTGCTTATTATTGCACAGTAGCACAATAGACATGAATCAGGAACATATAAGGTAGACAAAATAAATATAAATACAGGCTAGGGATGGCACATGAGAGAGCTTACATTCTAATTAGATGGTACAGGTTAAACGAGAGGAACAAGTGTAGATCATACTGGAGATTGGGACAGGTGTGAGTGTGTCCCACCGTCACCACCCCCTTCCCGCCCAAAAACAGCAGTATGGGTCCTGCGCCAGTGCAAAGTGGCTACAATTGGAGATATGCGCTATTAGGTTAGCACACATCTTTACATTAGCCCCAATATGCGGACTGATTTAGCTCACCAATACTGTATCATTTCTTTCAAGCCATCTATTCATCCAGGCAGCGGTAAATTTGAAAACGGCAGTTCAAGTGGGCGTAGCAGTCTAGTGAAGACGAGGTAAGCGGCGCCCACATATTTAACAAGTAGCAGAAGAGAAAAATAAACTTTTTAAAATAAGTGTAATTTTAGTTAAAAAAACACCTAAGACCTAAGGTGTATAATTTATATGTCTTCTAAATTTTAAATATTCTGCACCTGAAAGGGTATTTTTAAGGGCGACTACCTGAAAATACCCTTTAAGGTGCAGAATATGTGAAACTCAAATAATAAGTAACTTATATTATGTAAATATTTTCCGCCCTCCTGTGACCCCTGCGCTACTCTGAACATTCATGTGGGTCCTGTGCATGTTTCAGCTTGATTGCACTTTCTCTGTGATGCTAATAGATGACAGAAATTGGCAGAACTAACTCTATTACAGATGTGCGATGGATATAGGCTTCCCAACACCTCTGCTCTCTATAGCTGCTGCACCCCTTGCAATGGCGGTAATCCTGCCACTGGGTATTTTGTCGGTTCTAATCCTGACAGCGGCAGCCCGACAGAAGAGGAAATCCCGATCGTCAAAGGTAAGTATTGACTAACCTAATTTTTCCCCTAACCCTCCCTTAGGGGTGCCTAACCCTAACCTCCCCCCAAGAGCCTAACCCTAATCCCCCCTCTAAGTGCCTAAACCCAACCCCCCCTTCCCTGCTGCCTAAACCTAAGTCTCCCGGGGGGTACCTAACCCTAACCCCCCCTTCTCCTAGCCTAAATCTAACCCTCCCTGGGGGGGTGCCTAACTCTAAGTCCCCCTGGGAGCCCCTAAACTAACCCCCCCCCCGCGGCTGTCCGCACCCGGCTTACCTTCGATCGGGAAGCCGGGCGTCGGTCTCCCAACGTAGGTAAAATGACAGACGTCGGGATCTCGATGCCTGTCATTTAGCCCTTGCCGGGATTAGACAGTCGGGAAGCCGGCGGTCGGGATTTCATTCGTCAGCTTTCCGACTGCTTCCCATTTTGTCATCATAAAAAATAAAAACAATATATTTATAATAAAAGTAATATATAAAATTACTAGTCATGAACTTACCCAAATCAAAGTTAAGGTCAACATTTGTCATGTCAATGTGCAACAGGTTGACAACAGAATGTCAACATGGTTGAAATGTCAAAAATGCAGCATGCTGATATTCATTATGTCTAGTCTGATTATATGTCAACATAATAGAATGTTGACCTAATGTGCCTTGTTGTGCAGCGATCACTTACCTACATAGTCATGGTAGTCGCATGAGGAGCAGTTCAAACATCTGTGGAACGGCATTCCAGTGAGTATTCTTCCCCCTATCCCTAACCCTAATCATTAACTCTCCACCTAGTGCCTTACTTTACCCCCTCCCGTGCAGCTTAACCCAACCTCCCTGCAGCCTAACTCTATACGACCCCTCCCGGTGGTGCCTATCTCTTACCACCGTCATTCTGACAATGTCGCCATTTCAGGTGTCAACATTGTGAACTTGCTGACATTCTGATGATGTTGACATGGTGCTTGTCAACATGTTGAACCCTTCTAATTCTAATGTCAGACATTGTGGTGTCAACATTATGAATGTCGAAATGGTCACTGTTGACCATGTGATCGGATAATGTGCATACAGAATGGAAAGGAATGTTCCCAGAGTGACAAAAAATGGGTGTAGGTCATGTTGACATGCCCCCATTTTTCAGTGGCCCCGCCGCTTGTGGAATGTGGCCACACCCACTTTTTCAGCATGCACACATAGTGGGGGAGTGCTCCATTCTTCATCTTGCACTGGGCTCCAAATCCCCTAGTTATACCACTGATCAGGCCCCTGCCTATGGGACGAAAAAGGCTGCATAGGATGTTGTTATGATTGCAGCCCCTATGGCTGCCTCATTTATTATGACAGTATTGGTTTTATGAGAGTTTGGGGAAATATGCATCCAGAGTGTAAACAACATGGCCGCACAGACAGCATTGACCTGGATCGTCATCCTGCTGCAGTTACTGGCTTGCAACCTGAAAATTAGTCATGGTAGTGGTGGTTGTAGTGGTGGTGGTGGTGTGTGTGTGTGTGTGTATGTGTGTGTGTGTGTGGGGGGGATCTGTATCAGAGTAAGATATAGGACTCAAAACAACCAAGAAATTATAAAGTGTATGTGGATCAACATGTCATAACAATGTAACAATAGAATGCTATATATATCAGCATACTCTAGTCCCTCTCCACTAGACTCTATTAAGGTGTGAGGTTCCTATGTGGCGTTAACATTGAAAGGCTCTGATAGAGCTGTATGTCTAGAAAAATCATTTTCAGATATGGAATGAATTAACTCCAAAACATACACAATGATACAGTATCTTAAAAAATAGCCTTAAATATCTTATAGTCATGCACACAATGAACTGATACTTTAAGAATAAACAATAGCTGTAATGTATACTGGGCCTGATTTAGGTTGGATCGCAAGGCTGCATTCGCACGCAGCCAGCTGATGTTTGCAAGACACCTGTGCGCGGGAAGCGATCGCAGTGAGAACGCAGAGTCCTCACACAGTGATAGACAGGAAGTGACAGTTTGAGGGTGGTCAGAGAAATGCAGGCGTGCCTGAGTGTTTAAACGCCGTTACAGGGGCGTGCATAATTAAGCCCCTGCGATAGCATCCACCGGCAGAAGTCTAGATGGCTACAGGGAGTTTAGCAGTTTCTGCGATAGGATCAGGTCAACCACAACTGTACAGATGTTACTTGATGTTACTGATTTTTTCGTTGACTTGTGGATGCATGTCAAGGGAAGTGGGTGGCTTTATACAGTGGTGGGAGTCTTGGTATAGAGCAATGCAGTGGCGTAACTATGGAGGGTGCAAGGGGTGCACTTGCTATGGGGCCCGGCGGCTTAGGGGGCCCGCCAGCCCAGCAAGCAAGCACCCCCTGCATCGTGCAGCCTTTCCACTGCTTATACACACTTGGCCCCTCGACGGGCTTAAAGAAAGGGCCGGCGGGCAGGAGCCTGGTCAGTTCCCCTCGGAGCCCAACAAGTCGGCTAGTGGTGATCGGAGGGGGAATGAGGACACCGTCGCACTCCCCTCCCCGGACTTAAAGAAAGGGTCGGCGGGCTGCCAGGATAGAGGGAGCCCCGGCTGGTTCCCCATGGAGCAGGTCCCTCCCCTGGACTGAAGAGTCTACTGACTCACCTCACCAGATGGGGGATAGGGGACTCCCGGCGGTCGCAGGGCCGGCCCGATACTCACTATACAGGTGTGTGGAGCGCCGTCCGGCAGAGAGCAGAATTAGCTGCCAGGCCATAATTCAGTCCCCACTGGTACTCAGGCAGAGAGAGGACCCCCAGCTGTTCATTCACCCTACCTGCCGTCCTACCTGGACCCACCAGTGCTGCACTCTGCCCGGCGTGCCACCCAAGCAGGACCACTCAGGGCTACCCCTTCCTCTGTACATCCGGGCCCACCAAGGAGTGAGTAATATATACACATACAGATATATAAGTACTATATATATATACAAATGTATATATATGTGTGTATATATATATATATATATATATATATATATGTGTGTGTGTATATATATATATATATATATATATATATGTGAATATATACATAAATACATGTTTACACATATATGTGTGTATATACATACACACATGTGTATATATATATGTGTGTGTGTATATATATATATATATATATATGTGTGTGTATATATATATAGATATATATAGATATATATAAGATGTGTATGTTGCTTTTTCATGTCCTGACAAAAATTATGTAACTAAAATGTTGACGAGCAACGGCTCTGTGTTATTCTTTTTGCATATTTACTCCGTGTGCCACCTAATATTTTCTGGAAAAAAAAAAAATTATATATATATATATATATATATATATGTGAATATATATATATATATATATATATATATATATGTGAATATATACATAAATACATGTTTACACATATATGTGTGTATATACATACACACCCCGTGTGTGTGTATACATATATATATATATATATATATATATATGTGTGTGTGTGTGTATGTATATATATATATATGTATGTATGTTGCTTTTTCATATCCTGACAAAAATGATGTAACTGAAATGTTGACGAGCAACGGCTCTGTGTTATTCTTTTGCATATTTACTCCGTGTGCCACCTAATATTTTCTGGACTATATATATATATATATATATATATTATATATATATATATAATGTATATATATAATGTATGTATATACAATTCATATGGGATGTAATCAGCATCCCAACGGTTATGATACCCACACTGCTGTAGACCCGAGTCGGTGGGGGGCCCTTCACAATTTTGCTATGGGGCCCGCAAAGTTCTAGTTACTCCCCTGGAGCAATGGTTGCCGTGTGATTGCATTCATTAGCATATTTTCGCAGCGAGCGGGGTGCGTGTGAATGCAGCCTTGTGAACTAACCTGAATCAGGTCTACTGTCTGCTGGCCTCATTCTCTTGAAGCAGGCTCAGATTAAATATCATTAAACATGAAAATCCCCTTTTCTCACAGCTTAATACATTTAACTGGCATTCAGTAAAGTAAAGATCTGGGATACAGCCAGAGCCGGATTAAGACCTCTCAGGGCCCTGGATAAGACACTGCCTTGAGACCCATATTAATGTATATATAAAACATACAGTATATCTCCCTCACACAGCTCTCCCCCCCCACCAGATCTCTCCATACTTGCCTACACTCCCGGAAGTTGCAGGAGGCTCCTGATTTTTTAGGTAGCCCCCCGGAACTGTAGGCAGATCTCTTGCATCCTGCACACTTCCTGGTGAAGTGGGCAGGATGGGCAGATCTAATGGGGAATTTCTGGGTCCGTGAGGAGGGGGCGGGGCTAAAGGACACAATTTTTGTCTTTTAGGCCCGCCCCTCATTGCAGACCAGCGAATCATGGACATGCCCCACAAACCAGCCTGCAGCAACAGCTCTCCGGGCTACTCCCAGAAAGGATGTATACAAAGTCGGTAAGTATGGATCTCCCTCCTTACACAGCTCCCCCCTTCACACAGCTCCTTCCCTCACACAGCTTTCTATCCTCACATAGCTCTCCCCTTTACACAGCTTTCCACTTCACAGCTAACCCTCCTCACACAGCTTCCCTCTTCACACAGCTGCACCACCCACACAGCTTTCCATCCTCACATAACTCTCCCTCCACACACAGCTTTCCCCCTCACACAGCTCTCCCCTTTACACAGCTTTTCCCCTCACACAGCTCCCTCCCTCACACAGCTTTCCATCCTCACATAGCTCTTCCCTTTACACAGCTTTCCCCCTCACACAGCTTCCCCCTTCACACAGCTGCACCCCTCACACAGCTCTCCATCCTAACACAGCTCCCGCCTTCACACAGCTTCTCACAAAGCCCGGCTGCCAGCATCTACCTTATACATAATTATCATTCTGTCCACATTTTCTACTGCTGATAGTTAGAATTACTGAGATTGTGATGTTTGGGATATTAGCCTAGATAATGGCCTACGTGTATGCCTCAGAGGGGGACAAGTCTGTAATTGAGTACAGTACTGCTGCTAGGAGTGCTAGCCCACCAGTCATTGGTCACTGAAGCAAGGGTATGTTTGTGTGCCCAGTGCTGCACAGTACTATGTTGTGCCCATTACTGCACAGTACTATGGTCTGCCCAGTGCTGCTGCCAGTGTGCCTCTTTACTCTTCATGGGCTGCTCAGAGGTGGTGGCAACAGATACTTCTGGTAGCCGGGTCTGATGTCCACTGTGTTCAGCAGCTGCTGAGAGTGGCCCCAGCAGGATGAAATGTCAGCACTCAATCTGAGGAAGGCATGAGCCTCTCTTGCCACTTGGGTTCCTGGGAAAGGAAACCTGGTGTCACGGTTTGAGTATTCAGATCCGAGTCAGGACCGGTGGATTGAGTTGATGGTATAAATAGGGATTCAGGTGTCTTGATTAGATGTCTGCTCATATAGCCTGGCATCTTCAAAGGTATCAGGGATTACTCGCCTGCTTCTGGAACCAATTGAGTGGAACTCAACCCCAGCCCTGACCACAGTACCATGGAACTGGAACCTGTGTTTGAGAACTCAGGAGCAGAACAGAGATTTATACAGACAAATATTAGAGATAACGCAATCCAGATACCAGAACTTACTGCCTGGATCCTTCACTCTCCAAAAGGGATATATATCTGCTACCCTGTCCCCAACACCCAGAGAAGACCACTCTACTGGAGACTCTGCACAACCCCAACGCTCTGAGAGAAGGCCCTCAGAACAACAACCACCATCGATGGTAAACCAGACTGGTAACGGAATGGAGGTACCAGGCTGATCCGGACTAAGGCTGGATTGGAGGTAGCAGGCTGAAAGTTTTATTTAACTTTGTTTATTTATTTATAACGTCACTACCCACTCACCACTCCTCGTTCATTATATATGCAAGTCTGCATTCAACAAAAACATCTATGCAAGTGTTAAACCCCTCCCTCCCTTTCAGTACAATCTCTATTTATTTATATGGAAGCACCTGTCTTCTTCCCCAAATCCCATTGCCATGACAACAAACACGCCCAGAAACAAGCAGAGAGAGAGGTTAATGTTGATAGTACATAACCACACCCACCAGTGACCTCATACCAAGACACTATAAAATAGCCGATCCTTAAGATGGCGCCCATTACTTCTCCCTAAGGAAGGCCGGAGGGCCGAGATGCGTAGGAGGAATCCAAATACACCCATTTCAAAACCAACTGATCCACACGGACAAAGGCCCTCATTCAGAGCCGCTCGTTAGCGGCAGTACGCTCGTTCCGAGCGATGTTTGCACATCTGCGCATGCGTACGCTTTTTAGTACGCATGCGCGAACCAGTCAGTGCGGCCGAAAATCGTTTGTACGCTATATAGCGAGTGCCTGCTATTTTGAGTGACAGAATGAGGCGTATGTGGGTGGTAACAGGGGAAGGTGCTTGAAAATGGGGAGTGGAGATCCGAACGCAGGCGTGCTTAAAGGTCAAAACGGGCGTTTTATGGGTGTGTATATTTAAAACAGCAGCGTCATTGACCACGTCACTGGGTTATTTTATAGCCAGAACTGCACGCAAATTTGTGGTAGCAAACACCAACCACAAGAATAGCGAGCAGTTCATACGCTGGTCGATGTACTCGATTAATCTAATAAATAGCGGACATGACGTAGGATGCGTGCGGCCAGGGGGCGTTTTTAACAAATAAACGAGCGTATGTTTTGCTCGTTCGTTCAGACTTAGAGGTGTGAACAGACTGCAATGTGCGTACGGATCATTTGAATAGCCACCCCTTGTTTTTAAACGAACGACCGCAAATAGCGAACGGCTCTGAATCAGGCCCAAAGTCTCCTCACCATCTGGTGAGTAGAGCGCGCAGAAGGATGCTGGGACTGGGGCCGTTTCGGACTCGTGACATCCGCCGATGCCACAAAGCCGGAAGTGACCCTGTGCTCCGGCGCACACTGCGTGGACCTAAGCCGGTGGCAGCGTGGCGCGGACTCACCGGTAACTAAGTCTGGACCAACGCCAGAAGACGGACTGAAGACCCAGGACGCAGAAGACAGGTGAGGCCTCACTGGGACTTCCAAAATAGACAATGAGTGACTTTTATTCCAAGGACACTGAGACTATTTCTAGGGGATAGGGACGTCTACCCCTAGGCTGCTGTCTACCATTTAACCCTCTCCTATCCAATCACCCCCTCATTTAATTTCCCCTTATGCTAAACCAACCACATATAAGGAACATGCTTACCACCTGCAATCCCCTTTTAAGTGGGGTTATACTCTATAAAAAAACTAACACTTTCTCTACCATCCAACACTAATAAGGTCTATATTAGGGGTGTGCACCGGCCACTTTTCGTGTTTTGTGTTTTGGTTTTGGATCTGGATCTTTCTTCGTGTTTTGGATCTGGATTGGTTTTGCCAAAACCACCCTTCCGTGTTTTGGGTTCTGGGTTTTGTGTTTTGGATCTGTATTTTTTTGAAAAAAAGCATAAAAACAGCTAAAATCACAGAATTTGTAGGTTTTTCTGCTCCTATGCTATTATTAACCTCAATAACCTTAATTTCCACTCATTTCCAGTCTATTCTGGACACCTCACACCTCACAATAGTGTTTTTATGTCCAAAAGGTTGCACTGAGGTAGCTGGATGACTATGCTAAGCGACACGAGTGGGCGGCACAAAAACGTGACCCATCTAGGCGTGATACTGCAGTGGCAGACAGGATGGCAGTTTGAAAACTAGGCCCCAAACTGTACATAATGCAAAGAAAAAAAAGAGGTGCAAGATGGAATTGTCCTTGGGCCCTCCCACCCACCCTTATGTTGTATAAATAGGACATGCACACTTTAACAAACCAATCATTTCAGCGCAAGGGTCTGCCACACAACTGTGGCTGAAATGATTGGTTCGTTTGGGCCCCCACAAAACAAGCTGGCAATTAATCTGTCCCTGCACAAACTGGCTCTACGGAGGCAAGATGTCATCCTCATCCTCCTCATCCACCGATTCCACACCCTCTTCAGTGTGTACATCCTCATCCTCACAAAGTATTAACTCGTCCCCACTTGAATCCACCACCACAGGTCCCTCTGTACGTTCTGGAGGCTGGTCTCCCTGGAAGAGCTGATAATTCATTTTGATGAACATCATCTTCTCCACATTCTGTGGAAGCAACCTCCTACGCCTTTCGCTGACAAGGTTCCCGGCTGCACTAAACACTCTTTCGGAGTACACACTGGAGAGGGGGCAACTCAGGTAAAATAGAGCCAGTTTGTACAGTGGCCTCCAGAATGGCCTCTTATTCCTGCCAGTACAGGTATGGACTGTCTGACATGCCTACTTGGATGCTGTAACCGATGTAATCCTCCACCATTCTGTCAATGGTGACAGTATCATATGCAGTGACAGTAGACATGTCAGAAATTGTTGCCAGGTCCTTCAGTCCGGACCAGATGTCCAAACTTGGTCCTGCCTGCCCTGCATCACCGCCAGCGGGATGCTTAGGATACCTAAGTTTTTTCCTGGCAGCCCCAGTTGCGGGAGAAAATGAAGAAGGAGCTGTTGACGTGTCACGTTCCGCTTCAGCTGACAGTGTGTTCACCAGCAGGTCTTTGCAGCTCTGCAGGCTTGTGTCGGCCAGAAAGAGAGACACCACATAGGCTTTAAACCTAGGATCGAGCACGGTGGCCAAAATGTAGTTGTCTGATTTCAACAGATTGACCACCCTGGAATCCTGGCAAAGCGAATGAAGGGCTTCATCCACAAGTCCCACATGCCGAGCGGAATCGCTCCGTCTTAGCTCCTCCTTCACTTTCTCCAGCTGCTTCTGCAAAAGCCTGTTGAGGGGAATGAACTGACTCAAGCTGGCAGTGTCTGAACTGACTTCACGTGTGGCAAGTTCGAAGGGCTGGAGAACCTTGCACAACACGGAAATCATTCTCCACTGCACTTGAGTCAGGTGCATACCCCCTCCTTTGCCTATGTCATAGGTGGATGTATAGGCTTGTATGGCCTTTTGCTGCTCCTCCATCCTCTGAAGCATATAGAGGGTTGAGTTCCACCGCGTCACAACCTCTTGCTTCAGGTGATGGCGGGGCAGGTTCAAGAGTGTTTGCTGGCGCTCCAGTCTTCTGCACGCAGTTGCTGAATGGCGAAAGTGGCCAGAAATTTTTCGGGCCACCCAAAGCGTCTCCTGCACGCCCCTGTCGCTTTTCAGAAAATTCTGCACCACCAAGTTTATTGTGTGAGCAAAACATGGGACGTGCTGGAATTTGCCCAGATGTAATGCCCGCACAATATTGGTGGCGTTGTCAGATATCACAAATCCCCAGGAGAGTCTAAGTGGGGTAAGCCACTGGGCGATGATTTCCCTCAGTTTCTCTAAGAGGTTGTCGGTGGTGTGCCTCTTACTGAAACCGGTCATACACAGCGTAGCCTGCCTTGGAACGAGCTGGTGTTTCTGAGATGCTGCTACTGGTGACGCTGCTGCTGTTGCTGTGTAAGGTGATACATCTACCCAGTGGGCTGTCACAGTCATATAGTCCTTAGTCTACCCTGTTCCACTTGTCCACATGTCCGTGGTTAAGTGGACATTGTGTACAACGGCATTTTTCAGGACACTGAGGACACTTTTTCTGACGTTTCTGTACAGTCTCGGTATCGCCTGCCTAGTGAAGTGGAATCTAGACGGGATTTGGAACCGGGGACACACTACCTCCATCAATTGTCTAAATCCCACTGCACTAATGGCGGATACCGGACGCACGTCTAACACCAACATAGCAGTCAAGGCCTCAGTTATACTTCAGGATGCTTCAGGATGACTGCTGTCGTACTTCATCCTCCTCGCTAAGGACTGTTGGAGGGTCAATTGTTTAGTAAAAGTAGTGGTGTTCCTACTTCCTCTCTGGGATGATGAACGACTCCCAGCAGCAGCAACAGCAGCAGCGGCAGCAGTAGGCGTAGCAATGCTGGATCCTCCGGAGGAATCCCGGATAGGAGAGTCAGTCATGCCAGTGACATGGCCTGCAGGACTACTTCCGATCCAGACTAAGGAGAAAATTGACGAGGAGGGAGTTGACGGTGTGGTTTGCAGGTGCTTGGATACAACAGGACAACGGGATTTAGGTGTCCCTGGACTGCTTACGGTCTTAGCCAAAGTTTCTGAACTTGACAGTAACTTTTTATGAACGCGCTGCAGGTGCCGTTTAAGGGAGGATGTTCCTAGGTGGTTGACGTCCCTACCCCTACTTATTTCACCTTTACATATGGTACATATGGCAAGACAGTTGTTGTCCGGATTTGGATAGAAATATTGCCAGACCAAAGAGGTGGAATGTTTGGTCTTCTGCCCAGGCATGACCGTGATGGGCTTTTTCATTCCATGGACAACAATTGTCTCCCCCTGAGCCTGATTTAAACAAACCACATCACCATCAGAATCCTCCTCACCAACTTCCTTCTCAGCGCCAGCTACACCAGTATTCTCATCCTGTTGTACTTCAACAGTGACATCTTCAATTTGCATATCAGCAAGTGGACTGTGGGTGCTCCTTTCAGCACTTGCAGGGGGCGTGCAAATGGTGGAAAGAGCCACCTCTTCCCGTCCAGTGCTGGGAAGGTCAGGCATCGCAACCACCACCACACTTGGACTCTCCTTGGGGATTTGTGATATCTTCTTAGAAAGCACAGTTCTTCGCTGTGCTTTTGCCAGCTTAACTCTTTTGATTTTTTTAGTGGGAGGAGGGCTTCCATCGTCATGTGAAGCTGAACCACTAGTCATGAACATACTAGGGATCGACCTTAGCCGTTCCTTGCCACTCCGTGTCGTAAATTGCATATTGGCAAGTTTACGTTTCTCTTCAGCTGATTTAAATGTTTTTTTCAAGGTCATTTTCCTGAACTTTGTCATCTGGGATTGTATGTGCCCTCTATTATGACATTGGGCATCGGCCTTGGCAGACGACGTTGATGGCATGTTATCGTCTATGTCATGACTAGTGGCAGCAGCTTCAGCACTAGGAGGAAGTGGTTCTTGATCTTTCTCTATTTTATTTTTATCGGAGAAAGTTTGGTCCTCCATTTATGTTATATCGATTTGATATATACGTGCGGCTAAACACAGAAAATATTTTTTTATTTTTGCAGGAGAGTAGTGCACTTTGCGGGTTACACCAGCCTTTAAGAAATGAGCCAGCCGGCTCTTTACTTATGGGACACAGCCGCACGCTTGGCGCTGCTCCTTTGTTGATGCACGTGCGGCTACTGCGCGCACAATTTACAAACACAGAAAATAATTTTTTTTTTGGTTTGGACTGGAGTGTACTTTGGGAGTTACAGCACCCTTTAACGGTCAAGCCAGCCGGCCCTTTACTTATGACACAGGCGCACGCTTGGCGCTGCTCCTTTGTTGATGCACGTGCGGCTACTGCGCACACAATTCACAAACACAGAAAATATTTTTTTTTTTTGGTTTGGAGTGTACTTTGGGGGTTACAGCACCCTTTAATGGTCAAGCCAGCCGGCCCTTTACTTATGACACAGGCGCACGCTTGGCACTAGTTTGTTGATGCACGTGCGGCTACTGCGCACACAATTCACAAACACAGAAAATATTTTTTTTTTGGTTTGGACTGGAGTGTACTTTGGGGGTTACAGCACCCTTTAACAGTCAAGCCAGCCGGCCCTTTACTTATGACACAGGCGCACGCTTGGCAATACTTTGTTGATGCGCACACAATTCACAAACACACAAAAAATATTATTTTTTTAGCACTTGGGGGGAGCACCCCTGATGGACAGAGCACCCCCTGGACAACACTACAGCACCCCTTTAGGACTGGGACACTGCACAGGACTATGGAGAACTGACTGCACAACACAGTCCAGCCAGCCCCTATGGACTTTGAAGTAGTGGACACAGCCCCTATTAACAACAGCAGCACAGCACAACACAGCCAGCCCCTATGGACTTTGAAGTAGTGGACAACAGCAGCACAGCGCAGCACAGCACAGCACAACACAACACTACTCTGCACTACACTACACTACACAGCCCAGCCAGCCCTAACTCCCACCCTCCCTCTTCACTGTCCACAGCCGAGTGAGAAAATGGCGCCGACGCGGGTACCTTATATAGGATCCAAAACCTGCAAGTCCCGGAAGGCGGGATGATGACATTTTGCCTCGATTTCAGATCTGAGTCAGGCGGGAAAAGTCGAGCCTGACTCGGATCTGACTCGGATCGGGGGGGGCTTGGGGGGGGGTTCGGATTTCAGAAATCCGAACCCGCTCACCCCTAGTCTATATAATACATAATATATTGTATACAGAATATATATAGATCTATATTTTAATATCTATTTTTGTTATCACAATAAAAACATTGTTTTTTCTTACCAACACAGTTTTGGGCTGTAAAACACCTACTATCACTATTGACCCAAAATTAATATTTACAGGTACAGTTCTATGGTGTATGTGGTAACATACAATCCTTTATTATAGACGAATCTAGGGAGAAAACAGAGGGTTCTCACTTTTAGAACTTTTGCAGCCCCACCAGGTACCACAAGTAGCCTCCGAGTGAGCGCCAGGCAAATAAACACCCCTTGTCCTAGCAGACTGAACCAGACTGGGGCTGGAATGGAGGTAGCAGGCTGATCCGGACTGGGGCCAGAATGGAGGTAGCAGGCTGATCCGGACTAAGTACCTGATTCAGACCCGATTGCTAACTGTGGTCGCTCGCTTGCAAAAGGGGCTGGGTATGCAAATCAAGCGATCGCACTGTGCGGTGTAAGGATGCCCTCTATGTCTTAGAGCGATAGCAAAGAGCGTACGCAGGACTATAACATCTCCCAGCTCTCTCTCGATACACACGTCATCTCCAGGAAGTGTGTATTTAATCTGGAACATCGAGGGCCATCGGTGCTGCTCACAACGCTTGAGGTAGACCTTACCTCCCGCAAGCACTGCGATCAGTCCTGGCTAAAAAACAACCAAGTGACGTGTTCAATGATGCTACTTTACTAATTATGCACACCCATTAAAACTCTGGCCCTGATTCAGAGCCGGACGCTCTGACCAGAGTGCTCGCTCTGAATCAGGGCCCACCTCCATAAATATGGAGCGTCCTCATGGACGCTCGTATAGCTGTGGGTCACCACCCACAGCATATACGAGCGTGCAGGATGATGGGCGCGATGGTCTTGACCATCGCGACCATCGCCACTGTGAGCAGAAGCCTGCGGTTGAGTTTCTCAACCGCAAGACCAGGAGTGATTTTGGCTCTATCAGAGCCAAAATCACTCCCACTGACATCACTACTGATGTCAGTGGGGCCGGCTTCTGACGGTAGGCGTTCCCTTGGGAACGCCTCCGTCTGGCAGGCACGCCCCCGGCACGCCACCAAAGGGGGCGTGCTGTCAATCAACATCGACAGCACGCCCCCTTTGATCAGACACTACGAGCGAAGGAAAGTCCTTAGCTCGTCGCGTCTCGCACATGCACACGACGGAGCTCCCTCCGTCGTGCGCATGCGCAGTGCAGACCATCGACCCACTTGCGAGCGGACAGCCACTCGCGAGTGGGTCTGAATCAGGGCCTCTGTTCTGACGGTCAGCTACGCCTGCGTTCATACATCCACACCCCTGTTTACAAGCACCTTCCCCTGTTACCACACACAAACGGCGCTATCTATCACTCAAAGTAGCGGGCCAGTCTGTGTACAACGAGCACCCGAATCCACATCTCTAAGACTGGCTTGCGCATGCACATTGCGAACTATATGCATGCGCAGACGTGCGATTATCGGCAAGAGCGAACGAGCACAGCTTAGCGATCGGGTCTGAATGAGCTCCTAAGACCAGAATGAAGTACACAAGTTGAAACTTGCAGTTTGATCCAGACTAAAGCTGGCCACACACTAGACCAACTTACATCCAACCAGCCAACTTGTTAATTGGTTGGAATGAAAATCTGGTAACAGATGGGAATAACTGTTGATCAGCAATTTGCTCCTAAATGCCAGAAAACAGATGAAAATGTTCGTCAGAAAAGTTTGTTAAATGTTTGATCTAAACAATTTGTTCAAACACCAGTTTTTGTACATTTTCTGGCGTTTGGGAGCAAATTGCTGATTGTCATTTGCTTTCATCCTTACCACATTTTCATTCCAACCAATCAACAAGTTGGCTGGTTGGACAGATAATCTTTAGATGTGTGGCCAGCTTAAGGCCCTGATTCAGAGCTGAACGCTCTGAGCAGAATGGTCGCTCTGAATCAGGGCCGTCCTATTTAAATGTGGAGCGGCCTTATGGACGCTCGCATAGCTGTGGGTTACCACCCACAGCTTGTGCGAGCGTCCATGATGATGGTCGCGATGGTCAAGACCATCGGGCTTGCGACGAGACCTTGCGGTAGGGTCTCGCTGCCGCAAGCCCAGGAGTGACTTTGGCTCTATCAGAGCCAAAGTCACTCCCACTGACATCATTACTGATGTCAGTGGGGCCGGACTCAGACGGTAGGCGTTCCCATGGGAATGCCTCCATCTGGCCGCCATGCCCCCGGCACGCCCACCAAAGGGGGCGTGCTGTCAGTCACCATTGACAGCACGCCCCCTTTGGAGCGAGACCCCGAGCGACGTATTTCTCGTCGCTCGCCAGGTCTCGCGCATGCGCATGACGGAGCTCCCTCCATCGTGCGCATGACGGAGCTCCCTCCATCGTGCGCATGCGCATTCTCACAACATCGACCCGCTTGCGAGCGAACTTTGCTCGCAAGCGGGTCTGAATGACCCCCTAAGATCGGAGTGGAGGACACAGGGCCTGATTCAGACTTGGGAATAGAGGCCCTCATTCAGAGGCGGTCGCAAGAAGCGAGCGCTCGCTCTGAATGAGGGCGGCCGCTTGACTTTTCAAGTGCGGCCTCCTGGTCGCTAGCTAAGCTGTGGGTTACCACCCACAGCTTTAGCGACCGACCAGGTTGATGGTCGCGATGGTCAAGACCATCGTGACCATCGGGGCTTGCGACGAGACCCTAAGGTTGGGTCTCGGCAACCGCAAGCCCCAGGGAGCTTCCTGCTCTGATCAAGCAGGAAGCTCCCCACTAACATCACTGCTGATGTCAGTGTGGCTGCCCCGCCCCGCCGCCACACCTACAAAACGGGTCGAGCTGTCGATCAACATCGACAGCCGACCCCTTTTGTAGTGAGCTCCGGAGCGAGAGAATTTCTCTCTCGCTCCGGGGCTTGCGCACGCTCAGTGCGGCCGCTGTGCATGCGCAGGGCCTAAACATCGACCCGGTTGCGAGCGCTCAGCGCTTGCGATCGGGTCTGAATGAGGTCCAGAGTGAGATATCTCTCTCAACTGTGAACTTGAACAAACTATATTGCAATGCAAGAGGTGTAAATACATACATTTATTTACTGCTTTTGCATGTAGCCCACAAATACTGCACAGCTTTATTATTACTCTACAATTTACATGTCAGTTTGGAAACACTCCTCCAAAATCTAAATCTCTCTGCACATTTTAAGTCTGCCCCACTTGCAGTGCAGCATGGTTTTACCAAGATGATCAGTTGAGAGATATATCTCACTCTTGGCCTGATTCAGAGCCGGACTCTCTGACCAGAGCGCTCGCTCTGAATCAGGGCCCTCCTACATGAGAATGGAGCGGCCTCTTGGACGCTCGCATAGCTGTAGGTGACCACCCACAGCTATAGCGAGCGTCCATAATGATGGTCGCGATGGTCAAGACCATTGCGACCATCGGGCTTGTGATGGAGACCCTGCAGTAGGGTCTCGCTGCCGCAAGCTCTGGAGTGATTTTGGCTCTATCAGAGCCAAAATCACTCCCACTGACATCACTACTGATGTCAGTGGGGCCGGCTTCAGACGGTAGGCGTTCCCATGGGAATGCCTCCGTCTGGCAGCCACACCCCTGGCACGCCCACCAAAGGGGGCGTGCTGTCAATCATCATCGACAGCACGCCCCCTTTGGTGCGAGACCCGGAGCGAAGGAGAGCCCGTCGCTAGCCGGGTCTCGCGCATGCGCACGACGGAGCTCCCTCCGTTATGCGCATACGCAGTAGGGCACCATCGACCCGCTTGCGAGCGTCCTGCGCTCGCGAGCGGGTCTGAATGACCCCCCTTTTCCCAAGTCTAAATCAGGCCCACAGTCTGAAACTTGCAGATTGATCCGGACTGGGGCCCTGATTCAGAGCCGCTCGCAAAAAAAATCGGCCTCCTGGCTGCTCGCTAAGCTGTGGGTGACCACCCACAGCTTTTGTAAGTGGCCAGGTGATGGTCGCGATGGTCGCAACCATCGCAACCATCGGGCTTATGACAAGACCCTTGTGGTAGAGTCTCGTCTGCCGCAAGCCCCAGTGAGCTTCCGGCTCGAACAGAGCCGGAAGCTCACTACTGACATCACTCGTGATGTCAGTAGGGCCGCCCTCGAACGGCAGGCATTCCTTCAGGAACGCCTCCGTTTCACCAGCCAACCCCCCTCCCCACCTACAAAACGGGGCGAGCTGTCGATCAACATCGACAGCCACCCCGTTTGTAGCGAGCCCTGGAGCCAGTGAATTTCTCGCTCGCTCCGGGGCTCGCGCACGCACAGTGCGCACGTGGCGAATGCGCACTGCCCGGCCATCGACCCGCTTGCGAGAGCATAGCGCTTGTGAGCGGGTCTGAATCAGGCCCTGGGATCGGAATGCAGGACACAGGCGTTTAGGTGTACAGGCAGGATACTTGCAATCAGGGCTGCCTCCAGAAATTGTGGGGCCCGGGACTGGCAATATAGGCAGGGCCCCCCCATGTTTCTGCAACTCCTACCATACAGTGTCTTTCCAGTTTCAGTGAGCCACTCTTCTGTCTCCCCAGCTGCCCCCCCCCCCTTCTGTATCTCTCCAGCCAGCCCCCTTTCTCGGTCTCCATCCTGGCCCCCTTTTGCTGTGTCTCCAGCCACCCCACCTTCTGTCTCTTCAGCCCCTTGGTCTTGTTGCTCTAAGACCTACTCCTCATGCGACACGCTCCTCCCTTTCAGAGGTGAGGTGTGATGGGTGGGGATGTGGACAGGTGGCAAAGTGGGCGGGCAGTAGGATTGCATGGGCAAATGCAGGATTTGCAAGAGGGTGTTTCCTATTTATATATATTTATTTTATTTATATATGCGTATATATAAGCAATAACTTGGCTGTATGTATGTATGTATGTATATATATATATATATATATATGTGTGTGTGTGCGCAAATATATAAATAGTATTGGACGGCATCACTCATGGGTACTTTCAGGCAAGACTTCAAACGACAAACAGCGTCTTTGTCCAAAGTTTCAGTCCATCTGGACTTTTAGCAACAATGGGCCTGATTCAGACCCACTCGCGAGCGGCTGTCCGCTCGCAAGTGGGTCGATGTTATGCACTGAGCATGCGCACGACGGAGGGAGCTCCGTCGTGCGCATGCGCCAGACGCGACGAGCGAAGGAAAGTCCTTCGCTCGTTGTGTCCGATCAAAGGAGGCGTGCTGTCAATGTTGATTGACAGCACCCCCCCTTTGGTGGGCGTGCCGGGGGCGTGCCTCCCTGACGGGGGCGTTCCCACGGGAACGCCTCCCGTCAGAAGCCGGCCCACTGACATCACTAGTGATGTCAGTGGGAGTGATTTTGGCTCTGATAGAGCCAAAATCACTCCGGAGCTTGCGGTTGAAAACCTCAACCGCAGGCTCCGGCTCGCAAATTCGATGGTCGCGATGGTCTCGACCATCGCGGCCATCACAAAGCACGCTCGTATAGCCTATGGGTGGTGACCCACAGCTATACGAGCGTCCAGGAGGACGCTCCATGAAAATGGAGCCCGGCCCTCATTCAGAGCGTGCGCTCTGCTCAGAGCGTACGGCTCTGAATGAGGGCCAATGTTCTTAATGAAAATCTAGATGGACTGAAATGGTGATAGTACCTGTGAATGACGCCGTAAAGATATACTGTATGTATATATAATGTGCATCTACAGT
The DNA here is from genome assembly GCA_031769625.1 of Taudactylus pleione. Taxonomy (NCBI): domain Eukaryota; kingdom Metazoa; phylum Chordata; class Amphibia; order Anura; family Myobatrachidae; genus Taudactylus; species Taudactylus pleione. The sequence goes on from JAUIMM010000092.1 coordinate 35,085,913, forward strand.
ATGGATATATATATTTCTACATACTGTCCAGATATTGTCAGATATATACTAACTATATATATATATATATATATATATATATACACATATACACACATACTACCAAGTTATTGCTTACAGCTATACACTATATATATATACACACACTATAGTGTCTCACACACACACTATAGTATGTGTACACACACATACTACCAAGTTATTGCTTACAGCTATACACTATATATATATATATATATATATATATATATACATATATATATACACACACACTATAGTGTCTCACACACACACTATAGTATATATATATATATATATATATATATATAGTGTGTGTGTGTAATATATATATATATACAGTGTGTGTGTGTAATATATATATATCTATATATATATATATATATATACACACACATGCTGCCCAGTTATTGTTTCTGAAGATTCCCCCCAACATGTGACAACACACAGCCCTACCTGCAGCTGGAGGAGTACAGTAACCACCGATGAAATGACCGCGCAAGTTGCCTAGGAGGAGGCATCAGCTCCCCACACTCTTGCAATATCATCTGTGCGGCTACGAGGAGCTGCCGCGCATGCGCGGTAGCTCCCTTCACTGATAAGCAGCCTGTTCGTGAGACGGAGACAAGGATCTCCGTCTCACAGAAAAAAACCTCTCTCATTTAGCAGCGCAGCGGCAATGGATTGGCAGGCGGAGGCGGGGGGGGCACTGGCATTGCGGGCGGGCGGGCCCCCTCTCTGTCCGGGCCCGGTACTCAAGTCCCGGCAGTCCCCCCCTGATGGCGGCCCTGCTTGCAATAGTGATATGCTGCACAGTAAATGAGTCAGACTCTGTGGCAGCAGAGAGGAAGCAGCTTAAATCGTAGTGGGACCAGAGCATCAACTGGAGTGGAAGCGGAGGAGAACAGCAAGTGGAACTGGACTGGGAGCAGCAGGAGAATAGCATCTTCAACACAGGCTGAAGGAGTGCACTCTGGGAACCAGCAATAGCGATATCCTGTAAAGCCGATGTGGCAGATCAGAGGCAGCAGCTTGCAGAGGTCCAGCTGACAGTAGCACAGGTTCAGGCTGCAGATCAGAGACAGGAGCTACACACTGGTAAGTGAGCACACAGAGGAGTATTGGGCCCAATTCAGACCTGGTCGCAAGGCTCCGTTTGCTTGCTAGCCGCCGATGTTTTTGTGCTGCGCATAAGACGAAGTGTGCGTGCGTGAACCAGTCACTGCAATAGTGAAGCGATCGCAGTCAGTACTCAGACTCCCTGCAAGCATGAGCGACAGAAAGTGCCATTTGTGGGTGGTGGCGGGGGTTGGTTGGACGAACGAAGGTGTGTCTGTGCGTTTGAACACCATTTCATTGGCATGCATAATTAAGACGCATCATCAGCCTACATAGCAGAAGGTGTCATTACACACAGAGGCACTTGCAGTGCCTGCGGCGGGGGCAGGTCAACCACAAGCGGTGCGTATGGGTTCGATGTCAGCCGATGTTACCGATTATTAAGTGAACTTCCTATATATGACGGATGTGACAAATGAAAAGTGGGCATCTTATTTCATGCTTGTGGGCGTCTAGTTTCTTACCACGATCGCATGGCAAAACATAGTGGACGTTCTAATGTTTTGCTAGCGATTGCCGGATTTGCATACTTTCACTGCGGATGGCTGCGTGCGTCCTTGTATTAGTGAGCGGGTCTGAATCAGGCCCATTGTTCCAAAGGTATGCTAATGATAGACGCAGCTTTAAATTAGGGATGAGAGGGTTTGGATTTCTGAAATCCGAACCCCCCCAAGCCCCCCGAATCTGAAATCGAGGCAAAACGTCATCATCCCGCTTCCGGATCTCGTGGGTTTTGGATTCTATAAAAGGTCCCCGCGTTGGTGCCATTTCTCACTCCGGTTGTGGACAGTGAAGAGGGAGGGTGGGAGTTAGGGCTGGCTGGGCTGTGTTGTGCTGTGCTGCTGTTGTCCATAGGGGCTGTGGGCCTGATTCAGAGCCGAACGCTCTGACCAGAGCGCTCACTCTGAATCAGGGCCCTCCTCCATGAAAATGGAGCATCCTCCTGGACGCTCACATAGCTGTGGGTGACCACCCACAGCTATAGCGAGCGTCCATGATGATGGTCGCGATGGTCAAGACCATCGCGACCATCGGGCTTGCGACAGAGACCCTGCGGTAGGGTCTCGCTGCCGCAAGCCCTGGAGTGATTTTGGATCTATCAGAGCCCAAATCACTCCCACTGACATCACCAGTGATGTCAGTGGGGCTGGCTTCAGACGGTAGGCGTTCCCATGGGAACGCCTCTGTCTGGCAGCAACGCCCCCGGCACGCCCACCAAAGGGGGCGTGCTGTCAATCAACATCGACAGCACGCTCCCTTTGGTGCGAGACCCGGAGCGACGGAGAGCCCGTCGCTGTCCGGGTCTCATGCATGCGCACGACGGAGCTCCCTCCATCGTGCGCATGTGCAGTGGGGCAACATCGACCCGCTTGCGAGCGTCCTGCATCCTGCGCTCGCGAGCGGGTCTGAATGACCCCCTGTGTCCACTCCTCCAAAGTCCATAGGGGCTGGCTGGGCTGTATTGTGCTGCTGTTGTCCACAGGGGCTGGCTGGGCTGTGCAGTCAGTTGTCCATAGGAGCTGTGTCCACTCCAAAAGTGTATAGGGGCTGGCTGGGCTGTGCAGTGTCCCATAAAGGCTGTAGTCCTACAGGGGTGCTGTAGTGTTGTCCAGGGGGTGATCTGTTCATCAGGGGTGCTCCCCCCAAGTGCAAAAAAAATAATTATTTCTGTGGTTATGAATTGCATGCGCTGTAGCCACACGTGCATCAATAAAGGAGCAGCACCAAGCGTGCACCTGTGTCATAAGTAAAGGGCCGGCTGGCTCATCTCTTAAAGGGTGGTGTAACCCCCAAAGTGCACTCCCAAAAAAATTAAAAGTTATTCTTTTCTGTGTTTGTGAATTGTGTGTGTAGAAGCTGCACGTGCATCAACAAAGGAGCAGCGCCAAGCATGCGATTGTGTCATAAGTCTGTTAAAGGGTGGTGTAACCGCCAAAGTGCACTCTAAAATTTTTCTTAAAATTCTTCTTTTCTGTATTTGTGAATTGGGTGGGCTGTAGACGCACGTGCATCAACAATGGAGCAGCGCCAAGCGTGCGCCTGTGTCATAAGTCTGTTAAAGGGTGGTGTAACCTCCAAAGTGCACTCCAAAAAAAATAAAAAATTGTTCTTTTCTGTGTTTGTGCATGCCTTAGCCGCACGTATATATCAAGATAACATGAGGACAAAACTTTGCCTGATAAAAATAAAATAGGGAAAGATCAAGAACCACTTCCTCCTAGTGCTGAAGCTGCTGCCACTAGTCATGACATAGACAATAAAATGCCATCAACGTCGTCTGCCAAGGCCGATGCCCAATATCATAGTAGAGGGCACAAATGACAAAGTTCAGGAAAATGACCTTAAAAAAAACATTTAAATCATCTGAGGAGAAACGTAAACTTGCCAATATGCCATTTACGACACGGAGTGGCAAGGAACGGTTAAGGTCTGTCCCTATGTTCATGACTAATGGTTCAGCTTCACATGACGATGGAAGCCCTCCTCCCACTACAAAAATCAAACGAGTTAAGCTGGCAAAAGCACAGCAAAGAACTGTGCGTTCTAAGAAGATATCACAAATCCCCAAGGAGAGTCCAAGTGTTGCGATGCCTGACCTTCCCAACACTGGACGGAAGAGGTGGCTCTTTCCACCATTTGAACGCCTTCTGCAAGTGCTGGAAGGAGCACCCACAGTCCACTTGCTGATATTCAAATTGAAGATATCACTGTTGAAGTACAAAAGGATGAGAATACTGGTGTAGCTGGCGCTGAGGAGGAAGTTGATGAGGAGGATTCTGATGGTGATGTGGTTTGTTTAAATCAGGCTCCGGGGGAGACAGTTGTTGTCAATGGAATGAAATAGCCCATCACGGTCATGCCTGGGCAGAAGACCAAACATTCCACCTCTTTGGTCTGGCAATATTTCTATCCAAATCCAGACAGCAACTGTCTTGCCATATGTACCAAATGTAAAGGTGAAATAAGTAGGGGTAGGGACGTTAACCACCTAGGAACATCCTCCATTATACGTCACCTGCAGCGCGTTCATAAAAAGTTACTGTCAAGTTCAGAAACATTAGCTAAGACCGTAAGCAGTCCAGGGGCACCTAAATCCCTTTGTCCTGCTGTGTCCAAGCACCTGCAAACCACACCGTCAACTCCCTCCTCATCAATTTCCTCCTTAGTCAAGATCAGAAGTAGTCCTGCAGGCCATGTCACTGGCATGATTGACTCTCCTATCCGGGATTCCTCCGGAGGATCCTGCATTGCTACGCCTACTGCTGTCGCTGCTGCTGTTACTGCTTTTGTTGCTGCTGGGAGTCATTCAACATCTCAGAGAGGAAGTAGGAGCACCACTACTTTTACTAAACAATTGACCCTTCAACAGTCCTTAGCGAGGAGGATGAAGTACGACAGCAGTCTCCCTGAAGCAAAACGGATAACTGAGGCCTTGACTGCTATGTTGGTGATAGACGTGCGTCCGGTATCCACCATTAGTGCAGTGGGAATTAGACAATTGATGGAGGTAGTGTGTCCCCGGTACCTAATCCCATCTAGATTCCACTTCACTAGGCAGGCGATACCGAGAATGTACAGAGACGTCAGAAAAAGTGTCCTCAGTGTCCTAAAAAATGTGGTTGTACCCAATGTCCACTTAACCACGGACATGTGGACAAGTGGAACAGGGCAGACTAAGGACTATATGATTGTGACAGCCCACTGGGTAGATGTATTGCCTTACGCAGCAACAACAGCAGCGTCACCAGTAGCAGCAACTCAGAAACGCCAGCTCGTTCCAAGGCAGGCTACGCTGTGTATCACCGGTTTCACTAAGAGGCATACCTCCGACAACCTCTTAGAGAAACTGAGGGAAATCATTGCCCAGTGGCTAACCCCACTTAGACTCTCCTGGGGATTTGTGATATCTGACAACGCCATCAATATTGTGCGGGCATTACATCTGGGCAAATTACAGCAGGTCCCGTGTTTTGCTCACACAATAAATTTGGTGGTACTGAATTTTCTGAAAAACGACAGGGGCGTGCAGGAGATGCTTTGGGTGGCCCAAAAAATTTCAGGCTACTTTTGCCATTCAGCGACTGCGTGCCAAAGACTGGAGCGCCGGCAAACACTCTTGAACCTGCCCTGCCATCACCTGAAGCAAAAGGTTTTGACACTGTGGAACTCAACCCTCTATATGCTTCAGAGGATGGAGGAGCAGCAAAAGGCCATTCAAGCCTATACATCCACCTATGACATAGGTAAAGGAGGGGATATGCACCCGACTCAAGTGCAGTGGAGAATGATTTCCATGTTGTGCAAGGTTCTCCAGTCCTTCGAACTTGCCACACGTGAAGTCAGTTCTGACACTGCCAGCTTGAGTCAGGTCATTCCCCTCATCAGGCTTTTGCCGAAGCAGTTGGAGAAAGTGAAGGAGGAGTTATATGGAGCGATTCCGCTCGGCATGTGGGACTTGTGGATGAAGCCCTTCATTCGCTTTGCCAGGATTCGAGGGTCTGTTGAAATCAGACCACTACATTTTGGCCACCGTGCTCGATCCTAGGTATAAAGCCTATGTGGTGTCTCTCTTTCTGGCCAACACAAGCCTGCAGAGGTGCAAAGACCTGCTGGTGAAAACACTGTCAGCTGAAGCTGAACGTGACACGTCAACAGCTCCTTTTTCATTTTCTCCCGCAACTGGGGCTGCCAGGAAACAACCCAGGTATCTTAACCAACCCCGCTTGCGGTGATGCAGGGCAGGCAGTACCAAGTTTGGACATCTGGTCCAGACTGAAGGACCTGCCAAAAATTTCTGACATGTCTACTGTCACTGCATATGATACTGTCACCATTGACAGAATGGTGGAGGATTACATCGGTGACAGCATCCAAGTAGGCATGTCAGACAGTCTGTACCTATACTGGCAGGAAAAAGAGGCAATTTGGAGGCCCCTGTACAAACTGGCTCTATTTTACCTAAGTTGCCCCCCCTCCAGTGTGTACTCCGAAAGAATGTTTAGTGCAGCCGGGAACCTTGTCAGCGAAAGGCGTAGGAGGTTGCTTCCACAAAATGTGGAGATGATGTTCATCAAAATTAATTATCAATTCTTCCAGGGAGACCAGCCTCCAGAACGTACAGAGGGATCTGTGGTGGTGGATTCCAGCGGGGATGAATTAATACTCTGTGAGGATGAGGATGTACACAACACTGAAGAGGGGGTGGAATCGGTGGATGAGGAGGATGAGGACGACATCTTGCCTCCGTAGAGCCAGTTAGTACAAGGACAGATTCATTGCCAGGTTGTTTTGTGGGGGCCCAAACGAACCAATCATTTTAGCAACAGTCGTGTGGCAGACCCTGGCCCTGGAATTATTGGTTTGTTAAAGTGTGCATGTCCTGTTTATACAACATAAGGGTGGGTGGGAGGGCCCAAGGACAATTCCATCTTGCACCTCTTTTTTTTCTTTGTATTATGTACTCTTTGGAGTCTAGTTTTTCAAACTGCCATCCTGTCTGCCACTGCAGTGTCACTCCTAGATGGGCCACGTGTTTATGCCGCCCACTTGTGTCGCTTAGCATAGTCATCCAGCTACCTCGGTGCAACCTTTTGGCCTAAAAACAATATTGTGAGGTGTTCAGAATAGACTGGAAATGAGTGGAAATTAATGTTATTGAGGTTAATAATAGCATAGGAGCAGAAAAACCCACAAATTCTGTGATTTTAGCTGTTTTTATGCTTTTTAAAAAATACAGATCCAAAACACAAAACTCAGAACCCAAAACATTGAAGGGTGGTTTTGGCAAAACCAATCCAGATCCAAAACACGAAGAAAGATCCAGATCCAAAACCAAAACTCGAAAAGTGGCCGGTGCACACCCCTACTTTAAATATTGCGTTATTTAAGAGGACAGGAGGAAGCAGTCATGTGAGCGCAGCAGACAGGTAGTACCTGGATACTGGTGATCAGTTCATCAGAACCAACATGGCTGCACCCATGATCTTCAGGAATACAGTGACATTGCCCTGAGACAGAATGGCCCACCTTGATAAAGTGCTGCCGGATTGTGTGTAAGTGATTAAGGGCCTGATTCAGTTGCGGACGTGCTAGCTATAAAGCTGCTAACATGGTAACAGCTGCGATAGCTCTTATATGGTAATGCAGCAGGAGGCGTCATGCCTCCTGCATGCATTACTGATCTGAGTTGCATTCTAGATTGCAGCATCGGATCATCTGCAATCCCATCTGCCTGCTAAGTGACCCATAGGGTCATACAAGCTAACTGCTGTAATGCTTAATCTCCATCAGCCGACGGAGATCCTGGCCTTGTCATTCCCCCACAACATCAGTGGCATGCCTGTGTTTTGGGAAATGGAGGCCATCGCCACCCCCTCCTGCCCCGAAATGGCAGCAGATTGTCAATCACTAATAGTCTGCTGCCGAACTGCGAGTGATATCGCAGACCTGTACTGCACATGCACAGTATGGGTCTGGCACATGCGCAGATTCCCGAACATTGGGAATCTGCATAAAAGACTGATCTGTGTCCGCAGCTTATTCAGGACCTAGGTCCCGGCTTTGTGACACCTGGGTCCCCATTGGTCGATGTTGTCATTTTTTGTAGCCTGTTTTGGGGCAGCCTGTTATGCAATGGGAGTATTTTATAGTGGGAAGTCAGCAAGCACCTTGAGGGCTAGTGAAGCTAGATTTGATGCGTCCCTAGGGCCGTGCAGCAACCTTGAGGGCTTATGAAGAATAAAGTCAAGCAATAGCCTTGGAAGTCAAATTTGAACTGTAGTTGATGATATCAGAATGGAACCGATGATGTAGACTGGATTAGAGCTGATGATGCAGAACTGATGAGGTAGAATCGGATTGGAGACGCTGGTGTGCGACTTGTGCCGCTGAGTTGACACAAGCTGCAGTACACTGGACTGTGCACAGTGGTGATGCAGAAGTGCGATAAGTGTCGCCGGGTTGACACAAGTGATAGGGTGCTGAGGTGTGGCCTGTGCCACCTAGATGACACCAGCGGCAGAGATACTAGGTTGCATGCACTGGTGATGCTGAGTTGCGCCTTGTGTCGCCGGGTTGACAAAAGCGATAGGACGCTGAGGTGCGGCCTGTGCCGCCTAGATGACATAAGCAGCAGGGATACTGGAATGCGCGCACAGGTGACGCTGAGGTGCAATTTGTGTCGCTGGGTTGACACAAATGATAGGACACTGAGGTGCGGCCTGTGCTGCCTAGATGACACAAATGGCAGAATGTAGAGGTATGGTCCATGCCACCCAGATGACACAAACAGCAGGAGAATAACAAGACAGGCTGAGATAATAGACAGTCAATAAACAGGAACAACCACCAAAACCGGAAACACGTGAAACGCTAATCACCAGCACCTGAGCAGCCTACGGACAGGATAGAAAAAGCCACAGGAGCCAATCAGGTTAGTGCAGGAATGACAGGCAGGAAGGTAGGAGGAGTTCAATGATTGACAGCCCGGCATTCACATCTCCTAGCAACACAGCGGCTTGTGACACAGCCATTTTCTGTTAGCTCTTGCTGTTCAGCTAGATCTCTCCAGGTGGCCCTGGATCACTAAAATTGTACCACCTAGTGGACAGATGTCATCATGCCTATCTGCCCAGCCTGCCCCTGGTGCATGTGCACCTGGGTATTGCTTGTGTGATACCCCTGGCTCTAAGGGGGCTATTCATCATCCCTTAATTTCTACAAAAGTAGTGAAAATTAACATTTTCACCTACTTTTGTAAAACATAAGAGTCAGGGCTATTCATTAAGCATGTAATGCAAAAGATAGCACAGATGTCTCCTGCTTATAATTCTCCACCAATAATTTCCATAGTCCCCATACTTTACCATACTCTCCTCGGGATTTGTGATTTCTGACAATGCCACCAATATTGTGAGAGCATTACAGCTGGGTTAGTTCCAACATGTCCCATGGTTTGCTCACACTATCAACTTGGTGGTGCAAAAAAATGACAGGACTGTGCAGGAGATGCTCTCTGTGGCCCGCAAAATTTCTGGACATTTTCGCCATTCAGCAGGTGCATGGAGCACTTGCAAGAAATGTTGAATTTGCCCTGTCACCAGCTGAAGCAAGACGTAGTTACAAGGTGGAACTTCACCCTTTATATGCTTCAGCGGATGGAGGAACAGAAAGCTACACAACAAACTATGACATGGAAGAGGAGGGGGAATATTCCTTACTCAAGCTCAGTGGAAAATACTTTCCGTGATGTGCAAAGTGCTGAAACCCTTCAAAGTAGTCACCTGTGAAGTGAATTCAGACACTGCCAGCTTGAGTCAGGTACAGTAATTCCCCTAATTAGACTGTTGGAAAAGCAACTTGAGAAACAGAAGGAGGAGCTGAAATGAAGCGATTCCGCTAAGCATGTCGGACTTGTAGATCAAGTCCTTTATTCGCTTCGCCAGGATCCAAGGGTTGTCAGGATCTTACAATCGAATCAATACATTTTGCCAACCATGCTGGATCCTAGGTTTAACTCTTTCTTCCCAGTGGACTCAGATCTGAGGAGATGCAAAGAGCTGTTGGTAAGGTGATGCAGCGATGTTTCTCCAGCAAGTGCAGCTGCCAGGAAAAAATGAAACTTTCCCAAAAAAAGACCCACTGGTGATGCAGATGAGACAACACAACCACGTTTTGACATCTGGTCGAGTCTAAAAGAATTGCCTACAATTAATGAGACTTCTACCGTGACTCAAAGAATGGTTGAGGATTATTTTAATGATAGCATCTAAATGGCAATTTAGAGGCCCTTGCACAAACTGGCTTTGCTTTACTTGAGCTGCCCACCCTCCAGTGTGTACTCAGAAAGAGTTTTCAGCACAGCTGGGAACCTTGTCAGTGATCGGCATCGGAGGCTACTGCCTCAAAATGTGGAAAAAATTATGTTCATCAAAATTAACTAGAAATTTCATGAGGAAAACCTTTACTGCCAATTAGATCCAAAAATTACAGAGGCACCTGAGGCTGTAATGGTGGATTCCAGTGGGGACAAATTAATATTGTGTGACGATGATGTACACACTGATGAGGGTGAGGAATCGGATGATGATGGCGACAACATCTTGTCTCTGTAAAGCCAGTTGTGCAAGGAGAGATCATTGCCAGCAATGTCAGCTGCCGTTGGCAGCTTGTTTTGTGGGGGCCCAAACAATCCAATTGCTTCAGCCACAATTGGCAGTCCCTGTCGCTGAAGTGATTGATTTGTTAAACTGTGCATGTCCTGTTTACTATATACAACATAAGGGTGAGTGGAAGGGCTCAAGGACAATTCCATCTTGCACCTCGGTTATTTGCATTATGTGCTGTTTGGGGCATTGCTGCCTGACATTTTTAATTTTAAAGTTGATTAAACTGCCATCCTGTCTGCCACTCTCTTTTTGGTGCCTAACCCTAATCTCCCTCCCAAGTGCCTATCCCTAACCCTCCCCCTAGTACCTAACCCTAAACCTAACCCTCCGATACTTACCTTTGGTATCCCGGCAGTCGGAATGTTGGTGCCGGGCTTCTGACTGGTGTTGTGATTTCGGTGCGGGTAATAGGGGCGTCGGCATCCAGACCGCCAGGATGCCGAACGCATACCATATACTAACCACTATTAACAGCAATTCTCAAAACAAAAGAAGGTGAATTATAAGACACAATAAGTGCTGGAATATTTGTGTTTTGAAACGTGATAATAGTCATATATGAGCAAGAATTTTATATGTGATTGCTTTACAAGTGGTATTATGTACATTGGGAAAATGACAATATGCAGTAATATGAATCACGTCAGCTGCTAAACAAATTATTTTTGCTTGTGATGGTTTTGAGGATTGGATTCTAAACAGTAACTTTACCGGCCAGTGTTATATTTTGTATCTTATATATATCATACATATTTTGATATAAAGATTTTTTTATTTGTTCTAATAAATAAATATTCTGTATACATATTTGAGAAATTGAAGATTGCCAGTGCTTTTCTCACTTTTTTTTGTTAATTTTTGTTTAAAACTACTAGTCTTCTTGGTCCTCTTTTATGATGAATATTCACCACCAGCAGCAGAAGCCCTAGTGCACAAGGATTCTTCTTTGGAAACCTGGATAGGGGAGAAGTCAGATAGCATTTGCCAATTGGATGTAGGAGGACTTCCTCTGGTCATTAACAAGGAGTTTGATGAAGAAGGTGGTATTGGTGGTGGAGATTGCTTGTACTGGGATCTATCCATGCTGCTGGTAGCTGGTGCTGGACTACTTGTTATTCAGATTTTAATACATAATTTGCATGAACTTGCTGCAAATGACATAACAGGGAGGAGGTACTTAGATGGTTAACGTCCCTACCACTACTTACTTTGGCCTCACAAATTATACAGCTGCCATGACAAATGTTGTCAGGATTTGGAAAAATTATTCCACATAAAATAGGTGGTATTTTTGGTTTTATGCCCAGGCATAACAATGTCCTTATTATTTTTATTGGTAAGAAATGCTGCCACTGGTGGCTTACTTACTTTGACACAAACAACATGCTTCTTCTGAATTTAACACAAATAGATCCCTCATTCTGTTGCACTTCCACAGTAGCATCCTCAATTTCTATATCATTAATTTCATCCTCATATTTGCAGAGGGTTCAGAAATGGTTAAAAGAGGCTTCTTAATGATTACTGTGTCAGAAATGTGAGAATTACACATAGCACTCGTGGACACTCTTAGACTCTCCTCAGGTATCTGTGAAATTTGTGAATGCACAGTTTGTTCTTCAGCTTTTTGTGCACTAATTTGCCTGTTTAAAAGTGATATATCTGACTGTGTTTGGCCTTGGCTTTCATAATAGGCAGTCTACTGTTTGAAAGAGCAGTTGCAGGACCACCACTCGCAAAGAAAGGACATGCTTTCCTTGCCACTGTGTGTGGTGTATGAAATGTTGACAATTTTAAGTTTTTTTGGCATGTTTCTTAACATTTGTGAAATACTGTTTAGATTTCAGGTGCCCATTTTTTACACCATCTTTCCCCTTTACCTCCATTAGTAGATACTGAAGAAGTACTATGAGTGTCAGCACTTGTACTGGTTTGGCCCTGCTCTTCTATCTTCTCTTTTATTTTTTAACTGCCACCACCTCAAGAGAACATACAATGAGATAGGTAAAGGAGGGACTATTTCTTTTACCATGCAATTTTATGGAGACTTTTGTTGACACCAAAAAAATAAAATGTCTTGTTTCCACTTATTTATTTTTGGTGTGCAGCTGTCATGTCTTGTCTACACACACCCACTAAGCACAGTAATATAAGCTGCCTTTAGGAAACAGACACTCTTGAAAATAAAAATACTATTTTAATTGAGTTATTATAAAATCCTTGAAATGGTTTTTAAAATGTATCTTTTGTTGTTGTTGCAATTATTGTTTTTTAATAGCAGAAAAAGAGATCTTCTTTCTATGGGGTAAAGCTCTCTCAGGGTGACAGCACTGTAATTGAAATAAGTTAAAAACACACTGTTTCTGCCCTCATACATAAGTGACTGACACTATACTGTATATATATATATATATATATATATTGCAGTGTAGAGATCTATGATACTGAAAAAACACAATCAGTGGCACCAATCACCCTGGTGACACCCGGTACGGGCTGTGGAGAGGATAGTAGTGCTCTCTGCGAAGTGGTAAAAAGGGGTGTGGCCTGATGGGTAGGGCTTGGTCTCATGGGTAGGGGCTTAGCCTCGTGGCTCTAACCCCTGTTTTAGTCACTCCGGGGGTCCGGAGATGCGGACTGCCCCCGGGGACCAGCCTGTGTGCAGTGTCGGCTCCCTCACTGTGTCAGGAGCCGAGTGTTGCACATAATGCTACTGTGCAGCTCCCAGCTCCTGTTACTGAGGAGGAGTCGGCACTTTGGTTATCCCCTGCACCCCCCTTGTGACACCACTACACAGAGAAGCCTGGTTGTTTGCACTAAAGTGCACTGGATTGCAATTGATGTTGTTAGCTAGTGTGTCTGACACATACACAGTGAAATAGGTGCCTGCGGCCAGTCACCCTTCCCACTTAGTCCCCATCTAACTACTACTACAACTTTCTCTGTTCCCTAATAGTGTCCTAATTGTGATTTTTTAAGACCAACTAAACCCACACCTTCTCCATACAGTCTCCTGTGTGAAATGGTGCATAATCATGAGGGAGGGACAGTTATATACAATCAAAACCAAGCAAGATTTGACATTTTCGGGATAATTATGTCTTGACTCGTCTGAGAGGGCGGATAGACCCGAGCCAGGACTCGGATTCACTCGGAACCCTTAAATTCAGGTGTATATGTTTTTTTTTTTTAAATAAAACGAATCGCTAATCTCTAATTTAAAAATGTTAATTTTTTCATGCTTTTTTTTACTCTTTTTACAAATGCATGTTCTTGGTAAGCCCTATCTAACTTTGTAATTTCATCTAAAGAGAACTCAACTTACTGTAAATATAAGAAGTATACCATCTAAAAATGTCATAATAACATAACTAAATAATGACTAAATTAACAAAAATAGTAATAAAATTTCCCTGGCTAAATAAACCAGTCTAAACACTGCTGCAACTTAACACTGTACAGAGTAAAACAGGGAGAAAACAAATTTTGAAAATACAGAATACCATTTAGGCTTAGCTATACTGATATAGTATTGACATGCATCATGGGCAATTAATAAGAGAGAAGAAGCACTGGGCCTTTGCATAAACTAAAGCCTATAAATTATTTTAAAATAGAAAAATTGAGCCAAAAGAGACAGTATGAAATATGCTTCTAGTAGGGCCACATAAATTACTGTTGTAAATTATTGAAGATCTTAAACAAGATATACTGATAATATGTCTGGGAATATAAAATGCTCACATTGGTTAATTTAAAGTTGCACTCATTAGGCTGTAGAAGCACTCAATGTGCCAAGAGGTTATAGTATAAATCTTCTGGTTTTCATGCGAGAAGGAACCAGAGATTTCCAAACTAATGATCACAGCATCGATGTCTTCCCAGCTGGGGAGAAGATTTACAGTCTCTTCCAGGCACTCAGCATGCTGAGTCACTCTTCCGCCTCATCTAAGATACCTCTAAATTAGGTGATGAGATATTTAGCAATTCTTGGAACCGTTATTATAACTTGTCTAATCTATCTCTAGATCCAGGTGTAATTCTCCATTAATAGGGCTCGCTGCAGATAAAATGTACTCATGAGTATGTTAGAAACATCATTTTGTAGTTTTCAAGCTGAAATTTGTGTGAGTGTAAAATTGTTTTCATAATAATTATGAAAAGTTTTAACTAGAACAGTAACATTGCACAAGGATGCTAGAAGAACTACTGTAGGTTGTGAAATGCTAATGGTGCTCAATATAGCACTTTTTTGACAAATTACATTGAAATGTATTTGAATTTGCAGCTTGTCTGATGGAATTATAGCAAATAAATAATACACATTTATCATATATAGAGCTACTTTGGTCAGAAAGCTCTGTCTTAAATATAACTAAATAAATATTATATTATTTTAATAATATATGTCTGAAGAGGCAAAAAAGTTGTAACCCCCTTGAGGATTCACGGCCTTATTCAGCTTGGATCGCAGTTGCTAATACACACGCAATCGGCCGATTGTTGCGTTCTGTGTATGCGTATGCATCGCAGCGCACAAACTAGCTATTGCAATCGGGACAGCGATCGCAGAGACTACGCAGACCCCTCCCAGAGTGATTGACAGGAAGCACCGTTTGTGGGTGGTGACGGGAAGGGTGGTCTGGGAAATGCAGGTGTGCCAGTGAGTTTGCACGCCGTTGCAGGGGCATGCAAAAATTAGTCACTGCGATGCCATACGCAGTGTGAGGTTTCATAGTGTCAGTGGTTGTTAGCAATTTCTAAATAAGGTCAGGGCTTGTGCAAGTGTGCGTGAGACTGCGATGGTACTCGATTGTACCGATGGTTTTGCTGTTCTGCTAAGCATTACGGATGTGTGTAAGGTAAAATGGGTGTCCTTATGTTGTGCTGAGTTTGCATAGCGATCGCAATGGATTACATACATGCCGACTATCTGGCTGCCCCTTCTGGGAGGGTGCAGCCAGATCGGCATTACTGGGGGGCGTGGCCAGCAAACGGGGGCGGGGCCGGCCAGGTGATAAGTTTTTGCGCCATTAGTAGCATAAAGCAATAAGGGGAAGATGTACTAAGCAGACATGTGCGCCGACCCCTATGTTTTGGTTTTGGATCTGTATCTACCCTGGTTTTGGATCTCTATTGGTTTTGCCAAAACCGCCCTTCAGTGTTTTATTTTGGGGTTTTGGTTTTGGATCTGTATGTTTTCTAAAAAAATAATAAAAACAGCTAAAATCACATAATTTGGGCCTGTTTTTACTCCTACAGTATTATTAACCTCAATAACATTTATTTCCACTCATTTACAGTCAATTTTGACCACCTCACAGGTCACTATATTGTTTTCATTCAGTTTAGGCCCAAAATTTGCACCAAGTTACCTGGCTGACTAAGCTAAGTGGTTGCAGTGGCAGTTCAACTTCCAACATGGCACATAAGGAAACAATGTTTTTATTATTCAAGAGAGGCCTGAGGGAGTTGGAGTATGTCTGTAGTTAAAGACAGGGACAGGAAGGGTTGATTTGTAGTAAATGTAATTTTATTTTTTGAATACGAAGTAAATTTATGAGGGAGAGGGGAGGGGAGGCATTTAGAAAAAAACATTCAAATCAGTCCTTGCCCCATACGAATCCATGAGCGCCATGCCTGCTGCTGGGAGTGGATTTTTTTTTCATCCCAGAAGGGGACCAGGAAGACTTCTAGTAGTGCTTTGCAAAACTACTGACTGTTAAATAATGGCTTTGCAAAGCTTCCACATGAAAAAGCACTTCCCAACATGTACAGGGACATTAAAAAAAACATAGTTAGTGGCCTCTAAACTGTCATTTAACTAGCACAGATATGTGGACAAGTGCAAGATTTAAGATTTAAGGTCTTATGTTGTGTCTTTCTTGAGAATCTTGCACCTGCTTCTGCTGCTAGGAGTAGATTTTCATCCCAGAAGGGGACCAGGATGAGTGCTACTGCTTTCCAAAACAGTTAACTGTTAAATAATCATTTGCTAAGCTTCCACATCAAAAGCATTTTCCAACCTGTACAGGGACATTAAAAAAACATAGTTAGTTAGTGGCCTTCAAACTGCTGTTGTACTCACTGTCCACTTAACCAGAGCAGATATGAGGACAAGCGGAACAGAGCAGCAAATGCAACATTTCAGATTTAAGGTTTAAGTCTTACGCGGTGTCTTTAATTGAAAATTATTGAGCACCATGCCAGCTGCTGGGAGTGGATTTTCATCTCAGAAGGGATGAAGACATTGTTTCGTCTTCCCAACAGACACAGATCTGAGGAGAAGTAAGGAGCTACTGGCAGGAAAAAGAGGCAATTTGTAGGCCCTTACACAAACTGTCTTTGCTTTACTTGACTGCCCACTTTCCAGTGTGTACTCAGAAAGAGTTTTCAGCACAGCCGGGAACCTTGTCAGTGATCGGCCTGAGACTACTCCCCCAAAATGTGGAAAAGATGATGTCCATCAAAGTGAACTATAAATTCTATGAGAACGATCTTTACCGTCATTTACGTGGAAAAATTACACAGGCACCTGTAATGGTGGATTCCAGCGGGGACAAATTAATATTGTGTGAAGAAGATGATGTATATATCATCCCAGATTATACCATCACCCAAGCCTATATCGTCATCCCATCATGTGTTGTGTATAAATTACAGCTGCGCTCCCTGTTAGATTGGGGATTTATTGTTCACTTTAGTGGATGTGAGCTCCATTTTAGTCCATATCATCACAACCCCTACACATACACTATAATCAGATAATGCAGTTTTAGCTGCTTTATTCCATTTTTTAAACCCTATGCTCTATTTTCACCTTTTGAAATTCTTTATGCAAATCTCAGCTGAGGCGTTTGTGATGTTATGCCTAACGCGCACACACACACAGAGAAAAAAAACCCAATTTGATTACTTTTTGGCACTTGGGGAGAAGAGCACCCCTGAGCGAGGCAGCAGCCCCTTGATAAATGATACAGACAACACCCCTGTGCTGCTACATTGCTGGTGATCAGTGTGGCTAATGCACACACACACACACACACACACACAGAAAAAATACACATTGATTGATTGATTACATTTTTTGGGGGCACTTGAGGGGGAGAGCACCCCTGAATGAGGCAGCAGCCCCTTGATACACAGCACAGGCAGCACCCCTGCACAGCTATGCTGCTCATAATAAGTGTGGCTAATGCACACACACATACAAAGAAAAAAATAAACACTTTTTTGGGGGGGCACTTGGGGTGAGAGCACCCCCGAACAAGGCAGAAGCCCCTTGATAAATGACACAGGCAGCACCCCTGCACAGCTACATTGCTGATAAGTCTGGCTAACACGCACACACACACACACACACACACACACACACACACAAAAAACTTTATTATCACACTGGGGGTGAAGAGCAACTCTGATGGACAGATCACCCCCTGGACAACACAGCAGTACAGCCAGCCAGCCCCTATTTACAACAGCCAGTCAGCCACTATGGACATAACAACAGCCAGCCAGCCCCTATGGACAATAGCCAGCCCCTATGGACATTAAGCAGCCAGCCCCTGACAAGTGAAAACAGTAGCCAGCCCTATACACAGCAACAGCACAGCACAGCGATCACAGCCCCCTCCTTCCTCTTCACTCTCCACAGAGGGAATGAAAATGGCGGCGACCGCGGGTAACTTTTATACAATCCAAAACCCGCGAGAATCCGACAGCAGGATGATGATGACGTTTTGCCTGGTTTTGAGATCCGAGTCAGGCGGGAAAACCCAAGCCGACTCGGATCTCGACTTGGATCGATAAGTCCGGGTGGGTTCGGATCTCTGATATCCGAACCCACTCATCTCTAGTACTAAGCTCTGGAAAGCGATAAATTGGAGCGTGATAAACTACCAGCCACTCTACATTATATCATTGATGTAACCACAAGTTTGTGTTTAACCTTGTGGTTACATCAATGATACAATGTAGCGGGTCCCAGCATAGACTACAATGGATATTTCTCTCCATGGAAGTCTATGGGGAGACACTCTGACCGCATACAGCCAATCAGCGAGCTGCTCCGACGTAGATGCCCACTGATTGGCTGGCGGCTCCTTCAATGACGGGGCACATGTGAACACACACATACCTTTACTCAGTCTGCTTGGATTTGGGTACACTTGTGTTTTTATTTTAACCCTTTGGATGCCTACTTGGAGAAGAGGACGTGAACTACGCATAGGAAAGGTGAGTATGGATTTTTTTTATAGGTACCCCTATGGATTACTTTGGATACTAGGTGAGTATGTGTGATAGTGAGTGTGAGTGTGAGCGTGCATGTATGTTATAATAAAATTTTACTTTCACGGTGTATGTTGTGTTTATTACATATTGCTTAGGTTGTGGAACTACAAGTGCCAGCTGACCCGTAATGCCGGGCTATCAGCCTAGGACAGGGGTGCCCTGGAGAGGGGGACCCCTTTATTGGAGGGGTCCCCAACTCCCATGTATACCTGGCCTGGGCTGACTAGCTAGTCAGGGTTGATGCTGCGGCTGGGGGCCCCTGTGAAAGGGCTCCCCTGGCTGTGGCATCAGTCCCCCATTAGAAAGGGTCTGGAGCTGGTTTTAAATATACAGGGGACCTCATGCCATTTTTTTTCTCCATATATTTAAAACCAGGTCTGGCCCTGCTGCCTGTGCTGGTTCTTAAATAATGGTGGAAGCCTATTCATTTTGTCCCCCCCCCCAAAAGTCTGGGGCTGGTTATGCTTTTGGGGGGGACCCTATGTCATTTTATTTTTAATAAAAATACTTTATATTAGGTATACTGGCAGAAACATACACAAATCACACTGATCTGTGTATGTTTCTGCCAAACTCGCAGCTCAGGAGGTGGTCTATTTGAAACTTCTATTTCACAGTGAGTTTGCTACAATCTCACACAAGATTGAAAACTCAATTCTTAGGAAATTTGCGAGTTGCTTCTTATTAATCTAAAGTACTTCATATTTTGGCCGATGGTGAGTTTTTTCGTGTTTGCAAACTCACATGAGTTTTAACACTGAAAAAAGAGAACTCACTTCCAAACTCACTCGAGTTTGTCTTTAGTAAATTTGTGAGATGAAAAAAATGGCAAAACTCACGTGAGAATGCAATCTCACCAAAACTCACACAAACTCGATTGTTAGTAAATTTACCCCAAAGTATCAACCAGCCAGCTCCTAACAGTCATTTTTCAAACACAACCTGTTAAGTGACATCTAGGAGCTGATTGGTTGGTACTTTATCTCTGTCCACTTTAGCTCTCTCCTAGGTTTAATACATAGACTCCTCAATCATTTAATTAACAAAATAAATATTTATTTTACAGTCTGCATATTCTCTGTCAACCTTATCAGTCCTTATTTTATACAGTATCTCTATAATTTGTTTTATGTATAATTTGTCATAATGACTGTTTTTGGCACAGAAAAAGTAAACAATGATGATGATTTCAGATCCATTTTGTTAGCTTTTAAGATACCAAAGGGCCGATGTGTCAAGCTTGGCTTTTTTTGCACAGTAAGTTTAACTTCTTAACTCCACCTAATGCAGTGATAACTTAGGCCCTCATTCAGAGCCGCTCGTTAGCGGCAGTACGCTCGTTCCGAGCGATGTTCGCACATCTGCGCATGCGTACGGTTTTTAGTACGCATGCGCAAACCAGTCAGTGCGGCCGAAAATCGTTTGTACGCTATATAGCGGGTGCCTGCTATTTTGAGTAACAGAATGAGGCGTATGTGGGTGGTAACAGGGGAAGGTGCTTGAAAACGGGGGAGTGGAATTCGAACGCAGGCGTGCTTAAAGGTCAAAACGGGCGTTTTAAGGGTGTGCATAATTAATCCAGCAGCGTCATTGACCACGTCACTTGGTTTTTTTAAACTCAGAACTGCTCGCAAAATAGCGGTTGAAAAAACCAACCACAAGAATAGCGAGCAGTTCATACGCTGTACGATGTACTCGATTAATCAAATAAATAGCGGACATGACGTATGGTGCGAGCGGCCAGGGGGCGTTTTTATCAAATAAACGAGCGTATGTTTTGCTCGCTCGTTCAGACTTAGAGGTCTGAACAGACTGCAATTTGCGAACGGATCATTTGAATAGCCACCCCTTGTTTTTGAACGAACGACCGCAAATAGCGAACGGCTCTGAATGAGGGCCTTATTTATCAGTTTTATAGACATCGTCCCTGTAAAGTCTAAAAAGTAACTTGATTGCCTACACGATTGCTTTATTTCTGGGTTCAGGCCCAGACTGAACCATCAGGCATTGCCAAAGAGAAATCCAAAGGATCTCACTCAAAACACACTGTCAAATTGGAAATTGTTGCCTATAGGCTACAGTGGCCAGCGCCATCAAAAGATGGAGTTAGCTATTAAGAGGCAAGCTACAAAAAGCAAAGCTTTTTCAGAGCTTGGTACATTTGCCCATATTGCAGTACCCATCGAAAATAGAGGGACTGCAGCAGATATCTCCAATATCTGCTGAGGTACACTCTTTGTACATAAAGGAAACACCCAGAGGCGTAACTAGGTATTTGAAGGCCCCACAGCAAAAGTTTGTTAGGGTTCCTATGTACCACCCATAGGGGCACAGGGCAGGGTCAGGATACCTGGATTCTTTATAAAATGAACACACTGGCTTCATTTCCTGAGAGAGAGGGAGCCCTGGTGGCAGATGCTTGTTCTCCCAGCCAGCGCCCGCCACCCATGCATTCCTCACCGTTGCCACCAGGGTCCCCTCTCTCTCGGGGCCTGGGAAGGCTGGCTGGACCTGGGCAGGGCAGGAATGACAGGCTGTCTGGACTAGGAGGAGCGCAGGGAAGGCTGGATGGACTGGGGAAAGGCAGGGAAGACAGGCTGGCTGGACTAGGGGGGCAGAGGGAAGGCTGGCTGGACTGGGGGAGTGAAAGGGAAGACAGGCTGGCTGGACTAGAAGGATGGCTGGACTGGGGGGGGTGCAGGTAGGGGAAGACAGGCTGGCTGGACTAGGGGTTGGGAGTGCAGGAAAGGCTGGCTGGACTGGGGGAGACATTGCAGGGAAGGATGGCTGGACTAGAGGGGCACAGGGCAGGGTCAGCATACCTGGATTCTTTATAAAATGAACACACAGTCCGGCTTCATTTCCTATGAGAGAGGGGGCCTGGGTGGCAGATGCTCATTCTCCCTGCCAGCACCTGCCACCCATGAATTCCTCGCCGCTGCCACCAGAGCTCCCTCTCTCTCGGGGCCCAGGAAAGCTGGCTGGACTTGGGCAGGGCAGAGAAGACCGACTGGCTGAAATAAGGGGAGTGCAGGCAAGGCTGGCTGGACTGGCACAGGGCAGCAAAGAAAGGCTGGCTGGACTAGGGGGGAGCACAAGGAAGGCTGGCTGGATGGGGAGTGTGGCAGGGCAGGAAAGGCAGGCTGGCTGGACTGGGGGTGTACAGGCAGGGGAAGGCAGGCTGGCTGGCTGGACTGTGGGTGGAGCTACTTAGGGGTGTGGTATCAATTGGTGCATAAACCAGTTTAAAAATTCTCAAAGTTTGGGCTTTGGGGGCAGTTGTAAGGGAAGGTTAGTAGGACTAGGGGGGTCAAATGGCAGAGAAGGCAAGCTAGACTGGGCGAGGGGCAGGGAAGGCAGGCTGGGTGGACTAGGGGGGGTGCAGGGAAGGCTGACTGGATTGGGGAAGGGAAACAAGGCTGGCTGGACTATGAGGAGCACAGGGAAGGCTGGTTGGACTGGGCCAGGGCAGGGAAGATAGGCTGTCTGGACTAAGGGGAGCACAGGGAAGGCTGGCTGGACTGGGGGAGAGGAAGGGAAGACAGGCTGGCTGGACTAGAAGGCTGGCTGGACTGGGGGGTGTGGGCAGGGGAAGGCAGGCTGGCTGGACTAGGGGTGGGGAGTGCAGGAAAGGCTGGCTGGACTGGGGGAGACATTGCAGAGAAGACTGGCTGGACTGGGGGAGACATTGCAGGGAAGGCTGGTTGGACTAGAGGGGCACAGGGCAGGGTCAGCATACCTGGATTCTTTGTAAAATGAACACACACTCCAGCTTCATTTCCTGAGAGAGAGGGGGCCCGGGTGGCAGATGCTCATTCTCCCTGCCAGCACCCGCCACCCATGCATTCCTCACCACTGCCACCAGGGCCCCCTCTCTCTCAGGGCCTGGGAAGGCTGGCTGGACTTGGGCAGGGCAGGGATGACAGGCTGGCTGGAATAGGAGGAGCACAGGGAAGGCTGGCTGGACTGGGGAAGGGCAGGGAAGACAGGGTGGCTGGACTAGGGGGCACACAGGGAAGGCTGGCTGGACTGGGGGAGTGGAAGGGAAGACAGGTTGGCTGGACTAGAAGGCTGGCTGGACTGGGGGGTGCGGGCAGGGGAAGGCAGGCTAGCTGGACTAGGGCTGGGGAGTGCAGGAAAGGCTGGCTGGACTGGGGGGTGCGGGCAGGGGAAGGCAGGCTAGCTGGACTAGGGCTGGGGAGTGCAGGAAAGGCTGGCTGGACTGGGGGAGACATTCCAGGGAAGGCTGGCTGGACTAGAGGGGCACAGGGCAGGGTCAGCATACCTGGATTCTTTATAAAATGAACACACACTTCGGCTTCATTTCCTGAGAGAGAGGAGGCCTGGGTGGCAGATCCTTATTCTCCCTGCCAGCGCCTGCCACCCATGCATTCCTAGCCACTGCCACCAGGACTCTCTCGGGGTCCGGGAAGGCTGGTTGGACTTGGGCAGGGCAGAGAAGACAGGCTGGCTGAACTAAGTAGAGTGCAGGGAAGGCTGGCTGGACTGGGGCAGGGCAGGGCAGAGAAGAAAGGCTGGCTGGACTAGGGGGGAGCACAGGGAAGGCTGGCTGGATTGGGAGTGTGGCAGGGCAGGAAAAGCAGGCTGGCTGGACTGGGGGTGTACAGGCAGAGGAAGGCAGGCTATCTGGCTGGACTAGGCGTGGAGGACACAAGAAAGGCAGGCTGTATTGGAGGCTACAGTGCAGGGAATGCTGGCTGGACTAGAGGGGCACAGGGCAGGGTCAGCATACCTGGTTTCTTTATAAAACAAACATAGGCTCTGGCTTCATTTCCTGAGAGAGAGAGAGGACCTGGTTTTCAGATGCTCATTCCCTGGACACAGGGAGTGGATGGACACAGCAGTAGCCATTGGAAACAGGAAGTGGAGTGGACACAACATAGCAGCAGCCACTGGAGGTGGAGAGGATGGACACAACAGAGCAGCCACTGGACACAGGGAGTGTATGGACACAGCAGTAACCATTGGACACAGTAAAGTGGAGTAGAATATGGACAAAGCACAGCAGGCACTGGACATGTTAGCTCAGCACAGTACATACATACTAGTGAAATGGTGCCCGAATCACTGAGAGGGACTTAATGAATCCAAAACTTAAGTAAACACCAGGATGATGACATTTTGCCTTGATTTGGAATCCGAGCAAGGTGGTAAAACCCAAGCCAGCACTCGGATTCACTCAGATCTATGAAGCTCGGGTGGGCTTGGTTTTCAGAAAACTGAGCCCGTACATCTTCAGTATTTGCATAACAACCCCTGCTGGCTGTATGCAGAGTATACATTTCTATGTAGGACTTCCCCTATTTCTATATCTTATTTCATAGCCATCATCATTATCTATGCCACTTGCGCCACCTCTATCCCTGGTGCAAGAGATACATATGAAAACAGATATATGTTCTTATTTGCACAATTCTGCATAGTCCGTAGTTCCAGTGACACGCAGTCTCTGACAATTGTGTACATATGAATGATAGATTACTACCTATTTGCACCCTGTCAGCCGCAAGTGGAGATGCGACTGAGATGTGTAGAACTCTGAATTGCCCACTGATGCATGCGGCCAGCTACAGAGCATGCTCAGTGCCAAAACATGCAAGATCCATCTGCAAAACAAGTACATACATTGCTGAAAGTATAAATAAATCTTACAACATTTCTTTATATCTTACAGGTGAGTATGAAGGATGAACCATTATATTTTTTTACAGGTGAGTATGAACCATTTTATTTTATTCACTTGAATGGTAAAGCATCACTTTAGCCTCTATTTCTTATGAAACATAGTTAATCATGTTCTTAGTTCCTGACAAAAGTGTCCCAACTATCAAATCAAAGGGGTCTATGTACTAAGCAGTGATAAGTGACAGAGTGAAAAGTGATGTCTGTGATAAGTGCCAGCCAATCAGCTTCCAACTGTCATCTCACAGGCTGTGTTTGAAAAATGACAGTTGGGAGCTGATTGGCTGGCACTTATCACTTTTCACTCTGTCACTTATCACTGCTTAGTACATAGACCCCTTAGTCACTGAGGTTTCTTCTTGAAGTCATGGTAGTCAGACATTTGGTTAGCTACAGAAGATCTGCCCAACATTTTATACATAAGTCATCAGAGCCCACTACCTTCAGATAAACACTAGTGACTAGATTGTTCACCCACAGTGGACCCCATTAAGACACCTAATAGTGAGATATTCTTACCACTACTCTGCTGCCACCAGGACATGTGCAGAACAGGGTACCAGTTAGTAAACAGGTAAATGGGTAATTGGGTAAAACAAAGTCCAAGCACTGAGATAATGTCATATAATAATGTCATATAATAAAATATAATAATATGACCTCTGCAACAACTGGTCTAGCTTCTCTGCTAAAGCTGGGTACACATTAGACAATGTGTATCCAGCGAGACATTGACAGCGACGTGATCCGATATGCGGCAAGTGCATACACAATTGCCGATGCTGGGTCCATCGGTGGAGGGATGTGTCATGCTGCATTCTGCAGCATGACATCATTAGCAACATCCCCGCTCAGCCTTGCAGGAGGGCCTATAGGTGATGGTGCTAACAACCAGCGAGAGCGGGTATATCATGGGTACACACTAGACGATGTACCCGATATGTCGCTCTGATCCACAGGATCGGACTACATATTGTCTAGTGTGTACCCAGCATAAGGCTTTCTCAACTGTTCTCCATTTCAAATTAGAACATTTCTCAATTATCATCAGACAGTCCACACATTCTATAGATAAAAGGGATGTGACCTTTCTAAATGGGGGTATAGCTATAATATAACAAGGTAACATAGAAACATAGAATCTGACGGCAGATAAGAACCACTTGGCCCATCTAGTCTGCCCTTTTTCTACCTTTTGGTAACCTCAACCCTATATGACCCTTAGTTCTTTATATATCTTTAAAGATATTCCTAAGCCAATCCCAAGCATGTTTAAATTGTTCTACTGTATTCACCTCTACCACCTCTGATGGGAGGCTATTCCACTTATTCACTACCCTTTCTGAATGTAATTCGAAACCTTGGTTGCACTGGGAATATAATCAGGATTTATTTTTGTAAAATGTTTTATATAGTTTGGGGATGTTATTCTGGATACTACTTATTGTGAGACTGCTTGAAAATGTATTATGTCTACTCACAGCTATCAATTGTGAATTTGATTACGTAGTTTTTTGTCATTCATTTTATGGCACTGATTTGTATCTACTTACTAGAAAATAACATAAATTTGTGATATTCCTGCCAGAAATGAGCAGTTTCTATCATAGTCGATACACAGTGACCATATTAACCTATCAACTTTAGATTTTATTTTTTAATATAACACTCATTTTATAGTGCATATTAATCTATTAATTTTTTATTATTTAATTTCAATTTATGTATTATATTTATTATCCTATATATATTTCTCATTAT
Source organism: Taudactylus pleione (assembly GCA_031769625.1). Taxonomy (NCBI): domain Eukaryota; kingdom Metazoa; phylum Chordata; class Amphibia; order Anura; family Myobatrachidae; genus Taudactylus; species Taudactylus pleione. Next base: position 35,111,973 of record JAUIMM010000092.1, read on the forward strand.
GGTTATTATATTTCTATATATTAGACACCACACTGTGCCATATACCTTCTGTTACCAGGATGTACAAAACTTTCCCTTTGACATAATGCATTATGGTCATTTAATACATATTAAAACATCTGATGGAGTTCACCTTGACAAAGTGGATGGGCTCTCAGTTCTGTCCAAATATACGCAAACAATTAATTTATACTCCGAATTCTCTTGGATTCTATTTCAACCCTTGTGAGGAATCCTTGGCTGTTAACATTGAAACCTTTTATGGCCTTATACATAATTTTCTTAATCAATCAATTATAATGAATTAATAAATGAATGAATGAATGAATCAATCAATTAAATAATTAACCACTTTCATCCATTTTGGGTGCTTGTTTTTAATAGCATTTTCTACTTCTCTGATTTATTTTTTCAGCCGTAATAAAATAATGATTAATCAATCAATCAATTGCTCAATCAGTTTCTCTTTCACTACATACTCCACCTCCATTTCCCTGTACTGTCCTCGGACCTCATCTAGTTCTTGATTAATGGAAACATTCTATAGCATTGTATAGTTTGTGTTAAACTGCCATACTGTCTGCCACGGCATTGCCACTCCTAGATGTGCCATGTTTCAAGCTGAACTGCCACGTGCTTGTGCTGCCCACTACTGTCGCTTAGCTTAGCCAGCCAGCTAGCCAGGTGCAACCTTTTCACCTAAACTGGATAAAAACAATATTGTGAGCTGTGAGGCGGTTAAAATTGACTGGAAATTATTTTATTGAGGTTAATAACACTGTAGGAACAAAAACAGATCCCAAATATGTGATTTTATCAATTTTTGAAAGAAAAAATACAGATCCAAAACCAAAACAAGTGAAGGCGGTTTTGGCAAAACCAAACCCAAAACCCGACGACGAATGAGAACCAAAACCAAAACACGGGGGTTGTGCACATCTCTAGCATATACAGTGCCAGTGGTCATGAGGCTTTAAGTATACACGGCCTGATTTAGAGCTGAACGCAGTCCACATGCAATGCCGATGTTGAAGGAGTTTAGTGTTATTAGCAACTGCACATCCATGAAAATTTCTAAAGACTCATATGCACAAAGGCACTTTTGCAATTAAGACAGATGGTATCAGTAATGTTTCAGAAAAGTAATGGGTGTTTCCCTGGACGGCAACTGGGAGGTGGCTAGTAATGCAGACACAAAAATGGTCCCTTCAGGGGATACGTTTAAGATGCCGGCGGTCGCAATCCAGACCACCGGCATCTAGAATCCTTAATCCCGGCTAGGGTTAAACGACAGGCATCTATAATCCAGACGCCTGTCATTTTCCCGACACCGGCACACTGGCGCCCGGCATCCCGATCGAAGGGATGCCGGGCGCTGCAAGTGGACAGCCACAGGGGGGGAGGGTTAGGTTTAGGCCACCCGGGGGGACTTAGAGTTAGGCACCCCCCCCGGGAGGGTTTGGGTTAGGCTAGGGGGAGGGAGGGTTAGGGTTAGACACCCCCCTGGGATTTAGGTTTAGGCAGCGTGGAAAGGGGGGTTAAGGTTAGGCACTTAGAGGGGGGAGGTTAGGGTTAGGCACTTGGGGGGGAGGTTAGGGTTAGGCACCCCTAAGGAGGGTTAGGGTTAGGGGATTAGAATAGAATAGTTTATACTTACCTTTAGACGATCGGGATTTCCAGCACTGTCGGTCTTCCGCTGCCGGGCTCTGCTGTTTTGTCGGGCTACTGCAGCCGGGATTCGAACTGCCGGTCATGCCCTTTCAGTTATCGTATAATGGGAGGGTCACCGATGTGTCAATGCAAGCAGCTGCATTTCCAGATGCTCAGCTGCAGACATAGGAAGAAGTAGTTAGACAGAGATACTGCACCTGCCATAGGGCTGGTGCAAGTTCCTATGGTGGGAACAGTGGTGGCATCTAAGGATGCACCAATCGGTATTACAGCGTGCATGGAAACTAAAAGTAGGAGCACGGATGCACAGTACACAAGGGAAGAAGTTTGTAGCTGTTTTTGCATAAAGTCGCAGATGGGCAACCGCCAATAGACGTTGCTACATGCATTCTGCGTGTGACTCAGAATAAGGATAAGTCAATGCAAAGGTCTGTGAACATTAACAGGACTTGCAGTTAAATGGGCTCGCAGAAATGGAACATGCTGAAGTTACTGTGTTAAAGTGGTACTCCTTTTGAACGACGTGCAGATATATTGCACAGTTTTCATATTTCCCTATATAAAAACCCTCTAGTGCCTAACCATACTGCAAAATACTACAAGCTACTTTATTGGGCCCACAATATAGCAAAATATATGCCAGAAATATATGTCACAGCCATTTCTAATGAGAAACCCTTCCGTCTTTATAGGATTGAAAGGCAAAACGGTAGGACATTTTTTCATAACTTTCATACAAAGTGTTTTGGCCCATTTGATAAATAGATACACTCGCTGCACACCCATTGTGACACTGCATATCGCAATATTATTAACAGCAGCATCACACAACTTTTTTCTTTCTTGTGTATTATGTATTTAAAAAATGTAAATGTACTAAAGTGAGAGTTTTTAGAAGTGAAGATGTTGCCCATAGCAACCAATCAGATTCTAGCTATTATCTTCTAGAAGGTGCTAGTTAAATGTTAAGTAGAATCTGATTGGTTCCTATGGGCAACATCTCCACTTCTAAAAACTCTCACTTTAGTAAATATACCCCTAGTAGTTGTGTTAAGTAAACAGTGGGGCAGATGTACTAAGCTCTGGAAAGTGATACATTGGAGAGTAATAAGCTACCAACTAGGGGTGTGCACCGGCCACTTTTCGTGTTTTGTGTTTTGGATCTGGATCTTTCTTCATGTTTTGGATCTGGATTGGTTTTGCCAAAACCACCCTTCCGTGTTTTGGGTTTTGGGTTTTGTGTTTTGGATCTGTATTTTATTTAAAAAAGGCATAAAAACAGCTAAAATCACAGAATTTGTGGGATTTTATGCTCCTATGCTATTATTAACCTCAATAACCTTAATTTCCACTCATTTTCAGTCTATTCTGAACACCTCACAATAGTGTTTTTATGTCCAAAAGGTTGCACCGAGGTAGCTGGATGATTATGCTAAGCGACGCGAGTGGGCGGCACAAACACGTGGCCCATCTAGGAGTGACACTGCAGTGGCAGACAGGATGGCAGTTTGAAAGACTAGGCCCCAAACAGCACATAATGCAAAGAAAAAAAAGACGTGCAAGATGGAATTGTCCTTGGGCCTTCCCACCCACCCTTATGTTGTATAAACAGGACATGCACACTTTAACAAACCAATCATTTCAGCGCCAGGGTCTGCCACACGACTGTGGCTGAAATGATTGGTTCGTTTGGGCCCCCACAAAACAAGCTGGCAATGATTCTGTCCCTGCACAAACTGGCTCTACGGAGGCAAGATGTCGTCCTCATCCTCCTCATCCACCGATTCCTCACCCGCTTCAGTGTTGTGTACATCCTCATCCTCACAGAGTATTAATTCGTCCCCGCTGGAATCCACCACCACAGGTCCCTCTGTACGTTCTGGAGGCTGGTCTCCCTGGAAGAGTTGATAATTAATTTTGATGAACATCATCTTCTCCACATTTTGTGGAAGTAACCTCCTACGCCTTTCACTGACAAGGTTCCCGGCTGCACTAAACACTCTTTCGGAGTACACACTGGAGGGTGGGCAACTCAGGTAAAATAGAGCCAGTTTGTACAGGGGCCTCCAAATTGTCTCTTTTTCCTGCCTACTTGGATGCTGTAACCGATGTAATCCTCCACCATTCTGTCAATGGTGACATATGCAGTGACAGTAGACATGTCAGAAATTGTTGGCAGGTCCTTCAGTCCGGACCAGATGTCCAAACTTGGTCCTGCCTGCCCTGCATCACCGCCAGCGGGTTGTTTACGATACCTATGTTTTTTCCTGGCAGCCCCAGTTGCAGGAGAAAATGAAAAAGGAGCTGTTGACGTGTCACGTTCCGCTTCAGCTGACAGTGTTTTCACCAGCAGGTCTATGCACCTCTGCAGACTTGTGTCTGCCGGAAAGAGAGACACCACATAGGCTTTAAACCTACGATCGAGCACGGTGGACAAAATGTCGTGGTCTGATTTCCACAGATTGACCACCCTGGAATCCTGGCAAAGTGAATGAAGGGCTTCATCCACAAGTCCTACATGCCGAGCGGAATCGCTCCGTCTTAGCTCCTCCTTCACTTTCTCCAGCTGCTTCTGCAAAAGCCTGATGAGGGGAATGACCTGACTCAAACTGGCAGTGTCTGAACTGACTTCATGTGTGGCGAGTTCGAAGGGCTGGAGAACCTTGCACAACACGGAAATCATTCTCCACTGTGCTTGAGTCAGGTGCATACCCCCTCCTTTGCCTATGTCATAGGTGGATGTATAGGCTTGAATGGCCTTTTGCTGCTCCGACATCCTCTGAAGCATATAGAGGGTTGAGTTCCACCGCGTCACAACCTCTTGCTTCAGGTGATGACAGGGCAGGTTCAAGAGTGTTTGCTGGCACTCCAGTCTTCGGCACGCAGTCGCTGAATGGCGAAAGTGGCCAGAAATTTTTCGGGCGACCCAACACGTCTCGTGCACGCCCCTGTCGCTTTTCAGAAAATTCAGTACCACCAAATTTATTGTGTGAGCAAAACATGGGACGTGCTGGAATTTGCCCAGATGTAATGCCCGCACAATATTGGTGGTGTTGTCAGATATCACAAATCCCCAGGAAAGTCTAAGTGGGGTAAGCCACTGGGCGATGATTTCCCTCAGTTTCTCTAAGAGGTTGCCAGCGGTGTGCCTCTAACTGAAAACGGTGATACACAGTGTAGCCTGCCTTGGAACGAGCTGGCATTTCTGAGATGCTGCTACTGGTGACGCTGCTGTTGTTGCTGCGTAAGGTGATACATCTACCCAGTGGGCTGTCACAGTCATATAGTCCTTAGTTTGCCCTGTTCCACTTGTCCACATGTCCATGATTAAGTGGACATTGGGTACAACCGCATTTTTCAGGACACTGAGGACACTTTTTCTGATGTTTCTGTACAGTCTCGGTATCGCCTGCCTAGTGGAATCTAGACGGGATTTGGAACCGGGGACACACTACCTCCATCAATCGTCTAAATCCCACTGCACTAATGACGGATACCAGATGCACGTCTAACACCAACATAGCAGTCAAGGCCTCAGTTAAACGTTTTGCTTCAGGATGACTGCTGTCGTACTTCATCCTCCTCGCTCAGGACTGTTGGAGGGTCAATTGTTTAGTAAAAGTAGTGGTGTTCCTACTTCCTCTCTGGGATGATGAATGACTCCCAGCAGCAACAGCAGCAGCGGCAGCAGTAGGCGTAGCTATGCAGGATCCTCCGGAGGAATCCCGGATAGGAGAGTCAGTCATGCCAGTGACATGGCCTGCAGGACTACTTCCGATCCAGACTAAGGAGGAAATTGATGAGGAGGGAGTTGACAGTGTGGTTTGCAGGCACTTAGATACAACAGGACGAAGGAATTTAGGTGTCCCTGGACTGCTTACGGTCTTAGCTAATGTTTCTGAACTTGACAGTAACTTTTTATGAACGCGCTGCAGGTGACGTATAAGGGAGGATGTTCCTAGGTTGTTAACGTCCCTACCCCTGCTTATTTCACCTTTACATTTGGTACATATGGCAAGACAGTTGTTGTCCGGATTTGGATAGAAATATTGACAGACCAAAGAGGTGGAATGTTTGTTCTTCTGCCCAGGCATGACCGTGATGGGCTATTTCATTCCATGGACAACAACTGTCTCCCCCGGAGCCTGATTTAAACAAACCACATCACCATCAGAATCCTCCTCATCAACTTCCTCCTCAGCGCCAGCTACACCAGTATCCTCATCCTGTTGTACTTCAACAGTGACATCTTCAATTTGCATATCAGCAAGTGGACTGTGGGTGCTCCTTTCAGCACTTGCAGAGGGCGTGCAAATGGTGGAAAGAGCCACCTCTTAACGTCCAGTGCTGGGAAGGTCAGGCATCGCAACCGCCACCACACTTGGACTCTCCTTGGGGATTTGTGATATCTTCTTAGAATGCACAGTTCTTCGCTGTGCTTTTGCCAGCTTAACTCATTTGATTTTTTTAGCGGGATGAGGGCTTCCATTGTCATGTGAAGCTAAACCACTAGTCATGAACATAGGGAAAGACCTTAAAGACCTTAGCCGTTCCTCACCACTCCGTGTCGTAAATAGCATATTGGCAAGATTACATTTCTCCTCAGATGATTTAAATGTTTTTTTAAGGTCATTTTCCTGAACTTTATCATTTGGGATTGTATATGCCCTCTACTATGACATTGGGCATCGGCTTTGGCAGACAACATCGATGGCATGTTATCGTCTATGTCATGACTAGTGGCAGCAGCTTCAGCACTAGGAGGAAGTGGTTCTTGATCCTTCCCTTTTTTATTTTTATCGGAGAAATTTTGGTCCTCCATTTATGTTTTATATATATATATATATATATATATATATATATATATATATATATATATATACGTGTGGCTAAGGTGCACACAAACACAGATAATATTTTTTATTTTTGTTGGAGACTAATGCACTTTGTGGGTTACACCACCCTTTAAGAAATGAGCCAGCCGGCTCTTTACTTATGGGACACAGGCGCACGCTTGGCACTGCTCCTTTGTTGATGCACGTCCAGCTACAGTGCACACAATTCACAAAGAAGATTTTTTTATTTTTTGTGGAGCACACTTTGAGGGTTACACCACCCTTTAACAGACAGACGCATGCTTGGTGCTGCTGCTTTGAGGATGCACGTACAGTGCAGACAATTCACAAACACAGATGAAAATGTTTTATTTTTGTTGGAGTGCACTTTGGGGGATACACCACCCTTTAAGAGACAGACACACGCTTGGCGCTGCTGCTTTGAGGATGCACGTACAGTGCAGACAATTCACAAACACAGAAGAAAATGTTTTTTTTATTGGAGTGCACTTTGGGGGTTAGACTACCCTTTAACAGACAAATGCACGCATAACGCTGCTGCTTTGAGGATGCACGTACAGTGCACACAATTCACAAACACAAAACAATATATATTTTTATTTTTTTTGGAGTGCACTTTGGGGGTTACAGCACCTTTCAACGGACAAGCCAGCTGGCCATTTACTTATGGGACATAGGCGCACGCTTGGTACTGCTCCTTTGTTGATGCACGTGTAGCCACAATGCACACAATTCACAAACACAAAAAATATTTTTTTATTTTGTTTGGAGTGCACTTTGGGGGTTACAGCACCCTTTAACATACAAGCCAGCCGGCTCTTTACTTATGGGACACAGGTGCACGCTTGGTGCTGCTCCTTTATTGATGCACGTGCAGCCACAGTGCACACAATTCACAAACACAGAAAATATTTTTTTATTTTGTTTGGAGTCCACTTTGGGGGTTACAGCACCCTTTAACAGTCAAGCCAGCCGGACCTTTACTTATGACACAGGTGCATGCTTGGCATTGCTTTTGTTGATGCACGTGCTGCTACTGCGCACACAATTCACAAACACAAACATTTTTTTTATTTTTTTTGGAGTGCACTTTGGGGTAGCACCCCTGATGCACAAATCACCCCCTGGACAACACTACAGCACCCCTTTAGGACTACAGCCTTTATGGGGCACTGCACAACACAGTCCAGCCAGCCCCTATAGACTTTGGAGTGGACACAGCCCCTATGACTGCAACTGACTGCACAACACAGCCCAGCCAGCCCCTATGACAGCAGCACAACACAGCCCAGCCAGCCCCTATGGACAACAGCAGCACAACACAGCCCAGTCAGCCCCTATGGACTGAGTAGTCACAGCCCCTATGGACAACAGCAGCACAACACAGCCCAGCCAGCCCTAGCTCCCACCCTCCCTCTTCACTGTCCACAGCCGGAGTGAGAAATGGCGCCGACACGGGGACATTTTATAGAATCCAAAACCCACGAGATCCGTATGGCGGGATGAAGACGTTTTGCCTCGATTTCAGATCCGAGTCAGGCGGGAAAAGTCGAGCCTGACTCTGATACGACTCGGATCGGGGGGGCTCGCAGGGTTCGGATTTCAGAAATCCAAACCCGCTCATCCCTACTACCGACCAATCAGTTCCTAACTGTCATTTTTCAAACACAGTCTATAAGATGACAGTTAGGAGCTGAGTTGCTGGTAGTTTATTACTCTCCAATTTATTACTTTCCAGAGCTTAGTACATCTCCCCCAATATGTAGTATGAGCATTCACATTAGAAATGGTTTTCTTATTATTTTATTGTTTTTTTTACTAAATAACTTGGAATAATTAATATTTTACACTGAATTCTAAGTCAATGAATTCTTTACAGCATTACAATAAAAGGGTTCAGTAAAATAAAACATGCACCATAAACATTAGTATATTGTGCACCAATGACTGTAAAAGTTGGTTGCTGATGCAGAATGTAACAGTGGGGGGCACTCTTGCTTTAAATATTGGAATCATCATATTAAAAAGAGAAAGCAGACTCTGCTGTGTATTCTTTTCAACTTACTCAAATAAATGTTTCCAAGCTGAAAGTCTGGCCTTTACTACTTCTTGCAAACAATTATGCTTTTTTATTCCAAATTAAATAACTGTTGCAAGAATAGTAAGATGTCGTATACATTTTCTAGTTAGACAAAACATTTCTTGCGGATTTGTGGGTAAATTTATTGCTAATTTATTTTAATGGAAGTATAACAATCAAAATGATGAATTGTATCATGCCTGATTTTAAGACTTCTTCCTGACAAAAGGAGTATTCCATTAATCTCAATTTGAGCATTTGCTTTGAACTGCAGAAATTGAAGCCTCACACCTTGTTATGTTATTATGTTAGTGTTTAGTTTTTATAATGATCATTTCTCTAATGTTCCATCTCATCTTTCTGTAAAGATTTATGAATACTAGTCTGAAATGCTTTTATAAAGCTGTCACATTAACCGATTTAAAATTAGAGTCATTTTTCCAGTAATGGATTACCCAATTTGTACTACTTTCACTTTGCTTCAAAAATATCACCCAGTTAGATTGTCACTTTTTGTTCTTTATAAATACCCTGCAAAAAACTTTTATCCAAAAATGTCATACCTCCTTGTATTATTATTATTATTATTATTATTATTATTATTATTATGCATTTTTTATTATCCAAAACATCATCATCATTATTGTTACTATTATTATTTATAAGGTAACAAAGTCTACAGAGCTGGACATTAGGAATGACAATGACTTACAACAGCAACAATAAAGGGCCATGAAATTAAATATAAGGAAAGAGGGTGGTAGGTATACCAATGCACTTGGCCATGAAGAGAAGAACTCTGTCAGATGTACACAACAAGGTATTTGTAGAGACTAATAAAATACATTAATAATACTTATTAATTATTACAACAATTGTAATTGAGGAGCGCTGTAGGTAGTTCTTATAAGTCCAGTAGAATTATGTTTGTGGTAAATTTGTACTACAGTTTCATCTGTTATTGGTAGCATATTAGATTCTAGGATGTAAAAGAATACTTGTAAGACTGAGCATAGAGTAAATGGCAGAAGTGGAGGCTAAATAAGAGTCTGAAAAGGAATGCAGTGGTATTAGAATAGTCTGGTGGCATACTGTATGCAGTATTTCTCTTACGTAAGGTTAGGTAATTAAGTAAAAAGGTGGAAGTGGGGAGTAAGGGTGAAGATGTGTGTATGTGGTAGGTGGAGATGGGACAGTGACATCTATAATGAGTGCAGGGTTTGTGGTGCACACAGGCCTCTGGATCCAGAGGGGCCTACACTGCACACCCTGTACCCATGTTTTTCGATACTTACCTCTCCAGAGTACCACGCTGGCAGCAGCAGCATTGCACAAATCATGAGGTCATTTTCCCAGCGATCTGCGCTCGTGGAATTGTAAAAATCGCAGCAGCATTTTCTCGGAGACCTGCACATGCGCAGTAGACTCTGGCACAGTGCTACTGTCTACTCACTTGTGCCGCCAGCTAGAGAGGAGGCTGCCCAAACAGAGACTGCACATGGGCCCCCTCATTTCTTAATACAGCCTTGAGATGGGAGATATAATCAAGGCATGTGAGTGAAGGAAAAGTCTCTGTATGGTTTGTTTGCAAGTTATAGATATTGAAAGGTAGAAGAGAGAATGAACATTACAAGATGTGAGGGTGAACTATAAGTATGCAAAGAAGGAGTTCCAAATCTAGTTAAGAATTAGGGGATGTTGAACTATATAAAGAATTATGAATTAAAGCTAGCATTTAGCCACGCCACCAAAGCAAAGGGAACTATAGTACAACATGACACACCATAGACATATATCAACAAGTGTTGCATGGCTGCCATTGAAGAGAGAGTCCTGCTTCCAGTGTAAACTCCTCTATATCTGTATAAAAATATTTAGTGCGTAAAATCTAAATTACACCTAATTCACAACAAGTTATCAATAGATAAACAAATTTTGCATAATTTCCAACCCCAAATTATAACACCACACCCATACAAATTGTGCCAAGGGCTGGCACTTGCTTTAGTGGCAGTGCCTCACCCCCCTTGAGAAAAGTTGCCCACATTTGGTGGTGTACCTTTAACCCTGTTGCTACTTCACTTAGCAGGCATGAGATGAGGGTGGCATCTCTGCTCCCCAGAAAGGGAGTGCAATGCTTGGATGTGACATTTTAGCCAAGCCAATCAACACAATCTCAGCCAATCAGGGACATGGAAGAACATAACGGGGGCATTAAAATGATGCATAGTGACATCTTTTAGTGTTTTAATTGCCCCTGAAGTACTAGCTTCCTAGGCACCTAAAGGTAACGCCAACATTAACTTGTAATATCTCCTTACTACTTATCTTAATGCCTACCCTCTACACATACCCTTGCCTATACTACCTGCATCAGGAAAGTTTGGAAGCAGCAAATAGGACCATTAGAAAACATAATTTTCTTTTTGGGGATTTTCATAGTGAAGAAGTGTCTCCTTGCTAGTGTACCAGAAACACTGCTGAATTAACTGATCAGAGATAGAGAGGAAGGTATGTACAATATCTGCTAACAAAGGCAATTTAAGGTTTATTTATTGTTCCCAGCATAGGAATTTGGGGGGTACTTCATGGACAAATAGGAGAATCTGTTGTGGATGTAGATTGTGTAGCGTAGGATCCTCCTTGACCCATGGCTCCATATGCACCGCACACCCTGCACCCATTATAGATATATCACTAATTTGTGAATAGTTGCCAAACACTGAAAATATTTTTCATGACAACTGAATAAATAAACTACCAATAGTCAACATTTTTACTGATTCCTTAATTATGTATGAACCTTTTTAACCATGCGGATTTTGTTTGAAAAAGACAATTATTTTTGTGAAACACCATATTACTGTATGTGCTCCAGTCACAACTAAAGAGCATTCCGTAGTTGGTATGAAACTATAGAAAGTCATGAAGTCCTAGATTTGTACACATTATCTAAATAATTTACGAAACTTTATTGATTACTGGGCTGGACTAGTACACGTCTACCATAGACAAAAAGGAACATAAAAAAATTATAATATAAACAATAAAATAATGCTTCCACAGTGATTATTTGTAAACCTTATTGTTTTAAAATGTATGAAAAAGAATATACATATGTACACTCTAAGCAATAGGAATACTAATAGTCAAAACAATTATGAGAAACTCCAATTAACAAGGAGTATAAATTGTTTGCGTATATTTGGACAAAACTGAGAGCCCATCCACATTGTCAAGGTGAACTCCATCAGATGTTTTAATATGTATTAAATGACCATAATGCATTATGTCAAAGGGAAAGTCTTGTACATCCTGGTAACAGAAGGTATATGGCGCAGTGTGGTGTCTAATATATAAAAATATAATAACCATAATGAGAAATATATATAGGATAATAAATATAATACATACATTAAATTTAAATAATAAAAAATGAATAGATAAAAAAGCACTATAAAATGATTGTTATATTAAAAAATAAAATCTAAAGTAGATAGGTTAATACAGTCACTGTGTATAGACTATAATAGCAATTGCTTATTTCTTGTAGGAATATCACAAATTTATGTTATTTTATTTTAAGTAGATACAAATCAGTGCCATAAAATGAATGACAAAAAAATACGTAATCAAATTCACAGTTGATAGCTGTGAGTAGACATAATACATTTTCAAGCAGTCTCACAATAAGTAGTATCCAGAATAACATCCCCAAAGTATAAGACATTTTACAATAAGAAATCCTGATTATAGTCCCAGTGCAACCAAGGTTTCCACTTACATTCAGATAGGGGCAATTTGTTTTGTGAATTTGTTGACATTCTCTTGTCTATAATGTTGGCACATTAGGATTATTCCTTATATTATATACGCGTAGCAGAATTTTTTTTCCCTATAACTTGGATGTATTGAATTGTACTGTTTTACTACTGCTGTTATCTTGCTTTAAAATGTATCGAAAAGAGAGAGCAGTTAAAAGGGGTTAAGTATGGGATCTTGGCGCTGGGATGCCGCCTGTCTGAATACTGACAGCGGCATCCCAACAGTCAGAATCCGACACAACCACATAAGTATACTAACAATAACCTATAACCCTACTCCTAAACCTAACCCTCTTCCCCGCAGCCTAAATCTATCCCTCCCCTCCTGCTGCCTTCCCTAACCCTCCCCTCCTGCTGCCTTCCCTAACCATCCCCCCGCAGCCTAACCCTAACCCTACCCCCGACAGCATAACCCTAACCCTTTCCCTAGTGCCTAACCCTAATTTTAAACCTAGCCCTCCCCCTAACCCTAATATTTACATTCAGGATGCTGACGTTCGGGATCCTAGAGCAGGGATTCCGACTACTGATGGGATTCCGGCGCCGGTATTATGAGCGCCGGCATCACGACCATTAGGATGCCAACTACATTCTGTTAAAAGGGGATAAGGAATTAAACAGAATGGACTCTACAATTGTATTTAGGCCCAAAACCTTTAGTAAGAGTTTGTTGATTTATGAAGTTGTCTTTATGTTTAGCAATTTTTGGATAAGTAGAACTGTGACTAATTTTAGTATATTTAATTTTAATTAGCACCCTTACATGTATGTGTTTTTACACCGGATTCAGAGTGTAGCCTTCAGTAGTTGTCCCGTGCAATATTTTTATAATTGCTGCTAACACAGTAGAATCTCAATCATGTCAATCATGTCTTTGCCTCTGCTGATGCATGGATGTCTTTAAGGTATCCAGGGATGGTGCAAACCAGTGGCGCAACTAGCTATTTGAAGGCCCCATAGCAAAAGTTTGTAAGCGTCTCTATGTACCTCCCAATGGTGAAAAATGTATACAACACATGTAACTTTGACAAGGAAGTTGGGGCCCCTTCAGTTCTGGGTCCCATAGCAGCTGTACCCATTTGGCAGTTACGCCCATTGTGCAAACATTAGGTAAGGCAATGCTGCCTGAGTACACATCAGATAAACTAAATGACTGTATAGGAGTGGAGTGGGTTAAACCTTGTAGGCTGGGGGTGGACCTGTGTGGGGAATCATGTGATGATAGGGGTCCTATGGGTTTTAAGGTAGTATGTATTAGCAGGGATTTTGGAGTTTGTTGGAGGTGTGGTCAGTCTCTTTTGTTCCTGTCTTCCCACCCTCCCTCTCTAAATTTTATTTTATTTGCTCTCTTTTTGATTAGTGTTTGGTGATTTCTTCGTTGACTATTTTAGGCGGGAAATAACGGCAGGTTATATATTAGCGCTGTGAATATTGGTTTACTCTTTGTTTCGCTCACCTTCGTTGACTGTTTATGACTGATGGACCACCCTGCAGGGGGCAGCATCGTCACCTTATCGGGTGGGTAGTCAAAGTAGAAGGCTTGAGTGGATGTGTTGTGGTTAGACTGTTTATAGTGTTGGGTTTGGGCTGTTGTTAGCCATTCTTTGTTTGCCACCATACTTAAATTAATTTAATTAATTTTAGTAACTGATTTCATTAATTTGTTATTTAAATAAAATAGCTAACAAATTCTGCCAAATACAAGTCTCTGTGTCTTTATTTCAATTAGGTATGTGTTATTATCGCTGATTCACACATGGATCAATCCTCAGCCGATAGGAGGTTTATTGTATCTATTCTGTCTTTGGTCAGGTTTGATGAACTTATACAGAATTGCCTGTAATGAGAGTAGACAAAAAAAGGTCACATTAAATACAGCACCTTACAATTAGAATACATGAAGCCATTTTTAAAGATTACACAAAGTAAAACATGCCTAGCAGTTAGCCCCCAGGCATCTCACCCCACATAAATAAAATAGTTAAGTTTATTTATATTTATTATATTTATATTATTTATAGCTATGTCTTAGTTGCCGGGGGCACCTGAAACAATCATTTAGTATTTTTTAATATCCAATACAATACAGATAGGAGCGCTATCTCTAGAGGCCTGAATGTATGACTAGTTAATAGATGATAAATCCACTAAGGGAAGAATTGGCAAGGAAATATCAAGAATGGAGAGTCCTAAAAAAATTGATTCAAGTAAAATCTTTATAGACAGTAAAAATATCCAGAAAGCAAATAAAAAAAGAAATTAAAAATACACATATACAGCAATGACATATAAATCAAATAACATGAACATGAAGAAATAAGAAATTGGTGTAGCCAAATGATGGCAAAATCATTGGATCCTGGATCCTAGGATGAACCTGTAAACCTTATTCTGGAAACTGCCGTGAGTGATGACTAGAGTATCAAATCTCCAATAATGTGCAACAATGTTGCCAGTCTGTAACAATAATGTCCTATATAGGTGGGATGAATGGAATTGAAATCCTCCCGTCTTGTATATAATCTGATAAAAATCAGCAGCTGAATTAGTTCATGATATATCCATGTGAACAGCCAGACAAGGGAATTAGTATCAAGTCTCAATCCTAAAGCACAGTTTTAATAATGAGGAGATTGCAAGAAATGTTGATTTCCCAAATGAGCACCGCTCCTTCTCAAATGAGCACCGCTGGTCTAGTCTCCTTCTTATAATACAGATAGATGATGGTCCCAACACTGGGATCTATTGTGGAGTACAGGGACAAAGTGCGGTGTACAGTATATACCAAGAGACGGGACACGCTGAGTGAGTCAGCCGTGTGCCGCTAGTGAAGTCACTATGGAACCTTCAAACTCCTGTAAAGGGGTTTCCACAACACAGTTCCATCTAAGTAGGTCCTTGACGAGTGCACTCGTGGCCACGTGTGTCAGTCGGAGCTCCTTCAGAGTTCAGCTGTGTTCTTGCAGCATATGCCGGAGACGCCGAGTGGATCTCGGTACAGAGGGTTCAGCTGTGCAGATGCAGCAAGTGGAATCGATCAGCTTGACACGTTTCTCGGCTCCTGCCATTTCATCAATTTTTAATGTGCTTTCAAGGACAGTCTGTCACTGATATGAAGAAATAGCTGCCAGCAGCTTCTTACATATATAGCTGCTGGCTGCTCCTCCTCTATGTTAGTGTTATTATGTTGGCAAAGTGGCATTTGACTATGATGTCACAGCCAAGTGTCACACTCCAAGTGTAAGGACCTGAGTAAAAAACAGTGGTGTTGTGGGTGCAGCACTCAATGGGGCAGATGTATGAAGCTCTGGAAAGTGATAAAGTGCAGAGTGATAAACGACCAACCAATCAGCTCACAACTGTCATGTTACAGGCTGTGTTTGAAAAATGAGAGGTGGGAGCGGATTGGTTGGTCATTTATCACTCTGCACTTTATCACTTTCCACAGCTTCATACATCTGCTGTGTTAAGAGAGGAGACTCTGTTTCTGGGGTGGAGGGCGGAGACACAGTGGTTTGCACTGACCTTGAAGGTATCCTCAATCCAGTTCTCAATGAAAATGTATGGAAACGTAACCAGCAAAGCTAAGTTATGATTGAAGAGCTACAGCACATCTGTAAAGATATTCAACTTCCTTAAAGCCTCAAAAATGATTTTGCATTTCGAATTTCAATGAGTCAGTTTTACCATCATGTCTAAAGATATGCCAACATGGTTACAGTGCTTTAACTATTATTTTACAACCATGTTGGCATAATTCTGCTGGCATTTTGCTTTCAACATATTTACTGTTGACATATTGATTGTCAACAAAATGACTGCATACCTTTGTCACTATGGCCCTGATTCAGAGCCGGACGCTCTGAATCAGGGCCCACCTCCATTAAAATGGAGTGTCCTCCTGGACGCTCGTATAGCTGTGGGTCACCACCCACAGCATATGCGAGCGTCCAACAAGATGGTCGCGATGGTCTTGACCATCGCGACCATCGGACTTGCGAGTGAAACCCTGTGGTCGGGTTTCTCAACCGCAAGGCCAGGAGTGATTTTGGCTCTATCAGAGCCAAAATCACTCCCACTGACATCACTAGTGATGTCAGTGGGGCCGGCTTCAGACGGTAGGCGTTCCCATAGGAATGCCTCCGTCTGGCAGGCATGCCCCCGGCACGCCCACCATAGGGGGCGTGCTGTCAATCAACATCGACAGCACGCCCCCTTTGGTGCGAGACCCGGAGCGATGGAAAGTCCTTCGCTCGCCGGGTCTCGCGCATGCGCACGACGGAGCTCCCTCCGTCGTGCGCATGCACAGTGGGGACCATCGACCCACTTGCGAGCGTACTGCTGCTCGCGAGTGGGTCTGAATGACCCCCTATGTTTGTTACTTACTATAAGAATGTATGGTTCACCATCATGGAAAGCTGCAAGGACATACACATGTTTCAATATGGAATATGAAAAGATATTTTTTTAACAAATACTAAAATAACATTACAGAGGAGGATAGACTGTAGCGATGGGTGACACTTTTAATAAAGGATATGGAGCCTTAACTGGAGGAAAGGTTAGAAAGCTTAAGCTTGCTTACATTAGAAAGAACAAATGCTGTAATATTCAAATATATTAAACTGCAATATAAGGATCTCTTTATGCTGCCTGCACTAAAGATTACACATGGTCATCCATTGAGACTAAATTAAAGCACATCCATTCAGCAGTAGAGAAACTGATTTTTATAGTTGAAAGGAAATATTGTATAGGGAAACTACTGTGAAAGAAGTAGACCATTTAGTCTGTAAAATATTGTTTTGAGAGAATGGCCTTTGTGCCTATGGAGGGAACACTTTTTAGCACAATTGATGAAAAACTATGTTATCATTTGTCTGTTAAAAGTTGCAGTACAGGAATTCTGAGATATCACCCTAGACAGGGGTGGTTTACTAGGTTGAAATTCATTATGTCGACATTCATAATATCGACATGAGAATGTCAACATGGTTGAAATGACGACATGCTTGGCATGTCAATATTCATTATGTGTACACTGCTGAAATTATATAATATATTATGTCCACAAACAGTCCCTGGTGGTCTATTGTATCTTACCTGGCCCAGTAGACAACGGATCTTCAGCAGTGGTTTCCGTGTCCCGGTGGTCGCGTAAGGAGCAGTTCCAGTGGAGACATGTGACGAACAGCATTAGCTTAGAAAAGTTTCTATATTATTTTCCACGTAGCTACAGTACAGAAAGTGTCTGTATCAGTAGGTGTAAAGTGAATGGCAAATAACAGCCCATGAGCACTGAACATGTTAAATCAATCCTCAAGGCCACCACAAACAGGAGGCCCCAAGGGCACAGTGACATATGAGATCTGGGGTTTCTGTGTGGCATAGTGTGAAATGGGGGCACTAGAGTGTGTTTAACACAATTGTGGTGCTGAGAGTATTATACTTTTAATGGCATTGCCAGCCAATTATATTAATAATTTTATTGTTAATGGGCAACGCTAGCTAGTTGCCCTGGTGCCAACATGTCAACCACCAGGACAGCCTGAGAAATAACAGCAATAGGAGCAGATCTTCTTTTCTTTTATGGAAGAACAACAGCTCTTCTATAGCCCAAAGGTGTATTTCTATCATAGACCTAGTGGACCTGTGCACATCATTGTACTTATTCTGTATTAGGTCAGGTTTGACGAACATATACAGAATCAACTGTAATGAGAGAAGACAATAAAGGTAACATTAAATACAGCACCTCACAAATAGAATACTTGAAGCCATTTTTACAGATTACACAAAGTAAAACATGCCTAATTGTCAGCCCACAGGCATCTCACCCCATGCAAATAAAATATATATGTTATGTTTACAAGGAAAAGACTCTTAGGAACATAATAGAGCAATGCCATTGCTTAGTCCCAGTATTTGCAGTACAGTTAGTGTGATATATACTTAGAATGAAAAAACACCCTGGTACACAACCGAACAAATATTACTAGTGACCACTCAATGGTTCAGTCTGTGCACACCAACATGCATTTCGCCTAGGGTGGCTGGATCACAATACCCTATCTGTTAATTCTGGTGATTAAACCAATTGACTTAATTATAACTGATGATCAGAGTCTTTTGAATTGCATGTTATTTAAAATGTGAGAGAAAGAAGAGAAGTGTTTTTTGCTACTATTGTCCAACACTATATATGTGGACACTTTTGTTACTGTTCTCCATTATATACGTGAACAGTTTGTATTTAGATTTGTGTGAATCCTACTCAATACCTTAACTAGCCACTCCTAGGTGTCAAAACAACCAAGAGCTCCAATTGCCATCGTATCTTTAATCTACAGTATTTGGGTAATATATTATATACAATAAAGGCTGCATAATACCTTTACATTCTTCGCCTTTTTTTAGGCTATTAAAACCCATAATGGTATGCATAGCAACATACAATGTTATTATTCTGCCTACATGACCACAGAACAGTTCCTTGTCCATGACTCTACGTGTAGATTATACTGTACATTTTTGTTTAAGAAAGATATTTTACTTTCACTAGGAATACTTGTGTTCACATAATTTTATTTCAATCAAATTTTAAAGATTACACAAAATCATAATTTTATTTAAATCAAAATAAGTTACATTTTAATTTAATTCATATTACATTTTCAAATGAGTGCCCCACGAAGGAGTCCTTCTTCTCTTTTCAATTACAAATGTTGACTATAAACGACTCCTGGGAGCACCGCCAACTTATGTTATAATCAATATCCAATATAAGGGTTTGATGCTTGTTGGTTTCTATGAGATTTATCCTACTTGTTATCACTCATAGGATCTGGTGATGAAGAGGGACTTGTGAAAAAGAAGAAATAGTGCACATTGCGGCTGGTTCAGAGTGGGATGCAAAGTGGCTGTATTTGTGAGTAGTTGTGGAAGCTGGAATTACTGCTGGTTTTCCATGGGGCTAATATGAGGATCTGTGCAGCTTCAAGCAGAAAACCTCCATCCACTGCTTTTCTATCCACAAACATCATCAGCCCCATGCTAGGCGGAAGAGATCCACCAGAAACAGACTGCTCAGAATAGTATGAAACTCAAGCTACATGCCCACGACACTCTCACAAGGCAGAACAGTTCTATGTGATCACATTGTCACCAACCAGATCCCACCCCATAATGCCCATTTCATGGTAAGACATATCTGGAAAAAAAGACCTGTCCAACTTGAGATGAAATATACAAAAATGAGTAAATTCACAGCCGCATATGCACTATCTGCTAATGCTCACCATTTGTGTCAGAGCCCATTCTTAGCATATTTTGTAACCATTGTTGCTATAGAATAATAAGAAGGAATAACACTTTCCAAAGTAGATAAAGTAGTAATAATGTGATTTCCCTTAGACCAGATATGAAACAAAAAGAAAGCAACATTAGTGTGATACTGTAATAATAACAAATATAATGAATGAATAAAGTTCAACAAAAGATCAATGTGAAGATTTTTCAGGGTTTCACTATGTGCTCTATTTATTAACATTATTTTTACTAAAATAAAGTGAAAAGGGGTGTTTTCACACCCATTTCACATTATTTTAGTATCAACTAAAGTTACTAAAGGACAATTGGAGTAGAATTTGTAAAATTCTACTCCAAACCCTAATTATCACTTATTTTTAGTAAGCAGATAGCATTTCCCATAATTGTAATGGGAAATGTGATCTGGCAAAAGTTGCTAAAAATAAATTGTGAAAAAATACCAGGGAAAGCCCTGTGATAATAACGCCACCTGGAGGAGATGTTATCCAGGGTCATCTCCAGTTACCAGACTCCTGCTCTGCTCTAATGGGCAGAGCAGAGCCCAGAGCCGGCCCCAGTGATCAGCTGTGTGGTCTAAACAGACCACACGCTGATACACTGTAAAAAAATAAATAATAATAACTAGTAAAAAAATAATTGAGTCCAGGGACCGGTGATCGGGGCTCCAGTGATGTCTCCCCTCTGGTCAGCTGGTCTCCCAGCCTGCACTGGGGCCCGGTCATCACCTGACCGGGTCCCAGTACAGGATGGAATGTCAGCTGACCGGAGCCACATAGGACATCACCGGAGCACCGATCATTGCAGGTAAATGTAATTAAGGGAGGGGGGGTCACGGAGGGTGGGGCTTAGCGATGGTCGGTCGGCGCATGCGTCGGCACTTGTCACAGTATTTTTTGTGAAAATACTGTGATAAGGGTGCGGAGGGGATTCGCATGGACATAGCTTTATCGCAAGCTCTGTCCCTGCAATGGATTTTTAGTAAATCCCTGTGATATTGCCTGAATTCGCAATACGAATTCAGTCGGTAATATCACACTACAATCTGCATTCAAAATGCAGATTGTAGTAAATAGAGCCCCTTGTCTCTGAGACAATCTCATCTAGGAGGCGGAGCTACTCTGGGGCTGGCTTGGACTCCAGTGAGGGAAGGGAAGAGGAGGAAACAGCAGGAACAGGAGCTGTTTCCTCCTCCCTTCAGGCTGGCTGTGTGAAGAATGACGGCCTGGACAGCACAGCACAGCACATGTGGCTAGACCTGAGAGCAGGGGAAGGCAGTGACTGCATCTGCTAGCACCCGCAGTTGCCGCCAGCCAGAGCCATAACTACAGTTCACGCCGCCCGATGCAGGCCACGCCCCCTCGACATGCCATCACATGGAGGGGGCGGGGCTATGAACACTGAGCATTACAGCAATGCCTGGAGCATCCTCAGGATGCTCCGGGCGGCTGTTAGGGCAGTGATGTGCACATCTGAAGCATCTTATGGACGATCCAGGTGGCACTGCTACATAGATTCTGGCTGCTGGGTGCCGTTCCACTTGAACACCCCTAGTTACGGCCCTGCTGCCAGCATCACCAGCATCAGAAACATTCTTCTTGCTTCTGGTAGGCGGACTCAGCAGCACCCTCTAGTGGTAGGCGCCCCTAGGCAGCTGCCTAAAGCTGCCTATTGGCAGTGTCGGCCCTGAATCCACTACTGCCTCTAAGACTTCTGTGCCACTCCAAATGTATGGAATGCACTCCCAATATTTTAAATAATGCTAAGATAATAATAGGATTTGTTTATTTATGTATTATTTATACAGGCTTTTCTCCTAAATGACTGACAGCTCTTTACATTTGCATGAAATTAAGAACTCATGAAAGTAGTTGGTGAGGCTGCCATATTGTGAACACAAAATAAGTTACAGAGGGTGGGAAAAGCAATACATGGGGACATTGGGGCTGAGTCACATGCACCGTCAATGTTGAACTCAGTGGGGTGATATTTTTGTACATGGATTTATGTCATACTGTGCATGTGTCCAGAGCCGGAGTTGTGATTAAGGTGTATGGGACTTGCACAGTTCAAAAATGTGTTGGGCGGTGACAGGGAGGTGGCTTAGTGCACATACAGAGATGGTGCATCTTATGGACGTGTTATGGGAGTGTCTCAGGCGTGTCAGTGAAAATTATTGCGCACACAGATGCTTAATTATTCATATAGGGCAGTGCAAGTTTTGATGGTGCGACCAATGGTGCATCTAAGGATGCAACAATCAGTATTTCAGCATGAAGAAACCCTGACCCAGAGGGCATCTCAGTCCTTGCACAGATGTACAAGAGAACAAGAGATATGATCAGCTACACTAGGATTTTATATACTCTTTTTTTTCAGCCTTAAAAAAAAGCAATAATTAGCAAAACGTGTGTCAGTATTTACCGCTGTGTACCACATAAGCCACAATCCAAAGTGTTATTTAAGATTCCGAAAACTTAAATTAAGTTTGAGGAAAAATAAGCATCCCTGTTTTGTTATGGGTTTTGCTGAATTCTGTAGTTAGGGGGTTAAGGGTTTAGAGGGCGTAGCTAGGTTCCAAAAAACACACACAAAATCAGGCGCTCCAGAAAAAACTAAGAAATGCAAATCTAAATGCAGCTCACCACTGTGGGGTAAGCAAACCCCAGAAACACTAGCAAAGGATATTAAAGAAAGTATTGGAGCGCTAGACGATTTGAAGCTGCAGCACATATAATGTAGAGAAATCAATATAAATAAACACACATTTATTAGCTCAAGAGCATATAATAGATCAATACAGTTATTAAAATCAATGTAAATAAAATTATTAAAAGATATATCTATGCAGATCGGCAGATAAATCCATCACATAAAATAAAAATGAAAAAATGGTGAAGAAAATGTCTTAATCAGAGTAGTCCTTGATGGTCTCTGAGGTGTAAAAAAATAGAGTATTATTTGATCTTCCAAAAAATAGAATAGGGATGAACATAAAATTTAAAATAAACAGGTTCTCAAAAGTCTTGATGGTTGTTTGAAGAATATTAATATCACAACCTTTAATGTAAAAAGATAGTAGATAGTGCTGGCTTACCAGCTGAATACACAATGTAGCTTAGGTGCCCAGTGGCAGAATGATCATAAATAGTGTGTCCACTTATAGATCCTGGCTGGGAAAGGGTGGTATAGGTGGACGAGCAGGACGGCTCCTGATAATAGTGGCAGTGTAGCTCTGAAGGTGGAGCGGCTATGATGAAAGCCCGCTGCTTCTGAATGAACAGCGTCTCACTGGATACTAGTGTCCTCCGGAGATAGCTTGGCAAGGGGCTGTTTGTAATAGATCGTGTAGAGTCAGCATATTACCATACCTGGGTACTGCGTGTGAGAGCCGCCTCCGGAAACGGCCTCTCAGTCAGCTCAGTGCGGTTAAATGATAAAACTCAATGAGTCCTGTTCTTAGAAATGTGATTAGGAACAACTAATGCGTTTCTCGGCTCTAGAAGCTGGCTGTTTCCTCAGAAGTTCCCATTCACTGCAGTTGGTTTTATAGTTGGAGGTGATGAAAGTTAGTTGCAGGTGTAAATCTCAATTGAGAGTGGCAATGTATGGTAATTAATTATTGGAAATTATCCTCCATTTGTGCACTTTTATAAGTCTCTATATTAAACTCAGCTGTATTAAAAATTTTAAAATAAATACACTCAGAATGATATATATGCACACATATGTGAGTGCATATAAGATATACAGAAAGTTAATAAATCAAGAATACACATAATTAATTAATAATAGCAATCTAAAAGAAATATTGAAAGATATATATATATATATATATATATATATATATATATATATATATATATGTATCTGTTATATAATAAATATCTTGGTAAAAAACACATAAAATGCATATATAGAGGAATCCACAAATATATACCAACCTGTAAATTATAATTCTGATACCTAAAAGTACATATAACAATATCTTAATCTAAAACATGATGATAGTGATGTAATGAAGAAATGATAATGAAATTGATGATATATTGAGATAATCATTGTAGGGATTCTATTAAAGAACAAAAACATTGATAAAGTTTAAATAGAAATAAAAATAATTATTAATAATAGAAGTGGAAAAATAAATAAAAATAATGAAAAAAGACCAAAGGAAAAAAACCTATATAAAATATAATAAATAAATAAATAAATAAAAAAACATGGACATGTATAGACATATAAGATGTTGGGTGTGTAAGTAGAAAAAAGATGTACAGGTGTAATAGAAACTGTTTAAACACTTTGTGTTCTGAAGGACCCAATGGCGTGTATGAACATGTGTGCATGCATATATAGATGCATATACACATGTGCACATCGGAACATCTGAATGTGTAGAAAGTGGTGGAAAAAGAGGGGGAAGAAAGGGGGGAAGAAAGGCTGAGAGAGGTCAAGAGGGGTGATAAAAAGAATGGGCATACTAAATGTTCGTGTGCACGTTGTTGCGGTGGGCAGCCCCAAAAGAATGAGATGTATTTAAACTCAGAATATTGGGGATGACTAGTGGTCCAACACGCATGGGCCAAAAAAAAAAAGAAAATATCTAATAGTCCAAAATAGATGATGATGAATAAATGGATAAATAAATATAATGAAAATATACATAGGTATGTATTGTGTTATCATAAGTGACCATAATAAAATTCTAATAAATGATTGCAGTAGTATAATTAGAATAACAGGGAGACCCAATGACTAATAAAAGGAGGCTAAAAATAAAAGATATGATGGTGAAGGTGAAGGTGAATAAGTAAATCATGAGTGAACATGCACGATACAGTATCAGCCAACCCCCACATTGAGATATTTTTAAACTCAAAATGTAGGAGCTGACCAACGGTGAATCGCACATATATCAGGAATGAGAGGAGAGCGTTGACAACTGATCAACCTGAATGAACTATACACCTAAAACCCATGGAAAACCCACCCCTAGGGACCTAGGGACCTAGGATCTGGGGTTCCACAGTCGCACTGGTGTCAGCAATTATTAAGTTCAATCGTGTCGTTGAGACCATTCGGTGAAAGAGTATCTAAATTGAAGATCCAGAAGGCTTCACATTTACATAGAATATTGAATCTATCTCCACCTCTTTTTGTGAGGTGAATTTTTTCCAAAGCTGTAATAGTAATATCTTGCATTTTGCTAGCTTGACATTTGTATATATGTCGTGAAAGGCTGTGTTGTTTAAAGCCTTTGATAATGTTTCTTCTATGCTCCAAAAAATTAAGGTGTAAACTACTTGTAGTCCTACCAACATTTTGGATACCGCATTTACATTGGATAACATAAATGACAAATTGTGATCTACAATTCAAAAAACTCTTAATTTCGAATCCCATTTTGGTGCTGTTTGAAATGATGATATGGGTACCATTAACCATATGTTGACAAGTTATACATTTGTCTCTTCCACATTTGAAGAAACCTTTGGGTTTAGGTGGTAACCAATTGCCAGCAGAAGATATAGATGTTGTGGCTATATCGATAGGGAAACTACTAGGAACCAATATATGTTTAAGAGTCTAAGCTTTTCTAAATGGAAAGAGGGGAGGGAAGAAAAGGAAGAATAAAAATAAAAATAGAAACAAAAAGAGAGAAAAAAGGCAGAATGATATGGGACAAGTAGGTGAATTCCTTGAAAATGAGGATGTCCCTACAGTCCAAGATACAAAAATCTTTAATCTGAGTACTAGAAACTTGACCG